>JASKON010000044.1:600000-1200000 GCA_036010255.1 Myotis pilosus
TCAGTACTTCCACACTTCGCCCCGAGGACGAGTTCCTGCCTGAAACTTCGCCCTCCAGAAAACAGCTGGGGAAGGCGCAGCCGTTTCCAAGATGACCCCTGCAGGACCGACTGCCTTCCGGTTGGTCGAGATTCTGGACGTGATGTTACACCCAGGGTTTTTATTTAAGTAGACAGGATAAAACAGAGTTAAACTATGAAAACTAATAAATTCAAGGAAAAATGTGTGTATAAATGCACACATGCACATACACCATCAACACCTAATATAATACAAAAACATATGCTCTTGACCTTGATTAAACAGTGGCAAAGCTGACCAACTTACTGCCAGTGTTTCTCAACTCTTCAGATTAGGGCAATTTTTTTCTCCTATTTCTGTGCACACAGGATTAGTGAGAACAATTTTGCCCAAATCAGCCTTGACTGCACTAACTCTGCTTCCTGTCAACAGGGATCCAATGTTCACCATAAGCACTTCATTCTTAGACAGCTTTTGCACCTAGCAAAATAAACTAGAAATCTGTAAACCCCAAAATTGAGATAATGCCTTCCAATGTAAAGTGTAAATTTAACAAATACTACTGAAAATAAGTAAACTATAAAAAAATAAAATAAAATTCTGCACAAAATACATTGTAATAGAATTTGAAGTATAACTATCATGCAGGTATCAAAACAAATGGTTTATTTAAATTTTAATGAAAATACTCAAGGTCTTATCTATATAACTAGAGGTCCGATGCATGAAATTCATGCACAGGGGAGGTAGGGAGTCCCTCAGCCCAGCCTGAGCTCTCTTGCAGTCCGAAACCCCTCGGGGGATGTCTGACTGCTGGATTAGGCCTGATTCTTGCGGCCGGGCTGAAGACCACACACACACACGCACACACACACACACACACACACACACACACACCAGTGCATGAATTTTATGCACCGGGCCTCTAGTTGTAAAATAAGCTACTAAGTATAGCATAGATTAATCAATGATACACTCAAGATCTTTCTCTAAAATAAGCTACTAAGTATAGAATAATCAACAAAACAAGATTTTGAAGAAAGTGTTTACAAAATTTCCTCAAAAGTACAGTAAGACAATAATTCAATAATTAAGTGGGTTCTACAGGTCTAATTACATTCAGGTGACATAAACAAGGTACTTAAACATTCTAACCTCTATAAAATAGTGTTACAGCTACTATTTTATTAACTGTTATACTGCTATTGTTATTGTTTACACTTAGAATTCAATGCCAAAATACACATCAGTGTATTTAGTAAAAGTCAGACTAAGAAAAAGAAATGTTTCTTAAAGAAACACCAACAGAAATGACTGATAAAAGTTTTATAAACTCATGCAATACAACTTGTTTACTATTTTTTTGTTGTTGTTAATCCTCACTCAAGGGTATTTCCCGAACCATTGTTTTTTATAGAGTGTAGAGTGGGGGAGGGAGAGAGAACATGGATGTGAAATTTGTTGCCTCTGGCAGCACCCCAACCTGCAATCCAGGTACATGCCCTTGCCTGGGATCAAACCAACCACCTTTCGACGTGCCAATCAACACTCTAAGCCAGACGTGGGCAAACTACAGCCCTCGGGCCGGATCCGGCCCATTTGAAATGAATAAAACTAAAAAAAAAAAAAAAGACCGTACCCTTTTATGTAATGACTAGAGGCCCAGTGCACAGAAATTTGTGCACTCGGGGGAAGGGGGGATCCCTCAGCCCGACCTGTGCCCTATCGCAGTCTGGGACCCCTTGGGAGATAACGACCTGCTGGCTTAGGTCTGCTCCCGGGTGGCAGAGGGCAGGCCCAATCCCTAGGTGCAGCCCCTGGTCAGGCTCAGAGCAGGGCTGATTGGGGAGTTGGGGCGCCGCCCCTTCATGCACAGAGCAGGGCAATCGGGAGGTTGTGATGCCACCCTCAGTCACGCTCAGGGTAGGGTCGATTGGGGGGCTGGGGCACCGCCCCCTGTCACACTCAAGCCAGGGTCGATGGGGAGGTTGCGGCGCCACCCCCTGTCACGCACAGAGCAGGGCCCATGAGGGGGGTTGGGGCTCCATACCCTGTAATGTACAGAGCAGGGCCCACAGGGGTGTTGGGGCTCTGTACCCTGTCATGCACAGAGCAGGGCCCATCAGGGGGTTGGGGAGCTCCCCCCACCCCAGTCACACAGAAAGCAGGGCCCATCAGGGGGTTGGAGAGCTCCCCCCTGTCATGCACAGAGCAGGGCCAAACAGGGAGTTGAGGAGCTCCCCCCTGTCACTCAGAGAGTAGGGCCGATAGGGGAGTTGGGGCACCACCACCTGTCACACTCAAGGCAGGGCGGATCAGGGGATTGGGGCGCCGCCCTCTATCACCTACAGAGCAGGGCCGATCAGGGCGTTAGGGCGCCGCCACTGTCACAGTCAGGGCAGGGCCGATGGGGAGGTTATTACTCTACCCCATCACACACAGAACAGGGCCCGTGGGGGTGGGGGGGGTTGGGGCGCCACCCTCTAACACCCACAGAGCAGGGCTGATCAGGGGATTGGGGCGCTGCCACTCTCATACTCAGGGCAGGGCCAATGGGGAGGTTATGGCTCTACCCCATCACACACAGAGCAGGGCCCGTTGGGGGGGGGGTGTGAGGGGGGGTTGGGCGCTGCACCCTGTCACACAGAGCAGGGCTGATAGGGAGGTTGTGGCCCCGCCCCCTGTCACACACAGAGCCGCAGGGCAATCAGGGGGTTTGGGCGCTGCCCCGTCACGCTGATCCCAGTGCCGGGAGGCCTCGTGGCTCTGCTGATCCCGGTGCTGGGAGGCATATTATCCTTTTACTGTATAGGGTAGAGGCCTGGTGCATGGGTGGGGCTGGCTGGTTTGCCCTGAAGGGTGTCCTGGATCAGGGTGGGGGTCCCCACTGGGTTGCCTGGCCAGCCTGGGTGAGGGGATGATGGCTGTTTGCAGCTGGTCACACACCCTTCAGGGTGGGGGTCCCCACTGGGGTGCCTGGCCAGTCTGGGTGAGGGGCTGTGGGCTGTTTTCGGGCTGGTGGGTGACGGAAGCTCCCAACTGCTCCTTTTTTTCTTTCTTTTTTTTTTTTTTTAATCTGGGCCAGCTTTTGCTCCGAGGCCTTGGCTGCTGAAAACAGGTTTCTGGTCTTTGTTTACATCTGTATTTGATACAACGTTGCGGTCCAGCTGGCTGAAGCCCATATAGTTACTTAGAGTTGCAGCTGAGAGGCCGGCAAGTCAGGCGGGGAATTTTGGAGTACTCCATCACTGAAGCAAGCAAGTCTCCCTGTTCGCATCAGCTGCCTGGCTGCTGGCCGCCATCTTGGCTGCCAGTTAATTTGCATATCTCGGCCCTACTCTGTGAGTGACAGGGGCATTAGCCAATGGGAAGGGTAGCGGTCGTACGCCAATTACCATGTTTCTCTTTTATTAGTGTAGATGTTTACTTTGAATTTATATTAGTTCACACAAACACTCCATCCATGCTTTTGTTCCGGCCCTCCGGTCCAGTTTAAGTATCCATTGTGGCCCTCGGGTCAAAAAGTTTGCCCACCCCTGCCTAAGCACTGCACCACACCAGCCAGGGCTTTCCCATTGCTTTTTCCTGACTATAATTTCTTCCTAACATGAAAAGGACTTTATGACATATACTTACAAAATGTGAAGAATATATATATCCAATCTAAGGTTGCACACATGAAAGAAAAGTAAAGTTTTTATATGTTTTTGTGGATTTTTAGAGAAGAAGGGAGGGGATAGAGAGAAACATCAATAAGGGATAAACATTGATTGGCTGCATCCTGCACATCCCCCACCATGGGTTTCCTGTTACCTGGACATGTGGCCCAACTGGATCGAACCATTGACCTCTTGATTCATGAGGCACACTGGCCAGGCAAGAGAAATAAAATTTTATGCACCACATCAGTCAATAGTAAAACCTAAAGAAAAACTGGAGAATATAATTTGATGGTGTAAAGGGGACTTATTACT
This sequence comes from Myotis pilosus, assembly GCA_036010255.1. Lineage (NCBI taxonomy): Eukaryota > Metazoa > Chordata > Mammalia > Chiroptera > Vespertilionidae > Myotis > Myotis pilosus. Next base: position 603,996 of record JASKON010000044.1, read on the forward strand.
ATAAAAACCCACTGGCTGTTGTGGCTCAGTTGGCTGGAGTTTCATCCCATGCACTGAAGGGTTGTAGGTTCAAATCCTCATTAGAGTCCATATGCAGGTTGTGGGTTTGATCCTCAGTAGGATCATAAGTCGGGAAACCCATTGATATTTATTTCTCACACTAACGTTTCTCTTCCTCTCCCTTTCTCTCTCCAAACATATTCTCCAGTGAGGATTAAAAGAAAAAATGCCCCTTGTTAAAATTAATATAAAATCCTACATTGCTCTTTTGACAGTTCTTTTTTCCCCCAAGGTTATTATAACTTCAGATCTTTTAACACGGAATACATATATGGTATCAAATATTTTCTTTTAAAAAAATTTTTTTTAATTGATTTCAGAAAGGAAGGGAGAGAGAGAGAGATAGAAACATAATGATGACAGAGAATCACCAATCCATTACCTCCTGCACGCCCCACACTGGGGATCCAGCCCACAACCCGGGCATACGCTCTTGACCGGAATTGAACCAGGGACCCTTTAGTCTGCAGACCAACACTCTATCCACCAAGCCAAACCAGCCAGGGCTCAAACCCTTTCTTAAATGGTATTTTTCTACTGCTGGTTTTGTTTTGTTTTTTTAAAAAACAACTACTCTAAGTAAAACTGCTAGAATAGTGTTTGCACATTCAAAATTTTTTTTTTTTTTTCTTTTTTTTTTTTTTTTTTTTTAAAATATATTTTATTGATTTTTTACAGAGAGGAAGGGAGAGAGATAGAGAGTTAGAAACATCAATGAGAGAGAAACATCGATCAGCTGCCTCCTGCACATCTCCCACTGGGGATGTGCCCGCAACCCAGGTACATGCCCTTGACCGGAATCGAACCTGGGACCTTTCAGTCCGCAGGCCGACGCTCTATCCACTGAGCCAAACCGGTTTCGGCTCAAAATTTTTTATATATCACCAAACTGACTTTGTCAACAAAATCTTGTAACTTTGTCAACAAAATCTTGTCTTTACTAAAATTCATGTGTATGCTACAATTAGTGTTTGTAATATAATCTACATTTTTAATTCATTTTTCACACAAAAATTCTCAAATTTGTAAAAAAAAAAAAAAAATCACAAAGTCCCTCAATAACCAAAGCAATCCTGAAAAAAAAAGAAAAAAAAAAAGAATGAAGACAGAGGTACCAAACTCTGATATCAAATGATATTACAAAGTGACAATATTCAAAGCAAGGTATTAACAGAAAAATAGACACACAGATAAATGCAACAGAATTTTGGACCCAGAAACAAACCCAAATGTATATGGGAAAGAATTTTTGACAAAGGAGCCAAAAACACAATGTAGAAAAGAAAGCCTTTTCAATAAATGGTGCTTGAAAAATTGGAAAACTACATGCATAAGGGTGAAACTAGACTACTATTTGTCCCAATGTAGAAAAATTAACTCAAAATGGATAGGATCAAAAACCTAAACATACAACCTGAAACAATAAATTACATAGAAAACACGGGTACTAAACCTACAGATGTTGGTCTTAGAGAGAACTTTATAAATTAGACCCCCACGGCAAGGGATTAAAAGGAAAAAATAAATGTGTATGCATCAACCAAAACAGCAACCAACCAAATGGGAAAATGTATTTGCAAGTAATACCTTCGATAAGATGGACAACCTAAGTGTCTTTCAATAGATGACTGGATAAAGATGTGGTACATATATACAATGAAGTACTACTCAGCCGTAAGGAAAAATGAAATATTGCCATTCGCAACATGGATAGTACTTAAGAGCATTATGCTAAATGAAATGTGAGATGAGAAAAGACAAAAACTGATTTAACTGACATGTGGGATATAAAACAAAAAGCAATAAATGAATGAACAAAGGAACAAATAAACAAACTCATAGATACAGACAAGGAAACAGTGGTTACCAGAAGAGCAGAGTGCAGGGGAGAGAGGGAGAAGAAAGGGAGAGGGTGTCAAATATGTGGTGACTGGAGATTACACTTTGGGTTAAGAGTACACTATATAGTACAGACGTTTTATATGATAAGGCTGTACATTCAAAATTTATGGTACCCCAATCAATTTAGGTTGCCATATAGAAAATTTCAAATTAGGTTTGCCATATAGAAAATTTCAAAGTATTCACCTTGTCCTTTTTTGTAATGTTAATTGTAAAAGAATAAAACAAAACTGTTTGAAATGCAATGCTTTGTCTGTTTTTTGAATTAGAGAAAGCAGTTACCTTTGCTGCTTTTTTGTCTCCTTCTGTGCATACACCGAGAAGCTGTCTAAGTAGAAAATAAGAAATTTCCAATTCTGTGAAGATCTCTGGTAAGGCTTCAACAGCTCCAACCACCTGCCCCACCATTCTGTCAGCATGGCACAAAGTGGGATCAAATTTTGTTCCAACTCCTGATTATAAATAAAATATATATTCCCATATTTTATTTCTTAAAATGTTTATAAAGATAGACCAGTACAGTATGTATCTATGTAAGCAGTTACATTTTGCTTATACCATATAACAGCAACATAATCAAAATCACAAATTATTCCCATACAAATAAATCCCTGCTTTCTCTCAAAAATAACACTAGAAACAAGTGTTGTTGGAAATTAAAGAATGAAAAGATTCTCTTGATTAAATTATAAGGGCAAATGATATGCCTACCTAACTAAAAATGAATTTCACTTATTGTTAATGTTGGCAGTACACAGGTATTGACTAAACAAGATACCTACCAAGGACTCCTAGTGGCTAACTAGGCACAATTTAAAAAATAAAGCCTAGGAGAGCATTTGAGATCTTGCTCCCTGGCATGTCATTAGTTTGGCTCAATTAAACCCTTATAAAAATTTAAAAAATAAAATAGTCTCGCAGCCATTCTAAAGAAGGGCCTCTCATGAAAAACCTCACTTCAAGGAGAAGCTGCTTGCCTCCAAACTAAACTGCCTTCCTACACTGTGGTCCTTATAAAGGCCAACTCCATCCATTTGTAGCTATACAGCTGTATCCCAATTATAATTTTCACTGACCAATGAGAACATACAAATGAGTGACCAGGAGCAATCTCTCTAAGTCAGCTCCTCTTTGGCTCAGGGAATGCTTTTTTTTTTCCTATCCATGAAAGACTGAAGATTGTGTTTACCCAAAGGGAAGAATGGTGTGTCGTCAGAGCACAAGAGAGCAGAACAAAGCAGAGTTGTCTAGATAGAGAAGGGCCTTGCCCATGGGAAGCTAACAGCAGCCATACAGCACAACTGAGCAGTAAAATTAAATAAAGTTTTACTTCTTTACCTCATCCAAACTGGGATTCCTGTTTATGTAGAATTGGTAACAGCTATCATAACACACATTTATCATTATATTATTACTAGAAGCCCGGTACACAAATTTGTGCACAGGTGGGTTCCCTCTGGGTGACCTGCAGCTCCTACCTACTGCTCCTGCTCATCCTGGCCCTGCTATGCCTGCCGTAGGCTTGCGCCCAATCAGAAGAGGTTCTTGCTGCTGCAGCAACACTCGCCAGCCCTGAACCCTGCATCTGGCACCCTCCGAAGGGGAGTGGCCTGTGAGATGGGCTGAAACTGACTCTCTGACATCCTGAGGGGATCTGGATTGCAAGAGGGCGCAGGCCAGGCTGAGGGACCCACACCAGTGCACAATCAAGCCATGGAGGGACTGTGGGAGGGCTTCAGAGCATGTCTGGCCTATCTCGCTCAGTCCCAAACTGCAGGACCCCAGCAGCAAGCTAACCTACCAGTCCGAGCATCTGTCCAGTGGTGGTCAGTGCACATCATAGTGACTGGTCAACTACCTCCCCCTTGGGGGTCAGTGCACGTCATAACGAGCGATTAAACAGCCACAGCATATCATTAGCATATTACTCTTTGGTTGTTCAGTTGTTCTGACTTTCAGTCTACTTGCATATTACCCTCATAGTATATAGGATACTAGAGGCCCGGTGCACAAAATTTGTGCACGCAGGGGCTGGGGGAGAGGTCCCTCAGCCCAGCCTGCACCCTCTCCAATCTTGGACCCCTCAGGGGATGTCCGACTGCCTTACAATCCAACACCACTGACTCCTTACTGATCACCTGCCTGCCTGATAGCCCTTAACTGCTCTACTGGCCTGATGACCCCTAACTGCTCCCCTGCTGGCCTGATTGCCCCAACCACCTCTGCCTTGCCCCGCACCTGGGACCCAGGATTACCCCCTCTGCTGTTAACAGGCACCTGGAATCCAGGCTTCCCGCCCTCTAGCTGGCCACAGGCACCCAGAACCCGGGCCGACTGCAGCCACAGGGAACCATAGGCAGGCAGCTTCTCCCGGGACACAGCCAATGGCGTGCTGGACCACGGGGTGGGCAGCTTGTACCTCTCCCAGGTTGCAGCCCCAGCGACTGAGGTCCGGGATTGTGGGGTGGGTGGCTTGTCTGTGTCCTGGACTGCAGGCGCAGCCACTGGCACTTGAGACTGCGGGACAGGCAGCTTGTCCCTCTCCGGGCCACAGCCTGGCTGGTCTCAATTCCCTTCTCGCAAGCTCATTTGTACCTGGCTGGTCCCTATTCCTCTCTCCTCAGTATTGAGTGTCTGAGACTTTACGGCATTACAGCATGAGGGCGACAACCATTTGCATATTAGCTCTTTATTATATAAAGATGATTAGAGGCCCAGTGCATGAATTCATGCATGGGTGGGATCTGGCCGGCCCAGCCCAAATCAGGGCTGGTCAGGGGATGGGCCGCAGATTGGCTGGCTGGCCCCACCCCTAACAGACCAGTTGGCCAGCTGCATTGCACATCATAGCAACCAGTCATTCTGGTAAGTTGGCATATCCTATCTACACTTCCCATTGGTGAATCAGGGCGATATGCAAATTAACTGCCAACCAAGATGGTGGCCGGCAGCCAGGCAGCTGAAGCGAACAGGAGGCATGCTTGCTCCAGTGATAGAGGAAGACAAGGATCCCTGCCTGCCGCCGCCAGGCTCTGAGCTGCACTCTAAGCAACAATGTTGCAATCATAGAAGCTAAACAAATCCCAGATATCTGCTTTCAGCCAGCTGGCCTCGGAGCTGGATCCACAAAGTTTCAATTACAGAAGGTAAATAAATCCCAGAATAAAAAAACAAAAAGAAAAAAAAGGAGAGACTGGGAGCTTCAGTTTTAGGCTTGGCCGACCTGAAAACAGCCCTCAGCCCCTCATCCAGGCTGGCCAGGCACCCCAGTGGGGACTCCCACCGTGAAGGGGGTGCGGGCAGCCTGAAAACAGCCATCAGTCCCTCATCCAGGTTGGCCAGGCACCCAAGCAGGAACCCAACATGATCCGGGACACCATTCAGGGCAAACCAGCCGGCCGCCACCCGTGCACCAGGCCTCTATCCTATATAGTAAATGGCTAATATGCAAACTGACCCTAACAGCAGAAAGACTGGGAATGACTGGTCACAATGACACACACTGACCACCAGGGGGCAGGCGCTCACTGCAGGAGCTGCCCTCTAGTTGTCAGGGCACTCTCACAGCGGGGAGCTCTGCTCCGCCACAAGCCAGGCTGATAGCTGCCAGTACAGCAGTGGTGGTGGGAGCCTCTCCCACCTCCTCAGCAGCGCTAAGGATGTTCGACTTCAGCTTAGGTCTTCTCCCCGCTGGCAATTAGACTGGCCCGAGGACTTCCGGGCTACCAGAAGAATGTCTGATTACCACCTTAGGCCCAATCCCCTGGGGAGCAGGCCTAAGCCAGCAAGTGGTCACCCCCAAGGGGTTCCAGACTGCGAGAGGGCACAGGCCGGGCTGAGGGACCCCCTACCCCTGAGTGCACAAGTTTTTGTGCACCGGGCCTCTAGTGTATATGTATATATATGCATATGTTTGTGCATGTGTGTGTGTGTGTATATATATATATACATATACTTATATGCATATATAATGATGCAATAATGTATAATGATGCAATAAAAAGTTACATGAAAAGGATTCCTAAATTTGTTCACTCAAAGAACTGTGCTGAGGGAGCTCAGCTAGTTGGAGTGTCAACCCATACACCAACAGGTTTGATTTTCAGTCAGGGCACAGACCTATGTTGTGAGTTGGATCTCCAGTCAGGACATGCACAGGAGGCAACTGATTGACGTAGCTTTCTCACACTAATATTTCTTTCATTTTTCCCTCCTTCTTTCCTTTCTCAAGTCAATAAGTATAATAGATCCTCGAGTGAGGATTAAAGAAATTAGATTTTAAAAAATTGTATTCAGGAAAATTTTATTATTGCTTGAATGGAAAATGTAAGAGAAAAGAGATGTCAGTAAAATGGTAAGAGTAAAAACCTTCGGAGAAAATGGCGACCAGCAGGAAGGTAGGGAGGGAGAGAGTGTGAGAACACAAGGAAGTGATAGAGGAGTGTGTGGACGTGTGTGGTGTGTGTGTATGAGTTAGGGACAGTTAGATTCAGCAGGTCTTCTAAGGGGCTGCTAAACCAGCAGTCTTTGGCGGCGGAGTCCCGCTCCCTGCGCAGACACTCCTGGGTGGCCAGCACAGGCACGACGACCACGCCATCTTGGGAAACAGAGCTGCTTGAGACTAGGATCCTGGCCTCAGCACCACCCACTCTGATCTCAGATGCATACCAGGACCCTGCAGCCACTGGGGACAGAGACCTGTGACCATAGCTACAGACCTGCGGACACCAAAAGTTCAGAAATCCCCGCAGCAGATCCGTGAGTAACAGAGCCCATCACCCCTTCCCGCAGGCTCATGGGCAGCGCCAGAGTAACTAACTGAGAGACCCACCCCTTGCCGGGGCCTCAGCGCTCCAGGAACTTTAGCCTGGAAGTGCGCGAGCACCTTGGAGCTGATCCCGCGAAGGGCCGGGTTCAGGAGTCCTGGGCTGGGAGCTATCGCACGAACAGAGGGAACTGGTCCTGCCCGCACTGCCTGCTCCAGGAGCCGTGGGCTGGGAGCAAATGCACTTCGGGATCTGGTCCTGCTCGCACTGCCTGCTTCGGAGCCCTGGGCTGGGAGCAACCGTGCGAACACCGGGAACTGATCCTACGTGCACTGCCGGCTTCAGAGCCCTGGGATAGGAGCAATTGCAGGAACACCGGGAATTTGTCCCATGTAGCACCGGCCCAGGGACCCCGATTCTCTGGGCAGGAGGCAGCACCAAGCACCAGAGACTTGACTGTGTTTCTTATCACCTGCGCCTGATCCTGATTCCCTGTGCATTCATACTAAGAGCCAGTGACTTCAATTCCTGGTGCAAGGGCACACAGGGACCCTGATTCTCAAGGCAAGGTCATGCGAAGCAACAGAGACTCTGATACTGGATTCTTGGGGAACTGTGACTCCTGGTACAAGCTAGGGGGCTCTGGTTTTCAACATGCTTCAGAGGGGACTCTCTTTCAGCACCATGCAGGCAGGGTCCCTGATTCTAAGGGCGCCTACGAGGCTACCTTGAGCACTGACAACACTGATTCTGAGCTAGCCTGGTTCCCACCAACCCACCACAACCACACATCTTAGTGTCAGAGCTCTTCAGTGACACTAGGGTGGTAGGAGGCTCCCACTGCACACGGCCCAGGCCCACGCAACTCAACGTTTGAACCATCGGGAGATAATCAGAATGAGGAGATGACACAACACCCAGAGGAAAGACAATGAGGAATCACCAAGAAAGGAAATTAATGAAGTTGAAGCATGCAACATGACAGAAAAAGAATTCAGAATAATGGTTGTACAATTCATTCACCGGATGGATGACAAAATCAAAACCTATGTAAGAATCAGGAAGAAATGAAAAGTGATATAGCTACAATCAAAAACACCATGGAAAGTTTCAACAGCACACTAGAAGGAGCAGAGGACTGAACTAGTGAGTTAGAAGATAAGGCAGAGAAACAAGCTCAATCTGAACAGCAACTGGAGAAAAAAAATTAAAAAGCAGGAGGAGAGCCTAAGGGAGATTTGGGACAACATGAAATGAAGTAACATACACATAATAGGGCTGCAAGAAGGACAAGAAGAGCAGCAAGGATTAGAAAATCTATTTGAAGAAATAATGTCAGAAAACTTCCCAGATATGGGGAAGAAAAAAGCTACACAAGTACAGAGAGTCCCTAGCAAGATGAACCCAAAAGACCCACATCAACACACATCATAATAACGATGGCAAATGTAAAAGACAAAGAGAGAATCTTAAAGGCTGCAAGAGAGAAACAGAGAGTTACCTACAAAGGATCCCCTACTGCTGGGGTCCAACCCCAGCAGGTCCAGGGGTCCCCAAAGGTGTGGACGGAGTTGGCAAAAAAAGGAATGAATGGCACAGAGGCAGCGTTCAGTTCATCAGCATGGTTGGGTTCTCTTCCCTGGTTCTAGGATCGCCAGCCAATTTCTGTTCTGGATCTCCAGCGAAGTTCTTGTTTGGATCTGCAGCCAGGTTCTGTAGCCATGTTCTCTCGCTAGGTTCTCCAGCCAGGTTCGGTCGCCAGGTTCTTCAGCCAGGTTCTGTCTAGGTTCTCCAACCAAGTTCTGGAGCCAGGTTCTGTCCAGGATCTTTTGCCATGTTCTCTCCAGCGAAGTTCTTCTGTCTCTAGGTTCTGTGTAGGTGCTGTCTTCTAAGTTCTGTCTCTGTCTTCTAAGTTCTGTCTCCTAAGTTCTGTCTCCTGTTGTCTTGTTACATCTGTATTTATACCAGTTGATTCCAATCCTATCAATCTCTATTCCAAAGGTTAGGGCATTTCTTATCTCCATTCCAGGGAGTAAAGACTATGTAGCTTAAGCATGATTGTTCATAGTTAAAGTGATTAATTACCCACCTGGCACTTAGTTAAGAGGTTTTATTCCCTCCCTAACTTCAGGGGAAAATCCCAACCTGGGGAAACAACCTTTCCTGGAGAGGTGACCTTGGTTAAAACACAGCGCCAAGAAGGTGAGCAAACATATTAAGAACAGTATGCCATATATGCCAGGTCCCTTGGAACAGCAAGGATGGACCGGCTCCCGGCAAATTCCCCCTTTTTTATTTTTTAAAAACAGGCATTAAAAAGAAAAACCCCAAATGCTCTCTTGTATCCATTTTAAGAGTAGGATTGACGCTTTTCGCTATTACCTGAGTCCTGATCTATCATCCCAGGGAGAGCTTGCCAATCCTGCACTTTCCTGGGGTGGAAAGGCTGCAGTGGGGTTAAGGATAAGGCTCCTTGGGCCTACCTTCTCCAATGCCATTACATTTACCTTTCCTTCCTCAGAAAAGCATGGACATACTTCTTGTATAAAACATTCTGTCTGACTGGGAGTAACCTTAATTCCTCTTCTAGCAAGCATATGTGTTAAAAGATCAATACAGAGTCTTTTTTCTTAAGACTCAGTATGGCACATCTTCTTAATCTAAAGATCAATAAAGAGTCTTCTTTCTTTGGACTCAGTATGGCACATCTTCTCAATCTAAGTTCTGTACTATCCACCTTCTTACCCTCCTCATCCTCTATAGGGGGTCTGCAGTACCCTGGTGGAGTCCTATCCGTCCCAAGTGTGGGGTTCTCAATGGTGGGGGGGGGGGCTTACCTAGGGGAATCCTGTCCCAGGGGTTCCCAAAGGTGTGGACGGAGTCGGCGAAGACGATCCACCCTCTTCCTACGGTGGAGTCCTATCTGTCCCGAGTGCGGGGCACTTACCTAGGGGTCCCTGTTTGGGCGCCAGATGCTGGGGTCCAACCCCAGCAGGTCCAGGGGTCCCCAAAGGTGTGGACGGAGTCGGCGAAGAAGGAATTACACAGAGACAGCGTTCAGGTGATCATCATAGCCGGGTTCTCTTGTCAGGGTCTCCAAAGGTGTGGACGGAATCGGTGAAGAAGGAATGAAACGGAGACAGCGTTCAGTTGATCAGCAGCCTTGCCAGGATCTCTAGCCACAATCTCCAGCCAAGTTCTATGTCCATGTTCTCTTGCTAGGTTCTCCAGCCAGGTTCTCCAGGTTCTCCAGCCAGGTTCTGTAGCCATGTTCTCTGGCTAGGTTCTCCAGCCAGGATCGGTTTAGGTTCTCCAGCCAGGTTCAGTCGCCAGGTTCTGTAGTCGGGTTCTTCAATCTCTATTCCAAAGGTTAGGGCGTTTCTTATCTCCATTCCAGGGAGTAAAGACTATGTAGCTTAAGCATGATTGTTTGTAGTTAAAGTGATTAATTACCCACCTGGCACTTAGTTAAGAGGTTTTATTCCCTCCCTAACTTCAGGGAAAAATCCCAACCTGGGGAAACAACATTTCCTGGAGAGGTGACCTTGGTTAAAACACAGCACCAAGAAGGTGAGCAAACATATTAAGAACAGTATGCCATATATGCCAGGTCCCTTGAAACAGCAAGGATGGACCGAATCCCGGCACCCTATCAGATTATCAAATGATTTCTCAACAGAAACACATCAGGCCAGAAAAGAATGAACAGAAATTTACAAAGTGATGCAAAGCAAAGGACTGAATCCAAGAATACTCTATCCAGCAAGGCTATCATTCAAAATTAAAGGAGAAATAAGAAGCTTCACAGACTAAAAAAACCTAAAGGAGTTTATAACCACCAAGCCAGCAATGCAAGAAATGCTAAAGGGACTGGTGTAAAAAGAAGAACTTAAAAGCCCAGAAAGAAAACAGCCACAAAAAAATAGAAATGGCTACAAATAAGTACCTTTCAATAATAACTTCAAAGATAAATGGACTAAATGGTCCAATCAAAAGACATCGAGTGGCTGAATGGATAAAAAAACCTGACCCATATATTTGCTGTCAACAAGAGACCCACCTCATTAGAAGGGACTCAAACAGACTGAAAGTGAAGGGATGGAAAAATATCTTTCAGGCAAATGGAAATGAAAAAAAATCTGGGGTAGCAATACTTATATCGGATAAAATAGAACTCAAAGTGAAGGCCATAACAAGAGATAAGGAAGGCCACTTCATAATACTAAAGGGATCAATACAACAAGAGGATATAAACCTGATAAACATATATGCACCCAAATGCAGGAGCATCCACATACATAAGAAAACTCCTGGAAGATATCAGGGGAGAGATCGACAGCAATACAATCATAGTAGGGGACTTTAATACACCACTGACATCACTGGATAAATCTGTTAGACAAAAACTCAGCAAAGAAACAGCAATCCTAAATGACTCACTAGATCAGATGGACTTAATTGACATCTTCAGAACATTTCACCCCAAAGCCACAACATATACGTTCTTCTCAAGTGCTCATGGGACATCTTCAAAAATAGACCATATATTGGGTCACAAAGTCCCCAAATTCAAGAACATTGAAATCATACCAAGCATCTTCTCAGACCACAAGGGCATAATATTAGAAATAAACTACAATAAAAACAACTCAAAATACTCAAACACTTGGAAGCTGAATAGCATGTTATTAAATATTGATTGGGTTACCAATGAGATCAAAGAAGAAATTAAAAACATCCTGGAAACTAATGTCAATGAAAACACAACAATCCAAAACCTTTGGGACACAATGAAAGCAGTCCTGAAAGGGAAGTTTATAGCTCTACAGGCCTATCTCAAAAAACAAGAAAAAATGGTAGTAAATCATCTGAATCTACAACTCAAAGAATTAGAAAGGGAGCAACAAGAAAAGCCCAGAGTGAGCAGAAGGACGGAGATAATAAAGATTAGAGCAGAAATAAATGACATAGAGACCAAAAAAACAATACAGAAAATCAATGAAACCAAGAGCTGGTTCTTTGAAAGGATAAACAAGATTGACAAACTTCTAGCCAGACTCACCAAGAAACAAAGAGAGAGGACCCAAATAAACAAAAACAGAAACGATAGAGGCGAAATAACAACAGACCCCACAGAAATACAAATGATTGTTAAAAAATACTATGGACAGCTCTACTCCAACAAGCTAGACAACCTGGAGGAAATGGAAATATTCTTAGAAAAATACATCAATCCAAACTTAATCAGGAAGAATCTAAAAATCTCAATAGGCCAATAACTGTGGAAGAAATTGAAGCAGTCATAAAAAAGCTTCTGGCAAACAAAGCCCAGGACCAGATGGCTTCACAGGGGAGTTTTACCAAACATTCAAGGAAGAACTAAAACCTATCCTCCTCAGACTACTACAAAAAATCCAAGAGGAAGGAACACTTCCCAGCTCATTCTATGAAGACAGTATCATCCTAATACCAAAACCAGGTAAAGACAACACAATGAAAGAGAATTACAGGCCAATATCCCTCATGAACTTAGATGCCAAAATCCTCAACAAAATCTTAGCAAATCGGATTCAGCAGTACATCAGAAAGATCATACACCATGACCAAGTAGGATTTATCGCAGGGATGCAAGGATGGTACAATATCTGAAAATCAATAAACGTGACACATCACATAAACATTGAAAGGAAAAAAAACCACATGGTCATATCAATTGATGCAGAAAAAGCATTTGACAAAATCCAATACCCATTTTTGATAAAAACTCTCAGCAAGGTGGGAGTAGAAGGACCATACCTCAACATAATAAAAGCCATATATGACAGGCCCACAGCCAACATCATACTCAATGGACAAAAACTAACACCATTTCCCCTAAGAACAGGAACAAGACAGGGATGCCCACTCTCACCACTCCTGTTTGACATAGTACTGGAAGTATTACCCATTGCAATTAGACAAGAAGAAGAAATAAAAGTCATCCAAATTGGAAAAGAAGTAAAACTGTCCTTATTTGCAGATGACATGTATTATACAGAAAAAACCCTATAGACTCCATCAAAAAACTATTAGACTTAATAAATGAATTTGGCAATGTAGCAGTATACAAAATTAATGCCAAGAAATCAATGGCATTTCTATACACCAAGAGTGAACTTAAAGAGAGACTAAAAATCAATCCCATTTACCACAGCATCAAAAATGAAGCTCCCTAGGAATAAACTTAACTGAGGAGGTAAAAGACCTCTACTCAGAAAACTACAGGACATTGAAAATGAGATAGAGGAAGACATAAAGAGATGGAAGAACATACCATGTTCATGGATTGGTAGAATCAGCATCATTAAAATGTCCATACTACCCAAAGCAATCTATAAATTCAATGCGCTTCCCATTAAAATATCAATGGCATATTTCACAGACCTAGAACGAACTCTCCAAAAATTCATTGGGAATAAAATACAACCCCGAATAGCTGCAGCGATCCTGAGAAAGAACAAAGTATGTGGGATCTCAATACCAGATATCAAGCTGTAATACAAAGCCACTGTTCTCAAAACTACCTGGTACTGGCACAAGAACAGACATATAGATCAATGGAATAGAATAGAGAGCCCAGAAATCAGTCCCAACCAATACGCTCAATTAATATTTGACAAAGGAGGCAAGAACATACAATGGAGCCAAGATAGTCTCTTCAATAAATGGTGTTGGGAAAATTGACAGATACATGCAAAAAAATAAAACTAGACCACCAACTTACACCATACACAAAAATAAACTCAAAATGGATAAAGGACTTAAATATAAGACAGGATACCATAAAAATACTAGAAGAATCCAAAAGCAACAAAATCTCAGACATATGCCAAAGCAATTTCTTCACCGATACAGATCCTAGGGCATTGGAAACTAAAGAGAAAATAAACAAATGTGACTACATCAAAATAAAAAGTTTCTGCACAGCAAAAGAAACCATCAACAAAACAACAGGAAAGCATACTACATGGGAGAACATATTTGCCAATGCTATCACTGATAAGGGTTTAACCTCCAACATTTATAGGGAACTCATACAACTCAACAAAAGTAAGATAAACAATCCAATCAAAAAATGGGCAAAGGACCTAAATAGACACCTTTTAAAAGAGGACATTTAGAAATTCAAGAGACATATCAAAACATGCTCAAAGTCGCTAATCATCCAGGAGATGCAAATCAAAACAACAATGAGGTACCATCTCACACCTGTCAGAATGGCTATCATCAACAATTCAACGACAAGTGCTGGAGAGGATGTGGAGAAAAAGGAACACTTGTGCACTGCTGGTGGGAATGCAGATAGGTGCAGCCACTATGGAAGACAGTATGGAGTTTCCTCAAAAAACTACAAGTGGAACTCCCATTTGACCCTGTGATCCCACTTCTAGAAATATATCCCAAGAAACCAGTAACACCAGTCAGAAAGGATATATGCACCCCTATGTTCATAGCAGCACAATTCACCATAGCTAAGATCTGGAAACAGCCTAAATGCCCATCAGTAGATGAATGGATTAGAAAACTGTAGTGCATCTACACAATGGAATATTGTGCTGCTATAAAAAAGAAGGAACTCTTACTATCTGCAGCAGCATGGATGGAACTGAAGAGCAGTATGCTAAGTGAAATAAGCCACTCAATGAAGGAAAAATACCACATGATCTCACTCATTTCTCGATAATAAAGACCATTATAAACTTATGAACAAAAATAGATACAGAGGCAGAGCTGCCTCGAACAGACTGTCAAACTACAGCAGGAAGGCTGGGGAGAGTGGCAGGGCACGAGGCGGGTGGGTAAGAGATCAATCGAAGGACTTGTATGCATGCATATAAGCATAACCAATGGACATAAGACACTGGGGGATAGGAGAGGCCATAGGATTGTCAGGGGCAGGGGAAAAAAAAGGAGACATATGTAATACTCTTTGTAATATTTTAGGCAATAAAAAACAAATATCTAAAAAAGAAAAAAGAAGAAACGAAGAGGATCCATATAAACAAAATCAGAAATGAAAGAGGTAAAATAACAATTGACACCTCAGAAATATAAAGATTGCAATAAAGTATTATAAACAACTACATGCCAACAAGTATAACCTAAGCAAAATGGCCAAACCCTTAGAAAAATACAATCTTCCAGACAGAATCAGGAAGAATTAGAAAACCTGAATAACAACTAATAAAACTGAATCAGTACTTTTAAAAAAATCACAGCAAAGAAAAATTCTGTAACAGAAGGTCTTTCTAAGGGAGTGGTACCAAACATTCAAAGAAGAACAAACACCTATCCTCCTCAAACTATTACAAGAAATTCTAGAGGAAGAAACATTTACCATAGCTAAGATCTGGAAACAGCCTAAATGCCCATCAGCAGATGAGTGGATTAGAAAACTGTGGTACATATACACAATGGAATACTATGCTGCGGTTAAAAAAAATGAACTCTTGCCTTTTGCAACAGCATGGATGGAACTGGAGAGCATTATGCTAAGTGAAATAAGCCAGTCAGAGAAAGATAAATACCACATGATCTCACTCATTTGTGGATTATAGAGAACAACATAGACTGATGAAAAGGGACAGACCCAAAGACTGAGAAACAGTGATCAGGCTATCAATCCCCAGAAGGAAAGTAGGGGAGGGTGGGGGTAAGGGGAAGAGATCAACCGAAGGACTTGTATACATGTATATAAACCAAACCAATGGACATGGACAACAGGGGGATGGGAGCATGAGTTTGTGTGTTGGGGGAGTTTGGGGGT
The DNA here is from genome assembly GCA_036010255.1 of Myotis pilosus. Lineage (NCBI taxonomy): Eukaryota > Metazoa > Chordata > Mammalia > Chiroptera > Vespertilionidae > Myotis > Myotis pilosus. The sequence continues at coordinate 619,530 of JASKON010000044.1, forward strand.
TCATGGGGGGGTTGAGGACACATTTGTAATACCTCAACTAATAATAATAATAATAATAATAATAATAATAATAATAATAATAATAAAATAAAAGCCAGGATTATCCTAATTCCAAAATCAGATAAAGACACTACAAAGAAAGAAAATTACAGTCCAGTATTCCTGATGAACATAGATGCCAAAATACTCAACAAATATTAGAAAATCAGATTCAGCAATATAAGTAGGATTTATTCCAAGAATGCAAGGTGGGTACACTATTCATAAATCAATTAAGGTGATACATCACATAAACAAAAGGTAAAAATCATGTGATCTTATCAATAGATATAGAAAAAGAACTCAACAAAATACAACACCCATTTTTTATAAAAATTCTCAGGAAACTGGGAATAGAAGGATCACATCTCAACATAACAAAGGCCTTTTATAACAAACCTACAACTAACATCAGACTCAATGAGCAAAAAGTAAAGATCAGGAAGACAGGTCAATTGTCACCAACCTGACAGCTGGAAGTCCTGGCCACAGAAATGAGAAAAAAAATAAAAGGCGTTAAAACTGGAAATTAGGAAGTTAACCTTTCATAATTCATAAACTAGAGGCCAGGTGCACAGGATTGGTGCACTGGGGGGGGGGCATTGCCTGCAGGGATTGGCCTACTATGTGAGTACTGCACATTCCAAGCTGCTGTGGACCTGCCCTCTGAACAGCTCCTCCCACTAGGTGCGCACCGCTCATTCCTGTTAGCCAAGTGGAGCTACCAGTGTGGGAGCACACTGACCACCAGTGCCTGGCCCCTTGTGGTCAGTGTGAATCACAGTGACTGGTCAACAGGTCAATCCATTGTTCAGTTGCTGGGCTTTTAAATATATACTAGAGGCCCAATGCACAAAAATTTGTGCACTCGGAGGTGTCCCTCAGCCCAGCTTGTGCCCTCTCGCAGTCTGGGACCCCTGGGGGATGTCCACCTGCTGGCTTAGGCCCGCACCCCGGGGGATTGGGCCTAAACTGGAAGTCAGACATCCCTCTGGAAGCTCGAGAGCTCTCAGGGGATGTCCACTTGCCAGTGGGGTACAGGCCTAAACTGCAGTTGGACATCCTTAGTGCTGCTGAGGAGGGCGGGAGCTGTGCTGGCAGCCATAGCCTGGCTTGTGGCTAAATAGAGCTCCCCCTGTGGGAGCACACTGACCACCAGGGGGCATCTCCTGCATTGAGTGTCTGCCCCCTGGTGGTTAGTGTGTGTTATAGTAACCAATCATTCCCAGTCATTCTGCTGTTAGGGTCAATTTGCATATCACCCTTTTATTATATAGGCTAGATGAGATGTTATTATACTTAGAAAACTGGAAGAAAACTACAAGAAAACTACTAGATTTAATAAATAATTGGCAAAGTCACAGGACTCAAATTAACATCCAGAAATTGATGGCATTTTTATATACCAACTAGTGGCCCGGTGCATGAAATTCGTGCATGGGGAGTGGGGGCGGGGGTGTGTCCCTCAGCCTGGCCTGCACCACGCTCTCCAATGTGGGACCCCTCAGGGGATGTCCCTCTCTAATCTGGGACCCCTTGGGGGATGCCCATCTGCTGGTTTAGGACCAATCTCTCTCGCAATCCAGGACCGCTGGCTCCTAACCACTTACCTGCCAGCCTGCCTGCCTGATTGCCCCTAACCACTCTGCCTGCCAGCCTGCTGACCCCCAATCTCTCCCCCGCCCCGCCCCACCCCTCACCCCGCTGGCCTTCTCGCCCCCAATAGTCCCCCCGTTGCCGACCTGATCGGCAGTCAGACATCTCTCTCACAATCCAGGATCACTGGCTCCTAACTCGGAGCACCAGGGGGTCTTTCTTTATTTTTATTTATTTAATTATTTTTAGGGCAAAAGTCTACTTTTAATTAAAACTGAAAAACTGTGAGGGACAGGAATGACAGAGGACCCATCCTAGGTGGATGGGATTCTGGGGGTGGAGAGTGGGGAACATTGTTGACACAGTTGTCAGAATTCAAATGGGGTCAAATTCAAATTAAGGTTCAAATGGATTGAACCTTAATACCATTTGAATAGAGATTTCCTCACGTGGTTGGGTAGAGAATTGTTATGTAGAAATGTCTGCTTTTGGGAAATACACAACCAAGTATCCGGGCATCCTGTCATGTGTAGAGCATGCTCTCAAACAGCTCAGAAAAAGACTGGGGGAAATGGGCATACATGTGTATAAATGCACACACTCACACACAGTCTAACCTTGTTATTTTCGACTCCACCTTTGTGCACCTGCCTACTCGCTAAGATCCGTAACTCCAGAATCAAGGCTTGCAGAGCTTTCTCAATCATTGGGCCACCACCAGGGGGCAGACCTGCAAGCACAGTCCCAACTGAGGTCAAGAAGTGCCACTGTTTACTTGTCTCTGCTCCAGTATGTGAACTGGTGTCTGTTTTGCGTCGGGTTCCATTGGAGCTTTGGCATTTCTGTACTTTCTAGAGGCATCTGGCTGTGTGGAATGGCCAAGCTGGCACTCTAGTGGCTGCCAGTTCCCTGAGCCCAAGAAGGCTGTGCAGTGGAAGATAGCGTCGTAAGCAAGTTCAGGCTGCCCCATTTCAACCTTAAGGAATTAACAGCACCCATCACGTACAGTGTCCTTCCAACAAAAACACAGAAAGCGCTGCCCTGAGCACGCATGGTGCCAGCTCAGCAGGGCTCACAAACCAGCAGAGATGGCCACTTGCAGGTGATGTCGTGAAGTCGTGACACTGAGGCAACGCTGGGGGTGAGTCTGGCTGCCAAGGCCACATCTTGGCCCACATCCAGGCCTACGCCCCACAGTGAATCCTGTGGTCAGGCACTGACAGGCAGCCTGGGGAACTTACATAGCCATGTCAGTACCGCAGCAGTTTCTCTATGCACATTTAAACCATCCACATTCTTCCAGAAAGAAGGGCTTTTTCTCCCACTCTGGACGGCCATGCTCCCCTGGTGACACCCGAGGACCTGGGGCCTACCTTGTACCCTAGCCTCGCTGACCCCGCAGGCCACTGTCCAAACAGTTCTGTACCTCTGTAGCCCTCTGTGCCGCCCCCCAGCGCCGTCCAGCATGGTCCATTCAGCAGTCCATCCATTTACATGGCCCCCGAAACACCAGGCCACATGCACTCGGGCCGCTCCCGCCCAGACTCTGCTTTCCCACGCCGGGCAGTTGGCCCAGTGTGCCTATGCAGAGATCCTGTCCAGACTTCGCTTTCCCGCACCTGGCGGAGGGCCCCAGTGCACCTCTGCAGAGCTCCCACCAGGACCAGTCGTCCATCAGGTTGTGACGGCCCTAACCTATTATTAGTATAGATAAAGAACTCTCAGGATGAAAAAAATTTTTTAAAATATATTTTTATTAATTTCAGAGTGGAAGGGAGAGGGAGAGAGATAGAAACATCAAGGATGAGAGAGAATCATTGATCGGCTGGCTCGTTCATGACCCCTATTGGGGATTGAGCCTACAACCTGGGCATATACCCCCAACCGGAATCGAACTGGGGACCCTTCAATCCATAGGCAGACACTCTATCCACTGAGCCAAACCAGGTAGGGCAAGAATAATTTTTTTAGAAAATCCCATTTATCATTCAACAAAAAAATTGATATACTTAGCAATAAACTTAATGAAAGAGTTAGACCGGTAGTCAGAAGACTATAAACATTAAAAAAAGAAACAGAGGAAGATGCAAACAAGGGAAAGCATATACTGTACTCATGACTGGAAGAATTAACATCACTAAAATGTCCAAACTACCCAAAGCAATCTACAGATTCAATGCAATTCCTACTAAAATACCAACAGCATATTTCAAAGATCTACAACAAATACTCTATGGAGAAGAGATTAAAAATGGTGTCAGAGTAAGTGGATGCTGCACAGACATGCTCCCAAGTCCAAACTGGAAATACAACCAAAATACTGAATAATGAACAGATGACTCCCTGGAGTGAACCTTGATACCAGAGGACCAAAAGTGGAGACCGCATAGACACTGGTAGGAGGGGAGAAGGCACAAAATGGCTGGCCAGGCACCCATAGACAGCAACTGAAGTCCCAGAGAGATATCACAGCTGTGGGTGTTGCCACTGAGAACTCTGGGGTCTAATTCCCAAATGGGGTGTCCCTGGAGAGAGCACCAGAACTGAGGAGGTTACCCACAAAACACCTGGCTGTGAAAAGCAGCAAGGCTGCTGTCTGCCAAGGAGATATGGCTGAAAATTCAGACACCCTCTTAAAGAGTCAAGACACAAATTTCCCTGTGGAGACACCCACCTTGTGCTCCAACAGAGGGAGGGTGAAATAGACTGGAGCTGTGATGGCAGAGGCTAGGATAGAGGGCTCCAAGGGTGAAGCTTAGAAGGCAGATACCCCTGTTTCCTGTGCTGAGCCATTCCCTCATGCTGCAAAGGTAAACTTTCTCAGCTTGGGGAGAAGACAGCTGACCCACACTACTAAAAAACACCTTGCCCCTTATTAGACTGAGAATCACAATTAGCCTCCAGGCAAAAACAGTTACCCCATATTGAAAAAAACTTGCCACAACTGAGGACGATTACCTAAAGGCAGATTGAGAGGTATCCTATCAGTCTGCAGCCAGAGGTGGTCTCTGGAGGCTTTGAGTCTTTGCTGATCTAATTAGTCAAAAACAGCATTTGACACTATCCTGCCCTAGAGATTGAGAGGTGTACAGGATCTACCTAACTCATCATCACAAACCCAAACAGAAAGCCAAAATGAGAAAACAAAAAAACAACCCCCAAATGAGAGGACTATACAATTCTCTTGATACAGAGATAGATGAAGCACAGATAAGAAATTTATCTGACTTCAGAGTTATGAAGGTAAAAATGCTCAACAGCATGAAAAAGCTATAGTAGCTATGGAAAATGAACAGTTGGAAATAATGACATAGCATAAAGAAAGAACACATTGGAAGGAATACACAGCAGATTAGAGGAAGCTGATGACTGAATCAGTGAAATAGAAGACAGGATTTTAAAAAATCAATCAGAGAACAAGTAAAGAAAAAACAAAAACAGGAGGACAGCTTAAGGGTGCTATGGGACAATATCAAACGAAACAATATTTGAATATAGGTGTGCCTTAAGAGACAGAAAGGGAGGAAGGGATAGAGAAGGTATATTGAAGAAATAATGGCAGAAAACTTCCCTAACCTGGTAAAGTAAAAAGTCACAGGAAGCACAGAGAACCCCAAGCAAGAAGAATCCAAACAGTCCTACGCCCAGACACATCATAATTAAAATGCCAAAAATTAAAGACTAAGGGATGAATCTTAATGGCAGCAAGAGAAAATTGTTACCTACAAAGGAGTTCCCATAAGGCTGACACCTGATTTCTCATCAGCAACTCTATAGGCCAGAACGGAATGACATGAAGTACTCAAGGTAATGGGAAGCAAGGATCTGAAACCAAGAATACTATATCCAGCGAGGTTATCATTAAAAATAGACAGTCAAATAAAGAGCTTCCAGACAAAAAAAAAGAATAAAGGACTATAAGAAATGCCAGCATTGTAAGAAATGCTAAAGGGACTGCTGTAATAAGAAGAAATAGAGAGAGAAACCTAGACATACAAAATTATAGTGGCAATAAACAAATACCTATCTTATATAATAAGCCTAATATGCAAATTGTCCCCTTGACCAAGGTTCACTGGGAGTTTGACTACTTGACTAGTCACTATGATGCACACTGACCACCAGGGGGCACTCTGACTGATAGGTTAGCTTGAGGCTTTGAGTCTTTGCTGATCACCAATAGTGGGTGCTGGTGGGCTGGACTGGAAAGTGAGGTGTGAGGTGAGAGCCATCAGAAAACTCCCAGGGTTTGGGCCAAACCCCGGGCAGAGGCGGGTGGGGGCAGAAGCCAGGAGGGACTGGGTGGCGCAGGATGCAGCTACACGTGATCTAAGAGCCGTGGAATGCATAGCCCTCCGCAGCCTATGGCGTTCTCAGTGACAATTTATAATTGTCAGAACTGCTTCTTTTTAAGTTTCAGTAACTATTCCAGGAGAGTGGGTAGCACCATTACAGGGGGACAGGCCAGGCGAACCTGCCAAAGCCAAGGGTTGGCCTCAGGATCTGGGGGATGTAGCAGAGAGAGGGGTGGGACTGAGTTGGAGAAAATGAGTCCAAAACTTGAACCGAAGTGAGGGACAGCGGATGACAGGTGCGTAGGGGCCTAGAAAAGTTGCCGAGTAGGGGCAGCTGAGGAGCCCGGTGCTTCTCCCATGGGACAAGGTCCACCTCCCCATGACCCATCACTCCAGATCCTCCTCCGCATGACCCGCCACTCCAGCTCCCCAACGAGGCCCCACCTGGACTAGCCCCACACAGCTCCTCACTGCCAGCATGGCCAGCACAATCCCACTCGCACTGCCCCACCCCACCCCACACAGCCCAGCTCCACACAGCCTTTGGGGGAAAAAGGGGGAGGCTGCAGACAGGATGTCGCAGGCAAGGGGGCAAAGCAGGGACCACCAAGTTAGATGGAGGGAAAGGAGGGAGAGACCCCACAGGACTGGGGACAGAGATGAGCAGGGAAGGAAGGCCATGTGGAAGCATTGCCCTTGGTTGGAGTAGAAAACCCGACCCCAATTTACAGACTCCAGCAGAGTGTGTGTGTGTGTGTGTGTGTGTGTGTGTGTGTGTGTGTGTGTGTTGGGGGGGCGGAGAGGAGCGGCCATGAAGAGGGTATGAGTGGACTGGATGGATGGATGGAGAGCAACGATGTTTGATTTATGGCCTATTTATTTTTATTTTTGTTAATATATTTTTAATGATTTCAGAGAGGAAGGCAGAGGGAGAGATAGAAACATCAATGATGAGACAGAATCTATCCACTACCTCCCACATGCCCCATACTGACTCAGCCAACAACCCAGGAATGTGACCTTGACCAGAATTGAACCCAGAAAACTTCAGTCCAGAGGATGTGCCTCTATCCTCTGAGCCAAACCAGTCAGGCTGACCCATGACCTATTAAAATCCACTGTAGTAGGCTGAGCAGGGGTCTTAATGAAGGTGTCTCTCCTTACATTGGGTAATTGGAACTGCACTGAAGTAAAGGAGCACCCATGGAGCATGCAAGGGTTTCCATGAACATGATGAATTTACTTCGTGTGGCAAATGAATAAGGTGAGCAGAGTGTTGTAAGGACATAAGGTCTCCAAGGCCAGAGGCTGGAGTGAAAATGCATGCTGAGCATTTCGCACCGGGAGTTACAAACCTATCTAATAAAAGAGAAACATGGTAATTAGCGTACGACCGCTACCCTTCCCATTGGCTAATAAGGGCAATATGCAAATTAACTGACAGCCAAGATGGCGGCCGGCAGCCAGGCAGCTTAAACTGAACATGAGGCTTGCTTGCTTCAGTGACGGGGAACTGCAACATTCCCCGCCTGCCTTGCTGGCCTCTGAGCCTGCAGTTTGAAACATAACAAATATAGAAGCTAAAAAAAAAACCCCAGAACACTGCTTTCAGCGAGCCGGGATCTCAGAGCTGGAGTTGATACACAGTTTCGATTATAGAACCTAAACAAACCAGATACCTTCTTTCAGCAGCGGAGGGCTAACAGCTGGAGCCTCAGAACTAAAGCTGGCCCAGAATAAAAAAAGAAAAAGAAAAAAAGGAGTGGTTAGGAACTTCAGTCACCCGCCAGCCTGAAAACAGCCTTCAGCCCCTCACCCAGACTGGCCAGGCACCCCAGTAGGGACCCCCACCTTGAAGGGTGTGTGACCAGCTGCAAACAGCCATCATCCCCTCACCCAGGCTGGTGAGGCACCACAGTAGGGACGCCCACCTTGAAGGGTGTGTGACAAGCTGCAAACAGCCATCATCCCCTCACCCAGGCTGGCCAGGCACCCCAGTGGGGACCCCCACCCTAATCCAGGACACCCTTCAGGGCAAACCAGCTGGCCCCCAAATGTGCACCAGGCCTCTATTCTATATAGTAAAAGGGTAATATGCCTCCCAGCACCGGGATAAGCATGACAGGGGGCAGCAACCCAAACCCCTGATCACCCTGCGGCTCTGTGTGTGACAGGGGGCAGGGCCACAACCTCCCTATCAACCCTGTTCTGTTCGTGACAGGGGAAGGTACCCCAACCCCTCGATCAGCCCTGTTCTGTGCCTGATAGGGGGAAGCTCCCCAACCCCCTGATCACCCTGCAGCTCTGTGTATGACAGGGTACAGCCCCTAAACCCCCACCCCACAGACCCTGCTCTGTGTGTGACAGGGTAGAGCCATAACCTCCCCATCAGCCCTGCCATGAGTGTGAGAGTGGTGGTACCCCAATCCCCTGATTGGCCCTGCTCTTGGGTGATACAGGGTGGCGCCCGAACCCACTCCACACCCACGGGCCCTGCTCTGTGTGTGATGGAGTAGAGCCATAACCTCCCCATCAGCCCTGCCCTGAGTGTGAGTGTGGCGGCACCCCAACCCCCTGACTGGCCCTGCTCTGTGGGTGATAGAGGGTGGCACCCCAACCCCCTGATCCGCCCTGCTCTGTGTGTGATAGGGGGTGGTGCCCTGACTCCCCTATCGTCCCTACTCTGTGACAGGGGGGAGCTCCTCTACCCCCTGATCGGCCCTGCTCTGTGCATGACAGGGGGGAGCTCCCCAACCCCCTGATCAACCCTGTTCTGTGCGTGACAGGGTATGGAGCCCCAATCCCCTGATGGGCCTTGCTCTGTGCATGACAGGGTATTGAGCCCCAACCCCCCTGATGGGCCCTGCTCTGTGCGTGACAGTGAGCAGCGCCGCAACCTCCCCATAGACCCTGCTTTGAGTGTGACAAGGGGTGATCCCCCAACCCCCCAATCGGCCCTACCCTGAGTGTGACTGAGGGTGGCATCACAACCTCCAAATCTGCCCTGCTCTGTGCATGACAGGGTAAGGCGCCCAAACTCCCCAATTGGCCCTCCTCTCAGCCCGACCAGGGGCTGCACCTAGGGATTGGGCCTGCCCTCTGCCATCCGGGAGCAGGCCTAAGCCAGCAGGTCGTTATCTCCGAGGGGTCCCAGACTGGGAGAGGGCACAGGCCGGGCTGAGGAACCCCTCCCCCCCCCCAGTGCTCAAATTTTGTGCACCGGGCCTCTAGTCTATATATATATAAGCCTAATATGCTAAGTGTCTGAGCAGTCGACCAACCAGTTGCTATGACAAGCACTGACCACCAGGAGACAGATGCTCCAACTGGTAGGTTAGCTTGCTGCTGGGGTCAAGGTGATATGGGGCCAGACATGCCCTTGAGTTCTTCCATGGTCCCTCCCCAGGCTCCAGGCCTAATTGGGACTGAGTGAGATGGCCCTGATTGGCTCAGATCACTGAGGTTGAGGGGCCGCTAGTCAATAATAATCTTAAACGTAAATGAATTAAATGTTCCAATCAAAAGACATAGGGTAGCTGAAAATATATACAAAAATATGACCCAACTATATGCTGTCTACAAGAGACCCACCTCAGAACAAAACATACACACATGATGAGTGTGAAGGATGGAAAAATTTTCCATTCAAATGGAAAAGAAAAAAAGCTGGAGTAGCAATATACTTAGCCAACAAAATAAACTTCAAAATGAAAGCCATCGCAAGTGAAAAGAAAGGTCACTACATAATACTAAAGGGATCAATCTAACAAGAGGATATAACCCTGGTAAATATATATGCACCGAAAATAGGAGCACCTAAATATATATATATATAAAACTTTTAGAGAACTTTGAAGCAGAGATTGACAATATAATCACAGTTGGGAACTTTAAACACCCTGCTGACTTCACTGGATAGACCTTCAGGACAAAAAATTAGTAAGGAAATGGTGATTCTAAGACACACTGGATCAGATGGATTTGACATTTATACATTTCACCCCAAAGCCTGCATAATATACATTCTTCTCAAGTGCACATGGGCCATTCACAAAGACAGACTATATGTTAGGACACAAGTTCAAGAAGACTGAAATCATATCAAGCATCTTTTCAGAACACAGTGAAATGAAATTAGAAGTCAATTACAGTAAAAACACATCAAAACATTCAAACATATGGAGGCTAAATAGCATTTTATTAAACAAGGAATGGGTTACCAATGAAATCAAGAAAGAAATAAAAAAACTTCCTGGAAACAAATGAAAATGAACACACAACAATCCAAATTCTCTGGACATAGCAAAAGCAGTCCTGGGAGGAAAGTCCATAGCATTACAGACATACATCAATAACAAGGAAAATCAATAATAAACTATTTAACCCTATAACTTAAAGAACTAGAAAGAGAACAACAAGAAAAGCCCAGAGTAAATAGAAGGGAATAATAAAGATTAGAGCAGAAATAAATAACATGGAGCAGTGGTTCTCAACCTTCCTAATGTCATGACCCTTTAATACAGTTCATCATGTTGTGGTGACCCCCTACCATAAAATTATTTTTGTTGCTACTTCATAACTGTAATTTTGCTTCTGTTATGAATCGTAATGTAAATATCTGATATGCAGGATGTATTTTCATTGTTACAAATTGAACATAATTAAGCATAGTGATTAATCACAAAAACAGTATGTAATTATATGTGTGTTTTCTGATAGTTTTAGGTGACCCCTGTGAAAAGGTCATTCAACCCCCCAATCGGTCATGACCCACAGGTCAAGAACCACTGACATAGAGACTAAAAAGCAATATTAAAAACAAATCAATGAAACCAAAAGCTGGTTCTTTGAAAGGATAAAAAAGATTGATGAACTGTTAGCCAGACTCATCAAGAAACAAAGAGAGAGGACCCAAATAAATAAAATCAGAAACAAAAGCAGAGAAGTAACCACTGATACCACAGAAATATATAGGATTGTAAGAAAATACTATGAACCACAATATGCCAACTGTTATGGAGCAGATTCCCAGAAGAACCACAGAGTCCAATTAGAATTCAAATAACAGTCTTTATTCACGAATTCGAATCCGGGCTCAAGCCACAGCTGACACAGCAGCGAGCAAGAGCTCTGAACATCAGTTGCAAGTTGCTTTTATCCCCTCGTTCTGAGGAGCTATTTTGCAAAAGCTAGTGGCTGATCTTTAATCTGCAAAAGCTATCTTTACTTTGGGGTAACTGGCAGGATATGGCTGGTGCTCTGGGTCCGAGAAGCAGGATGTGTGCGTTTGCGGGTAAGCTAGAAAAACAGCTGGCAGCTGCTGCCAACGGGGTCACACAATTTAAAATTTTCCACTCTTCTATACTTCAATCTATTGTTCCTAACCTAAGGTGCTTCTTACCCCCAGCTCTTTACATTCCCTACTGGTCTTTTCGGGGAATCAAATCCCTGATTCATCTAGTTCGCCTAGGATAGCCTCCTCCTCCAGTGCTAGGTTCTGGTATTGGGTTCTTACCATTAAAACTTTAACTGCCTGGATTCTGCAATGAACTAGATTAACTAGAGATCTGAACACACAGGGTCCTAAGGTGATAGTAAACAGGAAGAGGAGTAAGGGTCCTATAGCTGCACTGACCAAAGTTGTCAGCCATGGGGACCATGAAAACAAGTTCTCATATCAGTTTCCTTGTCTAGCCCGTTCTTCTTCCCTTTCCTGGAGCCGTCTGTGGAGCTGGCTCAGACTTTCTCTGATTACTCCCAAGTGGTTGGTGTAGGAACAGCAGGTTTCCCCTAGGGCTAGGCATAATCCCCCTTGTTTCAGGAATAGGAGGTCTAATCTCCTTCTATTTTGCAATACAACTTCAGCTAATGAGCTCAATGAAGTTTTTAACTTTCCTACTGTATCTTCTAGGGTACTGAGGTCTATATCTGTTTGTTTACTTAATCTTTTATAGTCCTCATTTCCCTTTACAAGAGCAGTCGATCCTACTGCGGTGGCTCCTGCTAACCCCAGGCTGAGGAGGAGGGCACCAGGACAGGAGCTCTTCTCTGTCTTTTGGGTTCTAGTCCTAAATGTTCTCTTCCTCCTTCTCCAGAATAATAATATACTTGGGGAAGGATATGAGTCAGTACACACAACCTGGGCCCTTCTCTTTGGGTACCTTTCAGTGCTAAGGGGAACAGACAGGGAGTGATACCATTTGTACATACCCACCAAGTACCTTCAGGGGCAGCCAAGAGGCAGGTGAGCTCGCCATTACTGTTACTAAGTACTAAATGTGAGGTGCAAGACCCCTTATACGGGGAGGAGCTTAAAGAGTAATCATTCGGGTAGATGCAGGTCCCCTGTCCCTGTAGGTTGTCTAAGGTTAACTTGGGGTTATGGCCCCATTTACAAATTGGCCCGTGGGTCTCATTTAAGGAGAGGTTTTTAATCTGGCCATCCGAATCCCCGACACTGGCGTTTGCCCCTATCCCAGTATAGTAGGGTGGCTCGGGGTTCAAGCAGAGCCAGCAGTCCTGGGTCATGTTCAGGGAGGTTTTGTTAAGGAACCTGAACATGGCATCAAGGGTACTCAGAATTCCTGTTCTAGGTATAGGGTCAGGGACTTCACAGGGGGAGGACTCAGAGTCTGGGTTGACTGGTAAGGCAGTGGAGTTAGTGCTCTCCTCTTCCTCCTCCTCATTCCTCCCAGAGCCATTGAGGGTAGGGGCAGTCGGAGAAGGCTTCGGGGGCTGAGGGAGGAAGACTGAACGGAGGGGTCCGATTGGATTAGGTGGTCGACTAGCCACCTTCCTTTGGATTGTGAATAGGACCCCAGGATCAGCCCCTGTAACGTAGAGTTTGAGTCCCCACGTCTTCCCTGCTCACCAGAAATCAGAGGTCCAGTGTAGGGGCATAATCAGGACTGGGTTACAGTCCCCAACCTGACAGGTACCACTGGCAGTTGGGCTCTGGTACGGACCTCTCTGTGGAATTTCAGGAGCGAGTCTGCCTCTTTCCATAATGCAAGTGACTCACGACCCCATTGAGCACAGTAATAGTCTGACTGATCTCCACAGTGTGGGGGCCCCTCCATGGGACAGATATAATGCTGAGTTCTCCAAAGTCCTTGCTCTAGCTCTTTAGTGCCACATCCATAACCAGTTCCTGCATGATATGCCCCATATGCCACTGGGGAGATGTACTCTGCGTTATTTTCTGGTTTCCTCAAGGTTTTTCTAAAAATTTTACATAAGTCTAACTTTAAATGAGGCTGATCCCTTGCTATATTCTTGGCTATGGACTGTCCATCTAAGGTCCGGGTGACCTCCCAGGTATATTCTACCGGGTAGTAGGGATTTGACTCGCAAGCGGATGGGTTGCAGCCGATAATGAGGAGGAGTATTAAAAGTCTCGGACAATTTTGACCTTCAGAGGGTTTTGAGTTCGCGGGACCTTCCATGTCCCCTCCTCCTCCTCAGGAGTGGCCTTCTTAAGTCTGGAGTGGTGTATCCAGTGCTGTTTTCCTGCCACCTTAACAGCAGTCGGAGTGCTCAGGATCACTGGAACTGGGCCATCCCACCGGGGCTCGAGGTCGCCGGGATTCAGTTTTTTTACCCAGACAAGGTCTCCAGGTTGGACGACGGGCTCTCGTCCTCTGGCTTGCCTGTCAAGGGGATGCGCGTCTCGGGCCACCCGGTGGATCGCGTCCCGTGAAAGCTGTAATGCCTGCAACGACTTAAGCAAGTTTCAGTTTGACAGGGAGCTTAAGTGCCCTTCCCCCACCCGGGGAAGGAGTGGAGGAGGCCTTCCAAACATGATTTCAAATGGGGTAAAACCCTTGACATAAGGGGTACATCTAGCTTTAAGGAGGGCAAATGGGAGGAGACCTACCCAATTTTCGCCAGTTTCAATTTTCAGTTTGGTCAAGGTTTCCTTCAGAGTCCGATTCACTCTACCTGGCCTGAACTCTGTGGTCTATATATGCAATGAAGCTTACACTCTACCATAAGGGCCTTTGTCAATGATTGAGTGATCTGGGCGATAAACGCCGGACCATGGTCAGACCCCATGTATAACAGTAGGCCAAACCTGGGGAGAATTTCAGCGAGGAGCTTTTTAACTACTATCTGAGCTGCCTCTGTCCTGGTCGGGTAGGCTTCTGACCAACCGGAGAAGGTATCCACTAAAACTAGGAGGTACTTGTATCCCCCTGGAGCTGAGGTGAGCTCAGTGAAGTCTACTTCCCAATGCTCACCAGGGTTGCTCCCCTGGAAGCAGATTCCTGGTTCCGTGACAGACAATGGTTGGGGGTTTACCCTGGCGCAAGTCTGGCATCTGCTGGCTATGTCCTTGGTAATTCTGTATACTCCAGGGATGAAATACTCATGTCTGAGCAGCTCTGCAAGTTTGGTACCCCCAAGATGAGTACTCTTGTGGGTTTGCTCTGCTATCTTCCTTCCTAGTACTTGGGGTACGAAGGTCCTCCCGTCCGGCAATCGGAGCCACCCCTGTTCCCCCTCCTTCCCCTTCAGATTTTCACTTAATTTCTTTTCTTCCTCTGTGTAATTAGGCTTTTGTGGAAGGAGGTTATTATGGAGGAGAGCAAGTACTTGCAGCGGCCCTACTGGTCTTTTGGCAATGTCTCTTGCAGTTTGATCTGCAAAGCGGTTCCCTCTGGACTGTTCAGAGTTGCCTCTCTGGTGCCCTTTACAGTGGACAACTGCAACCTCCTTTGGGCCCCAAATGGAGAAGAGCAAGTTCAAGATTTCTTGGGCATTTTTAATGTCCTTTCCCCCAGCAGTAAGCAATCCCCTCTCTTTGTAGAGAGATCCATGTACATGGACAGTAGCGAAGGCGTACCTGCTGTCAGTGTAAATGTTAACCCTTTTTCCCTTAGCCCACCTTAGGGGCTGGGTGAGGGCAATCAATTCTGCCTTTTGTGCCGAGGTCCCATGCCCCAGAGCTTGGGCCCAGATCACGGCTTCTAACGTAACTACAGCAGCCCCTGCGTATCAGACCCCCTCTTCGATGAAACTACTTCCATCTGTGTACAGAGTCTCATCGGGGTCGGGCAGAGGAATGTCTGTTAAGTCAGCGCCGAGGAAGGTTAGCGTGGTGAGCACTTCCGTACAATCATGGTTTACCTCGCCTTCCTCAGTGTCTGGCAGGAGGGTAGCGGGGTTGAGAGCAGCTGTCTTTAAGAAGCTTTTCTAGGGCAGATCGAGGAGTAGTACCTGGTACTGGGTGACCCTGGCATTTGAGAGCCACCTTTCAGGTGGAGACCTTAGGAGGCCCTCGACATTGTGGGGCGCGATGATCTGGAGGTTCTGCCCGAATGTCAGCTTCGAAGCCTCCCTGACCAGTATGGCTGTTGCAGCTATGGATCGCAAGCACCCCAGCCACCCGGCAGCAACAGGGTCGAGAGCCTTTTTGACAGGTATGCTACCGGTCGCCTCCAGGGGCCCAAAGTTTGGGTCAGAACTCCTTTTGCCACCCCTTTTGCTTCGGCCGCAAGTAACTGGAACGGCTTTTCTAGATTTGGTAGGGCTAACGCGGGGGCACTCACCAGAGCAGTCTTGAGGGTCTGGAAAGCCTTCTCCTCTGTCTCGGTCCAGGTGAGGTCAGCCTCCTTGCCACCCGTGACGGTATACAGGGGTTTTGTGATCTCCGCGAACCTGAGAATCCAGAGCCTGCAATACCCTACTGCCCCCAAAAACTCACATACCTGCCTCTTGGTTTTTGAGGTCGGGGTGGCGAGGGTGGCCTGGATCCGGCTCTCCAAGAGGGTACGCTCCCCCTCCGTTATGTGACTTATCCCTAGGTAAGTCACCAAGGTCTGGCACAATTGAGCCTTCTTGGCTGAGACCTTGTATTCTAGTTCTCTGAGGGCCTGGAGGAGGTTCCGCGTAGCTGTTTTACAATCCTCTCTGCTCTCCATAGCTAGTAGGAGGTCATCTACATATTGTAGGAGGGTAACCGAGGGGTGCTCAACTCTATAGTCCTTTAAGTCCTGGCTGAGAGCCTCATCAAACAGTGTGGGAGAGTTTTTAAACCCCTGAGGTAACCTTGTCCAGGTCAATTGTCCCGACTCTCCTTTCTCTGGGTCTGTACACTCAAAGGCAAAAATCGGCTGACTTTTCGGGGCCAGGGGTAGACAAAAGAAAGCGTCCTTCAAGTCTAAGACAGTATAGAACTTGTGAGTGGGCTTCAGAAGACTTAAGAGGGTATAAGGGTTTGGCACAGTCAGGTGGATGGTCTCTACCTTCTTATTTACCTCCCTCAGATCCTGAACTGGCCTGAAGCCCGCTGTTCCTGGTTTCTGCACTGGTAGGAAAGGGGTATTCCAGGCGGACTGGCATGGGACTAGAATACCGGCCTCTCGGAGCCGAGCTATGTGCTTGGCGATCCCCAGCCTTGCTTTCTGGCTCATAGGGTACTGCCTTACCCACACGGGGGTCGCCGTGCTAGTCAGCTGAACTAGGATAGGCGGCCGATACTTAGCCAGTCTTGGGGGATTAGTCTCTGCCCATACCTGAGGGATTTCTGTCCTATACTTCTGTAATAGGTTCTGATTAGCAGGTGAGGGGGGCGTTCTTCATGGAGCCTGTATTCCTCCCCTAAGGGAAGAGTGACTGAGAGAATCTGCCCCTCCCCCCAGAGTACTTTTGGGCCGTCCTCTTCAAAAGAGATGGTTGCTCTCAGCTTATGAAGGAAATCCCGCCCGAGGAGAGGGTGTGGGCATTCGGGCATGACCAGAAAAGAGTGGGTGACTGTTCCTGCCCCTAAGTCCAAAATTCGGGCCTTAGTCCATGGGTAGGTTTTCACCTTCCCCATGGCCCCCTGGATTGGGGTTCTATGCCAAGATAAAGGTCTTTCTGGCTTTTGGAGGACTGAGAAGGTGGCTCCAGTATCAATCAGAAAGCCAGTGGGTTTGCCCCCGACGTTAAGGTTTTCCCGGGGCTCCTGGGGGCCTTGGGAGCCCTGACCTCCTCAGTCTACCTCCTCAACCAGGACTGGGATGGGGCCTGCTCTGGCCCCTGCTCTGGGTCTCTTCAGGCAGTCCTTCTTCCAGTGTCCTTCTTCCTTGCAATAAGCACACTGGTTCCTGCCGAGTGGGGGCCTAGACCCCCCTGACGCGTTGGGCTCAGCTTTCTTGCCCTTACCTCGTCCTTTACTTTTCCCTTTTCCATGGTCTCCATTCATGGCTAGGAGGACCTTTGCCATTCTCTGGTTGAGGGCTCCTACCGGATCCTCCCGATTCTTAAAAACCTTCTGCGCTACCTCGACCAGTTCAGAGATTGGCTTCCCCGCAAAGCCTTCTAACTTTTGCAGTTTTCTTCTAATGTCTGGGGCTGACTGGGCAACAAACTGGACTGCCAGAGCCCGCCGATTTGCCGGGTCATCTGGATCAAGGAGTATACGTACGGTATGCCTCGCATAAATGCTCGAGAAAAGCTGTTGGGCTCTCGGTCGGCCCCTGGACAGTCTCCGTCACCTTAGACAGATTAGTGGGCTTTCGGGCAGCCGCCCGAATGCCTTTCAGAAGAACCTGGCGATATTGGTATAAAGCCTCTTTTCCCTCCCTAGAATTGGGGTCCTACCCGGGCCGAGTGGACGAGAGACAATTGCTGACAAAAACTGGATCTGTAGAGGGGGAACCATCAGGTCTAAGAACCTGCTTTCTAGCCTCTGCCTTTATTCTCTCTCTCTCCTCTGAGGTAAAAAGAGTTTGGAGTAATTGCTGGCAGTCATTCCATGTTGGCTGGTGGGTATAGAAAACAGATTCAAGGAGGGTGACAAGTCCCTGAGGGTTCTGAGAGAAAGAGAGGTTCTGATTCTTCCAGTTATATAAGTCGCTGGTGGAGAGAGAGACATATGTCCTCAACTGACGTCCATCTAGACCTGTACCTCCTGCTTCTCTCAAAGGCAAGACTGGGGCTGGGTTGCCGGACCCAAACGGAGTACCCCACCGAGTGTGGGAGGGCTGAATGGGACCCCCTGGACAGACAAGTCTGGGAAGACAGGCGGGGACACCTGCGCTGGAGCATCTGAAGATGGAGGCGCATATGGAAGGGGTCTCCGAGGGGGGAGCTCGTCATCCTCTGGCGGCCCTGGAAGGACCGCCTTCAGCCGGGGAAGACTCTCCCGTGGATGCCTCGGTCTCGACCCCTGTCCCTTCGTGGTCGCCACCAAGACGGCTGTCTGTCTCTTTCCCAATTTCTTTTCCTCACACTGGCACTTTTTGAGCCAAGAGGGCTGATCAGTCAGAATGTCAATCCAAACATCAATGTAGGGCATTTGGTCTGGGTGGCCCGGTCTACCATAGACAACCTTTCTGACCCACAAACAGAGATTTATGTCATAAGTGCCAGTGGATGGCCAGCCAACACTAAAAGTGGGCCACTCCAGTTCACAGAACTTTCTTAATCTGAAGGCGTCCACAGGGGCGCCGTAATCACCAGCCCGTTTCTTGAAATCCTGAAAATTTTTAATAAAACACTCAAGGGGGGTGAGAGAGCAGGTATTAGAGGGAGTCCGTCCCATCTTGTTCCTAGACGCTGTCAAGAGAATGTGAGTTACAGGCAGACACCCAAAGATGACAAGGACGAAACAGACAAAAACGAAACCAGGAGCAAGCTCGCGCACAGCACACCAGAACTAATTAGACTCAACCTGACCAGAGTCCTTAGCTGTCGACATGGCCATGGGCATGGACGGGAAGTATGCGGCGTCCCGCCTTCACACGTCCGAACCAGAATGGTGATCACCCAAACAGAATTGAAATAAAATCAGGACTGACTCACCAGGGGTGGCGAATCTGATGCGCCAGCATTCGGACTGCAGAAGAGCGGCTGTCAAGGAATTTTAACCAAACTTTTGGGGACGACTCCCTGTCCCCTCGGAACCCGGGACCGGGACTCAGGAGTGTCCTTGTGGATATCTCGCTGGGGCCTCCAAATGTTATGGAGCAGATTCCCAGAAGAACCACAGAGTCCAATTAGAATTCAAATAACAGCCTTTATTCACGAATTCGAATCCGGGCTCAAGCCACAGCTGACACAGCAGCGAGCAAGAGCTCTGAACATCAGTTGCAAGTTGCTTTTATCCCCTCGTTCTGGGGAGCTATTTTGCAAAAGCTAGTGGCTGATCTTTAATCTGCAAAAGCTATCTTTACTTTGGGGTAACTGGAAGGATATGGCTGGTGCTCTGGGTCCGAGAAGCAGGATGTGTGGGTTTGCGGGTAAGCTAGAAAAACAGCTGGCAGCTGTTGCCAACGGGGTCACACAATTTAAAATTTTCCACTCTTCTATACTTCAATCTATTGTTCCTAACCTAAGGTGCTTCTTACCCCCAGCTCTTTACACCAACAAGCTGAACAATGAGGATGAAATGGACAAATTCCTAGAAAAACAGAACAAATACTCCAAAAATTTATATGGAACCAGAAAAGACCCGGAATAGTGACAGCAATCTTGAGAGAGAACAACAAAGATGGAGGGAACACAATATCACATTTCAAATTATACCACAAAGCCATTGTAACCAAAACACAAAACTGGCCCTAACCCGTTTGGCTCAGTGGATAGAGCGTCGGCCTGCGGACTGAAGGGTCCCAGGTTCGATTCTGGTCAAGGGCATCTACCTGGGTTGCGGGCACATCTCCAGTAGGGAGTGAACAGGAGGCAGCTGATTGATGTTTCTCACTCATCAATGTTTCTAACTCTCTATTTCTCTCCCTTCCCTCTCTGTAAATAATCAATAAAGTATATTTAAAAAAACACACAAAACTGGTACCGGCACAAGAACAGACACAGAGGCCAATGGAACAGAACAGAGAACTCAGAAATCAACCTACGCCATTATGGTCAATTAATATTGAAAAAGGAAGCAAGAGCATACAATGGAGTAAAGATAATCAATGATGTTTGGAAAACTGAACAGTACATGTAAAAATATAAAAGTAGATCACCAACTTAAACCACATATAAGAATAAACTGAAAATAGATAAAATATTTAAATGTTAAGTCATGAAATCACAAAAATCCTAGCGGAAACCTTGAGCAAAATGTCAGACATCTCATGTAGCAAAATATTCACTGATACACTACCTAGAGTTAAGAAAATCTAAGGGAAAACAGACAAATGGGCCTACATCAAAATAAAAAGCTTCTGCATAAACAAAATAAAAAGGGATCCTCCGTAGGGAAAACATATTGGCCAATGATACATCTGATAATTGGTTAATTTCCAAAATATATAAAGAACTCATACAAGTTAGCATAAGGGAGAAAAACAAACCAATAAAAAAAAGACAAAGGAATTAAATAGACACTTCTTCAAAGTGGACATACATATGAAAAAATGCTTCAGAGAAATGCAGATTAAAACAACAAGGTATCACCTCACACCTGTCAGAATGGCTACCATCAACAAATCAACAAAAATAAGTGCTAGCGAGGATGTAGAGAAAAGGAAACCCATGTGCACTGCTGGTGGAAATGCAGACTGGAGCAGCCACTAGAAAACAGTATAGAGTTTTCTCAAAAAATTAAAAATAGAATTGTTGCTTGACCCTATGAGCCATTTTGTCAATAGATCCTAAGAATCCCAAAATAGAATCATGAGAAATATATATGCCCTTATGTTCATGGCAGCATTATTTATAACGAGAGGCCCAGTGCACATTTGTGCACTCAGGAGGGGGGCACCTCAGCCTAGGCTGTGGCCCCTCGCAGTCATCAGTCAGGCATCTTAACGCTGCCATGGAGATAGAAGGGAAAAGGGTACCGCCAAAGCCAATGTGCTCACCAGCCAAGAGCCCTGCTCTGGCTGAGCAGCACTCCCCTTGTGGGAGCACACTGACTACAAGGGGGCAGCTCCTGAGTTGAGAGTTCATTCCACAGTTCAGTGGATTTGCATATTAGCCTTTTATTGTATAGGACTAGAGGCCCAGTGCACTAAAATTTGTGCACTCGGGGGGAAGGGGGGGGTCCCTCAGCCTGGCCTGTGCCCTCTCCCAGTCTGGGATGCCTCAGGAGATAACGGCCTGCTGGCTTAGGCCTGCTCCCGGGTGGCAGAGGGCAGGCCCAATCCCTAGGTACAGGCCCTTGTCCGGCTCAGAGCAGGGCCGATTGGGGAGTTAGGGCGCCGCCCCCTATCATGCACAGAGCAGGGCGGATCGGGAGGTTGGGAAGTCACCGCCAGTCACGCTCAGGGTAGGGCCGATTGGGGGTTGGGGCACCACCCCATCACACTCAAAGCAGGGTCGATGGGGAGGTGGCGGCGCCACCCCTTGTCACTCACAGAGCAGGCCAATCCGGGGGTTGGGGAGCTGCCCCCTGTCACACATGGGGGGGGGGGGGGTTGGGGCTCCTTACCCTGTCACGCACAGAGCAGGGTCGATCAGGGGGTTGGGGAGCTCCCCCGTCACACATAGAACAGGGCCCATCAGGGGGTTTGGGGAGGTCCCCCCTGTCACGCACAGAGCAGGGCCCATCAGGGGGTTGAGGAGCTCCCCCCTGTGACTCACAGAGTAGGGCCGATAGAGGAGTTGGGGCACTGCCCAGTCACAGAGCAGGGCAGATCAGGGGTTAGGGCACCGCCCTCTATCACCCACAGAGCAGGGCCGATCAGGGGTTTGGGGCGCCGCCACTCTCACACTCAGGGCTGGGCTGAGGGGGAGGTTATGGCTCTACCCTGTCACACACAGAGCAGGGCCCGTGGGCGGGGGGGGGCGTGGGGGGAGGAGGTTGGGGTGCTGCACCCTGTCACACACAGAGCCGCAGGGAGATCAGAGGTTGGGGAGCTCCCTTGTATCAGGCACGGAGCAGGGCTGATCAGGAGGTTGGGGTGCCTTCCCGTCACGAACAGAGCAGGGCGGATAGAGAGGTTTTGGGCTCACTCTGTCACACAGAGCCGCAGGGCCATCAGGGGGTTGGGTGCTGCCCTCTATCATGCTGATCCCGGTGCTGGGAGGCCTTGCGGATCTGCTGATCCTGTTGCAGGGAGGCATATTACCCTTTTACTATATAGGGTAGAGGCCTGGTGCACGGGTGTGTGCTGGCTGGTTTGCCTTGAAGGGTGGCCTGGATCAGAGTGGGGGTCCCCACTGGGGTGCCTGGCCAGCCTGGGTGAGGGGATGATGGTTGTTTGCAGCTGGTCACACACCCTTCAGGGTGGGGGTCCCCACTGTGGTGCCTGGCCAGCCTGGGTGGGAGGCTGAGGGCTGTTTTCAGGCTGATGGGTGACAGAAGCTCCCAACCACTCCTTTTTTCTTTTTTTTCTTTTTAATTCTGGGTCAGCTTTAGCTCTGAGACTCCAGCTATTAGGCCTCCGCTGCTGAAAGTAGGTAATCGAAACAATGTATAACTCTAGCTCTGACTCCAGCTCTGAGATCCGGGATCGCTAAAAGCAGGTTTCTGGAGATTTTTTAGCTTCAGTATGTTACTATGTTTCAAACTGCCCACTCAGAGTCCTGCAGCGGCAGGCGGGGAACATTGGAGTCCACCGTCACTGAAGCAAGCAAGCCTTATGTTCAGTTTAAGCTGCATGGCTGCCGGTCGCCATCTTGGTTGTCAGTTAATTTGCATATCTTGCTGATTAGCCAATGGGAAGGGTAGAGGTTGTACGCCAATTACCATGTTTCTCTTTTATTAGTGTAGACGGATAGCCAGGATCTGAAAATAGCCCAAGTGCCCATCAGCAGATTAGTGGATTAAAAAGCTGTGGTGCATTTACAAAATGAAATTTTATACAGCTGTAAAATAGAAGAATCTTTTACCTTTTGAGTCAGCTGGAGGGACCTCGATAGTGTTATGCTAAATGAAATAAGTCAGTCAGTGAAAGACATGATATCACTTATATGAACAAAATAAACTCACCAACAAGATAGATCTAGAGACATGGAAGCATTCAACAGCCTTATGAATCTCAAATGGAATAGATGGGGGCAGTGGGAAGAGATTTACAAAAGAACTTAGATGCCTATATTCATTACCTATGGAAATAGTGCTGTAACGGCATATGGAGAAAGTGGGAGAAGGACGGAGGGTGTTAATGGGGGGAAAATGTGAGGACTTCTAAATACTTCAACAATAAAGTTAATTTTTTTATTTCAATATTGTATTTCAACTGAGCAGAAATAGGAATAATGGGAGCTCCTTCTGCCACTGTACCTATAAGACAAAATTCAGAAAGATCAAAATTTTACAAATTGTTTTGCACATCTGTTACATAACATAAGATTATTAAAACAACAGTAATCATTCTATTTAGAAATCATTCTGTTTGGAAAATAATCATTCTGTTTAGAAAAATTACAATATTTTCTTTTTCCTCCTGAGACTGAATACTCTAGAGTTAGATTAATACCTATAATAAAAGAATAATACTGTTAAAAAGAAATACTTGAGTTACTGGGAAAGAAAGTTTGGTAACTGAAAAGATTCCCAATAACATGTAATTTACACCTCAATACATGTCAAGAGAAAATTATAGACCCTTTGCTCTCAGAAGTTGCTGGCAAACATAAATCTGCTTTTTATTAATTAAACATCAATCTGGCCCATGAAACAGACCAAATAGGAAAATATTTTAGAGGTGTACTTTTTTTTTTCTAATAATGTGGCTAAGAGAGCCAATATTTCTAACAACTAAAAAGGGCAAGGGAGAAAAAACAAGATGGTGGCATAGGTTAACGCCGGAGTTTGCTGCCTCGAACCACTTCAAAAGTGAAACTAAAAGACAGAACGGACATCAGCCAGAACCACAGGAACGCTGGCTGAGTGGAAGTCCTACAACTAGGAGGAAGGAGAAACGCATACCGACACTCAGAGGAGGCGCAGTGCTGAAGTCAAATACTGAGGTGCGGAGTGTATGCGGAGCGGGCTGGTGGCTGAGGGCGCGGTTGGCGTTTTCAATTGGGAGGGAGTTTCAGACTCTGAGCTCCAGAGCCGGGCGAGTCTCTAGGGACCCAGACTCAAACGGGAGAAGCGGGAGTATCTGGCTCCGGTCGGAACTCGAAGGCAGCTTTCTCTCCGAGGTTTGCAGCGGTTGCTAGGACTCAGAGAGGCAGAGCCCCTAGGGATGGAACTGAGAGCCGCCATAACTGCTCTCTCCAGCCCACACTGTTGATCCCGTGCGACCTGACCCGCCCAAGCCCTGCACAGAGGCATTTGCTGGATAACCTCAGGCAAAAGCTAGACTAGCACCTCCCTAGAGGACAGAAGTTCTCTCACTGCAGACACAGCTGATTCTCACAGCTAGTTGGCCTGGAGGGCAAATCCCCAACTACAACAATCAAGGCTTAACTACAACAAAACTGCTCACAAAGACCACTAGGGGGTGCACCAAGAAAGCATAAAAAATGCGGAGACAAAGAAACAGGACAAAACTGTCAATGGAGGATATTCAGTTCAGAAACACACTTTTAAGGTCTTTCAATAATTTTCTAAAAACAGCCGATAAATGTAGTGAGATCCTCAAGAAATCTAATGAGACCCTCGATGTTGTGATAAAGAACCAACTAGAAATTAAGCAGACACTGACTGAAATAAAGAATATTATACAGACACCCAACAGTAGACCAGAGGAGCCCAAGAATCAAGTCAAAGAATTGAAATGTGAAGAAGCAAAAAACACCCAACCGGAAAAGCAAAATGAAAAAAGAATCCGAAAATATGAAGATAGTGTTAGGAGCCTCTGGGACAGCTTCAAGCGTACCAACATCCGAATTATAGGGGTGCCAGAAGATGAGAGAGAGCAAGATATTGAAAACCTATTTGAAGAAATAATGACAGAAAACTTCCCCCACCTGGTGAAAGAAATAGACTTACAGGTCCAAGAAGGGCAGAGAACCCCAAACAAAAGGAATCCAAAGAGGACCACACCAAGACACATCATAATTAAAATGCCAAGAGCAAAAGACAAAGAGAGAATCTTAAAAGCCGCAAGAGAAAGAAACTCAGTTACCTACAAGGGAATACCCATACGACTGTCAGCTGATTTCTCAACAGAAACTTTGCAGGCCAGAAGGAAGTGGCAAGAAATATTCAAAATGATGAATACCAAGAACCTACAACCAAGATTACTTTATCCAGCAAAGCTATCGTTCAGAATTGAAGGTCAGATAAAGAGCTTCACAGATAAGGAAAAGCTAAAGGAGTTCATCACCACCAAACCAGGATTATATGAAATGCTGAAAGGTATCCTTTAAGAAGAGGAAGAGGAAGAAAAAGGTAAAGATACAAATTATGAACAACAAATAAGCATCTATCAACAAGTGAATCTAAGAATCAAGTGAATAAATAATCGGATGAACAGAATGAACTGGTGATTATAATAGAATCAGGGACATAGAAAGGGAATGGACTAACTATTCTTTGGGGGGAAAGGGGTGTGGGAGATGCGGGAAGAGACTGGACAAAAACCGTGCACCTATGGATGAGGACAGTGGGTGGGGAGTGAGGGCAGAGGGTGGGGCGGAAATGTGAGGAGGGGAGTTATGGGGCATAAAGAGAGGAACAAATGTAATAATCTGAACAATAAAGATTTAATTAAAAAAATAAAAATAAAAAAATAAAAAGGGGAAGAAATCTAATGTCAAAAAAGCATGCACCAGGTCTTATCCAAAATAAAACAGTACTTTAAAGGAAGAGATGCTATATAGATTAAATAATTCATTGTCAGTTTCAGTTCTGGATACATGCAGTCATTGGTAAGAAAGAATCAGAAAAATCAGAAAGCAAACCAGCAAAATATAAAGATATTTCATTCACTTCACTATCACTGAAAAGGTATTAAAAACATCTAAATGGAACTGACTTTGGTAGTACATATACTAAAATTGAAATAGTACATAGATTAGCATACCCACTATGTAAGTACAACATGCACATCTATGAAGTTTTTGGCATGTTTATTAACTGACTAGGGGCCCGGTGCACGAAATTCGTGCACTGGGTGTGTGTGTGGGGGGGGGTGTGAGTGTCCCTCAGCCTAGCCTGCCCCCTCTCACATACTGGGAGCCCTCAGGCGTTGACCCCCATCACCCTCCAATCGCAGGATCGGCCCCTTGCCCAGGCCTGACGCCTCTGATAGAGGTGTCAGGCCTGGGCAGGGGACCCTCATTTCCCCCCGATCACTGGTTCTGCCCCCAGCCCAGGCCTGATGCCTCTGGCCCAGGCGTTAGGCCTGGGCAGGGGACCCCTAGACCTCTCCGATTGCTGGTTCTGCCCCTTGCCCAGGCCTGACGCCTCTGCCAGAGGTGTCAGGCTTGGACAGGGGACCCCCATCTCCCCCCGATCACTGGCTCTGACCCCCGCCCAGGCCTGAGGCCTCTGGCCCAGGAATCATGCCTGGGCAGGGGACCCCCAGCTCCCCGTGGTTGCAGGCTCCACCCCTGACCAGGTCTAACGCCTCTGGCTAGGCGTCTAGCCAGGGCAGCGGAGACCTGCAGTGGCAGCGGGGGGGAGGGGGGGGCGCCGCGATCGCCCAGGCTCCGCCCCTGCCCCTGAAGGACGCCTCTGGCTGAGGCGTCCGGCCGGGCAGCGGGGACCCGCAGCTGTAGCGGCCCCGCGATCGTGGGCTTCGCTTTAGGCCCAGGCAAGGGACCCCTAGCTCCTGGGACTGCCAGCTTCGACCATGCCCAGCTCCCATCGCTGGCTCCACCCCTACTTCCTGCTATCACTGGCCAGGGCGGCAAAGGCGCCTGATTCTCCGATCATGGCTGGGGGGCAGGGCAACGGCGGCCCCAAGGCCGCCGTTGCCCTGCCCCCCAGCTCTTAGCTCCCCCCTGGGTTTCCGATCACTGTCAGTGGCAGGGGGCTTCTTCCTGCTTTCCCTTTCGCCTCCCTGCATTGTGCCTACAGATGCAAATTAACTGCCATCTTGTTGGCAGTTAACTGCCAATCTTAGTTGGCAGTTAATTTGCATATAGCCCTGATTAGCCAATGAAAAGGGTAGCTCGTACGCCAATTACCATTTTTCTCTTTTATTAGATAGGATAAAGTAGCCCTAGCTGGTTTTGCTCAATGGATAGAGCAACTGCCTGCAGACTGAAGGGTCACAGGTTCGATTCTGGTCAAGGGTACATGTCCGGGTTGCGGGCTCGATCCTCAGTAAGGGGTGTGCAGAAGGCAGCCAATCCATGATTCTCTCTTATTACTGATGTTTCTCTCTCTCCCTCTCCCTCTCTGAAATCAATAAAAGTATATATTTTTAAAATTTATTTTAAAAAGGAAGTTGTTATATTGTATTTTTAAAACGCAATGTTTTTACATTTGAAAAAGAAAACTTCAATAGGTAACATTTATAGAATATAACATTTCTAGGTAACATATACTTTTCTGTTTAGAAATATATTTCATACCAATCAGATGGCTAAAAGCTCCAAAACCATTCAATAGTAGACAGAGAAATAGAACTTACAGCTTATTAAATTCACTATTAAGGTATCTGGATTAAAATGATTCATACATTTATTAAATATTCCAGCTTCTTACCTTGTACATATGCAAGAATCTGTTCATACTGTTCTTTAGCCTGACTTTCTTTTACCAAATCAATTTTATTTTGTAAAATCAAAATATGTTTCAGTTCATAATTTCTATGGCAGCCAGGTGTTCAGAAGTCTGAGGTTGAGAGCAAGATTCATTACCAGCTAAATATGATGATGAAGAACAAAAAATAAATAAAATATGAGTAATATGAATTAGTTGGTGCCTAATAGACTTTTTTATGTCCTACTCAAGGCAAATTCCTGGTGTTCTTTTCTATGCCCTTGTTTAAGCTCTATGACTGATTTCCCTAAATTCTCCCAGCCTTTTAACTCCCAATTCTAATCCTAAACACAATGCTCAGAACAGCTGTGGGCAAACTAAGGCCCGGATCCGGCCCATTTGAAATGAATAAAACTATTGAAAAAAAAGACTGTACCCTTTTATGTAATGATGTTTACTTTGAATTTATATTAGTTCACACAAACACTCCATCCATGATTTTGTTCCGGCCCTCTGGTCCAGTTTAAGAACCCCTCGAGTCAAAAAGTTTGCCCACCCCTGGCTTAGAATTAAGATATCTGGCCTCTTTCATGTTTACTCACAGCATTTATTCAGGCAAAATATGTATCCTTCTGGTTCTATCCAATCTTTAGGATATTCTGGCCTTTTTAACTCCAGTCTAAGAATGGAGACCACAAAGATGGCCCCCAGTAATGCCCATTTCTAGGAATTCACATCATTGTGAAATGCTTCCCTTTAATGTGGAATAGGTCGAATGATTAGGTTAAAGAACTTACCAAGAAGAGAGTATTGCAGAGTAATGAGATGTCATATGTCAAGTTAGAGACTTTGGCTTCCAACTTGAAATCTTTTTTCTCATAAAACAGTTGTTATGTCATAAGGACAGTTGGGCAATTTATGGAGAGGCCCATGTGAGGAGGAATCAAGGTCTGAGTTAATTTGAAAGCAGATTCTTCAACCCCAGATAAATTCGACATAACTGCTATCTGATTTCTATAACCTGAAACCTTCAGCCAGAAACAAGAATATTCCTGTTACAGAAATAATGAGTAAATGTTAGTCATTCTAAGTTACTAGGTTCTGATATATTTTGTTTTATAGCTATTTACTAACAAAAGGGGAAAACACTATAAAAAAAACCAATCAAAATCTATACTAATAAAAGGTAATATGCTAATTAGACCAGGTCAACCAGACATCTTCCGGACATCCAACTTCCTTCTGGATAAAGCCACGGTGGTGGGGGCTGAGGCAGAGGTAGTTAGGGACAATCAGGCTGGCAGGGGCGGGCAGTTGGGGGTGATGAGGCTGGCAGGGGAGGGCAGTTAGGGGGCAATCAGGTCAGCAGGGGGGCAGCTATGGGTTGACCAGGCCAGCAGGGGACCAGTTAGGGGGCAACCAGGCCAGCAGGGGAGCAAGCAGTTAGGGGCAACCAGGATAGCAGGGAACCAGTTAGGGGGCAATCAGACCAGCAGGGATAGCAATTAGGGGGCAACCAGGATGCAAGTGAGCAGTTAGGGAGTGACCAGACTGGCAGGAGACCAGTTAGGGGGAGACCATACCAACAGGGGACTAGTTAGGGGGCAACCAGGCCAGCAGGGGCGCAGTAAACAGGACGATCAGGCCAGCAGGGAAGCAATCAGTTAGGAGGGGGCAAGGCCAGCAGGAGAGCAGTTGGAGGGGGAGGGGGAGAATCAGGCCAGCAGGGGGTCAGTTACGGGTTAACCAGGCCAGCAGGGTACCAGTTAGGGGATAGCCAGGCCAGCAGGGGACCAGTTAGGGGGGGAACAGGCCAGCAAATAGAAGCAGTTAGGGGCAATCAGGCAGGCAGGTAGAGTGGTTAGGAGAGATCAGGCAGGCAGGCAGGTGAGCAGTTAGGAGCCAGTGATCCCGGATCGTGAGAGGGTGCAGGGTCCGAACCCCCTCTTCTACCGTACATTCATTTGTGCATCAGGTCTCTAATCTACACTAATAAAAGAGAAACATGGTAATTGGCGTACGACCGCTACCCTTCCAATTGGCGAATCAGCGAGATATGCAAATTAACTGACAACCAAGATGGCGACCGGCAGCCACGCAGCTTAAACTGAACATGAGGCTTGCTTGCTTCAGTGACGGTGGACTCCAATGTTCCCCGCCTGCCGCTGCAGGACTCTGAGCGGGCAGTTTGAAACATAGTAACATATTGAAGCTAAAAAATCTCCAGAAACCTGCTTTCAGCGAGCCTGGATCTCAGAGCTGGAGTCAGAGCTGGAGTTATACATTGTTTCGATTACCTACTTTCAGCAGCAGAGGCCTAAGAGCTGGAGTCTCAGAGCTAAAGCTGGCCCAGAATTAAAAAGAAAAAAAGGAGTGGTTGGGAGCTTCCGTCATCCGCCAGCCTGAAAACAGCCCTCAGCCCATCACCCAGACTGGCCAAGCACCCCAGTGGGGACCCCCACCCTGAATGGTGTGTGACCAGCTGCAAACAGCCATCATCCCCTCACCCAGGCTGTCGAGGCACTACAGTGGGGAGCCCCACCCTGATCCAGAAAAACCTTCAGGGCAAACCATCCGGCACCCACCAATGCAACAGGCCTCTATTCTATATAGTAAAAGGGTAATATGCCTCCCAGCACTGGGATCAGCGGAGCCGCAAGGCCTCCTGGCACCGGCATCAGGATGACAGGGGTCAGCGCCCAAACCCCCTGATCGCCCTGAGGCTCTGTGTGTGACAGGGGGTAAGGCTACAACCTCCCTATCCACCCTGCTCTCTTCGTGACAGGGGAAGGTGCCCCAACCTCCTCATCAGCCCTGCTCTGTGCCTGATACGGGGGAGCTCCCCAACCTCTGATCACCATGCGGCTCTGTGACAGGGTGTGGCGCCCCAACCCCCTGATCGGCTCTGCTCTGTGTGTGACAGGGTGCGGCGCCCCAACCCCTCCCATCCCCCCATGGGCCCTGCTCTGTGTGTGACGGGGTAGAGCCATAACCTCCCCATCGGCCCTGCCCTGAGTGTGAGAGTGGCAGCACCCCAACTCCCTGATCGGCCCTGCTCTGTGGGTGATAGAGGGCGGCGCCACAACCCCCACCCCTCCCACAGGCCCTGCTCTGTATGTGATGGGGTTGAGCCATAACCCCCCCTCCATTGGCCCTGCCCTGAGTGTGAGAGTGGTGGCATCCCAACCCCCTATAGGCCCTGCTCTGTGGGTGATAGAGGGCGGCGCCCCAACCCCCTGA
Organism: Myotis pilosus; assembly: GCA_036010255.1. Taxonomy (NCBI): domain Eukaryota; kingdom Metazoa; phylum Chordata; class Mammalia; order Chiroptera; family Vespertilionidae; genus Myotis; species Myotis pilosus. The sequence goes on from JASKON010000044.1 coordinate 650,184, forward strand.
TCCACGCTGCTCTGTGTGTGACAGGGGGTGGTGCCCCAACTCCCCTATCGGCTCTACTCTCTGAGTGACAGGGGGGAGCTCCTCAACCCCCTGATGGGCCCTGCTCTGTGCGTGATGGGGGTGGAGCCGCAACCTCCCCATAAACCCTGCCTTGAGTGTGACAGAGGGCGGTGCCCCAACCCCCAAATCGTCCCTACCCTCAGCATGACTGGGGGTGGCATCACCACTTCCTGATCCACCCTGCTCTGTGCATGACAGGGGGTTGCGCCCCAACTACCGAATCTGCCCTGCTCTGTACATGACAGAGGGTGGTGCCCCAACTCCCCAATCGGCCCTGCTCTGAGCCCAACTAGGGACTGCACCTAGGGATTGGGCCTGCCCTCTGCCACCCGGGAGCCGACACAAGCCAGCAGGGTGCTATCTCCCGAGGGGTCCCAGAGTGCGAGAGGGCACAGGCCAGGCTGAGGGACCCCTCCTTTCCCCCAAGTGCACCAATTTTTGTGCACCGGTCCTCTAGTATATATGTATATCTGTGTGTGTGATACACACACACACACTAGAGGCCCGGTGCACAAAAATTTGTGCACTGGTGGTGGCGAGTGTCCCTCAGCCCCACTTGTGCCCTCACAGTCCGGGACCCCTCTAGAGATAACGCCCTGCTGGCTCAGGCCTGCTCCCGGGTGGCAGAGGGCAGGCCCAATCCCTAGGTGCAGCCCCTGGTTGGGCTCAGAAAAGGGCCGATTGGGGATTTGGGGCGCTGCCCCATCATGCACAGAGCAGGGCAGATTCGGAGGTTGTGATGTCACCCCCATTCACGCTCAGGATAGGGCTGATAGAGGGGCTGGGGCGCCGCCCCGTCACACTCAAGGCAGGGTTGATGGGGAGTTTGCGGCGCCACCCCATCATGCACAGAGCAGAGCCCATCAGGGGGTTGGGGTTCCATACCCTGTGAAACACAGAGCAGGGCTGATCAGGGAGTTGGGAAGCTACCCCCTATCAGGCACAGAGCAGGGCTGATCAGGGTTCAGGGCGCCTTCCTCTGTCACCAACAGAGAAGAGCGGATAGGGAGGTTGTGGCCCCGCCTCCTGTCACAGACAGAGCTGCACGGCAATCAGGGGGTTTGGGCACTACTCTGTCACGCTGCTCCAGGGGCCAGGAGGCCTCACTGCTCTGCTGATCCTTGAGCTGGGAGGCTCCACTGATCCTGGTGCCAGGAGGCCTCGTGGCTCTGCTCATCCATGCCGGAAGGCCTCGCGGCTCCGTGATCCCAGTGCCGGGAGGCCTCACAGCTCTGCTGATCCCGGTGCTGGGAGGCATATTACCCTTTTACTATATAGGATAGAGGCCTGGTGCATGGGTGGGGGCTGGCTGGTTTGCCCTGAAGGGTGTCCTGGATCAGGGTGGGGGTCCCACTTGGGTGCCTGGCCAGCCTAAATGAAAAGATAATGGCTGATGTAGCTGGTCACACCCCCTTTAGGGTGGGGGTCCCCACTGGGGTGCCTGGCCAGCCTGGATGAGGGGATGAGGTCCGTTTTCAGGCTGGCGGGTGACTGAAGCTCCCAACTTCTCCTTTTTTTCTTTTTTTTTAATTCTAAGATTTATTTATCTTCTATGGCTGTCACTGGAACTGAGAGCCAGCCTTAGCTCTGAGGCTCGGCTCCATCTCTGAGACCTCAGCTGCTGAAAGCAGGTATCTGGTTTGTTTGGCTTCTATATTTGAAACACTGTTGCAACTCCTGCTCCCCAGCTGACTGAAAGCATGGGGTCAGTTTAGCATCTATAATTGCAACATTGTTTCTTAGAGTGCAAGCTCAGAGCCCAGCAGCAGCAGGCGGGCAACCTTGGCTTCCTCCTTCACTGGAGCAAGCAAGCCTCCTTTTCGCTTCAGCTGCCTGGCTGCCAGCCGCCATCTTGGTCAGTAGTTAATGTGCATGTCGCCCTGATTAGCCAATGGGAAGCGTGTCAGAAGTACGGTTAATTACCATGTTTGCTTATTATTAGATAGGATATGCATCATGCATAAGCAACCAAATGACTGGTCAGTATGACATGCACTGACCACCAGGGGCAGATGCTCAACATAGGAACTGCCCCCCATGATCAGTGCACTCACACAGTGGAAGTGCTGCTCACCTGACCAACCCATCCCGGTGGCTCACCAGCCCGGCGGCAGCCACTCACTCCCTCAGTAGTCCTGTAGGTCCAATCTCCAAAGAATAGGCCAGGCACTGATGGTCCAGTACTGCCAGCACGATCCCAATAGCACCGCTTGCCTCCTGGAAGTCAGCCTCAGGCACGGTGGCTGCTTCCCCTCCCTAGATGCTCCACAAGTAAGAAACAATATAAAAGCAATCGCCAGGTGGCACCCGACAACCGGCAAGAACATCAGTGGGAGGAATCTGGATCCTGGGCTGGCAAGGAAATTCCACTGCCTGCCCAGAGGGCTGATTGCATCCTGGCACTCCTCCTCCCTTAGGACACATACCACATGCAGGGCTCATGGCTGGCAAGTGCCCCTGTGGTAGCACAAGCCTCTCCTGATCAGGACTGTCTAGGTATGAGCCTGCCACAGGGCTAGGATGAGCAGGAGTGGGCAGGCAGGAGCAGCAGGCAGCATTGGATTACCAGTTTGGGGCCAATTCCCACAGGCCACACCAAGGGTCCCCACCCACGCATGAATTCGTGCCCTGGGACTCTAGGTGTATTATGAAGAAGTGTTTTGTTCAGTACTCCAATGATTATTTTCCCCAAATTGTAATGGTCAGCATGTGGTATGCTTATTGAAAAGCACAGCTGGTATAGTAAAGCATTTGGCCTTGTTCAAAAAGGCTCTACAGTTGCCTTGGACTTCTTAAAGATAAGCCTATAATCCCTGACAGTATTCTTCTCTCTCAGAGCAAGGCTGAATACACCAGACTTTAGGTGTGGCTGCCATACTAGTATTTCAATAGAGGCTGGCCAAGAAGATCAATGTAATTTTAGGGTGGGGATTGGGAACATAAGGTTTTAGTCATTTAGAGACCAAAATCAACTGCATGGACAACCAATCACTTATACCTATACTAGAGGCCCAGTCCCTTGGCTTGACCTGTACCCTCTCACAATCAGTTTCAGCCTGATCCCCACAGACCAGGCCAAGGGACCCCAACATACACCAGGCCTCTAGTATGCCTATAAGATCTTTGATTGATCTCTTCCCACCCTCTCTCCTCCCCACTTCCTCTGAGATTCATCAGTTTGTTCCATGTTTCCATGCCTGTGGTTTCCGCTCCTGTATTGAGCATCTGCCCCCTGGTGGTCAGTGCGCGTCATAGCCACGGCCAGTTGGCCGGTCACTTAGGCTTTTATATATATAAATAATGCAACTTCAATAAAAACTCTGAATACTGAAACTCAGGTGAGATTCCCTAGTTGGCAAATATTTCAAGTGTAATGTCACACAATGAAACAGGGAGAGTTATCCCGGCCTCCAGAGAGGGGACAATGAAAACTACATTTGTAATCTTCTGGGATTTTGCCCTCTGTATCACTTCCTTTAGCTGACTTTAATCTGCATCCTTTTTCTGTAATAAATTTTAACTATGAAATCTGTAAGTCTAACAAATTATCAAAACTAATGATGGTTTAGAAAACTTGTTAAATTTGCAGCTGATGTCAGAAGTAAAGGCAATCTTGTGTGAAAACAGTACCCTATAACTACATTTAACCTCAAACTCCGTGTGGCCTCAAATAACAAAATGTCTTAACAACTTACATAGGGAAGAAAATATAACTCTAGCTTTGAAAGCATCCATGCAGGCTTTGACATCAGCTTTTCATTTGAATGAGATTTATATCTAAAGAAAATCATTATGTTGATATTGCTGTGGGCAGCCCAGAGATATTGAAAATTATCACCCTCCCATACTTCTATATAAAAAATTCTAAGGAAAATAAAAAAAATCATAAAAATATGTAGTAATGAATTAGAGAAAAACTATTTGCCTACCATATATGCTTTTTATGTATTTTGTCCATGTCCTACTTAGATCAATTCCTTTTTGATCATTTACTTTTTAGTTATTGAATTTTTCTTTTGCTCTTTATATATTTCAGTCCTTCACTGGAAATATGATTTGTAAATATTACCTATGGGTCAGTAGCTTGTCTTTTGATTTGATTTATTTTTTTTTTAAAAAAAGAATGCTTTTATTGATTTTAGAGAGAGAGGAAGTGAGAGGGAGAGTAAGAAAAATCCATGAGGAAACATCAATCAGCTGTCTCTTGCATGCCCTGATTGAGAATGGAACTGGTGACCTTTCGGAGCATTGGACAACACTCAATCAAAGCTTTATTTTCTTAACAGATCTTTTGCAAAGCAATTATTTTTAATTTTGATGAGCTATGACTTTCTTATATTTTAAAAAAGTATAATGCTCTTTAGCATAATATGTACAAACACCTCAACAAGTCCAAATCCTAAAATAATTTTGCTTGCATTTTATTCTAAGTTAGTTTATTTGACCTATTTAATATTCAGAAGTATATGAGAATACAAAATATGGAGTATAAAGTGTACATTTTTATTTCAAGTGTTAGTTTTAAATCTAATTTGCTTATGAACATTCAATTGTTCTAGTACTATTTCCTGAAGACAAAAAAAACAAACAAACCCTATCTTTCACAAAATTGATTTGTCTTTGTAATTAGTTAGACATATATAAGCAAGTCTATTTCTGAGTCCTCTAATTCTCTTCCACTAATCTACCCTCCATTCAGTGGCCATTGTTGCTGAGCTGCTAAGTTTTCAAATCAAGTAAACCAATTCTTGCTTACTTTTTTGTATAAAGTGGTTGTAGCTATCTAGTTATATTCTCTTTCCAAATAAATTATAAAATAATTTTATCTATACCAACAAAACTCTAACTAGAATTTTGATAGGTTATTGCATATATATCAATTTGAGCAGAATTAGCCTCTTTACTATGTTGAGTGTTCCAATCTATGAACACAGTATCTCTACTTAGGTCTTACGACTTCTTTCAGAGCTGTGTAATATTCACAGAATAAGTTCTCTATGTGTTTTATGTATAAGTATTTCATCTTTTTAAGAGATTTATATAGAGTATATAAAATGTTGGTATGTATACATTCATTGCTAGTATAAAAGAAGTGCAATTAATTTTTGTACATTGACCTGGTACCCTACAATCCTGGTAAACTTAAGATTGTAGTAGGTACCTTAGGAATTTCTACGTATATAGGGTGTCCCAAAATTCACGCAAGATTTTGAATGTTGAGTTAGCATTAACAACAACAACAAAAATAAATAAGAGCCTAATTTTACTTGGCTTATTGAATCAGGTTCTAATATCTGTTGCCCTTTGATTTCAATCCCTTCAATTTGATAATCATTACCAAGTACCAATGATGGCCCAGGAGCAGGGACAATGAACACCAATTAAGACCACAGCTTTGCGTATCTGTCAGCAAAGCCGTGGAGGCCATTTACCCGATGTGCCATTCCATACATAACGCTATACTGTATACTTTATAAATCAATAAAAAATTTACAATTTTTAATTATAAACCTGTGTTTTCTATCAAAATTACTTCTTGCATGAATTTTGGGACACCCTATAGATAATTATGCCATCTGTAGAGGAATAAAGTTTCTCTTTCCAATTTGGAAAGACAACCTTTCCCTGCCTACGGCAGAAGTTCTAATGGGTAAAGAAGATATTCTTGCCTTTTTCGTGAACTAAAAGCATTCATTCTTTCATCAGTTGATGTTAGGTGAAGGTTTGCTTAACAAGGAGAAAAAATTCACTTGTATTCCTAATTATCACAGTGGGTTTCCCCATTAATTTATATAAATATGCATTATTTCCTTAGCCTGTCTATAGGAGAACAAAAATGAACGATGTAAAAATACTAAATGTGTACACAGAAAGGCTGACTACATTTAAAAACTGATCTACTTGAACCCCTGTATTCCCCTACCCCCATAGACTAAAGAATGTGCAGAGGTTTCAAATTAATCACAGACTTCTGGGGGAAGGTACCCGTAGTGTTCTATCATGGAGTAAGAGCCATGGGTATGTGGTCTTCCTGGTCCTCTTTATCATCCTGGCTTTCTTTTCTGAATACATAGGTTTTAGAGGGATGTACAACACATAGTCTGTGATTTGGAAGGAGTGGGGGACCCATTTTGTCTCGTTGCCTCTCAGGATTGCATCTCTGTAATTAAATTTCCTATTAAGACCCTTTAAACCAAAAAGCCGAATTTATCTGCATCATTCCTTGGCTTCTTGGCTTCATTGACATTTGGATGCTACTTTGCATTTTATATTCCACTAAAGGCCCAATGCATGAAATTCATGCACAGGGGGTCCTTCAGCCCGGCTTGCATCCTCTTGCAATCCAGGACCCCTCGGGGGATGTCAGGCCTATACTGGCAGTCGGATGTCCCCCTCACAATACAGGACACGCATGCACCAGTGCCATGCTGTTCATCTTGCTGTTTTATGGGCAGCCACTTTTTTTTTGCCCTGATTTTTAAAATGTAGTACCTAACATAATTCTTCTGAGGCAGTAGTACCATTTTCCCCATCTTATGGATGGAAAAACTGAAGCAGAGAGAAGTTAAGTAATTGGCTTTGTCACACAGTTATAAGTGTCAGAATCAGGGCTGACCACAAAATGTGCAAGCCAGAGTCCATGCATGTCATCATTACACCATCCTGTTTTTTCAGTGTTGGTGTAGCCTTACCAGGTTTTAATTTTTAAATCTAAGAGACTGTTCCCAATATATAGGGTGGGTCCCTAGGCCTGGCCTACAATCAGGGCCATCTGTGGGACAACTGGCGGGTGGGGTGAGTGTGTGGCCCCCACTGGCACCCGCCTTGGCTGGCAGCCTGGCGCTGGCTACTGGCGAGCCCCATCCTCCCATTGCCATCGCTGATCACCTCCCTCTGGAGATGGGGTTGGGGTGGGGAGGGAGTGCAGAAGTTCAACGCAGGAGCTGCCTCCAAGCATCTGCGACATAGCCACCGACACAGCAACCAGCCATTCCACTGCTTGGTCAATTTGAATATAAGGGTTTTATTATATAGGATTTGATACTGTCAGGGTACATGCATACAGAGCCCTTTCATGAAAAACTAAATTAGTCTTACCAACCTTGTTGTATCCCTATAATAAATCCCCATTTGTTCATTACATATGTATCTTTTAGACATTGTTAAATTCTATTTGCTAACATTTTGTAAGACATATTCATTAAAGATACTAGGCTCTAGTTTCTATTTTTTTTAAAAATGTTTGCTTTTGCTATTAAGGTTATGCTTACTTTAGAAGATGAGCTGTTAACCGCTCTCTCCTTTTCTATTGTGTCCAATCCATGTTAATTCTTAATGTTTACTAGTAATCTCCATTGAAACCATCTGGGACTAGAGATTTCTTTATCCAAAGTTTTTAAAGGACAAATTCAATTTCTTTAATAGCTGCAGGGCTACTTAAATTATGTAATTCATACTGGGTTAGTTGTGGTAGTACGTATTTTTTGAGGAATTAGTCAGTGCATTTATCTATGCTATTTACGTGTGTAGTATTCCCTATATTCCATTTAATATTGACTGGGTATATGCTACCTTTCCAATTCCTGTGAGTGTATAATAATTTCAAATTAGAAATGAAAAAATGTAGAGCAGAGTTGTTGGAAAATGAAAAGAATATTATATATGCAAAGATTTATAAATTTAGGTATAAGATACTTAAAATAAGAAATTACTATGCATCACCATATGAACATATAAATTGTAATTTTAGTTTTTAAGCCATTAAAATTTATAGAAAATAAAGTAGCTGAGTATTTTTTAGATATGCTTTCCTGGGAGTAAAATTGTGATCATTTCAAATAAATTAGATTGCTTTGGGGGGCGGGGGCGGGAAGCACAAAACTGTATTATCAGAATGGGAACTGTCATGTATAAAGAAGAATTTGCAGAAGAATATCTAGCATCTTGACAAACTAATGGAAATGCCAACCTAATGCATAGAAGGCAGCACTTAAAAATAAACAAACACAAGACACTGTGTATTCAGTCACCATTTTCAAAAATTGTATGTTCATATGCTCATGCTTTAAACTTTTCTTGGGTAATCTAAACACCCACATACATCACTTGGTGTATGTCAGTGTCCTCTTATCAAGAGTCAAGACATGCAATGACATTCCAAAATCCAAAGTGTTAAAAAAGAATTTAAGAATGTCTTTACTCTTTTCCTAAGAAACAAGAAACAGCAATGTTGCAAACAAAAGAAAACTACCAAATATAATGATTTCATTCTGATACACGGTCATTCTTTAGAGCAACGGTTCTCAACCTGTGGGTGGTGACCCCGTTGACCGTCGAACGAGTCTTTCACAGGGGTCGCCTAAGACCATTCTCCATATCAGATATTCACATTACGATTCATAACAGTAGCAACGAAAATAATTTTATAGTTGGGTCACAACATGAGGAACTGTATTTAAAGGGCCAGAAGGTTGAGAACCACTGCTTTAGAGAATTTGTACATCTGTATTTCAGCTTAGGTTTAAATAATTGGCATATAAACTAATCTTTATTATATGTATCATATAATAAAGCTATTATAAAAGCTATTAAGCAACTATTGTAAATTAAACTTCTTAGCTAGAAAATGTTTTTCAACGTTTTGGCAAAGATGCAAGCCCAAGTTTAAAATCTCTATTAAATAGTTCAATAAGCACAAAACAAAAAAAAACTGTTTAGCATAAAAATAATCACCTGACAAATTTGAAGTTTCCTTTGGTCCCTGGAATGTCTGTAGGAAACTCATCAGGTGTACTATTTCCACCTTTACCCAAGGAAAGTTTATAGCATTCTGGCCGAGGACAACTTGCATCATCAAGTTTATAAATCTAAAAGTTGCCATGAAAAGACTGGTTTTATCATCTGCATCCTTGACAATTGAAGTAAAATAGTTTCTCCTTCCATAGTATATTATGTACCTTGGCATTAGCATACCCAAGTTTGATTGTAATATTTCTTTCCAATTCATTTTTAAATCTGACAGTGTGAACTCCAGAAATAGATTTGACAACTGTAGATTTTCCATGAGCAACATGACCAATTGTACCTACAAAGAACAACAAATGCATCCAATTACACCAAGTATTTCAGTATAGTTAGAAAAAAACCAACCTATAGCACACTAAATATTGCAACTGTCACCAGGTTATCTTTTAGTAGACTGGACTGTTCCCAAATATCTAAACTATGTCACAAGCCTGTTTGCTTACAGGAACTAAAGCAAACTGCTAATGGTAAACCACAGCAACTGCAGACAGCTCAAGCAAAGGGAGGCCAGCTTGCTTGGAATTGCACCATCCTCCAATCCCCACCTCTAGAGAACTTGCCTACATTAACATGCTAAAAATCATACCCCGACAAAGAAATATGCATTGCTAGCCACAATTTGTACTTTGTGCCAAGGTGCTGGCAAGAGTGCGTATACCCCAACACTTCCATGAAGTGGCTGTCTCTTTATAAGAACTTCCCACCTGTCAATCCCATTTACACAACTAGCAGCTTTAAAATTTTCCCAAACTCTAACCAAGGACACAAGGTGCTTTTAGAGCATGAGATCACCTTTTCCCATTTGTTGATCGAAGAATAAAGTTTCTGTTCTGCTTTGGTTTTGTTCTATGAGCACAAGTGGCACTGGGCAAAAGGACCTTATTTTGGGACCCCAACATGGGAGGGTGAGTAACAATCTACAACCTATAATGATGTCATTTTTCCCTGTCACATACCCTTTTCTATGCAAAGTCTTTCTGAAACACAACTTCAGATAACTCTGCCATGTACATGACTACCTTATAAAAAAACATAAATTCTATGTCACCTCCAAGCTAGTAGGTCACCCCAAACTCAAAAAGTTACTAAAATTTCCATGAATTACACTGGTAAACCTATGTTCCACGGATTGGGCCTTCAGACAGCCACCTGCAACACCAATGAATAAAGACAAAAGAAAACTGACTCAAAAGGTTGAGATGAAAAACAACCTGTTGCCGTAACCAGTTAGGCTCAGTGGAAAGAGCGTCGGCCTGCGGACTGAAGGGTTCCAGGTTCGATTCTGGTCAAGGGAAAGTACCTTGGTTGCAGGCACATCCCCAGTAGGAGGTGTGCAGGAGGCATCTGATTGATGTTTCTCTCTCATCGATGTTTCTAACTATCCCTCTCCCTTCCTCTCTGTAAAAAATCAATAAAATATATTTTAAAAAAGACAAAAAAAACCTGTCACTGCGCATATGCCAACTTGATGCTGGATTCCATATGCTAAAACAAAATTTTCACCATGAATATACATAAGCTTTTTAAGAACAAAAGCTCCCAAGATCTGGTTCCTTGCTCACCAAGAAATGAACCAAAGTTCATTTAGGTAACATGTTATTCAACCTGCTGTTAACCTCAAAAGAATCACCTTCCCATGAATAAATACTAACTGAAAAATACAAAACATTTTGTACACTAAGAAACCTTCCAGTATTTTGAGTGAGGTAAATATGTACATAAATCTGATACAAAAAAAAAGGAAATCCATGAAAATGATGAAATAATGTCAGTTTAATTACAGGTAACAAAATACTTTAACAGTAGTAAATATGATTTACTATTACAATTTTTTTAACTTAGGTTCTATTGTTTGTAGAAACCTTAAAATAATGTCTAAAGTTTACATTCAATTAACTAACTTCTTTTCCAAATTACAAAGGAGCCTATTAAGAAAAGCACTTACTTAATACAAGTTTATGTATCAAGTAAGAGTTTTACAATCCCTGCTCTTAGGATAATTCTGTGCATGCACACCTGAAACTAAAACAAAATATCGAATATGAACTGTAGTAATGAAAAATAAAATAAAAAATATAATCTTGTGCAACACCTCATCCTTAAACTTCTGCTACATGTGCACACAGCATACTGCCTTTTTATATATCTGTGCCTTTGCATCACGCATACTTCCATAAGAGAAGAATGGAACACAATGTTTGTGTTTCCAAAAAAAAAACCTAGCAGGTGCTCATCAATGCTCAAATCTATTTGTTATACGTGTCCTCCTATAATTCTGTATGTGGCACAAGAGATTAAAATTCATTGTTGGAGAGTAGCCAAGTCAGGCTTCCAAAACAATAATACTACTCTATGCAATCATCTGTTCTTATCTATGTTAATTGTAGCTTGTCTGCTGATAGCTTCCTTTGAGAGTGGAGTCAACTTGGTAGCATCCTGCAATAAAATGTTTTATATTAAAGCGCAGGCAGAAGAAACCAGGACTCTGATTTCAGGTTTAGTATATACATCTCGTCACCATGTATTCAGCTCTTTAGTTTTTACAAAAAAGCATGTTTTGTGTATAAGCAGTGTTTATTCCAGACACAATCACTGGACTAATCAGTCCTAAATGGCCCTTTACATTTGCAAAAGATACGATTACTACCGCTTCTATTCACTGTAGGAGATCTGGAAGGTGTAGGCCCGAAATTTCAGAATTAGCACTAGGAGAGTGTAAAATACTCCCTCCACAGATCTTTAAAAATGCAAACCTTAATATGTTTAACTGATGCCAAGCACATTTAACACCATTAACTTTCCTGCAAATCCTCGAGGAGCTCCAGATCCTATGATCTCACACCCAACGCCAAACTCGCAGACAGCACTATAATGCCTCGTCTCAGAGCCCTCCCCAACCTCTTCCCTCATCCTCGAGTACACCCCGCCTTTTCCCAGAACAAAAACTTACCAAGTTGGTGAGATTCTGACGAGAAAGATGCGGCTGCCACAGAGTCAGACTAGCTTCACCCCCCGCCATCTTGCCCAGAGAGGAAGGGAGTCTCCCTGGATGCTGCCTGACTGTTCGCAGGTCCCCCTAGTGCAGAGAGAAGTGGAAGGCAAAAAAGCGAAAGGAAGATGAACCGAACCGCAGAGCCTCACTGCTTGAACTTCTTTTGGCTTGGGTTTGTTTAGTACTTGCCGGATGGCTTACTACAAAATAGGAGACAAAGTTTCGGAATCTGTTGCCACAGACATGTTGCTTGTACAGGCAACATAAAGGGAGCTCCACAAAAGGCACCTTACTAGAGGGTGACGTAACTGTCCTGTCGCGTGCGTGCGTGCGTGCGTGCGTGCGTGCGTGCGTGCGTGCGTGCGTGCGTGCGTGCGTGCGTGCGTGCGTGCGTGCGTGCGTGCGTGCGTGCGTGCGTGCGTGCGTGCGTGCGTGCGTGCGTGCGTGCGTGCGTGCGTGCGTGCGTGCGTGCGTGCGTGCGTGCGTGCGTGCGTGCGTGCGTGCGTGCGTGCGTGCGTGCGTGCGTGCGTGCAAGCGGTTTTTCTTCTCTGAGGGGGTGGCAGGAGTCTGGGAGTCTTATCTGGGATTTTTAGAGCATAATGAAAAGGGAATGTTCTTAACTGATTTCCATAACTTCATTATCCAGAGTTCTTAATTTTTGAAGGGTAGATTGTGCTAGGCTTGCATGGGAGTCATACGGGGTTATTCTCTGGGCCATTGTTCCTCCTCTAAGGACTCTACCACATAAATAGTGACATACTAGGAAAGGAAATGTCATCAGGGTAGTCTGAACCACATAACCAAAGATATAAAAGCTCAGAGAGTCTAAACCACGTGATCAGCAATATACTAATGGGAGGAAAGATCACCCTAGAGGTAAGGTTCCAACCTACAAAACTTTTTTTCCCATTGCTAGGCATCCAGGGCTTTCTGCCCTGGTAACCTTCTGTACATGGCCTATTATTTCTTCCTATTCCTGTCTGCCTGTCTTCTGTATATTTCCCCTTTCAAGGTTTCTTGACTCTGATTCTTTAAGAGAAAAGGGAATAGGTATTCTGTAGCTGTTTCCTGCTGAAGAGGGACAAAGTTTTCTTTCAGATTCAGTGATCCTTACTTTCTGTCAGGGGGACTATGAGGCCTGGGCAAAGAAGAAAATTGCAATGGAATCTAGAGTAACAGCGATTCCTGGAGGGCTTGTAATCTGATGGAGACAACTTGTGTTATAACTCTTAATTGGGGCAAAAGCTAGAATGACAATTATGACAAATGGTCTAATAAAAGGGAATTTTAAGGTAAGTTTACCAGTGGCCCCCAGACTGGTTGGCCTAAACCAGTGGTGGGCAAACTCATTAGTCAACAGAGCCAAATATCAACAGTACAACAATTGAAATTTCTTTTGAGAGCCAACTTTTTAAAACTTGAACTATGTAGGTGGGTACATTGTTATTAATTAGGGTACTCCTAAGCTGGCCTTTGCTAAAAACATCCTCAATCTGATTGAGGTACGTTTGCTGAGGTCGACCCCTTCCAACTCTCCCATCCACACTCGCCTTGTATACTTGTTTCATCCATCTCCTTTTGTTCATCCTCTCTATATGTCCAAACCATCTCAACATACCTTTCTCAGTCCTCGACACTACATCTTCTTTCACTCCACAACATTCCCTAAAATTAACATAATAAACTTTACTTAAAGTTTTTAGTCTTATTTAAACTATAGGTATGTTGAATAAGGCTTGATATCATACTTAATAATGATAATATTTATTGATAAAATTAAATTCCTTACAATTTACCTTACAGTATCCATAAAATTAAATCATGACAATGACTGACAAACACTAATGTGAACAATGGCCTTGCATCTCCTTGGAAAGTTTGGGTAAGTCAGGTTTGTATATTATTGTTTTTACTTTTAGGCACGATTCCAGGTTCTCATCAATAAGACGACTTCTCAATTTACTCTTGACAAGGTTCATGCTTGAAAATGATTGTTCACATAAATATGTAGACCTGAATAAGGAAAGAACAGCAAACTCTAGTTTTTTCAGTTGATTATATGAGTCAGGAATATGTTCCAGGTGTTAAAAATCTATATATTGTCCTCCTCCAGGTCTTTTAAAGCAAACCACTTGTGCTGTGAACTAAGTTCACATTTGTTTTTCTCCAATATTTCTATATCAGCACAAAGACGTTCAAATTTTGAACTCTACGGTTGTTTGTTTTTTTAAATCCAGCAATTGCATTTCAAAGTTGCCAATGCCAATATTAAAGGTAGAAAAATTTAATTCTGTTACAGTAGCATTGAGAGATTTTTCAAAAAAGGCTAATGTCACTTTGCTCTTTCTGAATTCCTGAAACCTGTTAAGAAAAGCTCCCTCATATTTAAAAGTGTTGTTTTGAAATAGCCAATACCAATATCAGAATTATTTTATTGGCGATGTTTCAACAGGCTTGGAAAGTGAATCAGAGTTTCTCTTTTAAAATCTTGAGCAAAAAGAGATAATTTGTTTTCGAATGAAATAACTTCTGACATCGAAAAAATTGTGTTTCCTTTCCCCTGTAGTTTACAATTAAGCTGATTTAGATGAGACGTAATGTCTACCATGAAATAAAATTTTTGGATCCACTGATCCCAGGCTGAAAACCAACTTCTGCACATGGGCCACGAAGTTTCAATCGCACTGTATGTACACACCCACATGTGGTATTTTGTGGAAGAGGCACGCTCAAGGGGCCAAAGAGCCGCATGTGGCTTGAGAGCCTCGGTTTGCCAACCACTGGCCTAAACTTTGGATGTTGTTTGCCCCAAAAAATAACCTATCTGGTGATGTCATCAAGTGGCCAGATAAAGTCTGTATGGTTTACACAGTCACTAAGATTATTTAAATTTAACTGTAATCTGTTATTGTAAATCTCAGAAAAAAAGTTTTAGTTCTCAATGATTCCCAGTCAAAGAATTGGAGAAAAATGAAACATTAATTTGGAGGATTATAACCAAATATTTAAGAAAACTAGAAAAAGTCAGGATTCAGTTTAGTTTATAGGTAAGAAACAATATCCACAACCATGTATTGTGGATTCTATTGAAGCACAATATTCCCCTAAAATCACCCTCAGTTTTATCGAAGAGCCAAATTAAGGCCACTTTATCTACTTCATTAAGTCTAGTTTTAATTTGGCCTGATTATTTGGATAAACACAACAAGAATAGTAATTGATCATAGGCTCTTTTAAAACTGCTCTGCTGGGAAAGGACTTGTACACATGCATATTAGCATAACCAATGGACACAGACTCTAGGGTGGTGGGGGCTCACCCCAGGTGGGAATGGCGGGGGGGGGGGGGTCTGTTGAGGAAAAAGGAGACATATATAAAACTTCAGACAATAAAAAAATATTAAAAAACAACTGCTTTGCTGGAATCAATCTCAATCAGATTGAGCTCTAATTAACTTCTAAGGGAACAGAAGTCAAGGTACACAGTTCCCATCAGAGTTTGCCTGCAATACCTATAGGTTTACGTGAATTCCTAAAGTTCTCCCCCTCCCTCCTCCCCTAAATGTCTGCAGGTTCTTTCTTGGCCTTACAGAAGCAAGCTTTGTTTCTTACCTGGAAAGACTGCCATGAACCATATGAATTAGCAAGGTACCCAGCACTGTTTCTACGGGACTTTTATTAGTTTCCAAAGGGAATCTTAATTTCTTAGAGCTTTCTGATGACATCCAGGGTCTGGGCATGTCTCTGTCAGTCATGACATTCCAATTAAAGTCTTAGTTAATAAAACCAATTTCCAATTGTGTCCTATTATAAAGAGATCAGATTCTTGTTGGATTCATACAAACAAACATATTTCCATGGAAATACTAGTGCTCACTAACAGTTTCCAAATTCTGGAGGGGTCAAGTAGGGATAAAAATATAAATGCTATAATATTGATTACAAAGGTATATGTTATTAAATTGCTTTAGAAAACAAGTTTTCTTATATTTGGAAAGCAAAAGGAAAATCCTTGTCTTTTAACAAAGTTATAAATAACTAGAATCTAATTCTGTATTAGCTTACTTTTGATAAATTAATTTAATTAAATTGATTATTCAGCCTAATTGTATAACTTCTGTTATAGATATCTCTTACAGATACCAGAGAGGTATTGTCAGACAGCTTCCTAAGTCTTAAGGAGATGGCTGTCCTTTCCTTCTTTCTTACCTTCTCGTATGAATGAATTCAAATAAGTGACCCCAGATGATTGTGTTGTGATAAAGCCTAAAAAATCAAAGCAAACAAATTTATTAAAGAAGCAAAATAAGCAAATGTAATAAACTATATCTGAGCTGGGGCTCAGATGGGCTTTCCCAACTAGATTGGAAAAATGAATCTGATGGGGAGTCAGAGAGTTATAAATCGTTCTATCTAAAGGTTTCAAAATTTCTTGCCAAATATTTTGGTACACATTAATGTTCAAGATCCCCTTTTTATTTTTTTATGGCCTTCCCAGAATTCATGAGAAGAACCTGGCAATTTTATCCTGTCAAGCCCCAAGACTGCTGGCTTCTTTGTTTAGGGAAAGAAATAAAACTGCCTGTAAGGACAGAAAAGGGCCTCTCCTTTTTTTTGCTATGGTCTTCCATAGTTTATGCTATGCACCTGGTAATTTAACAAATTAAACACAGAGATTGTTGGCTCCCTTGATTCAAGCTGCCCTTCTAACAACAATGAAATAAGACTATACTCCCAAGGTTGCATTCTTCTATCCCCCTCCTCCCTGCTGTTTTAACAGGAATAATTTGAACCAAGAAGTCTCTAGTTAGTAGAAAGTTTTCTCCTTTTCAGACAAGCCTCTTTTGAGCTCCTCATAACTTTTGTTCTAAGCTTGTTTTATAGGCTGGGAAAGCCAACAAACTAACTTTTCAAGAGAAATCCCAGGATTTTGTCAACTTCAACAGTCTCCCTTCTGCACTTGTCACCTAGCATCAGCAACTACTAGCTCTTTAAAAGTTCATGTCACTCTTTCTTCCATGCTTGTGTTGACTATCAATACATTGGCCCTTTCCTTCCTTGAAAAGTAAAATAAATTTCCTCCCTGTACCTCTTCTCTTAATAGTGAATTCTTTCATAGTTCCTGTCACTGGCCAAACTATAAGTCCCATACAGGGAGTTGTTAACTTCTCTTTTCCTACTTCTGAGGCTTGCAGCTAGGGGAGTAGTGGGGCAGTGGAACTTCACCTGGGCTAACCACGTAAGACTCCAGCGGTTCTCAACCTGTGGGTCGCGACCCCTTTGGGGGTCGAATGACCCATTCAAAGGGGTCACCTAAGACCTTCAGAAAACACATATATAATTACATATTGTTTTTGTGATTAGTCATCATGCTTTAATTATGTTCAATTTGTAATAATGAAAATACATCCTGCATATCAGATATTTACATTACGATTCATAAAAGTACTAAATTATAGTTATGAAGTAGCAACGAAAATAATTTTATGGTTGGGGGTTACCACAACATGAGGAACTGTATTAAAGGGTCGTGGCATTAGGAAGGTTGAGAACCACTGCTCTAGAAGTTCAGTTCCTCTCTTTCTCCTCTAATTTTGTGCATGCTCTCCTTGGTGCCCCTTTTCCTCTGTCAGCAATTGGAAGGCTCATTGAGTCTGGGTATGCTAGTGTTGTAGTGTACCCCACAAATCACACAAGGACGCCTCAAGAAGTCAAATTAAGGAGCCACATGTATTCCAAAGCTGATAGCTACGAGGGAGCAAAAGCTCTCTAAATCTCATAGCCCTGAGTGGCAGTAACATCAGGCTTATAAAGGCAAAAATCACAAAGGTATAGATTACATCTCTAGGTTTGGAATGAGGAACCAGTTGGCTAAAGCAGTTAGTTAAGGAAGCTAAATTGAGCAATTTAGTTATCTACAAAGATTAATTATAGTTTTAGGTCTATAAAAGTGGAGCCACTCAGTCAATGGAAAACACTCCTGGAGCCATTGAAACAAAGCAATTTTTGCTCTTCTGGTTCCCAGGATCAGAAAAATGTCTTTTGTAAAGATCACAATCAATGGGGTATACAACTGAATGGGTGATTTATATAAGTTCAGGAGATCAAAATACTTGTCTATTTTAGCAAACAAATGATTACAGAAGCCAGAATAGCAGGGTTAAAGTTTAAAAAGCAGTTTTTATCTGAGATGAAAGATACTATCTTCATTAGCAGCCTCTAGGTTTGAAGGGACAATCCTTTCTCTCTGCAAGTCTGGGTCCTTAATGGGCCTGAAAACATAATGTCGTGTTTGTTACTTTGGGATTTGGCTGCAGACACTTCCAGCTGTCTCCCAGTTTATTTTGTTTCAGGTCCAAGATTACTTGCCAAACCCCAATACTGCCTTTCTTTTTCCCTTTCCTTCCTTTTTTCCCTGCATTCTCTTGTTAGGGAGGCTTTAAGCATTTGCTTTCTAGTGTCCTTGGTTTTGGAAGAAAATGGCTTGTTATTTACAAGCCAGCTAAAAAGCTGTCCAAACTTTTTTGCCTTGTTTAATTTTCTTGTCAAAGTTTCCCTATTCCACTTCCTTAGATTTTCCAGCTTCTCACAATCCTGTGACATTTCCTCTCAAATTTCTCTTCACAAACTTGTACAATTTTTCTTGTTCTTTTACTTTGCTTCTTTTTACCCATTCAGAAATAACTAGTTTTAGGACAACTCAGTTGCTTCCTTTTTCTTTTAAAAAATGTATCTCCATGCTATATACCTTCTATTGCTAAAACCATTGTTTTTTTCCAACTTAATTAGAATTTTAGAAAATTAGTAGAAGATTTAATTTTTAGGGACAACTAAAAATAAACAATTAGCATTCCTTACATTGGCAAATGCATTTTATAAATTTGTAAACATAGGCTTCTCTATTGGCAAATATCTCAAACTTTTAAGGGATATCTTTCTAATATATAATACAGTCATCAACAGCTCCAAATCTATTTGATAGCTTCTTTGTAATAAAAAACCAAAAGTAGATGAACATAAGACTTGTCTAGCAATGAATGATTCAGTATTTTACCTTATTACAAAATATCTAGATATTTAATAATCTTTATTTTTGCTCACATAGCTGAGGTTTTGGGGTTTTGTTTTTTTTTTAATAAGAATTACTGCCTTAACCAGTTTGGCTCAGTGGATAGAGCGCCGGCCTGCGGACTGAAGGATCCCAGGTTCAATTCTGGTCAAGGGCGTGTACCTTGGTTGTGGGCATATCCCCAGTAGAGGGGGGTGCAGGAGGCAGCTGATCAATGTTTCTAAGCCTCATCCCTCTCCCTTTCTCTCTGTAAAAAATCAATAAATATATTGTTTAAAAAAATAATAATATTACCACCTAGAAACTTGCATTTTATTTATTTTTAAATTTATCTTTATTGTTGAAAATATTTCAGATGCCCTTATTGTTTGCCTCCTCCCCTCCCCCCATTGACGCCTTCCACCATGCACCTGACCCACCTAGGCCATCACCATTCTGTTGTTTGTCTATGGACTATGCATATATGCATATAAGTTTCCTAGTTAATCGCTCTTCCCCAGCCTCCCATCCTACCTTCCCTCTGAAATTCATCAGTCTGCTCCATGCTTCTATGTCTCTGGATCTGTTTTGTTCATCAGCTTATTTTGTTCATTAGATTCCACATATGTGTGAGATCATATATTTATCTTTCTCTGACTAGCTTATTTCACTTAGCATAATAATCTCCAGGTCTATCCATGCTGTTGCAAATGGTAAGAGTTCTTTCTTTTTTTACAGCTTAGGCTTTTATACATATATATACACATATACATACATACATACATATATATATATATACATATACATATATACATATATATATATTTAATCCCATTTGTTTATTTTCTTTGCCTTGGGAGATGTATCAATAAACATATTGCTACAAGAGATGTTTGATATTTTGCTGCCTATGGTTTCTTTAAAAATTATGATTTCTGAAAGGGTTAAAGAGAATAAAACAGGGCAAAGACTTATTGTGCTTAACAGATATCTTGCAGAAAGCTTGCAGCCTTGAGCACAGCATAGCTCAGATAACCAGAAGACACCTGGCATGGGAGGAACCAAGGATGGACTAGACCCTTACATTAGCAGAGCAGCTTGCAGCCAGCAAGATTAATAAAAAGCTATCCCTGCTCTCTTGGCTGATGCCTTTATCGATCTCAGCCCACCTGCACCCAGGTGTCGGAAATAAAATCTTTTTTGATATATTATGGCCTCATGTCATAGGTGCACAACCCTGGCCCACTTCAGACCTCTCAGTTTCATGACTTACATTTAAGACTTTTACCCATCTTGGGTTTATTCTTGTGTATGGTATAAGTCGATGATCTAGTTTGAACTTTTAGCATGTGTCTGTCCAGTTTTTCCAACACCATTTATTGAAGAGACTGTCATTACTCTATTGTATATTCTTGCCTCCTTTGTCAAGTGGACCATAAGGGTGTGGGTCAATTTCTGGGGTCTCTCTGCTGTTCCATTGATCCATATACCTGTTCTTGTGCCAGTACCAAGCTTTGAGTATAGAGGGTTTTTTTAAAATATATTTTTATTGATTTCAGAGAGGAAGGAAGAAGGAGAGAGAGAGAGAAATATCCATGAGCAGAGAGAATCATGGATCAGCTGCCTCCTGCAAGTCCCCCACTGGGGATCAAGCCCACAATCCGGGCATGTGCCCTTGACCAGAATTGATCCTGGGATTTTTCAGTTCTCAGGCTGATGCTCTATCCACTGAGCCAAACCAGCCAGGGCGAGTATAGCGGTTTTGTAATATAACTTGATACCTGGCATTGTGATTCCTCTAATTTTGTTCTTCTTTCTCAGGATTGCTGCAGCTATTCTGGTTTTTTTATGGTATCATATAAATTTTTGAGGGTTGCCCTGACCGGTTTGGCTCAGTGGATAGAGCGTTGGCCTGTAGACTGAAGGGTCCCGGGTTCGATTCCAGTGAAGGGCATGTACCTTGGTTTCGGGCACATCCCCAGCTGATCAATGTTTCTCTCTCATAGATATTTCTAACTCTCTATCCCTCTCCCTTCATCTCTGTAAAAAAATCAATAAAATATATTTAAAAAAATTTTTGGAGGGTTAATTCTAAATCTCTGAAATATGCCGTTGGTATTTTCATAGGTTTTCATTGAATCCGTAGATTGCTTTATTTGATGTGGATATTTTAATGACGGTTCTACCAAGTCATGAACAAGGTATATTCTTTCATTTGTTTATACCTTACTCTGTCTCTTGTTTCAATGTCCTATATTTTACCTCCTTCATTAAGTTTATTCTTAAGTATCTTAATTTATTGTGGCAATGGTAAATGGGATTTTCTTTTTTTTAAAATAT
Organism: Myotis pilosus; assembly: GCA_036010255.1. Taxonomy (NCBI): domain Eukaryota; kingdom Metazoa; phylum Chordata; class Mammalia; order Chiroptera; family Vespertilionidae; genus Myotis; species Myotis pilosus. Next base: position 671,428 of record JASKON010000044.1, read on the forward strand.
ATTTTATTCATCTTTTACAGAGAGAAAGGGAGAGAGATAGAGAGTTAGAAACATCGATGAGAGAGAAACATCGATCAGCTGCCTCCTGCACATCTCCCACTGGGATGTGCTCGCAACCCAGGTACATGCCCTTGACCGGAATCGAACCTGGGACCTTTCAGTCTGCAGTCCGATGCTCTATCCACTGAACCAAACTGGTTTCAGCGGGATTGTTTTCTTAGTTTCTCTTTCTGAGAGTTCAATATTGGTGTATAAAATTGCCATTAATTTCTAGATGTTGATTTTGTATCCTACTACCTTGCCAAATTCACTTATTAAATCTAGTCGTTTCCTGGTGGAGTCATTAGGGTTTTCTGTGTACAATATCATTTCATCTGTAAATAATGACAGTTTTATTTTCTCCAACTTGAAAACCTTTTATTTCTTGTTCTTGTCTGATCTGTGGCTAGAACTTTCAGTACTACATTGAATAAAAGGGGTGACAGTGAACATCCCTGTCTTGTTCCTGTTCTTAGGGGAAATGCTTTTAGTTTTTTCCCATTGAGTATGATGTTGGCTGTAGGTTTGTCATAAATAGTCTATATATATATACATATATATATATGTATATATATATATATATATATATATATATAATTGATTTTTTACAGAGAGGAAAGGAGAGGGATAGAGAGTTAGAAACATCGATGAGAGAGAAACATCGATTCAGCGGCCTCCTCCACGCCCCCGAGTGGGGATGTGCCCGCAATCAAGGTACATGCCCTTGACCGGAATAAAACCTGGGACCCTTCAGTCCACAGGCTGACGCTCTATCCACTGAGCCGAACTGGTTAGGGCAAATAGCCTTTATTATATTGAGGTATGAGCCCTCTATTTGAACTCCCAGTTGAGGGGACCATTTGCCTATTAGGCTTTTATTATATAGGATTAGGTGTGGATAATGAACATTAGGTAATCTGGATTGCTTTATTTCAGAGTGTAATGAGATAGTTGGAGGCTGGATGTATATTGATTCAAGCCTGGGAAGGTGAATAACTTAAGTCCCTAGGATATTTACAGTAACAATAGAATAATTTCTCATGATTCAATACTATTTTAGTAATGTAACAGATTGATTACAGTGAACCCATTTTCTTTCTTCATTATTACATAGTAATTATATTACAATACATAGTATATTTAATATCTTGTACACCTTAAACCTACACATTATAAAATATTATTTTAATTTGAAAAATAAAAAGGGGAAATTAATAATTTTTTTTAATATATTTTATTGATCTTTTACAGAGAGGAAGGGAGAGATATAGAGAGTTAGGAACATCGATGAGAGAGAAACATCGATCAGCTGCCTCCTGCACATCTCCTACTGGGGATGTGCCCACAACCCAGGTACATGCCCTTGACCGGAATCGAACCTGGGACCTTTCAGTCCACAGGCTGACGCTCTATCCACTGAGCCAAACCGGTTTCGGCTAAAAAGGGGAAATTAAAGAAGAAAACATAGTAACAAACATCTTACACATTGTGTGTCTTGCCCTTCATCAGTATTCCAAGTTTAGCTGAGCAATTTTAGGTAAGAAGTTAGAGCTGATGAATTAGCAACTTCTAGAAACTGCTAGATAGGAATGTTGCAAAGCAGTCGCTAGTGGTAGTAGTTCATACTCTCTTCAACACGGACGCCAAAGCTTAACGTACTCCATCATTGACAGGGCTTTTTATTCTCCCCCAGCTCCGACTCTCGGCGGTTTTCAAAGGATTTATTTACTTTATCTTTAGACCGTCACCCCATTACCACGTTAGCATCTCTTGCTTTAACAAGCGTTAGTCACTCTGGTACGCAGGCGCAGCAGATGGGGAGGATGGGAGGAAGGGGAAAGGAAGCGAGGAGAGGAGGCGGGCCCAAGTGCAGGCGCGGAAAAACTACGTCAGCGGCTGCGGCGCCATTTGCTTATATAGGAGCGTGCTTGTCTTGTCATCGCTGTGGAACCCTGTTGCAACACTTCCTTGACGTCTGTGATTGTTTCGTCTTGTGTGCCTCTTGGAGGAGTCGCCGTTGCGCAGGCACCATCAGATCCCAACCGCCCGGAAGCTGGCACCATCATGCCCAAGAATAAAGGTAGTTCCTTGGTACCACGGTCTGTTCAGTCCAGTACTTTCAGCCGTGGTTCGGGACCAAACCGCATTTACCAATCTTCCTTTCCTTTTGCGGCTGGGCGATCCGGGCGTTCTGGGTTCGGGAGAGGAGCTGGGAAGTTTAGTCACATTGGGTTGGAGCCGACGCCATTTTTGTAGGGATTCCAGGGAATCCGTTACAGGGATTCCTGAGACCTGGTCCTTCAGGCCTTCCCAAGACTTCTAAATCAGTTTTTAGCTTTCAAGGATTAATTCCTGCTTCACTGGTTTCTTTATGGGCAATTAACTGTTGTTGAAGATACTTCCCCTTAACAGTATGCGAATTCTTGACACATGCTTAGCTTAATCTTTGGAGATTCACTTTCCTCCAGCCATTCACAGAGTTTAACATTCTTTTCTAAAAGATGTGTTAAATATTTAGCAGAGTTTTCACCCCCGTTTCTAGCAACATTGTGGCGTAAAGATTTCTACCTGCTCTCTTATTTTACTAAGGCAAACCGTTCACAAAGCGTCATAATTGAGAACAAATTTACTCAAAACTTCCAAAATTAGATTCCTCGCGTGTAAAGCAGAACACTTGCACACTAATTTTTGAAATTCTGCAACTTGTTACAGACCAGAAATGTTCTAATACTTTAAATGGCTTATAATATCTCCAGAAAAACGCGACTATACAAACCTGAGAATGTATTTTTCATAAGAAACGGCCTTTTTTCACAGCCTACAAGAAATCTTTAATAATTCATTCTTAGGTTCCAGACCTACCTATGTTCTCCTTTCTGCTTCACAGGTGGCTCCAGGGATTCTTCATTTCCTCTTTGTACATGTCACCACTTATTCCTAGCGGTTCTTGGTCCCAGTTTCATGCATTCAGTGCAATGTTGCCTGGGTCCCCCAAATCAATTGTCTAAATCATTTTTGTACCAATGGTTTACTGTTAATTTCTGGGAGAGACGGGGTATTTTGCTAACTATATGATAGAAAATGCTGATAGCTTTCTGCTAATCTCTAAAATTGAAGATTAACTCACACGTGATAACTAGATCACTTTAAAAGGGGTCTTACCTTTATTTCTAGTGATGAGATTTTCAAGTATATAACTCACTAACCTGTATACTCTAAAATGAATAGTCCTGTTTAGGGACATTGAGTTACTAAAAATTGGCACTTAATAGCTGACTAATGTTGATGCTATTTCTCTGTACAAATCCACCCTTAGACAAATAAGTTTTCCCTTGGTTCTTTAGGACTTTTAAACTAAATTCCTAAGAAAGGTATTTGATTTGTTTAGGGAAGATTGTGAATTTTGGTTTAGTTTACTTTTAAAAAGAGGACAAAATAAAATATTAGAATACACAATTTATATGATCTGTTCCAATCTTTTTCAAGAGACTTTAAAGTATATTCTATTACATGGCATGACAATATTGGGGTGAGTAGGGTATGGTTAATTCAGGTAAATTGACAAGTCATTTTTATATTTAAGGCACAACAAAAAGAATACATATAATATTAATAAGTTGGAACTTACACTTCTGAATTTAAAAATTGCAACAGAGATGCATTTAAAGTCCCCTGTGCCCATCTTTCAAATCTCTCCTATTCTGGAGGTAATCATTCTGAATTTTTATATTTTAAACCCATATGTCAAACCAGTCTGTTACCTCTTGAGTTATGGGTTAAAGGGTTCTTTTTAAAAGTCCTAAGTTTTTGAGGTGAGTTTTACTAATGTAGACAGAAAACTCTTCCTGTTTTTCTTTTTTTCTTTATTTTCTTTATACATTGGGCCATATATTGACTATTGTTTTTGGCTCATTCTCATTGAGCTTTTCTTCAGAAATCTGAGAAACCAGTCTTCAAATCAGAAAAAAAGGGCATCCTCTGGTCCATTCTTGAAGAGCATTTGGAATAACATGCTTCTACACTTCAAGGGTGTTGTTACATGTATTTAAAAATTGCCACTCCTGCCGAAACCGGTTTGGCTCAGTGGATAGAGCGTCGGCCTGCGGACTGAAGGGTCCCAGGTTCAATTACAGTCAGGGGCATGTACCTGGGTTGCAGGCACGTCCCCAGTGGGGGATGTGCAGGAGGCAGCTGATCGATGTTTCTCTCTCATCGATGTTTCTAACTCTCTATCTCTCTCCCTTCCTCTCTGTGGAAAATCAATAAAATATATTTAAAAAAAAAATTGCCACTCCTTTAGAAATGGATGAAACACTTTTGGCTTGCTCTTTTGAAAAAACGGCAAATGCTTGTATATATATGTTTTAGTATGCAAAGCAGTTATAATCCTTGCCCTAATGGATCCTAAGGTTTTCCCTTTTAAGAAATCAGGTTAGATGTATCCTAATGCATAAGATAGTGAATATCGATGTATTGAGAACTTGGGGAGGTTCACATCCCCCCTTTTTTTAAATGTATTTTATTGATTTTTTACAGAGAGGAAGGGAGAGGGTTAGAGAGTTAGAAACATAGATGAGAGAGAAACATCGATCAGCTGCCTCCTGCACACTTCCTACTAGGTATGTGCCCGCAACCAAGGTACATGCCCTTGACCAGAATCGAACCTGAGACCCTGGAGTTTGCAGGCCGATGCTCTATCCACTGAGCCAAACTGGTTAGGGCAGTCCATATCCCTTTTACTACATCACAGAGCAATGGGAGACTGCTCCAGAAAGGATGGTCCTAGAAAATACATTCAAGAATATGTATGCTGTCTTTACCGTGGCCAGTTGCACATTTTAAATTGTGCTTGGGATGTGAACTTTTTGTTTTGAACTCTTCCCAGGAATCCCTATAATTACCACTTATAGCTTCTCTTTCACCTATTGTAAATGACCACTTTGTGGTTTAGTTCCTGTAATAGGAATAAGATGCTATGGAGAAGAGCCCTAGTTCCTTGATTATTCGGTAGAAAGCCTCACAGTGAAATAAAAATTATAACCATCCAAATATGTTCAACTATAATAAAAGCAAACATTGAAAAATTTTAAGTATTTTATATCTTAGCATGGTGGTTAAAGCAGAGGACTAAATAATATTTCTTCTTTGATGATGGGAATGAAAATTAATATAGCTCATCAAAAGATGATGGAAGTGAAAACATAACCTTTAACCCAGAAATTCTATGTAAATTTATGGTTTGGATGTTTTTTTGTGGAATAATCTTCAATTCAGCATTAACAACAATGAAACATTAGAAATAACCGAAATAAGGGATTAAATATACTTTAACCATTGAACTATCCATCGCAGTTTGTGGTTATTGACATCAAAACACATTTAGCACAAATTATTTAGTGGATTATAAGAGTTCTATTTTTATTTGGAAAGCATAGGTCATAAGATGTTAATAGTTTTCTCTGATAATGGAACTTTTACTATGCTTAATTATTTTTATATAAGACATACTTTTATGTCCGAAAAATTCAAATACAAATGTTGAAAAGGATAGGGGGTTAATATAGTTTAATCTGGTAAAAGACAACAGGGAACCTTTGGCACATTAAAATGTAACTGATTAGGAAACTAAATGAAATTAATTCTTAAAAATCTTACTTAGAGTTCTGTTAGTGTTATACTGTGATTTAAATGATGATATATTTTTTTCTCTCAGTGATTTTGTAAAGCTTATGGGCCTTATTCTAGCTTGTTTCATAATAATGTAAAATATACATTAATACATTTGACTTTTTTTATTCACTTTTTTACTCAATTAGGTAAAGGAGGTAAAAACAGGCGTAGAGGTAAGAATGAGAATGAATCTGAAAAAAGAGAATTGGTCTTTAAAGAGGATGGCCAAGGTAAGTTTTTAAAAAATTATTAACATTTTTATTTTTACTGTGAATTTTAGTCTTTAACATCAAATGGATCAAATTCATAATCTTAAGAAGTTATTCCAATGTCTCTACTTTGCTTTTCCTCATTTGTAATCCTTTTTACTTCTTCAGAATTTGTTAAATAATTGGTTATATACTAGGTCTAGGTAGAAGATTAATTAGTGGCATTTTTTGTAACTATAGTTTTCTTTGTTTTGTGAGGAAGAGCATGATCTGACAGTTAATTTTAATTTTAGGGATCAGAGCAAATTAAATCTGTATGCTATCATTGAAAATTTCATACTCTAGTATGGTGGTAATGAGTAATGTTATATATTATTCAATAGACCGTGGTTATTTGTGACCATGGTAATTTGGTATTAGTTCTCTAATGCCAATAGTATATTCTATATAATAAAAGAGAAACATGCAAAATAACTGTTCCTCCAATAAACTCAAGCTATACCCACAAGCCAATTGGGAGTGAGTATGCAAATTAACCCAACTAAGATGGCGGAAGCCATAGAGCTGGAGCGAGTAGGAGGCTTGGGTTGCCCCAGGTGAAGGAGCAAATATATATAGACTATTTATGACAAACCCTCATCCCCTGGGCTATGCTAGAAGCTACAAAGTTTCAATTATAGAAAATAAATAAATCCCAGAAAAAAAGGAGAGGCTCGGAGCTAGGGTTGCCGGGGGGCATGGCCAGCCTGAAAATGTCCCTCAGCCCCTCACCCTGGCTGGCCAAACCCCCAGGGGATGAGGGTCCCCACTCGGGGGCTTGGCCAGCCTACAGACAGCCATCAGCCCCTCAGGCTGGCCAGGCACCCCAGCGGGACCCGCACTCTGACCTGGGACACCCTGCAGGGCAAACCAGCTGGCCCCCACCCATGCACCAGGCGTCTGTCCTATATAATAAGAGGGTAATATACAAATTGACCCTAACAGCAGAACGACCGGGAATGATTGGTCACTATAACACACACTGACCCGCAGGGGGCTATGACACACATTGACCACCAGAGGGCAGACGCTCAATGCAGGAGCTGCTCCCTGGTGGTCAGTGCACTCCCACAGGGGGAGCTCTGCTCAGCCACAAGTCAGGCTGATGGCTGACAGCACAGCGGTGGTGGTGGGAGCCTCTCCCTCCTCCTCAGCAACGCTAAGGATGTCCGACTGCAGCTTTGGCCTGCTCCCCACTGGCAAGTGGACATCTCCCAAGTTGCTCCCGGGCTGCCAGAAGGATGTGTGACTGCCGGCTTAGGCCCTATCCCCTGGGGATTGGGCCTAAGCCAGCAGGTGGACATCCCCCAAGGGATCCCAGACTTCAAGGGCACAGGATGGGTTGAGGGACCTCCCCCTACCCCCAAGTGCACAAATTTTTGTACACCGGGCCTCTAGTCTACACTAATAAAAGACAAACATGCAAATTGATGGTACCTTTGCTATGCCTTAAGCCACGCCCACCAGCCATTCTGAGTGATTATATGCAAATTAACCCAACCAAGATGGCAGCCAGCAGCCACGGAGGTGGAGCAAGCAGGCAGCTTGATTGCCCCAGTGATGGAGGAAGCCAAGCTTCCTGCCTGCTGCAGCCGGCTCTGAGCTCCACTCAAGGCTACAAAGTTTCAATTATAGAAGATAAATAAACTCCAGAATAAAAAGAAAAAAAGGAGAGGCTGGAAGCTTCCATTGCCGAGGGCTTGGCCAGCCTGAGATGGGCCCTCAGCCCCTCACCTAGACTGGCCAGGCACCTCAGTGGGTACCCCTCTTCCTAAAGGGAGTGTGGCCAGTCTGAAAACAGCTATCAGCCCCTCACCCAGGCTGCCCAAACCTCCATATGGTAAGGGTCCCCACTGAGGGGGCTTGACCAGCCTGCAAACAGCCATCAGCCCCTCACCCAGGCTGGCCAGGAACACCAGTGGGGATCCCCACTCTGAAGGTGGTGTGACCACCCTGCAAACAGCCATCAGCCTCTCACCCAGGCTGGCCAGGCACCCCAGCGGGACCCCCACCCTGATCTGGGACACACTTCAGGGCAAAACAGCTGGCCCACACCCATGCACTAGGCCTCTATCCTATATAATAAAAGGGTAACATGCAAATTGACCCTAACAGCAGAATGGGAATGACTGGTCTCTATGACACACACTGACCACTAGAGGGCAGATGCTCGATGCAGGAGCTGTCCCCTGGTGGTCAGTGTGCTCCACAGGGGGAGCTCTATTCAGCCACAAGTCAGGCTGATGGCAGCTAGCATGGTGGCGGTGGTGGTGGGAGCCTCTCCCGCCTCCTCAGCAACACTAAGGATGTCCGACTGCAGCTTAGGTCTGCTCCCTGCCTGTAAGTGGACATCCCCCGAGGGCTGCCTGGTTGGTCACCCCAGAGGGATGTCTGTCTGCCAGCTTGGGCCCGATCTCCCAGGTAGCAGGCCTAAGCCAACAGGTGGACATCTTCCGAGGGGTCCCAGACTGCAAGAGGGCAAAGGCCGTTCTAAGGGACCCTCCCGAGTGCACAAATTTTTGTGCACCGGGCCTCTAGTAATGTTATAATTGACAATACTATTGGATTAAAACTGTATTTCAAGATACAAAAAATTAAGATAATAAATTGGAGCATTTGGTTTTCCATAAAAAAAAAAAGTTAAACTAACAGAAGTCTATACTAATAAAAGGGTAATATGCTAACTGTGGCAGACTTCTTCCGGACATCCTTCCAGACAAAGCCTCAACTGCTGCCTGAGGCTTAGGCAGGCCAAGGATAGCGGCTGCTGTTGAGAGGGCCAAGGCTCAGGCAACCTGCAGATGGCAGCTGCTGCTGCCAGGGCTGGTCCAAGGCTCAGGCAGGCTATGGATGGCGGCTGCCACTGCAAGGGCCTGAGGCTCAGACAATGAGGGCCAGGTCAAGGCTCAGGCAAGCCACGGTAGCTGGCAGTGGCTGCAGCAGTGGCATGATAAGGGCATGGCCTCCCCTGATGTGTTGGTTGCCTCCCGCAGAGGGAGGCCAGTCTACAGTTTAGGCCCACTCTCCATGGGGCAACCCCTCAGGGATTTCTGTCTATGTGGTAGCCATTAGTCTATGTGAGAGGGGGCAGGCCAGGCAGAGGGCCCCACCCCGACCCCCCCACCAAGGGCACGGATTTTCATGCACCAGGCCTCTAGTGTCATAATATGAGTCATTGTATGTGATAAAAGGGACTCACTGTCAATATCAATCCCACAATTTATATGGTGTTTATCTGTCAATTTAATTATAGATTTGTCCAGGTTTTCTTTGAGGTTAGTGCTTAGTACAAATTTTAGTTAGTGTAGAAATTTTATAATTACCTGTTTCTCTCTTCTCACTTTCACTCTTCTGTGTTATCATTTATATCTAGAAAGAGACTGTCCCATACTTCCTTTCTTTTTTTAATTAAATCTTTATTGTTCTAAATTTCCATCTAATTTTTATCCAGATTCACTAATTTTTAGCATTTTCTTTCTCACTGTACACATGTACATTTTTCCTAACTTCTAAAACTTTCTTACAGATACCTTAGTTACATACAGTCAGAGATATCAACCTTAATTTGGCATATATCTCCTAAGAACAAGTTCTTTTTATTTTATAACAATAGTAGAACTATCACAAAAGTTTTTTTACTTTAAAATTATACGATTTTCTAGTACTATTCTGTCTATGTGGTAGCCATTAGTCTATGTAGTTATTTAAGTGAATTGAAATAAAAATTTTGAACTATTGATTATCATATTGTTCAATTCAGATATCTAATGTCCCCATCCACAGAGAAAAATCTGTTGGACAGTCCTGACCCAATATACAATCCATATCAAATTTCTCCACTTGTGTCAATAATTCCAAGCACTTCATAACAAAACCATATGATTATTCATGCCATACATGCAAAGCACAAAGGAGCCAACATTTTAATTGGTTATGTAAAACATGTTTTCTGGGAGAGGCCATCAGTTACTTAGCTTTTATCTTTCTCATTATATTAGAAGCTTGTTTTCAGGCTGATTTTCTAATTTTTTCTTCTTTTCCCCTATATTGAAGAAGTGCTGAGTAGCATAATCGAGGCTCATTGGATGTGATAAAAGGGACTCACTGTCAATATCAATCCCACAATTTATATGTTGTTTATCTGTCAATTTAATTATAGATTTGCCCAGGTTTTCTTTGAGATTAGTGCTTAGTATAAATTTTAGTTAGTGTATAAATTTTATAATTACCTGTTTCTCTCTTCTCACTTTCACTCTTTTGTGTTATCATTTATATCTAGAGACTGTCCCATACTTCATTTCTTTTTTTTTTAATTAAATCTTTATTGTTCAGATTATTACATTTGTTCCTCTTTTTTCCCCCCATAACTCCCCTCCTCCCAATTCCCACTCCACCCTCCGCCCTCACTCCCCACCCACTGTCCTCATCCATAGGTGCACGATTTTTGTCCAGTCTCTTCCCGAATCTCCCACACCTCTTTCCCCAACCAAGAATAGTCAGTCCATTCCCTTTCTATATCCCTGATTCTATTATGATCACCAGATTATTTATTCACTTTATTCTTAGATTCACTTGTTGATAGATGCATGTTTGTTGTTCATAATTTGTATCTTTACCTTTTTCTTCTTCTTCCTCTTCTTAAAGGATACCTTTCAGCATTTCATATAATCCTGGTTTGGTGGTGATGAACTCCTTTAGCTTTTCCTTATCTGTGAAGCTCTTTATCTGACCTTCAGTTCTGAATGATAGCTTTGCTGGATAAAGTAATCTTGGTTGTAGGTTCTTGGTATTCATCACTTTGAATATTTCTTGCCACTCCCTTCTGGCCTGCAAAGTTTCTGTTGAGAAATCTCCCTTGTAGGTAACTGAATTTCTTTCTCTTGCTCCTCTTAAGAGTCTCTCTTTGTCTTTTGCTCTTGGCATTTTAATTATGATGTGTCTCGGTGTGGTCCTCTTTGGATTCCTTTTGTTTGGGGTTCTCCGTGTTTCCTGGACTTGTAAGTCTATTTCTTTCACCAGGTAGGGGAAGTTTTCTGTCATTATTTCTTCAAATAGGTTTTCAATATCTTGCTCTCTCTCATCTTCTGGCACCCCTATAATTCTGATGTTATGCTTGAAGCTGTCCCAGAGGCTCCTTACACTATCTTCATATTTTCGGATTCTTTTTTTATTTTGCTTTTCCGGTTGGGTGTTTTTTGCTTCTTCGCATTTCAAATCTTTGACTTGATTCTTGCGCTTCTCTGGTCTGCTGTTGGGAGTCTGTATAATATTCGTTATTTCAGTCCGTGTATGTTTAATTTCTAGTTGGTTCTTTATCATAACATCGAGGGTCTCATTAGATTTGTTGAGAATCTCAATAACTTTATCGGCGGCTTCTAGACAGTTCTTGAAAGACCTTAAAAGTGTGGTTCTGAACTGAATATCCTCCATTGACAGTTTTGTCCTGTTTCTTTGTCTCCACATTTTTTATGCTTTCTTGGTGCACCCCCTAGTGGTCTTTGTGTGCAGTCTTGTTGTAGTTAAGCCTTGATTGTTGTAGTTAACACTAGGGGGATTTGACCTCCAGGCCAAGTGGCTGTGAGAATCAGCTGTGTCTGCAGTGGGAAAACTTCTGTCCTCTAGGGAGGTGCTAATCTAGCCTTTGCCTGAAGCTATCTGGCAAATGGCTCTCTGCAGGGCTTGGGTGGCCTGGGTGGGTCGGAGAGAGCAGTTATGGCAGCTCTCATTTCCATCCCTAGGGGCTCTGCCTCACAGAGTCCCAGCAACCACTGCAAACCTCGGAGAGAAAGCTGCCTTCGAGTTCCAACTGAAACCAGACAGTCCCGCTTCTCCCGTTTGAGTCCGGGTCCCTAGAGACTCGCCCAGATCTGGAGCTCAGAATCTGAGACTCCCTCCCGATTGAAAACACCAACCACGCCCTCCGCCGCCAGCCAGCTCCACGCGCACTCTGTACCTGAGTATTTCACTTCAGCACTGCACCTCCTCTGAGTCTGGGTATGATATTCTCTTTCCTCCTAGTTGTAGAATTTCCACTCAGCCAGCCTTCCTGTGGTTCTGGATGATGTCCGTTCCGTCTTTTAGGTGTATTTTGATTTGGTTGTTCAAGGCAGCAATCTCTGGCGTTAACCTATGCCGCCATCTTGGTTTTTCTCTTCTCTTTTCTTTTTTTTAAAAAAATGTATTTTTATCGGTTTCAGAGAGGAAGGAGAGAGATAGAAATATCAGTGATAAGAGAGAATCATTTGATTGGCTGCCTCCTGCATGCCTCCCCACTCCCCACTGGGGATCAAACCCACAAACCCAGGCATGTGCCCTTGACCGGAATTGAACCCAGGACCTTTCACTTTGCAGACCGATGTTCTATCCACTGAGCCAAACTGGCCAGGACCCATGCTTTCTAATTCTCTTGTATTATCAATCTTTTCTTGGGGTAGTGGAATTAGTTGGCCTCTTGAGTATACTGGGAATATTTCAGTTAAATATTTGACATTTTATCAGGAACATTTTTTAAAGAACCTTAATTGCTATGGTATTCTAAAGTAAACAAAAGCTTATAACTAATCTATTTTGCCCCTAAAGTTTTTGAGTGAAAGAAGAGCCATGATTGAGCTGGTATCTGAATGAGAAAGATGAATAAACCAGAATTATATGATACCTTTTGGAATGAGTTACTTTGTTGTATAAAAGGAAAGCATATAATCATGAAGACAGGAATGAACTGAATTACTTAAAAAAGTAGATAATTAAAATATTTCTGATAAGAGAGGGCTTGTAATGGAAATACCATTTAGGACAAATCATTGATTTTTGTAGGCTTTTATTTACTTTGAAAGGGGGGAGTAAATAGTATAGCTGGAAAAGGCTATATAATTTTTTTTTTAAAGTGGCTTGAGAGAACATCCATTTATTATTCCACAGTTTCTATAGATAAGAAGTCTGGGCAGGACTAAACTGGTTTCTCTGCTCAAGGTGTCTCAAAGTTGAAATTAGGATGCCATCCAGGTTTCCTTTTTGGTGCCTGAGATCCTTTTCTAACTTCACTTTTATATATATATATATATATATATATATATATATATATATATATATATATATGATTCATTCCTTTTTATTGATGAGTATATTCTATTTTTTTTCAGATTATTTTTATTATTGTTTAAAGTTTTACATATGTCTCCTTTTCCCCAATTGCTTCAGTGTCTGTATCCATTGGTTATGCTAATATGCATGCATACAAGTCCTTTGGTTGCTCTCTAATGCCCCCTCTCCCCTGCCATTTATCTCTGGATCTATTCTTGTTCTTTGGTTTATGTCATTGATGGCAAACCTATGACATGTGTGTCAGAGGTGACATGCAAACTCATTTTTTTGGTTGATTTTTCTTTGTTAAATGGCATTTAAATATATAAAATATCAAAAATATAAATCTTTGTTTTACTATGGTTGCAAATATCAAAAAACTTCTATATATGACACAGCACCAGAGTTAATTTACGGTTTTTCAAAATGCTGACACGCCAAGCTCAAAAGGTTCGCCATCACTAGTTTATGTTGTTCTCTCACATGTATGAGTGAGATCATGTGTTATTTATCTTTCTCTGACTGGCTTATTTCGAGTAGCATAATGCTCTCTAGTTCCATCCATGCTGTTGCAAATGGTAAAAGGTCCTTCTATTTTAGAGCGGCATAATAATTCCATTGTGTAGATATACCACAGTTTTTAATCCACTCATCTGCTGATGGGCACTTAGGTTGTTTCCAAATCTTAGTTATTGTAAATTGTGCTGCTATTAACATAAGGGTGCATATATCCTTTCTGATTGGTACTTCTGGTTTCTTGGGATATAGTTTTAGAAGTGGAATTACGGGGTCAAATGGGAATTCCATTTTTAACTTTTTGAGGAAATTCCACACTGTTCTCCAAAGTGGCTGCACCAGTCTGCATTCCCACCAGCAATGCGCAAGAGTTCCTTTTTCTCCACATCCTTGCCAGCACCTGTCGTTTGTTGATTTGTTGATGATAGCCATTCTGACAATGTGAGGAGAGCATATAATCATGAACTGATTTACTTAAAATAAGTAGATAATTAAAATATTACCACCATTACCACCAAACCAGCAATGCAAGAAATGCTAAAGGGTCTAACTTCACATTTTTATTGACTAAGTTCAATTCCCTGTGGTTGGACAAATAACACTTTTGTTCTCTTGCTTGCTAGCTTGTAGACTGATAACAGTCGTAGCATAGCTCATTCCATAGCCTTTCATACTTCTAATTTTCTGACTTCAAACCCCCCTCCACTTTTATATAATGTAACATAGTCATGGAAGTGTCTACCCCATCACCATTTACCATGTGACACAACCTATCATAACCTATTTAAGGATATGACTAGCCCATTATATTAAAAAGTTGCATCTCCACTTAAGTGTAGGAGATTATACTAAGCATGTACACTACGTGATAGAACCTTAGAAGTCATCTGAGAATTCTACCATAACATGACAGTAGAATTCAGAATTGAAAACCCTCAAATTCAAGGACTTTAAAGAATTAAAGTTCTTTAAAAATTATTAAAGAATGTGATGGTTTTCTTTTCATTTTTTTTTTATTAAAACATGTGTCTCCTTGAAAAAGTTCTCCTAGGGTAAAATACGCATTTTGCTTATCAATTTTTACCTTTTAAAAAAATAGTTTGACCTGAATTGAGTAGTAGTAAAAATGAAGTTATCAGCTATGTTAATTTCACTTGTTAACATTTTAAGAAAAATTGAATAGTATCTCATATTCTCTTTTTTTTTACCCACCTCAGAGTATGCTCAGGTAATCAAAATGTTGGGAAATGGACGATTAGAAGCAATGTGTTTTGATGGTGTAAAGAGGTTATGTCATATCAGAGGAAAACTGAGAAAAAAGGTAGGTGCAGAGGTTTGTTTTACTTTAAGAGTGGTTCTGTTTTATATGGGCCAATCAACTCATTTTTCTGAGTTTCCAAAGATGATCCTAATAACAGTGACTTATAAGACAATGTAAAATAAGGTCTTTGATGGGAATTTTCATAATCAATATATATAAAAGCCAAACAACCGGTCACTATCATGCGCACTATGGCTGGCCAACTGGCTCAATGGGGGGCAGGGCCAGCCAGCCAATATCCCACGGCCACTCCCCCTGCAGACTGGCCCCAGATCAGCCCCAATCGGGCTGGCCGGCTGGACCCCACCCAGGCACGAAATCATGCACTGGGCCTCGAGTAGAAAAGTATATTACAAAGAATTACTTGCTTCATCTACGTTGTATTTCTCCTAGAAAGATTGCTCTGAATATAATATTGAGGAAACAATGAGACAAATCCTACAAAATATCTTTTGCCCTGGCTGGTGTTGTTAAGCGTTTAGAGCATCTGCCCACATACTGAGGGGTCACGGTTTGATTCCTAGTCAAAGGAACATTCCTGGATTACAGGTTCACTCCTTGCCTCCACTCAGCATGTGTGGAAGGTAACCAGTGGATTGACTCTCACACATTGATGTTTCTTTCTGTGTCTCTCCCTCCTTCTCACCCTTTTTATTCTCTTTGAAAAACAATGGAAAAAATATTAGGTGAAGATTAACACAAAACACAACACTTTAAAAAAGTGCACTCATAAATAAATTATGCCATGAAATCTATATCTACACTAATAAAAGAAAAAGATACAAATTAACCATCACTCTATCACTCCACTACACCCACCAGCCATGCCCACCCGCCAATCAGGAGCAAGTATGCAAATTAACCCAACTAAGATGGTGGCAGCCATGGAGCTGGAGCGAGCAGGAGACTTGGGTTGTCCTGGTGACGGAGGAAGCCAAGCTTCCCTCCTGCCCTGGCTAGCTCTGGGGTCCGCTCAGGGCTACAAAGTTTCAATTATAGAACATAAATAAATCCCAGAAAAAAGAAAAAAAGGAGAGGCTGGGAGCTTGGGTCACTGGGGGTGTGTAGCCAGCCTGAAAATGGCCATAAGCACCTCACCCAGGCTGGCCATACCCCCATGGGGTGGGAGGCTTGACTAGCCTGCAAATAGCCATCAACCCCTCACCCAGGGTGGCCAGGCACCCCAGTGGGGACCCCCACCCTGATCCAGAACACCCTTCAGTGCAAACCAGCTGGCCCCCACCCATGCACCAGGCCTCTAATCTACATAATAAAAGGGTAATATGCAAATTGACCCTAACAGCAGAACGACTGGAATTACTATCACTATGACACACACTGACTGCCAAGGGGCAGACGCTCAATACAGGAGTGGCCCCCTGTTGGTCAGTGCACCCCCACAAGGGAAGCTCTGCTCAGCCACAAGCCCAGCTGCCAGCAGAGCCTCTCCCGCCTCAGCAACGCTAAGGATGTCCGACTGCAGCTTAGGCCTGTTCCCCACTGGCAGGTGAACATCCCCCAAGGGCTCCTGGGCTGCCAGAGGGATGGCTCACTGCCAGCTTAGGCCCAATCCCCCAGGGAGCGGGCCTAAGCCAGCAGGTGGACATTCCCCAAGGGGTCCCAGACTGTGAGGGCACAGACTGGGCTGAGGGACCCCCCCCCCCCCCGAGTGCACAAATTTTTGTGCACCGGGCCTCTAGTATCCTACCTAATAAAAGAGAAACATGGTAATTGGTGTATGACCGCTACCCTTCCCATTGGCTAATCAGGGCTATATGCAAATTAACTGCCAGCCAAGATGGTGGCCGGCAGCCAGGCAGCTTGAAACTAACATGAGGTTTGCTTGCTTCAGTGATGGAGGACTCCAACGTTCCCGCCTGCCTTGCCGGCCTCTGAGCCTGCAGTTTAAGAAACATAACAAATATAGAAGCTAAACAAAACCTGCTTTCAGCGAGCCCGGGATCTCAGAGCTGGAGTTGATACAGAGTTTCAATTATAGAACCGAAACAAACCAGATACCTGCTTTCTGGAGCGGAGGCCTAAGAGCTAGGGCCTCAGAGCTAAAGCTGGCCCAGAATAAAAAAGAAAAAAGAAAAAAAGGAGCGGTTGGGAGCTTCAGTCACCCGCCAGCCTGTAAACAGCCCTCACCCCCTCACCCAGACTGGCCAGGAACCCCACTGGGGACCCGCATCCTGAAGGGTGTGTGACCAGCTGCAAACAACCATCATCCCCTCACCCAGGCTGGCCAGGCACCCCAGTGGGGACCCCCACCCTGATCCAGGACACCCTTCAGGGCAAACCAGCCAGCCCACCCATGCACCAGGCCTCTACCCTATATAGTAAAAGGTAATATGCCTCCCAGCACCGGGACCAGCGGAGCCGCAAGGTCTCCCGGCACCAGAATCAGCATGATGGGGCAGTGCCCAAACCCCCTGATCGCCTTGCGGCTCTGTGTGTAACGGGGAGGAGGGGGGACCACAACCTCCCTATAGGCTCTGCTCTGTGCCTTATACGGGGGAGCTCCCCAAACCCCTGATCGCACTGCGGCTCTGTGTGTGACAGGGTGCAGCGCCCCACCCCCCACCCCCACAAGGGCCCTAATCTGTATGTGACGGGGTAGAGCCATAACCTCCCCATCGGCCCTGCCTTGGGTGTGACAGTGGCGGCGCCCCAACCCTCCTGATGGGCCCTGCTCTGTGCTTGATGGGGGAGCTCCCCAATCCCATGATTGACCCTGCTCTGTGCATGACAGGGTACAGAGCCCCAACCCCCCTGATCGCCCCTGGTCTGTGCGTGACGGGGTGGCGCCACAACCTCCCTATCGATCCTGCCTTGAGCGTGACGGGACGGTGCCCCAACCCCCCAATCGGCCCTACCCTGAGCGTACCTGAGGGTGGCATCGCAACCTCCCAATCTGCCCTGCTCTGTGCATGACAGGGGGCGGCGACCCAACTCTCCTAGCAGCCCTGCTTTGAGCCCGACCAGGGGCTGCACCTAGGGATTGGGCCTGCCCTCTGCCACCCGGGAACAGGCCTAAGCCAGCAGGTCGTTATCTCCCGAGGGGTCCCAAACTTAGAGAGGGCATAGGCCAGGCTGAGGGACCCCTCTTTCCACCCCCCGAGTGCACAAATTTTTGTGCACCGGGCCTCTAGTATACATATAAAAGCCAAGCGACCAGAACAACCTGTTGCTATAAAGTGTACTGTGGCTCTCCATCCGGACCTTTTGAGGGGTGTAGCCCCCCTCAGCCGTCCTGGTCCCCGATCAGCTCTCTCCACCCTAATTGGTGGTGCGGCTGGCTGGCCAACTGCCTGCACCACCGGCCCAACCTGATTGGCCCCCATGAGGGGGGATGTACCCCACCCATTCACATATTGGTGCACTGTAAAGGAATACAAGCTAGAGAATTCTTTTCGGTTTAAAGGAGACCAAAGAGACTAGTAATTAAATATAGTGCATTTTCTTTGATTAGATTTTAGTTTAAGGAAAACAGCTGTGCATATTAGGAAAGTTTAAATTGGGATATGGTAGATAATATGTTTAGGCCTTTTTATCCCATATTTATTTTACACACACAGAAAACTGTAATATAATATAATTTTTTTCTAATCTTGTATATTTTTCCTACACTGGGTGAATAGTTCATATTTTTTGTGACAAGAATGGTTTAACATTGTTCTTCATTTTTTGTTTTTATTTTAGATATAATGTGCAATAAATTTTCTTTTATAGGTTTGGATAAATACCTCAGACATTATTTTGGTTGGTCTGCGAGACTATCAGGTAATAATTACATGTACATTTGTTTTGTATAATTGTACTTAATAAATCATTAGTATTTAAAATATATAATCCTATACCAGTATAATAAAAGGGTAATATGTAAATTGACCCTAATGGTCGAATGACTGGGAATGACTGGTTGCTATGATGTGCACTGACCACCAGAAGGTAGATGCTCAATGCAGGAGCTGCCCCCTGGTGATCAGTGCGCTTCCACAGGGGGAGACCCTCTCCTGCCTCCACCGCAGTGCTAAGGATGTCAGACTAAGGGCCATTAGTCAGACATTCCCCAAGGCCTACTGGGTTGCCAGAGGGATGTCTGACTGCCAACTTAGGCCAATCCCCCCAGCAAATGGGCCTAACCCATCAGTTGGACATCCCCCTAGGGGTCCTAGACTGTGATAGGCCGGGCTGATGGACCACCCAAGTGCATGAATTTTTGTGCACTGGGCCTCTAGTATAAACATATTTGACCAATTCTAGCCAATTATGTCTTCTTACCATTCTGTCATCAAAATTTACTAAGGACAAGTTGTGTTTACGATTATGATGTTTTCCTAGTTCAGAATAATTTCCACAGTGATTAATAGTTCATGTGTTTTGTGGGACATCTGGTTGTTCATTATTTAATATTGTTTTTATTTTAAATGTGATCTGCAATACTCTCTTACAAGTTTGGGGTAAATACCAAAGTTCATTCTGTTTTCATTTACTTAAAAACCAGTTGTATTCCAGGCAGTGTATTAGGTATTCCAGGGAATGCTTCCAGTGTGTGAAATATTATTGGTGCAGGCTGAAATATTTATTCTATGGTGAAATTAGGAGATAAATAGATATTTTGTGGTGCTTTCAAGAACCAAAATATTTTTCCATAATTGCCTTTTCTGAAATGAGAATGATATGGTGGTTCCTTTTATAAGAGATTTTACTTTTGAAAACAAAAGTTATCTTATTTTGGGTTCACCAATTTTTCTTTTTAAATTTAAAGGACTCCAAGTCCAAGAAATTGCTACTCTAGGGGATACAGCCAAATTAAAGTCAAACCTTTCATGCTCCAAAAGGTTTCCTGTATGATAGAAGGATAAGGCACATGCTTCAGTAGTTACAAAACAGTGTTATATAAATATATGCTATAAATTTGAGAAGAACACTTAGAAAAGAGTATGATAGCTTCCCTTTATGATCTCAGCCATCAGACTATATATACATTAGTAAAATGCATTTGATTTCTACCTATTGGAACATATCACCATATTTTTAATCATGTTAGGATCTTGAAAGTATCACTCTGTTTTATTGGTTATTAGATGCAGTTTTCTATAGCTTTCTTTTAGGTCCAGTTGCTTTGTAATAATTCAGTGTTTTGTTATTGATCTTCTGTATGATTATTTTAAATTGTTGGAATGAGGCATATGGAAGGTACTTATTCCAGTTATCATCTCCAGACTTCACATTTTTCAAAATAATCTATCTTGATTTCCTCTATTTAGTGAAATATTCCCATAATTTAAAAAAATATTTTTAGTTTTTTAACTATTTATAATATCTCATGTGAAGTCTTAAGTACAACTTCTGGGCTTTCTCAGAAACAGTTTGTATTGTCTAACAATCTTTTACCAATGAACACACTTTCCTGTTTCTTTTTGTGTATTATAAATTTTTTGTTGTTGAAAGTTAGAAATTGCTAATATGTGGCAAGACTGGAAATTAGATTTTCTCTCCCAGGATTTGTCTTACTATTGTTTGTTAGTGACACTTCTAAACCAGTTTTTGAATGGTCTGTATTTTTTCTTGTATGTGGCCCATTGAATACTTAGTTAACTTAGTGGACAGTTCATGTTGGGACTGAGATTTTAAAACCAGTAACCTCCCAACCTTTGCATATGGATTGTGTGCATGTTGGTATTTGCTTTCAAGCAAGCAGTTAACAGCTCTGCTTTAGTCTGTATTTTATGCTTATGTAGATTCTCAAGGTCAATGATAGGAGGTTTGGACTTTCCCAAGTCTCTCTTAAGCCATTTATTCAGCCCTTTGCATATTTTTTATCTAGATTTTTCTAAAGCATACAGTCATGAAGACAAGAGTGAACTGATATATTCAAAATTAGTAGATAATTAAAATATTCTCAATACTAGAAAGCTTATTAAGGAAATGGCATCTGACATAATATACTTCTTGTCAAGAATATGACAAGAATATGTTAGACTTTTCAAATCTTCTATAGATATCTCATTCCAAAAGTTTTCCTTAGAAGTTTTTCAGTTGGGTACTTGCTTCAACTGTCACCACATAAAACCATTGTGTTAAAAAATTGCCACAATTCTCTATACTGCCCACTCTTTAATTGAATTATTTGCTTCTTTGCTATTGTGTGAGTTCCTTATGTATTTTGGATATTAACTCAGTATCAAGTATTAGAGGCCTGATGCATGAACTTGTGCTCCAGTGGGGTCCCTCACCCTGGCCTGCAGGATCAGGCCGAAAACAGCCCTCCAACGTCCCCTAAGGGGTCCCAGATTGCTAGAGTGTGCAGCCAGGCCGAGGGACCCCACCCGTGCACCATCAGGGCTGGGGAGGGACGAGGGAGGTTGGCCAGCTGGAGAGGGTCCGTGGGAGAGCTCCAGGACATATCCAGTCCATCTTACTCAGTCATGATCATCTAGACCCCAGCAGCAAGCTAACCTACTGGTCGCAGCATCTGTCCCCTTGTGGTTAGTGCACGTCATAAGTGACTGGTCAATCGGTTGACTGTCTGCCCCCTAGTGGTCAGTGCACATCATAGCTAGCATTTGAGCGGCCTTAGCGTATCATTAGCATATCATGCTTTGATTGGTTGTATGGCCAACTATACACTTAGCATAGTAGGTTTTTATTATATAACTAGTGGCCCGGGAGGAGGTGTCCCTCAGCCCAACCTGCACCCTCTCCAATCTCGGACCCTTTGGGGGATGTCGACTGCTGGTTTAGGCCTGATCCCAGGATGTCTGACTACCGGGATCAGGCCTAAACTGGCAGTTGGACATCCCTTTCACAATCCTGGACTGCTGCCTCCTAACCACTCACCTGCGTGCCTGCCTGATTGCCCCTAACTGCTTCAGCCTGCCAGCCTGATCACCCCCTAACAGCTCCCCTGCCGGCCTGATTGATGCCTAACTACTCCCCTGCCGGCCTGATCATCCCCAACTGCCCTCCCCTGCTGGCCAGATCACCCCCAAGGCTTTTATTAGTATAGATATGACCCTTCACAGAAAATTTCACTAACCCTGCTTTCCAATAAGGAATTGACGATTGAATTATTGGGGCCAGGCACCAAGATTTCCTTTCTTTGAATAGTGGAGGGAATAATTATCTTGTCTTTAAATTGCCCTGAACATCAAATGAGCTAATGACTGAGAAAAGCATAAAAGCACCATATAAAGACAACTGTCTTTTTCATGTACTGAAAAGACAAAGTGGTAAAATGAAAAACACTATTTTTATTCTCCCCCTTCCTTCCTTTACAGCCTTTATTTAAACTTTGAAATTTAGAAAAATTTCACTTCTATTTTCATTTCTTTACATTCAATATTATTTTGTATTAGTTTCAGGTTTATTAGTTACAGAATAGTGGTTAGGCAACCATATACTTTACAAAGTGTTCCCTGATATTTCCAGTACCCACCTGGCTTCATACCATCATTACAACACTGCTGATGCTATTCCCTATTTAAGTGACAATAGGTTTACAGGTTCCTTTCAATCTTTCTTTTGTGTTGCTTGCCCTTCCTTTTCTTTCTCACTTCTTCCCTCATTTTCTTTATATAGTATCTCAATTGGCCCAAAGCTCAGTGAAGGCACTGGGACACGCTTAACACATTTTACAGAGCAGGAAACTGAGGCCAATTTCAGTTGGCTATGGAACTGGACTCCTCGTGCAGGGAGCCCTCACAGCCGGCTCTCCGCCTTTCCTAAGGGACAGCCGCAAGGCAAACAGAACAAACCTCCCCGTGAGGCTTCCAAGCCTCATTCTCCAGCACCTCCTCATCATGGATGCTCCACATTCTTTCCTCTCCCCCGCCTCCACCCCATTCTTTACTGCCCCCGCTTCTGGGGAGCAGGTGGTAGGCTTGCACTCACTGTGCAGGTGTGCACCCCCATTGGGTAGCAAGAACTGGGGGCGGGGCAGGTGCAGACTTGTTTTTGGGCCAAGGCGGGAGCAGGAGTCCTGGCCTCTCAAGTGTGCAGGCCGCGGTGAGGCCCGGTCAATGCTGGGAGCTTCACCAAACTGCCGCAGTGGGGTACCCAGCAGTGGGGTGCTCCTCCACTGAGGTGGCACCGCCCCTCCACCCCCACCTCAGGGCTGAGAGTCTGCGCCCCTCCGCCCCGGCATCCTTCCATGCCTGCAGTCATCGCCTCTTGTTTCCCACCTATTGGGGCCAATACAGACCCTCACTCTGCCCAGGCGAGGCAGAGCCCCACCCGCCAGCACCTTGCCCGGGCCTGAGCCCCCTCCACTGCACCCCACCTTGACGCCGCTCTGCGCCCCTTGGGCCGCCTGCCTCCTGGCCAGCCGCTTCTCCGAAGCCATGGCGCTTGCCCAGGATCCCCCATCAGGCGAGGCCTGTCTGCGTGCCTGCAGACCCCATGGCTGCGGCTCCTGGCAGCCGCTTTTGCCAAAGGTTCCTCTACCTTCAGGCTCTCTCCTCAGTCCCCCTGGAGCTTGGATCCTGAGGCCCAGCTCTGCTCTACTCAGCTCTCCTGCTGCCCACCTGTCAGGAAGCTCCTAAGAGCCTTGCTGCAGGCAGTGTGGTTCTGGGGCAGGGGCTGGGGTGTGGGGAGCAGCTCCAGTAAAGTTTAGTAAACCCAGGCCCCCAGCCCCTCCTTGAGCGGAGCCCAGGGCAGGCTGGGGGCCTGGGTCCGAACACTGCAGCTGCAGAGGCCCCGCGCTGCCCAGGGCCGCACACAGGGCAGCTGGGGGTGTGGTTTAGGCGGCTGTTCCAGCCTCCAAGACCCCTGCCGCCCAGGGTCCAACACAGGGGTCCTGGCTAGGGGTGTGGTTTAGGCGGCTTGTTCGCACTGCCAAGCCCTCCCCCCCCCCCGCCACCCAGGGCACACACAGGGCGGCGGGGGTGTGATTTAGGCTGCTCTTCGAGCCGCCAAGCCCCACGCCACTCAGGGCCACACACTGGGGTCCCGGCTGGCGTTGGGGCTTAGGCGCCACACGGGCCACAAGGCAACTCAAGCTGGCCCTCCCTGCCTGCAGTATGCAAATTAGCCCCCATCTTGGTTGGCAGTTAATTTGCATATCTCACTGATTAGCCATTGGGAAGGGTAGCGGACGTATGCTAATTACCATGTTTCTCTTTTATTAGATAGGATATAAGACTAGAGACCCGATGCATGAAATTCGTGCAAGAGTAGGCCGGACTTCTCTGGCACCGGCTTCCCTCTAGTACCCGGGCCCTGGCTTTGTCATGAGGATGTCTGGTCTAATTAGCATATTACCCTTTTATTAATATAGACTAGAGGCCCGGTGCACAAATATTTGTGCACTATGGGGGGGCCCTTAGCCTGGCCTGTGCCCTTTCGCAGTCTGGGAACTCTTGGGAGATAACGCCCTGCTGGCTTAGGCCTGCTCCCGGGTGGCAGAGGGCAGGCCCAATCCCTAGGTGCAGCCCCTGGTCGGGCTCAGAGCAGGGCCGATTGGGAGTTGGGGTGCCGCGCCCTGTCATGCACAGAGCAGGGTGGATCGGGAGGCTGCGATGCCACCCTCAGGTACGCTCAGGGTAGGGCTGATTGGGGGGTTGGGGCACCACCCACTGTCACACTCAAGGCAGGGTCGATGGGGAGGTTGCGGCCCCACCCCCTGTCACGCACAGAGCAGGGACAATCCGGGGGTTGGGGCGCTGCCCCTATTACACACAGAGCAGGGCCCATCAAGGGGGTTGGGGCTCCTTACCCTGTCACGCACAGAGCAGGGTTAATCAGGGGGTTGGGGAGGTCCCCCTGTCACGCACAGAGCAGGGCTCATCAGGAGGGTTGGGGCTCCATACCCCGTCACATACAGAGCAGGGCCCGTGGTGGGCGGTGGGGTTAGGGTGCCGCCCCCTGTCACACACAGAGCCACAGGGCGATCAGGGGGTTTGGGCACTGCCCCCTGTCTCGCTGATCCTGGTGCCAGGAGGCCTCGCGGCTCTGCCGATCCCAGTGCTGGAGGCATATTACCCTTTTACTATATAGGGTAGAGGCCTGGTGCATGGGTGGGGCTGGCTGGTTTGCCCTGAAGGGTGTCCTGGATCAGGGTGGGGGTCCCCACTGGGGTGCCTGGCCAGCCTGGGTGAAGGGATGATGGCTGTTTGCAGCTGGTCACACACCCTTCATGGTGGGTGTCCCCACTGGGGTGCCTGGCCAGTCTGGGTGAGGGGCTGAGGGCTGTTTACAGGCTGGCGGGTGACTGAAGCTCCCAACCGCTCCTTTTTTTCTTTTTCTTTTTATTCTGGGCCAGCTTTAGCTCTGGGGCCTCAGCTGTTGAAAACAGGTTTCTGGCCTTTGTTTACCATCCGTATTTGATACAATGTTGCGGTCCGGCTGGTTGAAGCCCATATAGTTACTTAGAGTTGCAGCTGAGAGGCCGGCAAGTCAGGCGGGGAACCTTGGAGTCCTCCGTCACTGAAGCAAGCAAGCCTCCCTGTCCGCATCAGCTGCCTGGCTGCTGGCTACCATCTTGGCTGCCAGTTAATTTGCATATCTCACTGATTAGCCAATTACCATGTTTCTCTTTTATTAGTGTAGATGGTTTGCAAATATTTTCTCTCATTTTGTTGATTCCTCTTACATTTTGTTGATTGTTTATTGTGCTGTACAGAAAAATTTTAGTTTGCTGCTGTTATACGTGATTTTTGCTTTTGTTGCTTATGATACAAAAAATAATTGCCAACCCCAATGTCAAGGAGCTTTCTCCCTGTGTTTTCTTCCAGTAGTTTTATGGTTTTAATTCTTGTGTATAAGTCTTTGATCTATTTTAAGTTAATTTCTTTGTGAGTGCATAAGATAGGGATTCAATTTCATTCTCTGCTTGTGGTTATCCAGTTTTCTCAATGCCATTTGTGAAGAGACTATTCTTCCCCAATTGATTATTCTTTTCTTTTTTAAAATATATTTTTATTGATTTCGTAGAGGAAAGAAGAGGGAGAGAGAGATAGAAACATCAGTGATGAGAGAGAATCATTGATTAGCTGCCTCTTGCATGCCCCCCACTGGGGATCAAGCCTGCAACCTTGGCTTGTGCCCTTGACCAGAATTGAACCTGGGACCCTTCAGTCCGAAGGTCGATGCCTTATCCACTGAGCCAAACCGGGTAACCTTATCCACTGAGCCAAACCTGAGCCAAAGGTGGAATCGCATGGCCCTATGAGGAATCATGGCTGCTTGATTATTCTTTTCTTAAAACATATGTTTTTATTGCTTTTAGAGAGAGAGAATGGGAGAGGGATAAGAAAAGAAGCTAGAAACATCAGTGAAAGAAAAACATTGTCAGTTGGCTCCTTCCTGCATACCCCGACCTGTTAGTTCATGGGTCAGTGCTCAATCACTGAGCAACACTGGCTGAGCACAATCGATTTTTCTTGGTTCCCTTGTAATTATTAGTTGATCATATAGCAAAAATTTATTAGTGGGCTTTTGATTTTGTTTCATTGGTCTATGTATATGTTTTCCTTTTTTTAAAAAAAATATTGTTCCAAGTCTAGATCATTTTTATTTTATTTTGTTTTTTATTATGTACTATTATTTTTTAATTTTTATTGTTGAGAGTAGTACAGGTGTCCCCCTTTTCCATTCCTGCACTATCCAGTTCCCACCCTGTCCCTTCCCAGGCCTTCACCACCCTTACCACCATAGGTAAGATCTTCAGCTAATCTCTTCCTGCCTCCTCTCCCCCTTCCCTCTGAGTTTCATCAGTCTGTTCATGTTTCCATGCCCCTGATTCTATTTTATTCACCAGTTTATTTTGTTCATTAGATTTCTTGTTTGTTTATTTTGATTTTTAGATTTAATTGTTGATAGATAATGTATTTATTGCCATTTTATTGTGCGTATATATATATGTATGTGTATATATATATATGTGTATATATATATATACACATTTATTTATTTATTTACTTATTTCAGAGAGGAAGGGAGAAGGAGAGAGAGAAACATCAATGATGAGAGAAACATCAATGATGAGAGAATCATTGGCTGCCTGCTGCATGCTTCCCACCAG
The DNA here is from genome assembly GCA_036010255.1 of Myotis pilosus. Lineage (NCBI taxonomy): Eukaryota > Metazoa > Chordata > Mammalia > Chiroptera > Vespertilionidae > Myotis > Myotis pilosus. The sequence goes on from JASKON010000044.1 coordinate 698,330, forward strand.
GGATCAAACCCGCAACCTGGGCATGTGCCCTTGACCAGAATCAAACCCAGGACCCTCCAGTTCATAGACTGACGCTCCATCCACTGAGCCAAAACAGCTAGGGCTGTGCATATTTTTTATATACTTTTTTCTTTTTCCTCTTCTTACAGAAGACCCTTCAACATTTAATATAATATTGGCTTGGTTGTGATGAACTCCTTTAGATTTTTCATGTGTGTGAGGCTCATTATCTGACCTTTAATTCTAAATGATAGCTTTGCTGGATGGAGTAATCTTGGTTGTAGGTCCTTGCTGTTCATCACTTTGAATATTTTTTTGTCACACCCTTCTGGCCTGCATAGTTTCCTTTGAGAAATCAGCTGACAGTCTTATGGGCGCTCTCTTGTAGGTAACTAACTGCCTTTCTCTTTAAAAATTCTCTCTTTGTCTTTAAACCTTAGAATTCTAATTATGATGTGTCTTAGTGTGGTTTCTTTAGGTTCCTCTTGTTTGGGACTCTCTGCACTTCCTGGACTTGTAAGTCTATTTCTTTCACCAGGTAGGGAAAGTTATCTGTCATTATTTCTTCAAATTATAGCTTTCAGTATCTTGTTCTCTTCTTCTGGCACCCCCAAAATGCGAATGTTGGTACACTTGAAGTTGTCCCAGAAGCACCTTACACTATCTTAATATTTTTGGATTCTTTTTTGTTGTTGTTCTGATTGGGTGTTTTTTGTTTCCTCATATTCTAAGTTGTTGATTTGATTTTTGGAATTTTCTACTTTCCTGTTGAATCCCTGTAAATTAGTCTTTATTTCATTTAGTGTATGCTTAATTTCTGTGTGGTCCTTTTTCATGTCTTTGACATTCTCATTAAAGATCTTTGAATGTCTCACTAAGTCCCTTGAAACTTCATGAAAATCCTTGAGTAATCTTATAACCATGATTTTGAATTTGTATCTAGTAGTTTGCTTTCTTCCATTTCTTTCATTTGTGACATGTTTCTTTATCTCCACATTTTGGTTGCTTCCCTGTGTTTGTTTCTATGCATTAAGTAGAACTGCTATGTTTCCTGGAATTAGTAGAATGGCCTTGTGTATAGGAGGTCCTGAACAGTGGCGCAGCGCCCCCAGTCACGTAAGCTGGGCACTTCTAGGTAAGCCCCTCTGTGAGCTGTGTGCACAGTCTTGTAGCTAAGCCTTGAATGCTTTTGGTGTCACTGGGAAGAATTGACCTCCAGGCCCTAGAGCCAGTGCACCCACTGGACAGCATCACACCATACCAGATTACAACTGTACACATCCACAAGGGGCAGATTCAGTGAGCATCAAAGCTCCACTGAAGCAAGTCCTGCTCCATAGGAATTTCTCCTGCACAGCAACCCTCCACTGTAGTTGCAACAGCTTGGGTGGGGCTGCAAATTGATGGGGCAGGGTCTCAGGAATCACCAGGGTGGAGCAAACTATGAACCAGACTGATGGACACAGATTTGGCCCCTGCCAGTCAGCTTTGCAATAGGTGAGGTCCCAGCACAGGAACAATTTCTCCTGGCGAGCACCCTCATCTGGGAGAAAGCTGCCCCCAAGTTCCTTCCCTGATGCCAGACAATCCAATTTCTCCCCATATGTCTCTGGGTCCCCCAACACCACCTGGCACCAAAGCTCATAGGGATCAAGTCCAAGTAAGTTTTGTGCCGATCCTTTAAAAGGAACACTTGGGTCTCCAGCAGTTTCCATGTCACTCAGCCACAGTCCCTGTTGGTTTTTACAGTCCGAAATTATAGGGACTTCTCTTCCCAGCTCTGGAACCCTGGGCTAAGGTCTGGGACCCCTTGCTCCTCATGAGTGGCCCCGCAGAGACAAAAAAAAAAGTTACACATGGGTGTTGGACTAGCATATTCTGTGCCTCTGCTCCCACTCCCAGTCTCTATGTACTTTCTTCTTTACTTCTCTAGTTCTAGGGCTTCCATCCAGCCATCTTTCAGGCCATTCTGAATGATGGTGATTCTGTATTTTAGTTATAATTTTGATGTAGTTGTGGGAGGCAGTATGTATCAGCATTTATCAATGCTGCCACCTTGGTTCTCTATGTGATTTTTTTTTTATTCCTCACCTGAGGATATTTTTTCATTGATTTTTTTTTTTTTTTTTTTTTTTTTTTTTTAGAGAGAATGGAAGAGAGAGGGAAAGACATAAAAATATCGATATGAGAGAAACATTGATTGGTTGCCTCCTCACACGCCCCAACCAGACCTGGGCCGTGAAATAGCCTACAACCGAGTTATGTTCCCTTGACTGAAATCGCTCTATCCAATGAGCCAGACTGTCTAGGGCTCTATGTGTATGTTCTAATGCTACTATAGTATTGTGTTGATTACTATAGTTTTCAGTGTAGTTTGACACCAGTAAATGTGATGCCTGCAGCCAAGATTGCTTTGGCAGAAAATTGGGAGACATCTATAATACTGTCAACAACCCTATATAATAAAAAGCTAATATGCAAATCGATCGAACGACAGAATGACTGGTTGCTATAATGTGCACCGACCAACGGGGAGCAGTCACTCAATGCAGGAGCTGCCCCCTGGTGGTCAGTGCACTCTCACAGTGGGATTGCCACTCAGCCAGAAGCTGGGCTCATGACTGGAAAGTGCAGTGGTGGTGGTGGGAGCCTATTCTGCCTCCACAGCAGTTCTAAGGAGCAGTGAACTGAGCTGTAAGGAGCAGCAAGCAGGCGGTGGTAAGGAGTGAGGGGGACTGCAAGAGGGATGTCTGCCTACCGGTAAATGCAAGAGGATGCAGGCCGAGCTAATGGAACCCCATCTAGTGCACAAATTTTCGTGCACTGGGCCTCTGGTAAAGAATAATGGACAATGCCTCAAAAGAAAAAAACTGCTTTGGCTATTTTTTTAAAAATAATTTTTATATGTTAATTACAGTTGACATACAATATTATATTAGTTTCAGGTGTACATTATATAATAAGTTGATCATCCTGATAAATCTTGCAACCATCCTACATCCTTAGTTGTTAGAATATTATTTCCTACTAGTGACCTGGTGTATGAATTCGTGCACATTGAAAGGAAATTAATTAGAAGGTGGCCGGTGGGGCGGGACTGGGAGAGACAGGCGGAACATGCTTGGAGCCAACCTCCTGCTGTCCCTCCCCAGCATCTGTGGAGTGAGGGGTGGCCCTTCGGCAGGTGGGGTCCTTGGGCCTGGCCTACGGGGATCAGGCTGAAACTGGCCCTCTGTCATCTCCCGAGGGGCCCCGAGTGCAAGAGGGCACTCTGCAAAGTTGCTGTCCTACAAGGTGTTGAATGCAAATGCAAGTGTGCAGTAAACCAGATTCAGAACCAACAGTGCCCCAGCAACAGTATAACCTATGGCCAAAGGTGGAATCACGTGGCCCTATGAGGAATGCGGCTCCTTCCTCTCAGATTTCGAGGGAACTGCTGCTGCCAAGTCACTGCAGTTCTGCAGATCCTGCATTGAGTGTCTGTCCCTTGGTGATCCATGCGCATCATAGCAACCGGTCAGACAGTCGGGTACTTAGCATATTAGCCTTTTATATAGATAGATATTCCCATTGCTATACTTTACATTCCTATGACTGTTCTGTAACTACAAATCTGCTTCTCAATCCTTTCGCCTCTTTCACCCAGACTCCTAACTTCCCTGCCAGCTGGCAGCCATCGAATGTTCTGTATCTGTGAGTCTGTTTCTGCTTGTTCGTTTAGTATTTTAGATCTAATTATCGATATAGATGTGTATGTATACACACACACATATATATATATATTGCCATTTTATTATTTACAGTTTTGGTTTCTTTTTTTGTCCTGAAGAGTCTTCAACATTTCTTATAATACCGGTTTGGTGATGAACTCCTGTAGCTTTTCCTTGTCTGGGGAGCTCTTTTTTTAAAAAAAAAATGTATTTTATTGATTTTCCACAGAGAGGAAGGGAGAGGGATAGAGAGTTAAAAAGATCTATGAGAGAGAAACATCGATCAGCTGCCTCCTGCACACTTCCTACTGGGGATGTGCCCACAACCAAGGTACATGCCCTTGACTGGAATTGAACCTGGGACCCTTGAGTCTGCAGGCTGACGCTCAAACTACGGCCCGTGGGCCGGATCCGGCCCGTTTGAAATGAATAAAACTAAAAAAAAGATCATACCCTTTTATGTAATGATGTTTACTTTGAATTTATATTAGTTCACACAAACACTCCATCCATGCTTTTGTTCCGGCCCTCCGGTCCAGTTTAAGAACCCACTGTGGCCCTCGAGTCAAAAAGTTTGCCCACCCCTGCACTATCCACTGAGCCAAACCAGTTAGGGCCTGGGGTGCTCTTTATTTCTCCTTCAGTTTAAATGATTGCTTTGTCCTGTGAAGAGTAATCTTTCATCGCTTTGAGTATTTCTTGCTCCTACCTTCTGGCCTGCAAAGTTTCTTTTGAGAAATCAGCTGACAGCACAATATTGGGAGCTTCCTTTAGGTAACTAACTGCCTTTTTCTTGTTGCTTTTAAGATTCTGAATTTGTAACATTTTACATTTTAATGATGATATGTTTTGGTGTAGGTCTCTTTAGGTCTCTTTCATCTTGTTTAATACTGTCTTGTGTTTCCTGGACTTGTATGTCTATTTCCTTTACCAAGTTAGGGAAATTTTCTGTCCTTATTTTTTCATTTTCTTGTTCCAGCACCTCCATGTACACTTGAAGTTGTCCCAGAGGTTCCTTATACTATTCTTATTGTTTTGGATTTTTCATTTTTCTTTCTTTTTTTGCTGTGCGTGGGTGTTTTGGTGTGTGTTTTTTTTCTTTGTTATATTCATCCTCACCGGTGGATATTTTTTCCATTAATATTTAGAGAGTGGAAAAGAGGGTGAAGGAGAGTGGCGGACAGAGAGAGAGACGAGAGGGAGAGAGAGAAACATTAGAGAGACTCATCAATTGGTTGCCTCCTGCATGCACCCCAACTGAGCTCGTGATTGAACCTCCAACCCAGGTATGCGCTCTTAACCAGGAATCAAATCCTCAACCCTCAGTGCATGGGGCGATGCTAATCATGGAACCACACCAACCAAGTGTGATTGGGGTTTTTTGCTTCCTCATCTTCCAAAACATTGATTTGATTCTAAGCTTCTTCTGCTCTATTGGTTGATTCCCTGTAAATTATTCTTCATTTCAGGTAGCATATCCTTCATTTTTGACCGTTACTTTTTTATGCTTCAAGTTCTCACTAAGTTCCTTCAACATCCTTATAACCCCTGTATCTGGTAGTTTGCCTGTCCCCACTTGGTTTAATTCTTCTTCTGTTCACATTCATTTGGGGCATATTTCTTTGTCTTCTAATTTTGGCAGCCTACCTATTATGTTTGTTTCTATGTTTAGGTAATTAGGTAGTGCTGCTATATCTCCCAGACGTGGTAGAGTGGTCTAATGTAATAGGTATTCTGAGGGGTGGCACAGCTTCCCTGATCACCCAAGATGAGCCTCTCCGTGTGAGCTGTGTACACTTCCTGTTGTAGCTGTTATGTAATTGCTGTTAGCAGGTCAATGGGAGGGATTTACCTGCAGGCCAAACAACTTTAAGGACTGGCTGTGATCACTGACCATTGACCTTTGGCCACCATGGAGGATCAGCTATGCAGTGACCCACCCTACAGAACAGGACTTAGTTCATTAGGTCTGTGGTGCCTGTGTCTACCCCTTGAGTGTGTCACTTTGTGGAGGTTTTTGGATGGTGCAGCTTCCACATGGTCTGAAGCTCTCTACTGGGTGTGCTTACTCTGGAGCCTCCAGGGAGGTGCAGGACAAGGTTGGCACTAACTATGTTCTTTCTGGCATAATCTACAGTGATGGCTGCTACTTGTGCTAGCTTGGAGGTGCCCAGGAGTGGCTAACCTGTGAACTAAGGCCGACTTCTACTTATACCAGACCTGGGTCCCCTTAGTAAGAGGTACAGAGCATGCTGAGGCCAGATGCTGCATGTTTGAGAGATTTTTTAAAAATCTGAAGCATGAGGCAAGACAGGACATTGGTATGGAAAAGCCATTGGAAACAGCATGCATAGGTCTAAAGTTTTGGTTGGGCGGGGCCTCAGAATCACCAGAGCCGAGCTAATAGGTTTAGCCAGGTCTATGGAGACAGATATTGTTCAACCTGCTGGCTCTATGGAGGGAGGGCTTATCAAAGGAAAAATGGCTTGTGCCAGCACCTGTGTCTCTTACTTTAATCCCCCCAGCTCTTGCTGTGATGTAGAACAATTTAGTTCCTCCCCATATGTTTCTTTCAAACTGCTGTCCCAGCAGTGGAGCTCAGAGCAAGCAAGTCCCAGTAAGTCTGTGTGGTATTTTTAAGAGGAACTGCCTGGGAAGCCAGTAGCTTCCATGTCACTCAGTCAAAATCTCCACTGGTTTTTACAGACAGAAGATATGGGGACTCCTCCTGCTAGCACTGGATCCTTGGGCTGGGGGGCTTGGCATGTAGCTGACATTCCTTGCTTCTCAAGGGGGACCTCTGCAGCCAAGGTATCTTCCCAATATTTATTTGCTATCTGTGGGTGGTTTCTGCCCACCAGTCTCTATGTGGCATCTTCTGTAATTCGGTAATTCTCTAGTTGTAGGACCTTCCTTCAGCTCCATTTAAGGCAATTCTGAATGAAGATTGTTTTGAAGATTATTTGTAATTTTGATGCTATTATTTCCTTGATTCCTTGTTGAGATAGCTCATTGCTAGTGTATAGAAACACAGCTGCTTTTTGTATTGGGCTTTCTCCATTCATCCTTTTCTTTCGATTTTATTTTGTATTGGTTTTAGATGTAGAGCTTAATGGTTGAACAGTCTTATATTTACCGTATTTGCCGGCGTATAAGACGATTTTTTGGCCCTGAAAAATATGCCTCCAAGTGGGGGGTCGTCTTATACGCCAGGTACACTTCAGATAGACTGCCCATAGTGCTTGCCCCGTGCCATAGTGGCCTCCCGATGCCCGCCCACTTCATTCCACATACCGTTCAGGCATCAGCAGCGCTGCTGGGTGTATGCTCGGCTGTTATGCGATTTTGCTGTTATGCGATTTTACCACACTCGCAAAATCGCACACAGCCGACCATACACCCAGTATGATAGCGCAAAATCGCGAATCGCGATACCATACTGGGTGTATGGTTGGCTGTGTGCGATTTTGCGAGTGTGGTAAATTCGGGTTACCGTATATTTCTTTACATATGCATTGAAGATTCGCAATTTTGCGCTATCATGGTGCCTGTTAGAATGTTGAAGAGCTCGCACTTGCGCACTAGTGAGGTCCCAGGGAGATGCTGATGCAAGGGTGGACCAGACTGCTATAGTGACAGGGCGGGCAAACAGGGAGCAGGGACCAATCAAATCAGGCTTTGTATACAGCCAACAGCCAACCACAATACTGCCCCATTGTACAGTACAGCATAGAAAATGTCGACCAGTCAAACCCCTATCATCCCTATCATGGCACCAAGATGTCGTTGATGAACTTTTAATATCAGATGATGAAGAGTTTGAAGGCTTTTAAGGTGAAACTGTCACGCCAGCAAACTTGCTAGGGACTTGCCCGGCACTTGCTCTCTCCCTCTATTTGTTATCTTACTTCTATCATTGACAGTCCCTCTAGGTTGTGGGCTGCTTGCCTGTATTCCTGAGAAGCATCTACGGTACCAGTCTATAGAGTGTGTTTTCTTTAGTGAATTACCGGTATGTTTACCGGTAATAAACTTGCACTGTTTTATGTATATGTTTGATTACATACAGCCTTGTGACAGTTTTCCTGCATGTCATAAGCATTTGAATATAAATTAAAATGTTAAAATCAAATCTGATATTGTTTTACCTTTTATTTGGTGTGTGGAAGGTGTGCGGAAGAGGGGGTAGTCTTATACGGCGAGTATATAACAAACTTTGTATTTTGAGTGGAAATGTTAGGGGGTCGTCTTATACGCCCAGTCGTCTTATACGCCGGCAAATACGGTACATAGTGTTCCCCTTGATATTTCCTATACCCCACCTGGCTCCATATATAGTTAATTGCATATTGGCTGTGTTTCTGTGCTTAATTTACATTTACATCCTCGTTACTATTTTGTACCTATGAGTTTGTACTTCTTAATTGCTTCACCCCCCAACCCCCTCCCAAACCCCTGCCCTCGGCAACCACCAATTTGCTCTCTGTCTGAGTCTATTTCAGTTTTGTTTCTTTGTTTATTCTCTTCTCTAGATCTCACATATAAGTGAAATGATATGGCATCTGTCTCTGACTTACTTTACTGTATGTTGGTTTTCTTAAATACCAGCTCATCACTTAATCTTTCGCGAATGAGTCTATTTCCTTGCTGTAGACATTCTATTCCCTTGTTCCAAAGAGTGACCCAGAGATTAGATTAGCACCATCATCATCTGATAGCATGTTAGAAATGTAATTTTTTAGCTCAGTCTTACTGAGCCAGAATTTTAATTTTAACACAATCCCTCTATATTTTGTATGCATACAAAATGTTGAGAAGTGTTGCTTTATATTGCACTGCAGTTGTGTCACTGTGACTAGTTTCCTTTGAGTTTTTTGGGGGGCAGCTTATTGTAAGTATTCTTTAAACACTGCTTTTCCTCTCTAAATGACTCAGATTTTAAAAAATGGCCAAATGTGAACATTTTAGGACATATTTTTAAGGGCATTTGCAATGGAAACACCAAAAAAGAACATTTTAAATACAGATTTTTGGACTTCACCTCAGGTCTATCAGTCTTTAGGAGATGTAACTACCTTTTTAAAAACCAAGTAAGTAATCAGTGTGGTAGGGAAGCTGTCACACTGCCACTTTATTTTTCCTATTTTTCTCCCCCACCCCTTTTCCTCTGTTATTAAAATGAATTATATAAACAGCTTTTCTAGGCTATTTGTTAATCATTTTTTAGTCATTTATGAAAAATGATTCCATTTAATTAAATCCAAGGATATTTTAGGAATTTAGAGAGTTTGTAACAACAGTTAAGTGAGGTTTTCCTTAATGTGTTTAATTTGAAAGTAATTTATGAAACAATTAATGGTATTTTGGCAAAGCCATTTTTAAAAGTTATTTGTTTATCTCGAAGGATAACAAAGCTGATGTAATTTTAAAGTACAATGCAGATGAAGCTAGAAGTCTGAAGGCATATGGCGAGCTTCCAGAACATGGTAATGTCAAAGTTATGTTTTCCTGTATTATGGTATTGTTAGCCCGTTGGTATTTTGGTGAAGCAGTTTTGATAGAATTCTGTATTTTCTACGTATTTTTCATGTATGTAATTAACAAAAATTAGTTTCAAGTATGCCTATCTAAACATAATATTTATACATTAGTAATAAAATTCTGTTTCTAGTAAATGTTGTTTGATAGGGAGTTTAAAACGTTTTAAGCTTTGAGCTTGTGTATAATTTATTTTTTTAGAAATATATTTTTGGTGATTTTAGAGAAGAAGGGAGAGGGAGAGAGAGATAGAAACATCAATGATGAGAGAGAATCATTAATCGGCTGCCTCCTACATGCTCTGGGCATGTGCCGTCATTGGGAATTGAACCATGGCTGCCTGGTTCATAGATCAACACTGAGCCACTCTGGCCGGGCTATGTATAACTTCTGTTAAGAAAGTACATTTTGTTTAGTGTTTTTAACAGTTCTCAAAAGAGATTTATCAGTTTTCAAGTATATCAGTACAATAATGATACTGGTATTGGATTTATAGAAAACAGTGGTCAGTATATCTTAGCATATTATTTCATAGAGTTTTTGTTTTTAATAAAAAAAAAATTCTCACCCAAGGATATGTGCATTGGTTTAAAAGGTGTGTGTGGGGCGGGGGGGGGGGGGGGGAATATTGATGAGAAAGAAACACATTTATCAGCTGCCTCCAGTATGTGCTATAACCAAGGATTGAACACACAACCTGGGTGTGTGCCCCAATCGGTAATCAAACCTGCAACCCTTCAGTTTATGTGGTGCAGTCAACTGAGCCATACTGGCCCGGGTTGTGTGTACTTTTTAACAGATACTTCTTTTCATTTTTTTTCAATCCTGACCCAAAAATATGCTTATTGATTTTAGAGAGATGGAGAGGAAGAGATAGGGCAGAGGATGGGAGGAAGAGGAGTTGGGGAAAGAGAGAGAAAGAGAGATAGATATCAGTGTGAGAGAACATTGATTGGTTGCTTTTCATATGTACCCTGAATGGGGATAACACCCGCAACCTTTTGGTATATGGGAAGAGCCATGCTGGCCAGAGCTATTTCTTTTTATACTTAACTAGAGGCCCGGTGCACAAAAATTTGTGCACTCCCAGGGAAGAGGGGGGTCCCTCAGCCTGGCCTATGCCCTGTTGCAGTCTGGGACCCCTCGGGAGATAACGACCTGCTGGCTTAGGCCTGCTCCCGCGTGGCAGAAGGCAGGCCCAATCCCTAGGTGCAACACCTGGTCGGGTTCAGAGCAGGGCCGATCGGGGAGTTGAGGCGCCGCCCCCTGTCATGCACAGAGCAGGGTGGATTGGGAGGTTGTGATGCCGCCCTCAGGTACACTCAGGGTAGGGCCGATTTGGGGGTTGGGGCACCGCCCTGTCACACTCAAAGCAGGGTCGATGGGGAGGTTATGGCTCTACCCCGTCACACACAGAACAGGGCCTGTTGGGGGAGTTGGTGCGCAGCACCCTGTCACACACAGAGTAGGGCCGATCAGGGAGTTGGGGCGCCACACCCTGTCACACACAGTGCCGCAGGACGATCAGGGGGTTTGGGCGCTGCCCCCTGTTACACTGATCCCAGTACCGGGAGGCCTCTCGGCTCCTCTGATCTCGATGCTGGGAGGCATATTACCCTTTTACTATATAGGATAGAGGCCTGGTGCATGGGTGGGTGCCAGCTGGTTTGCCCTGAAGGGTGTCCTGGATCAGGGTGGGGGTCCCCACAGTGGTACCTGGCCAACCTGGATGAGGGGATGATGGCTGTTTTCAGGCTGGCGGGTGACTGAAGCTCCCAACCACTCCTTTTTCTCTTTTTTTTTTTTTTTTTTTGCCAGCTTTAGTTCTGATGCTTGGCTCCAGCTCTTAGGCCATGGCTGGTGAAAGCCGGGATCTGGTTTGTTTGGGTTCTATAATCGAAACACTGTTTCAACTCCAGCCCTGAGATCCCGGCTGGCTGAAAGCAGGTTTCTGATATATTTGTAACAATGTTTCAAACTGCAAGCTCAGAGGCCGGCAGTGGCAGGCGGGGAACATTAGATTCCTCCGTCACTGAAGCAAGCAAGCCTCATGTTCGCTTCAAGCTGCCTGACTGCCAGCCACCATCTTGGCTGGCAGATCATTTGCATATCGCCCTGATTAGCCAATGGGAAGGGTAGCAGAGTGACACCAATTTGCATGTTTCTCTTTTATTAGTGTAGATGGCACTTAAAAATGTAAAGTAAGTTTCTTAAGAGTAAGTGTAGTATTTCCACAGTCACATTTTTCACTTGGCAGCTATTTTATTTACTTGTTTTACTTCATTGCATTTAGTAATGAAAATATAAGATCTTTACATAAGCATTAAAATTTTGATAAAATTATTTGTATTTAAAATATCAGACCAGCCCTAACCGGTTTGGTTCAGTGAATGGAGCATCGGCCTGCAGACTGAAGGGTCCCAGGTTTGATTCCGGTCAAGAACATGTACCTTGGTTGCGGGCATATTCCCAGTAGGAAGTGTGCAGGAGGTAGTTGATCGCTGTTTCTCTCTCATCGATGTTTCTAAATCTCTATATCCCTCTCCCTTCCTCTCTGTAAAAAATCAATAAAATATATTTTAAAAAATATATATCAGACCAGTATTTCCTCTTTCAGGTATATTCTTAGAGCAGCAATTTTCAACCATTGTCCCAGTAATTTTTAAAACATACAGTATCTACCTGAGTATTTACTCAGGGTACTGACATGTTTTCCACCAGATTGTCAAATTTAAAAATGACAACATCTAACACAATACTATCCAGTATAAATGAATAAAAATTACATCTTTTTTTATCAGATTGGGAAAAAATACATAACATTTTTTGATATACTGCAGCATTTTAGTAATTGGTTGAAAATGCTGGCTAAGAGGATAAGCATGATTTCACAGGTCTTTTTAATTGATTTGGTTAAGTCTTTCTAATAAGGCTTTGGTGAATGAGTTATTATTAGTTAGGAAAACTTTACATGCACAGAGGAAGTTATCATGTTTTCAATTCCATTTTGAGGAAAATTGGGAAGTGCAAGAGCTATGTTAGTGTGATTAGAACTTACCTGCCTTTCTTATAATACTTTTCTGAACAAAATAAAACTATAGTACATAATACTCTTCATGGTAGTTAGTGAACCCTCTGGGAGTTTTGTTGTGAATTTGCTCTGTGATGAATTCTTTGAAGTTAGGAAGATAATTTGTTTTTTGTAATAAAACATTTCTATTGTAGTAGCACTTGTAAGAGTCGTCTTCTACAGTTTGATATTTTGTATCAGATCTGATAACATCTTGATATATATTTATTATCATATCTTTAGCTAAAATCAATGAAACAGATACATTTGGTCCTGGAGATGATGATGAAATTCAGTTTGATGACATTGGAGATGATGATGAAGACATTGATGATGTAAGTAGTAGATAAATCCTGTGAGGGGTTTGTTTGTTTTATTAATGTATAAAGAAACCAGGTGTTTCCCCTAACTTACTTTAATCTAAGAATGTTGAACACTTAAATTCAGTGATTTGAAAGCTTGTTCATGAATCTGAATATTCATTAATATTCAGAAACCAACTAGTTTAACTTTTTATTCAAGAAACTTTATAATACTTTGAAACATTTCTAACATGATAAGATTAGTTTTGACAGTGGGTAATCTGTAATGATAATTCGGTTAAGAGTATCTACAGAGATAGCCATTAAATATAGCAAATGATTTTGAGAATGTTTTTTCTTAAATGAAATGTTAAAAGAAGAATATTGTTTGAATCCATTTGCTGAAGCATTGAAATTGTAATATATTTTAAAAATCTTGTTAAAATAGAGGCCTCTTTGATCAAAGTATGTATTGAGATTACACTATGCTTATTGGCCAAATTTTTGGTTTGCAGTATGCATGTGTTTTTATATGTGAAAATTTTCCCATCCTTTCCATGTCCTATTTCTGAATATGCTTTAAAATGTACATAACATTAGGAACTAATGTAATAAATATTGATAGATGAAAAGAGGGATAGATGTGAATGATCATGTGTAGAAGTATTTAAACTGTATACCCTTGGTGGTGGGTATATGGTATTCTCTTGAAATTTAAGTTCTTTTAACTCCTGAATGTCTGAAAATATTATTAATAAAGATGTTGGTGATTGAGAAATCTGGAGATCCCTGTTCTAGATCAGTGACTCCCAATCACTTGTGGTGCCCAACTTACATTTTTCCCAAGACCTTGAATCTTTGAAAAGCTCTGTTAATTTTGCTGCACAACCTTTGTGCTACATTTTCTAAAATTCCATCTAAGTATTTAAACACTCATTATATTTATTTACTTACTTTGAAGAATATTGCAAATTTAATTTTAAATAATGGTGCTGTGTTTTTTGTGTGTTTTTTTAAAATTGTTGACACTGCTCTGGCTGGCTTGACTCAGTGGCTAGGGCATCAATTTAAGCACCAGAAAATTGTGGGTTCAATCCCAGCCTGAGTGAGGGTATGTACGGGAAGCAACCAATCAATGTGTTTCTCTTTCTCTTTCTCTTTCCTTTGCTCATCCTCTCCATTTACTCTAAAAGAGAGAGAGAGAAAAAAGGTCAGTGGAAATAATATTCATGGGTAAGGATTAACAAAAAGAAAAAAAAATTGTTGACACTATTACGGATGTTCCCTCTTTTACCTCATTGCCTCCTCCTTAAAGCCCCCATTCTGCAGGCCTTCACCACATTATTATCTGTATCCATGGGCTATGAATATATACATATATGTTCTTAGGCTAATTTCTTCCAGCCCTCCAAATCCCCATGCCTTCTGTCTTTATTATTTTGTTTAGATTTCTGGTTTTTAAACTATAGCTTTAGTACAGAGGTATTAAAAAACCTACACCTGATTAAAGTGTAAGCTATACTACCACCTCATTTTCAAGCATACTATATTCCTCCTGTTTGTTCCAACTCTCAACATACAATGTCTCTAGCCACTGCACAAAAGGGGCAGGGGAGCTAGCTGGTGTGGGTGTCATCTGGGCACCAAAAGATTGCTGGTTCCATTCCAGGTCAGGCACATGCCTGGGTTGTGGGTTTGATCCCCAGTAGGGTGTGTACAGGAAGCAGCTAATCTATTTTTCCTACTCACATCAATGTTTCTCTCTTTTTCTACCTCTCCATTCCTCTCTCTAAAAATCAGTGAAAAAAATTTTAAAAGATGAGAAGGTGAAAATGGGGACATCTAATAAAAGAGAAACATGGTAATTGGCATACGACCACTACCCTTCCCATTGGCTAATCAGCAAGATATGCAAATTAACTGCTGCCAAGATGGTGGCCGGCAACCAGGCAGCTGATGCGAACAGGGAGGCTTGCTTGCTTCAGTGACGGAGGACTCCAACGTTCCCAGCGGGGCTTCAGCCAGCCAGACCGCAACATTGTATCAAATACAGGCCGTAAACAAAGGCCAAAAACCTGTTTTCAGCAGCCGAGGCTCAGAGCTAAAGCTGACCCAGAATTAAAAAAAAGAAAAAGGAAAAAAAGGAGCGGTTGGGAGCTTCAGTCCCAGCCTGAAAACAGCCCTCAGCCCCACACAGAATGGCCAGGCACCCCAGTGGGGACACCCACCCTGAAGGGTGTGTGACCAGCTGCAAACAGCCATCATCCCCTCACCCAGGCTGGCCAGGCACCCCAGTGGGGACCCCCACCCTGATCCAGGACACCCTTCAGGGCAAACCAGCCAGCCCCACCCGTGCACCAGGCCTCTGCCCTATATAGTAAAAGGATAATATGCCTCCCAGCACTGGGATCAGCGGAGCCTTGAGGCCTCCCGGCACCAGGATCAGGGTGACAGGGGGCAGCGCCCAAACCCCCTGATTGCCCTGTGGCTCTGTGTGTGACAGGGGGCGGGGCCACAACCCCCAAATCCCTCCCCCCCGCTCCCCATGAGCCCTGCTCTGTGTGTGACGGGGTAGAGCCATAACCTCCCCATTGGCCCTGCCCTGAGTATGAGAGTGGCAGCGCCCCAACCACCTGATCGGCCCTGCTCTGTGGGTGATAGAGGGCGGTGCCCCAACCCCCCCCCCCCAACACAGGCCCTGCTCTGTGTGTGATGGGGTAGAGTCATAACCTCCCCATCTGCCCTGCCCTGAGTGTGACAGCGGGGAGCTCCTCAACCCCCTGATGGGCCCTGCTCTGTTTGTGACAGGGTTGGCGCTGCAACCTCCCAATCGACCCTGCCTTGAGTGTGACAGGGGGCGGTGCCCCAATCCCCCAAACGGCCCTACCCTGAGTGTGACTGAAGGTGGCATCGCAACCTCCCAATCTGCCCTGCTCTGTGCATGACAGGGGGCAGCGCCCCAACTCCCCAATCGACCCTGCTCTGAGCCCAACCAGGGGCTGCACCTAGGGATTGGGCCTGCCCTCTGCCACCCAGGAGCAGGCCTAAGCCAGCAGGTTGTTATCTCCCGAGGGGTCCCAGACTGCGAGGGCACAGGCCGGTCTGAGGCACCCCCCCTTCCCCCAAGTGCCCAAATTTTTGTGCACCAGGCCTCTAGTATAAACAATAACAAGTAAAGAAAAAAGAGGAAGGATATGCTAAACAATTTAAGATTTGCCAATAGATGGTAATTGAGAAAAATTTGGTATACAGATTTCCTTTTAAATGGATTTATTTTCTAGATCAATAGTTCCCAATGTGGGGCACATGCCCGACAGGGGGCAGTTCAATTTAAAAAAAAAAAAAATGTTTTATTGGTGAGAGAGAAACAGATTTATTGTTCCATGAAGTCATTGATTGCTTCTTGTATGTGCCCTGTCCGGGGATTGAACCCACACATTGGCATCCCAGAACATGCTCTAAGCAACTGAGCTCCCTGGCCAAGACCAGTTTGATTTTTAAGGGAGGGCAATTCGAGAATGAGTTATTAACAGTGAAATTTTTGCATTTCTTACGGTTCTAGTGGCCTCATATACAGTATATAAATATACTAGAGGCCTGTTGCATGAAGAGATTCATGCAATAGGCCTTTCTTCCCCTGGCTGCTGGCACTGGTTTTCCTCCGGCACCCGGGACCCCGGCCTTTGGTTCAGCCGCAGCGAGGCTTGGCTTCTCCCCCCTGGCCACAGCGAGGCTTGGATTCTCCACTGTGGCCACAGCGAGGTTTGGCTTTTCCGCTGTGACTGCAGCAGAGAAGCCAAGCCTATTCAGTCTTCAGTCTTCAATCTGAGCCTGCGTATGCAAATTAACCACCATTTTTGTTGGGTTAATTTGCATAGTTGTTCTGATTGGCTGGTGGGCATAGCAGAGTGACACCAATTTGCATGTTTCTCTTTTATTAGTGCAGATATTGTGACATTTATGCATTTCAATTCTCTATTATATGCTTTGAAACTTTATTTGCTATTTTTTTTGTATTCATATTATTATTTTTTAAACTATTATTGATTTATGCCCTAGTACTTCAACTTTCCTTCGTTCTTTTATTTTTCTCTTTCATGGATACTGTGTTCTTTGGAAGCTTGTTTAGACCAAGTTAATGACCTTTTAGGCTTCCTGCACATGAATAGTTCACTTTTTGAATAATAAGAATTATATGTCATGTGGGGTCAGAGGGGACCATCAGGATTTTAGAGATGCTTAGGTGGAGCATGGCCAAAAATGGTTGGGAACCACTGTTCTAGATTATCTAAGGTTCTTAGTCAGTAGACTGTTTTATTATAAGAATTATTTTAACATGAATCTGATGTTCTTTTTACTTACAGATCTAAATTGAACTTAAAGTTTCAGAGTATTTGTTCCATAGTTTGGATTTTGGCCATCACGTGTCAAGAAGACTAAAACTTTGGGATAATTGCAGTTTGCTAACACACACTGATTTGTTTTCATTGTTTTAAAGTATTTATTATCTTTAAATGAGCTGTTAACACTTTATTCTTTTGATGTAATGGAACTTAGGGATGAAAGATCACAAGATCTGCTGTTAAAACATAGAAAGGAGAGGGGGGAAGAGAGAGAGAATGAATAAAGTAAATGTTTTCCAGTTAATGAATGTTTTGACTAAATTGCTTTATCTTTAGGTCAGTGATAAGTCCTAGTCCCAAGTAATTTTTTATTCATCTTTCTGTATGTTACCTAGATAGTCTCTTTAATTTCTGTTAAAAATTTGAGGAAGATAGAAATCTACATTTGAAGTTAAGAAAAGAGGCTATTTTTTAATATTTCTGTAACTGGGTACTGTATTTTCAAACTGATAACATTCTTTTTACCATTTCATGCTATCATAAATAACTAGCACTTATAAACTGCTTATTTTAGAACATGGCCTTGAGTAGCAATTTTTAATTTATAGAATGGGTATTTGCAAAAATTCAATGCTAGATAATAACTCAAAATTGGAAGTACTGATATACTAGTGTTTTTTACTTAATGTGTACAAATTTCTTTAAAAAGAAAACTTTTAATGGCCAAATAAGGAGAATAGTTTATACTATACCAAAAAGTTTTTAAAATGTGTCATTTTATTTTCAAAAGTCATGCATTTGTTACCTATAGTTTTGGGCTTTGTGAACAATTAAATTACAATGTATAAGTGAAAAATTAATTCTATAATAAACTGGTATAAGGAAAAGGACAGGATCACAGCTAAGAAATATAATAAAATGTCCATTGGGTATATTTTGGCCTTAGTTTGTGTTAATGGTGTATTTTATTGTGTGAACCAATTTTTTGTGTATATTTTATTAGGAATTTATATTATGTCCTTCCTTTTTAATATTTTGTTCATTTTGAAAGTTGTAGTAAAATGAAATTAAGGAGGTGCTAAATAGGAACCACAATTAAATCTTACACAATTGGAATAGAAAAGGTTTGTTAAGTGGTTTAAGAAACATCACTTTTTTTCAGAGGGTTTTTTTCAGCGGAGAAAATTAAGGGAATGTCTTTATCTGGTTTTAATTATATCCTATATAATAAAAGGCTAATATGCAAATTGACAAAATGGCAGAATGACCGGTCGCTATGACATGCACTGACCACCAGGAGCAGGCGCTTAACACAGGGTCTGCCTGTTGGTGGTCAGTGCGCTCCCACAGGAGAAGTACCGCCCAGCCCAAAGCCAGGCTCATGTTTGGTGAGTGCAGCCGCAGTGGTGGGAGCCTCCTGCGTCCACAGCACTTGGACATCCCCCAAGGGCTCCTGGACTGCGAGAGGGCGTGAGCTGGGCTGAGGATCTCCCTGTCCCACTTCTTTCCCCTCAACCCCCCCATGCATTAATGTCTTGTACCAGGCCTCTAATATATAAAGAAGACTATAACTTTATATAATTACATATATAAAGAACAAATACAAAGATGACTACATATTCATATGGTTTCATGCCATGTGTGTGGAAAGTCTGATTGTGTACAAGCTGTTGCAGAGGTGCAAAGCAGATTTTGCTGCAATGGAGCTTTGTGCCTACCAAAATCTCTCTGGATATGCAGCTTGTGAAGCTACTTTGATCCTTCCGTGATGTCTGAAGCTAGCTTCTTGGTTCATCTTTTCTGAGGCCTTTTGGGAGGGACTCTGTTGCAGGTCAGTACCAACCTCTGCCTGTGACTGGCCCTGAACAATCTGTTCTAACCTGTTCAGCGCTACAAAGCGATCCACAACCTGTGGCTACCTCTGCTGGGTGTGTGTGGAAGGACAAAGTTGCTCATGAAAGTTGTCTTCCCCCTGCACCGAGCCTGGGGGTTGATCAGCAAAAGGCCCAAGGCACCCTGAGAACTGCCTTCATCAGTCTCCACCTTCAGGCTGCCTATTAGGCTTAGTCACTGAAAGAGCCTTTGTGGTACTTGAGTTGCATACGGTAGGTTCTCAGTGTGTCACCAGATAGGGGCAAGTGGTGTTCAGATTGATACATGTTCAGGTTGAATGACAGTGCTGGGTGAGGCTACTAATTAAATGTCTTTGGTTACATCAGGTCTAGCTGCCATCTGCTAGGTGCTTGCACACCTTTATGGTGGGACAGGGTCTCAGAAAATTGCCAGGGTGAGGTCAGCAGGATTATCAGGACCAAATAGCCCAAGATTTGGCTATGTGAAGGGAAGTTCTGCACTGGTTGGGAGTCAGAGCTCAATGTGATGGGTCCTGTAGTCAGGATGGTGGGGCTATCAGATCTCTCATTCAAGGGTGGTGTTGCTGGTGAGATTCAAGGAAATGTGGGGCAAATAGCCCCTGCCCCAAAGCCATACAGCTCACTCACTGGTAGCCACTGAGTTTTTCCAGAGCTCTGTATCTGGACCCAGGCTGTAAAGTATAAAGTGTTTATGCTATATTTATTTAACCATTTTAGATCTTGGTCTACTGCTGGTAACTGAAACCATGGGAAGTGAATCCGTAGATAAGGAAAACTGTACTCCTCAGCAGGCTTTAAGCTCCATAGAGTTGGGTGACAGCTATTGCTTTACCCTAGGCCAGTGGTCGGCAAACCGTGGCTCACGAGGCACATGGGGCTCTTTGGCCCCTTGAATGTGGTTCTTCTAAAAAATACCACGTGCAGGCATGAACGTACAGTGCTATTGAAACTTCGTGGCTCATGCGCAAAAGTCAGTTTTTGGCCTGGACAAGTATTTTGAAGAAGTGTCATTAGAAGAAGTGGGGTGAGTCATTTAGTGAGGCAAAAGGAGATGCAGTGCAGGTGGGCCACGGGAGGCGTGCACGATTCATGCATGAGTTGAATGAGACTGGCTACAAGACGAGTGTGGGTAGGAGAGTTGGAAGGGGTCGACCTCAGCGAACGTACCTCAATCAGATTGAGAATGTTTTTAGCAAAGGCCAGCTTAGGAGTACCCTAATTAAGTTAATCACAAAGTACCTACCTATATAGTTTAAGTTTAAAAAATTTGGCTCTCAAAAGAAATTCCAATTATTATACTGTTGATATTTGGCTCTGTTGACTAATGAGTTTGCCGACCACTTCCTTAGGCTGATATGCTAAGGAGATGAGTGTACCACCCAAGAAAGATGGCGTCTGTGGTGTGGGAAAGGGACTTATCACAGGGATCCTAATGTCTATTCTTTCAGCTCTTTCCCAAGAAACAAACCCAGCCTCTCCTGACGTGACTATTTGTCCTTTGCCTTTCCTTTACTGGTGCTCAGCGTAAGTGGCTGTGAACAAAATTTGTCAAAGCACAGATTACTGATACATTTAAGATAATATAACCTAACAAGGTGAACATTTCCAAAATTAATGAAAAAAGTGAATTCAAGCAGACCAAGGGTTAATCACATGAAACTAAACAGGTGTTTGGTTATAAATTGTTATGACTTATTTAAAATATTCTGGTTTAATATTTTGCTTGTCCATATTTAAGAATTTTTTTCAAGTTATTTGTGACATAATCATTTGGTAAAATATGCCTTTGTAAACAAAGATATGTTTTTCTTGTTTAATTTCTCCAGAATTTGGAAACTATTTTTTTACGGCAATATAGTTATTTATTAGAGGCCCGGTGCACAAAATTTGTGCACTCGGGGTCGAGGGTCCCCCACCCCGGTCTGTGCCCTCTCGCAGTCTGGGACACCTCAAGGGATGTCTACCTGTTGGCTTAGGCTTGATCCCCGGAGGATTGGGCCTAAGCTGGGAGTCAGACATCCTTCTGGCAGCCCGGGAGCCCTTGGAGTATGTCCACTTGCCAGTGTGGGAACAGGACTGAGCTGCTGTTGGACATCCTTAACACTGCTGAGGAGGTGGAAGAGGCTCTCACCACTACCATTGTGCTGGCAGCCATCAGCCTGGCTTGTGGTTGAGCAGAGCTCCCCCTGTGGGAATGCACTGACCACCAGGGGACAGCTACTGCATTGAGCATCTGCCCCCTGGTGGTCAGTGTGAGTCATAGTAACCAATCATTCCCAGTCATTCTGCTGTTAGGGTCAGTTTGCATATTACACTTTTATTATATTGGATAGAGGTCTGGTGCATGGGTGGGAACCTGCTGTTTTGCCCTGAAGGGTGTCCTAGATCAGGGTGGGAGTCCCCTTGGGGTGCCTGGGCAGCCTGGGTGAGGGCCTGATGGCTGTTTGCAGACTGGCCAAGCCCCCCAGTGGAGATCCTCACCCCACGGGGGTGTAGCCAGCTTGTGTGAGGGGCTGAGGGCAGTTTCAGGCTGGCCACACGCCCTTCAGAGTGGGGGTCCCTACTGGGGTGCCTGGCCAGCCAGGGTGAGGGTCTGATGGCTGTTTTCAGGCTGGCCATGCCCCCCAGTGACCCAAGCTCCCAGCCTCTCTTTTTTTTTTTTCTTTTTTTTTCCCCAGCCCCTCCTTGAGCGAAGGCCAGTGCGGGCTGGAAGAAGGTATCTGGGACTTATTTATCTTCTGTAATTGAAATTTTATAGCCTTGAGTGGAAACCAGTGCCAGCCAGGACAGGCAGAAGCTTGGCTTCCTTCAACACCAGGGTCAATCCAAGCCTCCTGCTCACTCCTATTCTTCTAATAGGACACAAGTGGAAATATTGACTATGTTATTAAGGATTTTTTTTATGTCATATTTTTGTTATTTATGCATTGATTCAGGTAAACCTTGTATCTTGATTACAAGTTTCCACCAAAAGTATATGTAGTCAATCACTATTCTTTCTGTACTTACTTAAATAATCAGGTTGAGTCTAATGTAAACATTTTTATTAACCTTGGTAAAATTTATATTTGTCTCTTTTTATATTAGATTCTAATCCTGCTCATTGTTCTATGGCTTTTGTTATATACTGTAGTTTTCCCTTATTAACAGGGGTACATTCTGAGACTTAAGTGGGTAGTACTAAACTTTATATAAACTACATTTTTTTCATATACATATCTACACTAATAAAAGAGAAAAATGGTAATTGGCGTACGACGCTACCCTTTTCATTGGCTAATCAGGCCTATATGCAAATTAACTGCCAACAAGATGGCGGTTAATTTGCATATGTAGGCACAATGCAGGGAGGCTAAAGGGAAAGCAGGAAGAAGCCCCCTGCCACTGACAGTGATCGGAAACCCAGGGGGGAGCTAAGAGCTGGGGGGCAGGGCAAAGGCGGCCCTCCCCAGCCATGATCGGAGAATCAGGTGCCTTTTCCGCCCTGGCCAGTGATAGCAGGAAGTAGGGGTGGAGCCAGCGATGGGAGCTGGGCACAGTCGAAGCTGGCAGTCCCGGGAGCTGGGGATCCCCTGCCCAGGCCTGACACCTCTGCCGGAGGCCGCAGGCCTGGTCAAGGGGCCGATCCGGTGATTGGTGATCAGAGGGTGATGAGGGTCAACTCCTCTGGCCGAGGCATCAGGCCTGGGCGGGGGGCTGGGGGTCCCCTGCCCAGGCCTGACACCTGGGCCAGAGGCATCAGGCCTGGGCTGGGGGCAGAACCAGTGATGGGGGGAAATGAGGGTTTCCTGCCCAGGCCTGACACCTCTGTCAGAGGTGATTGGAGGGTGATGGGGGTCAACGCCTGAGGGCTCCCAGTATGTGAGAGGGGGCAGGCTGGTCTGAGGGACACTCCTCCCCTACACACACACACACCCAGAGCACAAATTTCGTGCACCGGGCCCCTAGTCTATGCAATAAAAAGCCAGGGTCATAAGGACCAAAGGCTCGACCATACCGGAAGTCAGTGGCAACCCAGCATTGACTGGGGTCGTTGCAGGTGCCCCAACCCAGCACTGACTGCCTACGGGGCTTCGGATCAGGCCCAAAGAGAGACCTGCAGAGAGAGGCACTGTCTGATCCATAGCCTCTCTGGAAGCCATTGATCAGAACTTGCCTGTCTTTCTCTCCTGGCCTTGCCAACATCTATGCCTCCATTTCTCTCCAAGCCTCCGCTGGGGCTGCTGATCAGCCCCACCTTTCTGATTCGATCCTGTTGATAGGCCCAGCAATGCCAACTGGCATAGAAACTGACCAATCAGAACCAACTCTGGGTGAATGTAAGGAGCCAATGGCTGGCTAGGAGGCCGAGCTTTTGAAGCTGACTGGCATAGAAATTGACCAATCAGAACCAATTTGTCTGGAAGAGGAGGGCAGTTGGGGAGGAGATCAGGCCTTCAAGAGAGAGTAGTTGGGGGTGATCACGCAGACAGAGGAGTGAGGGGCAATCGGGCAGGCAGGCAGGTGAATGGTTAGGGGCCAGCGGTCCCAGATTGGGATTGGGCCTAAATTGGAGTGGGTGCAGGCTGGGCTGAGGGAACCAGCCCCTCTGTGCATGAGTTTTGTGCACCAGGCTTCTATTATTTGTTTGTTTGTTTGTTTGTTTGTTTTGTTTGTTTTAGAGGCCCAGTGCACACAATTTTGTGAACTGGTAGGGTCCCTAGTGGCTGCCAGCTCGAGACTCCCTCCCTTTCTCTGGCCATCCCTCCCCCTGGTCAAACTCACAGATGAATTCCCGGGTGAGGGGACAATTTGCATACTATGCTTTTATTGTAGGATACTTACTAGTGCCCGGTGCGTGGATTTGTTCATATTGAAAGGAAATTAATTAGAAGGTGCCTAGCAGGGTGGGACTGAGCGAGATGGGCTGTACATGCCCTGGAGCCAACCTTCCACGGTCACTCCCTGGCCAGCTGCACCTGGGGTGGCACCATGGCTTGAAGGGCCTTTGATGAGCGAGCAGGGTCCCTCCAGCAGGTGGGATCCCTTGGCCTGGCCTGCAGAGATAGGGCTTAAACTGGCTCTCCGACATCCCCCAAGGTCCAAATTGTGAAAAGGTGGTTCTCAGGTGACGTACCTTGGAAATAGGCTTCCTCCTCTCTGGTTCCAGGGTGTGACACCTGAGAACTGCCACTGCCAAGTCACCACAGCCCAGCAGCTCCTACATTGAGGATCTGCACCCTGGTGGCCATTGCGCGTCATAGTGGACTGTCGGACAGTCGCTTAGTCTTTTATTATAGAGAATAAAAATTTAATAAATTCATATAATATAAATTGGGCACAATAATATATTAACTAATAATCAAGTAAAACTATCCTATCTAATAATAGAGAAACATGGTAATTAGCTGTACCTCTGCTACCCTTCCCATTGGCTAATCAGAGCGATATGCAAATTAACTGCCAACCAAGATGGCAGCCGGCAGCCAGGCAGCTTGAAGCAAACAGGAGGCTTGCGTGCTTCAGAGGACTCCAACATTCCCCACCTGGCTTGCTGGCCTCTGAGCTTGCAGTTTAACAGTTTGGCTGCTGACGTATTTTTTCGGACATATGCCAAAACTGCGGCACTAATTGCGCATGTATGGGAAAAAATGTAAAACACTTTTTATACAATAAATTCACTTGTATTGCTTTGCAACAACAAAAATTTAAAAATACCAATTGTTTACATAAATTTGTTTTAATTAATTTTGTGAATAAAATTGGTAATAAGCACTTATAATTCAGTCAAATTAACACAAATAATTTCTTATAATCTTTTACACGGGTGGTTTGCTATACAAAGCGCGTGAATTCCCTTTTTACAAATAGAGCAAATTAGGTTTGAACGTTTAACTTCTCCACCATGTTTACTGCTGCATTCCACGCACCACCGCAAATTTCGTCCAGGTAGCTTTTCAAGACTAAATATTTCGCTTGGTGTAGATGATGTAGGTTGTTTATATGCATTGTTTTTGTTTGCGAACCATCCCTTTTCAATTTCATCAATAATATTTGAAACAAATTGTAACCTGATTAGCTTTTTACCCTTATAATTTTCAGAGTATATGATGTAGGCGTTTAAGACCATTCTTCCAATAATGTTGAGTACAACTTTTTTCCAATACTTCATTGTTCTTCTTTCATCTAGGTATGCATAAAGCATTTTATCTGCTTCGTCCACACCACCCATGAACTTGTAATTATGAACAACAGCAGGTTTCATCTTTTCTCATTCATAAATTCCTCTTTTCTTTGTAAGGACTACGTTATCTGTGGTGCAGTTCGTTGAAACCAATATGAAGGGATTTCTTTGAGACTTTTTCTCTCGATAAGAACGTACAACAATTCCATGGCTTTCAAAATATTTAGATTTGCCAACATCTGCAAATTTAGCCTTCTTTGTAACGTTTTTTCTATTTTTTCTAATAGTACCAGTTATATATGTATTTTTTTGCAATAATACTTTTGCTAGTTGGATGCTTGTAAAAAAGTTATCGGTATAAACATGAAATCCTTTATTCAAATAATTCCCTAAATTTAATAATTGTTGGACAACAACATATCCCAATCCATTCTTTTTTATTTCTTCCTTGCTTTCGGTTGACTTTGCACCTCGATAACAAAGAAATCCTAAGCAATACTTTGAAACAGAATCGCAAAGCATCCAAAATTTGATCCCCCATTTGTGGTGTTTCTTATTAGGAAGGTACTGTTTTATACTCGATTGACAATGAGTACCCACCAGTGATTCATTGATACTCAACTGTTGGTGCGGTGTATACTGTTCACGAAAAATCTTATTGGCATAATCCACAAGAAAGTTAAACTTTCCACATGGATCGTAATCTGGATGTCCTGGTGGTGCCAATGTGGTATTGTCAACCAGATGAAAAAACTTTATGATCAATAGAAACCTATCCCTAGGAAACATTTTTCTAAAGCACGGTATTTGCCTTGAGCCTGTATTCCAATAAGACATCATTGTTGGACGTCTAGTAATACCCATTTCTAATAAAACAGCAATAAATGCTTTCATTTCTACTGTGGTAAAAGGTTTCCATCTTTTTGCACGTGAGTTACGCTTCAACTGGAACTCAAAAACTGATGAGCGTACCGGTTTGTTTCAGTAACCATTCTAGAGAGTAGGGAAATCGGAAAAAATATGGAGAAATATTCAATTGGTTTTGCTTCAGGATCAGGCGGATGTTGTGGACCAGGAACGTCCATAAAATAATACTTTTCATTCGAATATCATAAATTCAAATCCAAAAATTCATCAACAGAGGCATGTTCGGTGCAGTCTCCACTTAGTTTATCATCACTGCTCTCGCTAATAGCGCGTAATCTCTTTTTAGGAATAATAATACCACTTCCGCTATCACTTCCGTTGTCACAAATTTGCAGTTCATCATCAGTCCACGATTCCGAGTCAGTTTCACTCCAAATATTAGGCATTGTTTTCACCATTATTTAACAGAAATAAAAGGTATATTTGAAGTATGTAATATTATTAGAACAATTAAAAATCATATGCTCCGAAAATGCAACGTGCTTCACTGGACGCACAAATTCTAGTGTTTTGGAGCAGCATTATTACTCTCTCTGCAGTCTTGGCATAAAAAGAAAACAGGAGTGCTATTGCGCTCTTCGCATTTTTGGAGTAACATAAGAAGAGCGCGATAGCACTCCTTAGCAGTCAAATGGTTAAGAAACATTGTTCCAAATATAGAAGCTAAACAAAACCCCAGAAACCTGCTTTCAGCCAGCAGGACCACAACATTGTTTCAATTATAGAACAAATGCAGATCCCTGCTTTCAGTCAGCCAGGATCTCAGAGCTGGAGTGAGCAGGACCGCAGCAGTGTCACAATTATAGAACACAAACAAACCAGATACCTGCTTTCAGCAGCCGAGGCCTCAGAGCTGGAGCCAAGCCTGAGAGCTAAAGCTGGCCCAGAATAAAAAGAAAAAAAGGACAGGTTGAGAGCTTCAGTCACCCGCCAGCCTGAAAACAGCCCTCATCCCCTCACCCAGACATCTTGGCACCCCAGTGGGGACCCCCACCCTGAAGGGTGTGTGACCAGCTGCAAACAGCGACCATCCCCTCAGCCAGGCTGGCCAGGCACCCCAGTGGGGACCCTTACCCAGATCCAGGACACCCTTCAGGGCAAACCAGCTGGCCCCCACCCGTGCACTAGGCCTCTACCCTATGTAGTAAAAGGGTAATATGCCTCCAAGCACCGGGATCAGCGGAACTGCGAGGTCTTCCGGCACTGGGATCAGTGTGACAGGAGGTAGCGCCCAAACCCCCTGATCGCCCTGCGGCTCTGTGTGTGACAGGGAGCGGGGCCACAACCTCCCTATCCACCCTGCTCTGTTCGTGACAGGGGAAGGTGCCCCAACCCCCTGATCAGCCCTGCTCTGTGCCTGATACGGGGGAGCTCCCCAACCCCATGATCGCCATGCAGCTCTGTGTGTGACAGGGTGTAGTGCCCCAACCCTTGGATCGGCCCTGCTCTGTGGGTGACGGTACGGAGCCCCAGCCTCCCTGATGGGCCCTGCTCTGGATGTGACGGGGCAGCGCCCCATCCCCCTGATCAGCCCTGCTCTGTGCATGACAGAGTGGCACCGCAACCTCCCTATCTACCCTTCCTTGAGTGTGATAGGGGGCGGTGCCCCAACCCCCCAATCGGCCCTACCCTGAGCGTGACTAGGGGTGGCATCGCAACCTCCCGATCCGCCCTGCTCTGTGTATGACAGGAGGCGGCGCCCCAACTCCCCTAGCAGCCCTGCTTTGAGTCCGACCAGGGGCTGCACCTAGGGATTGGGCCTGCCCTCTGCCACACGGGAGCAGGTCTAAGCCAGCAGGTCGTTATCTCCCAAGGGATCCCAGACTGCGAGAGGGCACAGGCCGGGCTGAGGGGCCCCCTCTTCTCCCCCGAGTGCACGAGTTTTTGTGCACCAGGCCTCTAGTTCTAATAAAAGAGTAATGCAAATTAATCACTACTCCCTCACAAAGATGGTGGCGACCACGGAGCTGCAGCAAGCAGGAAGCTTGGGTTGCCCCTGGCGTTGGAGGAAGCCAAACTTCCCACCTGCCTGGTCAGCACTGGGCTCTGCTCAAGGCTACAAAGTTTCAATTATAAAAGATAAATAAATCCCAGATACCTGCTGAAAAAAAATAAAAATAAGAGGCTGGGAGCTTGGGTCGCTGGGGGTCGTGGCCTGCCTTAAAATGGCCATCAGCTCCTCACCCAGGCTGGCTGGGAACCTCAGTAGGGAACCCCACTCTGAAGGGGCTGTGGCCAGCCTGAAAACAGCCCTCAGCCCCTCATACAGGCTGGCCACAATCCCATGAGGTGAGGGTCCCCCTGGGGGGCTTGGCCAGACTGCGAACAGCAATCAGCCTCTCACCCAGGCTGGCCAGGCACCCAGGGGTACCCGTACCCTGACCCAGGACACCCTTCAGGCAAATCAGCTGGCCCCCACCCATACACCAAGCCTCTATCCTGTATAATAAAAGGGTAATATGAAAATTGACCCTAACAGCAGAATGACTGGGAATGATTGGTCACTATAACACACTGACCACCAGGGGGCAGATGCTCAATGCAGGAGCTGCCCCCTGGTGGTCAGTGCACTCCCACAGGGGGAGCTTTGCTCAGCCACAAGCCAGACTGATGGCTGCCAGCACGACGGTGGTAGCGGAAGCCTCCCCCGCTGCCTCAGCAGCGCTAAGGTTGTCCAACTGCAGCTTAAACCTGCACCCCACTGGCAAGTGGACATCCTCCAAGGGCTCCCAGGCTGCCAAAGGGATGTCTCACAGCATTGGCTCAATCCCCTGGGAAGCGGGCCTAAGCCAGCAGGTGGTCATCCCCTGGGGGGTCCCAGACTGTGAGAGGTCACCGTCCAGGCTGAGCGACCCCCCCCCCCCCCGAGTGCACAAATTTTTGTGCACCAGGTCTCTAGTTTAACTTTTATTAGATTAGATTAGGCCATCTGGAGCCCCAAAATGGGGCCAGCATCAGGGAACAGGGCATCAGAGATTTTAAAGAATTTTAGGTGAGATTTTTCTGGGCAGAGCATTCTTTGAGCAGGTACGGATCCTAGGAAGGCTGGAAGGGAAGGATAATGTCTTAGCAAGTGGAATGTGGTCTTAGTGAATTGGAATGTGGTCTAAGCAAAAGGGGATGTACATTGTGAAGTGGCCCAACTGTCAGTGCCCAAAGGAGATATATTGATTCACTTATTTGATCAGACTGAACAATCCAGCCTTTTTGTTTTATGGAATAGAGATGAGGTCATATCTTCCGTAGTTACTTCCTGCTTAGGAGGGATGTCAAGATGATAGGAGAATAGATTTTGATTGTGGTAGACTGGAATAGTATGGATTTCTCCTGGTTGGAGCAAGGGATTGCAGCAGCATGATTTTCCTGAGAGACTGGTTGGTGAAGCAATCCTGATGAGAGACTTGGGTCATAAAAAGCTGGTCCTGAGGCTGCCACAGCATCACTTGTATGGTTTTGCTGCTTTTCTGGACCTGGAGATGGGTGTTGGTGCCATTTTGGCCCACAGCCCATCTGGATTCCCAGGTGACCTAATAAATTCATAATTCTTTACACCTTTTGGTCTCATGGGTCCCTTCTTTGGCAACCCTAACATTTGCTGCCAAAACTCAGCCCTGGGAGTCAGAGATTTTAAAGAACTCTAGGTGGGCTTTTTCTAGGTGAATTCTCTGGGAGGGTCCTGAGGGGAGAGATAATGATCTTAATAAATGGAATGTTGTCTTAGCAAGTGGAGTGTGGTCTTAGCAAAAGGAAATATTAGTTGTGAAGTCTAAAGGTCAGTTCCAAGGGGAGAGGGTGTTGATTGAATTATTTGTTCAGACCTAACAGAACCTAACTAGTTAACTGCCATGCATCCAAACGGAGACCATCCCCACATGCCATAATATTTTAAATTTAATTTAAAAAATCAATTGCAATGAATATTATAAAAATAAATATATTACAATTTGGTGTTCTTAAATATTTTCAGCTGAAAATTCTCACAAAAAAAAAATGATTCTAAATTTGGTCAGGATTGCCATTTAGGGAAAACATTTCTTTTTCCAGTCAACAAAGGATAAAATGTATTGAGGCCCCAGCATCACAGGGTTCAGGTATAAGGCTGCCCTGTGGATTCAAGGAGTTCGTGGAGGCGCCGTATTTAACCTTCTTCTTGGGGCGCAGGTTATTGGTGTGGCCACACTTCTTACAGCAGTTAACAGCATCGGGGTGCAGGTAGGTGTAACACTTGCGGCAGATCATCTTGTTGCAGTTGTACTTTGGCATGAGCTGGTGGAGTAAGGGTTTGATGATGCCACCCCTCAAAAAAAGTGCAGGGTGGACTCTTTCTGAATATTGTAGTCTGAGAGAATGCAACAATCCTCTAGCTGTTTGCCCACAAAAATCAGATGCTGCTGATAAGGCGAGATGCTCTCCTTGTCTTAGATTTTAGCTTTGACATTCTCAATGATGTCACTGGGTTCAACCTCAAGGGTGATGGTTCTGCCAGTCAGGGTCTTCACAAAAATCTGCATCTCTGTGGCTGCTGGGGAAGCTGCTCCGCCACCTTGGTGACCAGAAAACATTTATTTTTATAGGTTCGCATGGTGTGGGGGGAAGATCTGCCGCTTGCCCCTACAGATGCTATGGCATACAATGTGTTAAATCTTTCATGTCTAATAAGGAAGGTGTATGGGGAAGTAGATATTGTTTCCTTATACTCCTGGTTTCATAAGAAGGGTAATCCTATCTAATAAAAGAGAAACATGGTAATTGGCGTACGACTGCTACCCTTCCCATTGGCTAATCAGGGTGATATGCAAATTAACTGCCAGCCAAGATGACGGCCAGCAGCCAGGCAGCTTGAAACTAACATGAGTCTTGCTTCAGTGACAGAGGACTCCAACGTTCCCTGCCTGCTGCTGCCAGTCTCTGAGCTGCAACTCTAAGCAACTATGTTACAAATATAGAAGCTAAACAAAACCCCAGAAACCTGCTCTAGTCTGCCGGGCTTCAGCCAGCAGGATCGCAACATTGTTTCAAATACAGAAGGTAAACAAAGACCAGAAACATGCTTTCAGCAGCAGAGGCCTAAGAGCTGGAGCCAAGCCTCAAAGCTAAAGCTGGCCAACAATAAAAAAAAAAAAAAGAAAGAAAGAAAAAAAGGAGCGGTTGGGAGCTTCAGTTACCCGCCAGCCTGAAAACAGCCCTCAGCCCCTCACCCAGACTGGCCAGGCACCCCAGTGGGGACTCCCACCCAGAAGGGTGTGTGACCAGCTGCAAACAGCCATCATCCCCTTACCTAGGCTGGCCAGGAACCCCAGTGGGGACCCCCACCCTGAAGGTTGTGTGCTCAGCTGCAAACAGCCATCATCCCCTCACCCAGGCTGACCAGGACCCCAGTGGGGACCCCCACCCTGATCCAGGACATCCTTCAGGGCAAACCAGCTGGCCCCCACCCGTGCACCAGGCCTCTATCCTATATAGTAAAAGGGTAATATGCCTCCCAGCACCGGGATCAGCGGAGCCGCGAGGCTTCCCGGCACCAGGATCAGTGTGACAGGGGGCAGCACCCAAATCCCCTGATCACCTTGCGGCTCTGTGTGTGACAGGGGGTGGGGCCACAACCTCCCTATCCGCCCTGCTCTTTTCATGACAGGGGAAGGCACTCCAACTCCCTTATCAGCCCTGCTCTGTTCCTGATAGGGGAGAGCGCCCCATCCCCCTGATCACCCTGCGGCTCTGTGTGTGAGAGGGTGCGGTGTCCCAGCCCCCTGATTGGCCTGCCCTGTGTGTGACAGGGTGTTGCGCTCCAACCCCTCCACCCCACGGGCCCTGCTCTGTGTATGACGGGGGAGAGCCACAACCTCCCCATGGGCCCTGCCCTGCGTGTGAGAGTGGCGGCACCCCAACCCTCTGATCGGCCCTGCTCTGTTGATTATAGAAGGCAGTGCCTCAACTCCCCTATCAGTCCTACTCTGTGAGCGACAAGGGGGAGCTCCCCAACCCCCTGATTGACCCTGCTCTGTGCGTGACAGGGCGCAGTGCCCCAACCCTCTGATTGGCCCTGGTCTGTCCGTGACAGGGGGTGGCGCCACAACCTCCCCATCGACCCTGCCTTGAGTGTGACAGGGTGTGGTGCCCCAACCCCAAATCAGCTCTACCTTGAGCGTGACTGAGGGTGGCATCACAACCTCCTGATCACCCTGCTCTGTGCATGACAGGGGGCGGCGCCCCAACTCCCTAATCAGCGCTGCTCTGAGCCCGACCAGGGGCTGCACTAGGGATTGGGCCTACCCTCTGCCACCCGGTAGCAGACCTAAGCCAGCAGGTCGTTATCTCCCAAGGGGTCCCAGACTGCGAGAGGGCACAGGCTGGGCTGACGGACCTCCTCCTTTCCCCTCCCGAGTGCACATATTTTTGTGCACCGGGCCTCTAGTTTAATAATAAAATGTAGCTCTTGCTATCAGCGCTTCAGTTCCGCCTTTGCTTCAGCAGGATGCTGTAACTGTAGTCAGCTGGCCAGCTTAATAAAGTCTCATAAATTTAAATTCTGAGTTGGTGGTCTATCTCACTGAGTGAACCCAAAACAATTTTTATTTCCATTGGATTCTTCTTTGGGATTGGATTCCTGTGAAGCTCATTCTGTTATATAGACATCTGTATCTCCAAAATACTCTGCTACATTTTAACATTTAGCAAGAATAGTATTTAGTAATGATATTTAGAATGGCTCAGACCCTGAGACACTGTCCTAACTAATACATATAAAAAACAAAAATCTGGCCTTTACATTTTGTTTTCTCACCTCTATGTTTTTATGAAAAGACAACAAAAGTGCAAAGTAATGAAAATATTTTTTTGAAATTGATAAATGTCTACTTAATCAAATACATTTTCTCTTTTTCACCTAAAGCATCTTTAAATTGTATTTATATAAGCGGTTGTTAGACACACACAAACATTCATACCCATTTCTACCTTAAATATGGAAATAAAAAAATTCACTACATAACATATTTCATAGGCTTCCAAACCTGAAACACAAGCTACCTAGAATATAACTATACATTAAAATTTCTTTTACATTGAAATTGTGAAGGCACCCTGAAAGTGTAACCAAAAAAATCAATGGGTCTGTGCTACCTGTCACTACTTAGGCTAATTAAGCAGAGACAGGGTTGAATCCTATATAAACATTTATTCTAATATCGTTGGCAGCATGGGAGAGCAGCAAGTCATCCACAAAAATCTGCTCTCCACCAGACCATAAGCTGGCTATTTACATTGGTTAGAAAAGCAAAAATTACATGGGGAAGTAGGCAAAAGTGTATGCAGTTTACAGGTAATACAGCTGGAGATTTTCAAAGGCCCACTAGTATGCAAAGGGCTGGGGGTCTTCAAAGGACTAGGACCTCCTGTTCCTGCAACAAAGTTAATCTTTTCATGATAATAGGCACCACCGGGATGGAGAGGATGGGCTGCATTTGCAGGTGAGCTCCCAGGTCCCATGTTCAACTCCCAGCCAGGTTGCAAAATGCCTTCTTTGATAAGAACAAAAACAATCACAGTTAACAGAGTATGATTAATATTTCTTACAATTCTAGCAGATAACCAATATTCTATTTCTGCCTTTATCATTTCCCCACTGCTATTTCTATCATCCCATAACTAAGTGAAAGATCAGACAGAGGCCGGAAACCAGGACTAAGGCTTTATTAGAGGAAAAGGACCTGCCGGGCTGTCTCACAAGGGGAGGACAACAGCATGTGCAGGGGTGGGCTCACCTTTTGAAGGGCGAAATGGGAAGGGGTGGGGGCTTAGTGCACTCAGCGCACACTGATTGGTGGCTTACTGCATTGTCTGTATAGGACAAGGGCTTAGAGTATTTGGCAGGTGTGGATTGGTGGTCCAATGTATAGTCCATATAAGGTACATGGTTAGTCACTCAGGTATTTCTGGGCTGCAGAAATATGTCATACTCCACCCACCAGTTGGATCTATCATCCCAGGCTTTTGGTAATAGTAAAAAAAAACTGAGAGTCTGGGCAAGGTCAGGGTCGAGGGTCCGTCTTCCATAACTACT
The DNA here is from genome assembly GCA_036010255.1 of Myotis pilosus. Classification (NCBI taxonomy): domain Eukaryota; kingdom Metazoa; phylum Chordata; class Mammalia; order Chiroptera; family Vespertilionidae; genus Myotis; species Myotis pilosus. The sequence goes on from JASKON010000044.1 coordinate 732,319, forward strand.
TCCTGCTGAGAGGGGATATCAACAGGGGCATCAACCCGAGGTCTCAAAGATTCCAGTGACATAGGTGTCTCTAGGTTCTGAATTCAAGGCCAAATAGATTTCTCCAATCTTATGGTTATTGTACAAAAAAAAACCTAATAAAACAGCAGGAGACAGGGGCCAAAGAGCAAAATTAGAAGAATAAATACCAGTGGGCCTAATAGTGGGTAGAGTCATGGAGTAAGTGAGCCAAAGATGGCATAACCCACCTTCTAGCTGATTACATTGACTTTGGTCAGTCCTGTTCGGGAGAGACTTAATGTTCTTTGACAATTCCTGATTCATTTACAAAGTAGCAGCATTCTTCCCCAAGAAAGACACAGGCACCTCCTAATAGATCCTTTCTTCCTTCAACTGGTAGGCAGAGTATGACATAACCTGCAGCCTGGATATACCTGAGTGACTAACCATGTACCATATATGGTCTATACATTGGACCAACAATCCACACCTGCCAAATACCCTAAGCCCTTGTTCCTATATGGACCATACAGTAAGCCACCAATCAGTGTGTGCCAAGTACACTAAACTCCCACCCCTTCCCATTCTGCCCTTCAAAAGGAGTGCCCACCTCTGCATGAGCTGCTCTTCTCCCTTTTCAAGACAGCCCGGCAGGTCCTTCTCCTCTAATAAAGCCTGTAGTCCTGATTTTCGGCCTCTGTCTGATTTTTCATTTTTGTTGCTGAAACCTGGAAGAGGTGTATGGGAGCGTGGATGATCCTCAAACCTAACCCCGAGCTTCTGACTCCTGCTCTGGCTCTGCTCAGTGGTATGGTTCTTAGTTGATTGGCTACCTCTGGATCCTCTCTCGAACCCTGCCAAACCAGGACATGTGGGGATCTCATCACTTCCCTTCCACCGGTAGGCTCCAGGGACTTTCCCAACACTCTCTCTTTTTTTCTCTCTTGCTCCCTGTGACCTGGAGGGGCATTAGGGTCTACAGAGTTTCCTATCTACTTGGCTACATATTCTACATTCTACGAAAGCCCAAGTGCTTGGCTAGGGATTCTCTTCTACTCCACAGGAAAGGTGTCTCAGGGTGATGACCTCAGAACTTTCTCTAGGCTCTCTCTCTCTCTCTCTACAGGTTGATTGAGGGAAAAGGAGGATGCTCCTTGTTCCTTCCAACTTCCCGGTGGCCCTTCCCTCTGGTCATGGGACCTTTCAGTCCAAACCCCCTTGAAACACATCCTTAGGGTGTCTCTGTTGGGGTCCAATGCCAGCAGGTCCAGGGGTTCCCAGAGGTGTGGACAGAGTCGGCAAAGAAGGAATGACACCGAGACAGTGTTCAGTTGATCAGCAGCCTAGTCAGGTTCTAGCCAGGTTCTCTCTTTATTCTCCGGTTACATCTGTATTTATACCATTTGATTTTAATCCTATCCATTCTATCCCAAAGGTTAGGGTGTTTGTTATCTCCATTCCAAGGTCACTACTCTACTGTTCTGTTAAGCTATAAGGAAATAACTGAAGGAGATTATCCTAAGTAAAGATTATGTAACTTAAGCATGATTGTTCATAGTTAAGGTAATTAACTACCCGCCCGGCACTAGGTTAAGGGGTTTTACTGATTTAGTCCTGTTAATCCCTAACTTCAGGGAAAAATCCCCACCTGGGGAAACAACCCTTCTCAGAGAGGTGACCTTGGTTAAAACACATAGTGATAAGATGGGGAGCAAACATATTAGGAACAGTATGCCATATACGCCAGGTCCCTTGAAATATATGCTGTGCAGATGTTTCTTCCCTGCAGCGACTGTGTCAAGCATCAAGGATGGACCGGCTTCCGGCATGTCTCCTCGTCAATCTCTCGACCCTTGGTCTTTCTGGCTACATCAAACCAAAGAAGCTCGTTTTTATCTGTAACACTGCCTGGCCGCAATATAAACTTGACAATGGCTCTCAGTGCCCCCAGAATGGCACTTTCTATTCCAATATCCTCTGAGACCTAGATAATTTTTGCCACCGGACAGGGAAAGCTTTCAAAATCCCTATGAGCAGGCTTTCTTCCCCTCCACCCTCTTCTGCTCTCGCCCGTCTCTTTACTCCTCATGTTCCACTCATCAGATCCTCCTCACAAAGTCCTCTTTGCCCTCTCAAACTGGTCCTCAGCCCCTTTCTCTGTCTTCTGACTCTTTCAACCCAGCTGACCATTCCTCTCCACCTCGCCAGCCTCCCACCCCCTTACAGCCATGCCACAAAACCTGCACCCCACGCTCTACCCTCTGAGAATTCTAACTGCCCGCCTTCCCAAATCTCCGCCCACCCCAACCCTCCACCCCACTCCCCACCCCTGTGACCAAAAGCAACCAAATTCACAGGTGCTTGGCCAGTTCCCTTTGCGTGAGGTTGCAGGGGTGGAGGGTATCATCTGGATAGCCATTCCCTCTCACTTTCTGACCTTAGCAAATTGAAAAATGCCTCGGCTCTTTCTCTTCAAACCCTCTTAACCAGAAGCCGCCTTCTCCCCAGTCCCTGAGAGCCCAAATCCTGAGAATGTGAGCTCAAAACAGCCTTTCCCATCTAACACTCATTCTCAGGCCACCCAAAGACTGCCTTCCTCAACAGCCTCTTCTATTCCCGCATTCATTCTAACCCTGAGGGAGGCAGCAGGAACTGAGGGCATAGTCTGAGCCCATGTCCCATTCTCTATGTCCAGCCTCACAGATTTAGAAGCATCTCAGGTTTCTTTTTCCACTGATCTGACCATCTTTACTCTCCCGACATATGCTGCAAACTTCAAAAAAAGATACAGGTCCAAAAATCCCTCAAAAAAGACCTCATTAACCTGACCTTTAAGGTCTTTAATAATAAAGAGGAGTAGGGACCCAATCCAAAAACAAAGACGAGATCAGGCCAGGCTGAGGCCCAGAAGGGGCCTTCCAGCTCCTAGCCACTGCTCACATGAACCCCAAACGAAGTGCTGATCCTCCGACTGCGGGTAAGTCAGGGGCTAAGCCTCCTCTGGGCCCATGCTTCAAATGCAGCAAGGAAAGACACTGAGCCAAGTCCTGCTCAAACCCGAGACCCTGCCAGGTCCTGGCCCAAGGTGTGGAAGGGAAGGCCACAGGAAATCAGACTAGTCTGGCCCTCAGGTTCAGGCCTCAGCCAGACCATCTTGGCCGCCCTCTGGATCTGGTTTGGAGCTCCCAGACCTCCTGGAACTGGCCACTGAAGAAGCTGCCCAGGCCCCAACAGGGCCCCGACAGGGCCTTACATCACCAGGACAGAGCCTCGGGTAATAACTGTGATGGCAGGTAAGCCGATCTCCTTTTTAATTAACACTGGGTACTTATTCTGCCCTCTCTGAATTCGCTGGGACCTTTGTCCCCTCCTCATTCTTTATTATGGGAGTTGATGGATTAGTCTCACAGCCATTAGCCACCTCACCCCTACACTGCATCTTACTAAATTCCCCCATTCACTGTTTTCTCATTCTACCATGGTGCCCAGCCAGGGCTACTATGTATCTCCTCATAAAGCCCAGTTGTCCCAAACCACAGTCACCTACCTCAGTTTCACTGTCTCACCCCACAAGGCCATGCCATTCCTGGGACTGTAAATGCCTTATCTCCTTATTTCCTCTAAGACTGTCCCCTCCTCTGAACAAGAAATGTTCTCCTTTCTCAGGCTCACTGGGTACTCTTGCCTTCAGGTTCACAACTGTAGTCTTCTTGCAAAGCTCCTCTATGATATGATATGGTGAAGGGACCCCCTCACTGAGACTTTAGATCCCAAGGCCAGCATTCTCTTCCCTTTAATGATCTGAAAATTGTACTGACCTTGGCGCCTTCTCGTCTCTCCCCTTCCCACCCCCCACCCCCTCCCCACTCCACCCTTCCCAAAGAGCAACTTCCTTGACTGGACAGGCTTACTTAACAGTCGGGCAATTATCAGAAACTGAGATCATTATCTATAGGAAAAATGCAGCAGTTTTAAAATCCAAGTGGCTAGGAGCCTGGGAACAGGCTGCAGGGCCTACTCCCTCCTCCCCCTGCCTTTTCTCCAGCCTCATTTTCTACTGCTCCTTTCCTTCCCTTTTTTCTTTTCCTTAGAAAACAACCCATTCTAACATTCCTTCCCACTCTCACTGCAATACCTACCTCTCTCAGGCTCACCAAATGCCTCCAACCATCCCCAAAGAAGACTCAGCGGCACCATCCAGGACCTAATGACCCATCATTTTTCACAGGCTAAATTCTACTATTTCCTGCAATGCATCTTGGAGGACGGGTCCTGGTGGCAACCACAATCTGCTTCCCCAGAAGACATACACTAATGTATAGTAGGCTTTACCTGGCAAGGGACCCTTCAATTTTTATTCTGGAAGAAGCTCAGGGTTTCCAATTCCTTTTTATATTGTCTCATCTCCTCACCATAATCCTCTTATAGGCACCTAACAGTGAATGCACCAATGGAGGTTTTTGGTGCCTTTAGGTGAAACGGACTTGGTATGATGAGGCAGGCATCAATCCTATCAAATAAAAGAGAAACATGGTAATTAGTGTAAGTCCGCTACCCTTCCCAGTGGCTAATGAGTGAGATATGCAAATTAACTGCCAGCCAAGATGGCGGCCGGGAGCCAGGCAGCTTGAAACTAACATGAGGCTTGCTTGCTTCAGTGACAGAGGAAACCAATGTTCCCGCCTGCCTTCCCAGCCTCTGAGCTTTCAGTTTGAAACATGTTACAAATATAGAAGCTAACCAAAACCCCAGAGATCTGCTTTCAGCCCGCCAGGATCTCAGAGCTGGAGCCAGAGCTAAAGCTGTCCCAGAATAAAAAAAAAATAGAAAAAAAGGAGCGGTTGGGAGCTTCAGTCAACTGCGAGCCTGAAAACAGCCCTCAGCCCCTCACCCAGACTGGCCAGGCACCCCAGTGGGAACCCCCACCCTGAAGGGTGTGTGCCAAGCTGCAAACAGCCATCATCCCCTCACCCAGGCTGGCCAGGCACCCCAGTGGGGACCCCCCACCCTGATCCAGGACACCCTTCAGGGGAACCCAGCCTGCCCCACCCATGCACCAGGCCTCTATCCTATATAGTAAAAGGGTAATATACCTCCCTGCAACAGGATCAGTAGAGCCGCGAGGCCTCCCAGCACCGGGATCAGTGTGAGAGGGGGCAGCGCCCAAACCCCCTGATCTCCCTGCGGCTCTGTGTGTGACAGGGGGCAGAGCCACAACTTCCCTATCCACCCTGCTCTGTTTGTGATAGGGGAAGGCACCTCAACCCCCTGATCAGCCCTGCTCTGTGCCTGATAGCGGGGAACCCCCCAACAACCTGATTGCCCTGCGGCTCTGTGTGTGACAGGGTGCAGCACCCCAGCCCCCTGATTGGCCTGCCCTGTGTGTGACAGGGTGCGGTGCCCCAACCCCCCCCCCCATTGGCCCTGCTCTGTGTGTGATGCGATAGAGCCATAACCTCCCCATTGGCCCTGCCCTGAGTGTGAGAGTGGCAGCGCCCCAACCCCCTTATCGGCCCTGCTCTGCTGTTGATAGAGGGGAGCTCCCCAACCCCCTGATTGGCCCTGCTCTGTGCGTGACAGGAGGTGGTGCCCCAACCTCCCCATTGACCCTGCCTTGAGTGTGACAGGGGGCAGTGCCCCAACCCCCCAATCGGCCCTACCCTGAGCATGACTGAGGGTGGCATCACAACCTCCCAATCCTCCCTGCTCTGTGCATGACAGAGGGTAGTTCCCCAACTCCCCAATCAGCCCTGCCCTGAGCCCAACCAGACGCTGCACCTAGGGATTGGGCCTGCCCTCTGTCACCCAGGAGCAGGCCTAAGCCAGCAGGTCATTATCTCCTGAGGGGTCCCAGACTGCGAGAGGGCACAGGCCGGGCTGAGGGACCTTCCCCTCCTCCCCCCGCCCCCCAGTGCACAAATTTTTGTGCACCGGGTCTCTAGTTCTACTATAATTGTCTTTATAAAAACCTATATTAATCCCGGACCTATCCCTCCCCTACTAAAGGACTTTCTCCCTGGACCCATTCCTTTGCCCACCCTCATCAACAGAACTTTCCATCTACTCTTAACATCAATCCCTCCTTCTCTACATCCTATTGGATTTGTCTGTCACTGGCTCAAACCCCCCATCATAGCCACTCCAATCCCAATCTATTTGACCACTAACTTAACTCTTACCTATACCTCAACACATCTTATACAACATCTCTCTCTTTAATACAGAAAACACTACCGGTTTAACAAATACCTCTCATACCACTACCTCAACTACTCCTACACCTTATTACTGTGCATAATCTATAAATTTACCCCCTCTCATAGCCTGCCCTCCACCAGATATTTTTATCCTCTGTAGGACTACAGTCTACACCTGTCACACTCCCTCTGTCTTTATGTCTTTCTAACCCCCAATCTTTCTGTCAGAAAAAAGGGAGAATTTGAATCCTCTCTTGGTCATCTCAGGCCTCACCACAAAAGGGCGGCCCTTGTTCCCCTCCTAATGGGTATGGGAGTCCTCATTACAGTGGGACAGGAGTAGGAGGCATTTCCACCTCTGTTCATTTCTACCACAAATTGCTGAATTTTCAGAGGATATCTCCATCATTAGCAATTCCCTTGAATTCCTTCAAAGGCAGGTCAACTCCTTAGCAGTGGTAGCAGTACAGAACCGGAATGCTTTAGATCTCTTGACAGCAGAAAAAGGGGGTGAAAAAATCAGACAGAGGCCAAAAACCAGGACTACAGGCTTTATTAGAGGAGAAGGACCTGCCGGACTGTCTCGCAAGGGGAGGACAGCAGCATGTGCAGAGGTGGGCATGCCTTTTGAGGGATGGAATGGGAAGAAATGGGTACTTAGTATACTCGGTGTGCACTGATTGGTGGCTTAATGAATGTTCCATATAGAAACAAGGGCTTAGGGTATTTGGCAGGTGTGGATTGGTGGTCCAATGTATAGTCCATATAAGGTACATGGTTAGTCACTCAGGTATTTCTGGGCTGCAGAAATATGTCATACTCCACCCACCAGTTGGGTCTATCATTCCAGGCTTTTGGTAATAGTAAAAAAACTGAGAGTCTGGGCAAGGTCAGGGGGCGTAGGTCTGTCTTCCGTAGCTACTTCCTGCTGAGAGGGGATGTCATCACAGGTATCTACCCGAGGTCTCAAAGATTCCAGTGACATAGGTATCTCTAGGTTCTGAATTCAAGGCCAGATAGATTTCTTCCATCTTCAGGTTGACAAACATCTGCATTCTGTCCTACAAAAAAACTGAAAATACCAAAACCTTCATTGGTGCTAAGTCTTCTGGGGAAGGAGATGGTGGTTGCCACCAAGACCAATCCTCCAGGATGCACTGCAGGAAATAGTAGAATTTAGCCTGTAAGGAATGATGGGTCATCAGGTACTGGATGATACCACTGAGTATTCTTTGGGGATGATGAGGAGACATTTGATGTTTACATTTTGAGAGACTACTTGTATTATCTGCCACCATAGTTGTTACCCAAGGCTCTGTCCTGGTGATGTAAGGCCCTGTCAGCGCCTGGGCAGCTTCTTCAGTGGCCAGTTCCAGGAGGTCTGGGAGCTCCAAACCAGATCCAGAGGGCGGCCAAGATGGTCTGGCTGAGGCCTGAACCTGAGGGCCAGACTAGTCTGATTTCCTGTGGCCTTCCCTTCCACACCTTGGGCCAGGACCTGGCAGGGTCTCGGGTTTGAGCAGGACTTGGCTCAGTGTCTTTCCTTGCTGCATTTGAAGCATGGGCCCAGAGGAGGCTTAGCCCCTGACTTACCCGCAGTCGGAGGATCAGCACTTCGTTTGGGGTTCATGTGAGCAGTGGCTAGGAGCTGGAAGGCCCCTTCTGGGCCTCAGCCTGGCCTGATCTCGTCTTTGTTTTTGGATTGGGTCCCTACTCCTCTTTATTATTAAAGACCTTAAAGGTCAGGTTAATGAGGTCTTTTTTGAGGGATTTTTGGACCTGTATCTTTTTTTGAAGTTTGCAGCATATGTCGGGAGAGTAAAGATGGTCAGATCAGTGGAAAAAGAAACCTGAGATGCTTCTAAATCTGTGAGGCTGGACATAGAGAATGGGACATGGGCTCAGACTATGCCCTCAGTTCCTGCTGCCTCCCTCAGGGTTAGAATGAATGCGGGAATAGAAGAGGCTGTTGAGGAAGGCAGTCTTTGGGTGGCCTGAGAATGAGTGTTAGATGGGAAAGGCTGTTTTGAGCTCACATTCTCAGGATTTGGGCTCTCAGGGACTGGGGAGAAGGCGGCTTCTGGTTAAGAGGGTTTGAAGAGAAAGAGCCGAGGCATTTTTCAATTTGCTAAGGTCAGAAAGTGAGAGGGAATGGCTATCCAGATGATACCCTCCACCCCTGCAACCTCACGCAAAGGGAACTGGCCAAGCACCTGTGAATTTGGTTGCTTTTGGTCACAGGGGTGGGGAGTGGGGTGGAGGGTTGGGGTGGGCGGAGATTTGGGAAGGCGGGCAGTTAGAATTCTCAGAGGGTAGAGCGTGGGGTGCAGGTTTTGTGGCATGGCTGTAAGGGGGTGGGAGGCTGGCGAGGTGAAGAGGAATGGTCAGCTGGGTTGAAAGAGTCAGAAGACAGAGAAAGGGGCTGAGGACCAGTTTGAGAGGGCAAAGAGGACTTTGTGAGGAGGATCTGATGAGTGGAACATGAGGAGTAAAGAGACGGGCGAGAGCAGAAGAGGGTGGAGGGGAAGAAAGCCTGCTCATAGGGATTTTGAAAGCTTTCCCTGTCCGGTGGCAAAAATTATCTAGGTCTCAGAGGATATTGGAATAGAAAGTGCCATTCTGGGGGCACTGAGAGCCATTGTCAAGTTTATATTGCGGCCAGGCAGTGTTACAGATAAAAACGAGCTTCTTTGGTTTGATGTAGCCAGAAAGACCAAGGGTCGAGAGATTGGCGAGGAGACACCCTAAGTGTATGTTTTGAGGGGGTTTGGACTGAGAGGTTCCTATGACCGGAGGGAAGGGCCACCGGGAAGTTGGGGAAGGAACAAGGAGCATCCTCCTTTTCCCTCAGCCAACCTGTAGAGAGAGAGAGAGAGACGAGAAAAGATTCCAAGGTGGTCACCCCAAGACCTTTACCATGGAGTAGAGCAGAGTTTCCGGCCAGGTACTTGGGCTTTCATATAATGTGTAGCCAGGTAGATGGGAAACTCTGAGGCCCTTCCAGGTCAAGGGAACCATGGGTGGAGGGCGGTGGTTTAGGGGGGTGAGGAAAATCCCTTGAGTCTACTGGTGGAAGGGAAGTGATGAGATCCCCACATGTCCTAATTTGGCAGGTTTTGAGAGAGGGTCCAGAGAGGGCCAATCAACTCAGAACTATACCACTGAGCAAAGCCAGAGCAGGAGTCAGAACCTCGGGGTTAGATTCAAGGACCATCCACACTCCCGTGCACCTCTCCTGGGTTGCAGCACCTAAAAGGAAAGATCAGACAGGGGATGTAAACCAGGACTACAGGCTTTATTAGAGGAAAAGGACCTGCCGGGCTATCTCGCAAGGGGAGAACAGCAGCTTGTGCAGATGTGGGCATGCCTTTTGAGGGGCGGAATGGGAAGGTGTGGGGGCTTCGTGTACTCGGTGTGCACTGATTGGTGGCTTAATGTATGTTCCATATAGGAACAAGGGCTTAGGGTATTTGGCAGGTGTGGATTGGTGGTCCAATGTATAGACTGTATAAGGTACATGGTTAGTCACTCAGGTATTTCAGGACTGCAGGTTATGTCATACACCAGTTGAGGGGAAGGGAGGATCTATCACTAAGAGATTAGTTTTAGATGAAAAATCTCATGTGGACTGTGTTTGCTTCTGCCTTGTTAGCAGTTCTTGGGGATGGAATACAGTGAATGCAGGGTCTAAAAAAAGGAAGACATTGAATACAGCAGCAAGCAACCAGGCTACAAAAATAAATAAGAGAAAAATTTAAAAAAGCTCCCACAACCCAGACAGGTTGGGTAGCCAAGAACTTAGGTTGGATAAGTGAAAAACAAACAAACTAACAAATCCTTCTTGTTTTACATTGGAGATATTTTCCCTAATTTATTGAATGTTGTTTTCTATCAATTAAGAATTGTCAGAAAGATTAAAATAGCATGTCTCTTTAAAATCCTCACAACTATGGTTATGCTGCCCCAGCAAATAACGTATTGGTGCCTGATTCTCTAGAACGCCCTCTCTGACCTGGCTCAGTTCTTGATTTATCCCATGTATAACTCTGGAAGTGGCACTCAGGACTTTTACCATGCTACAAACTAGCTAGATCACTTCTACATTAAGGGATCCTACAATTACCAGCATAACAAAAATGGTTAAGCAACATAGTCAGCAGAGATCCACAGGTGGAGATTGTCATTGCAATCTGGTGCCACAGTCATGAGGTTTGTTGGTTCAGACCCTGTCATCCTAAGCAACAAGGCCCCTGGTGCTGTTGGGAGGGACATATTAATAAACAGTTATCCCTCAAATCAGAAACCAACCAGCTGACAGCTAGTATGTCTATTACTAAAAGGGAGGGTGAAAATTATGAGAACAAATCATATTGTAGTTATTACTTAAAGACAATAACTAGAATACCCAGTAAAGGTCAGAAATTCACGACAGGAAGAAACTGTGGCAACTTTCAGAGAAAACATCCATGTATCCTTTCCACAGACAGTAGGTCCTTGTTAGGTTTGATCAAGCAATTGAATTGATACCCCTCCCCCAGGACCTGGCTTTTCAGGCTATTTCACTATGGACATTCACCTCAAGTGAAATGGACCCCATTTCACTTGTGATGACCACATCCATTATCTCCTCTCTGGGTATGTATAAAAAAATACATACCCAGAAAACAGCCTGGCAGAGTCCTTTAAAAGCTGCTAACTCCCTTCACTGGGTGCTGGAGCCATCCAGGCTCAGCCACCTGGTGTGTGGATGATTGAATAAATTTGTAATCCCTCACCATTCTGGCCTTGTGTGTTCCTTGTTTGGCGACCTAACGCTTGGAGGGTTCCACGGTGATGGGGAGCCATCATCCTGGCTTTGGTCACCCCAAGTTTTCTACTCAGAGAGCAGTAGGCAGTGGTGGCTCATCCTGGGCTTACCTCCGAATCCTACTCAGGTGACTTGATTGCCAGCCTCGATCAGGCCTCCCTCCCATATGGGGTCATCCCCAGCCAGCCAAAGAGGATGCTGGACCAGGAATCTCTCCTTCTCCATTGCTGAACCTCCATCCCACACTCACCAATCTTCTCTAGGTGAGTGATGTTCCACAGTTCCCATTGGGTCTTCTGCCCACTATCTCTCACTGTCTTCTCAAAAGTCCTAGGGTTAGACCACAAGGTGTGGTAGGCCCCCTGCCAGGGAAGGCACTGGATTTCTTTTAAATTCATGTCAACTAAACTCATGATGAAGGCAGAGCCTTATCTTGGGGGCATATCTAACCAAGAGGTGGGAATGCCTCAGTTGACCTTCAAAGCCAGGTGCCGGGAAATGGGTTTTTATCTAAATCTAGTCTAGCACCAGGAATGAATTCAATTGGGACCCACCCGGAGGTGACTATTTTCTAGGAAACTACAAGAATGCACATATTCCTCCTTCTATTTACCCTTAGTAAAACTTCCTGGTATTTGGCTATACATAAAGTTTGCTGCACTGGCTCTGGGCCCTGTTCATCTATCAGATAGCAGACACCAAACCTGGTCGCAGTTTTCTTCTATTTCTGTCTCAGTCTTGTTTTATTCATTTTTCCTTAAAATCTCATTGCATTCTATTCGATTTCATCAATCCCTGAGTTCTCGCTGTGCTGGTCTCAAGAAGAGAGAACGTCATTCCCCCCATATCTGACGCCACGAACAGGGATCGCCATAACAAGGCTCCTCAGTTGTTTGGCTTTGGGTCCTTTTGGATTGGGTATGCCCAGTCCAAAGGGTCACCTCTCATTTCTCGTGGTGATTTGTTTAGCAGCAGGGATCCCTGCCCTAAACAGTCACCTTTGGATTTGTGGTCTGTCACCCTTCCTCTCTCATGGGCCACGCCATACTTCTTTTGCACACTCGCAGGGGAGATCACACCAAGCATTTCACTTTACTTAATAACACTATTTGGCCACAATATAAACTGAATAATAGTGGCCTGAAAATGGCACTTTTAATTTTAACACTGAACAATTTAAATAATTGCTGTCCATGAATGGAACTGGAGAGCATTATGCTAAGTGAAATAAGCCAGTCAATGAAGGAAAAATACCACATGATCTCATTCACTTATCCTATATAATAAAGAGGTAATATGCAAATTGACTTTCACTCCCTCACACAAGATGGCCTCCCCCATGTGGTCACAAGATGGCTGGCAATGGAGGACAGTTGGGGACAATCGGGCTGGCAGGGGAGTGCAGTTGGGGGTGACCAGGCCAGCAGGGGAGGGCAGTTGGGGGTGACTGGGCCAGCAGGGGAGGGAAGTTGGGGGCAACCAGGCCAGCAAGGGAGGGAAGTTGGGGGCAACCAGGGCAGCAGGGGAGGGCAGTTGGGGGCAATTGGGCTGGCAGAGGAGTAGTTACATGTCAATCAGCCTGGCAGGGGAGTGGTTAGGGGTGATCAGGCTGGCAGGCAGGCAAGTGGTTGGGAGCCAGCAGTCCTGGATTGTAAGAGGGATGTCCGTCTGCCCATTTAGGCCTGATCCCTGTGGGATCTGAGGGGTCCCAGATTGGAGAGGGTGCAGGCCGGGCTGGGGGACACCCCCTCACCCTCCAGTGCATGAATTTCATGCACTGGGCCTCTAGTGGTTAATAAAGACCATTATAAACTTATGAACAAAATAGATACAGAGGCAGGGCTGCCTCAAACAGACTGTCAAACTATAGCAGGAAGACCGGGGAGGGTGGGGGTGCAAGAGGGGGTGGTAAGAGATCAACCGAAGGACTTGTATGCATGCATATAAGCATAACCAATGGACATAAGACACTGGGGGTTATGGGAGGCCAGGGGATTGTCAAGAGTGGGGGGGGAAAAAAGGAGACATATGTAATACTCTTTGTAATACTTTAAGCAATAAAAAAACAAAAAAGATAGATTATTAAAAAAAAGAAATTGCAGTGTATGGAGCTTTTTAGATCCTGATTAAAAAAAGAAAATACTAAAAAAAGTTATGGATCAGAAATATAAACACTGTATATTTTATATTAAGGAATTATTGTTAATTTTTTTACATGTGACAATGGTATCATGCTCATTTTTTAGAGCCCTTATGTCCAAATAATCTAAGAGGCAGAAGTGGGAAGTGATACAGATAAATTGGATTGCCCATGAGCTGATTGTTCTTACTAAAGCTGGGTGATGGGCACATTGTGCTATTCTGCCTTTTGTTTATTTTTTAAATTTTTACAATAAAAAGTTCTATTATGTTAAAATATACATTACATAAAATTTAAAAAATAAATAAATAATTGCTGTCACCGTGATAGAAAATTGTCAGAGATTCCCTATGTCCAGGCCTTTTCACCCTTCAGTCCCAATCCTCTCTCTCAGTCCTGCTCTACCCATCAGATCTTTTTCCTTCATACAAAACATCATACCCCTAACACTTCTGAATACCCAGCAGACCATCGACCTCCATCCCTTTACACATCCCTTCCCTCACCTGCAATAGGTCCCCAAAACCCAGACCCTCCTAACCATCAGCCACCTTCTTCCCCTGTGCCTGAGAGCCCAAATCTCAAGAATTCATTCTCAGGTCACCCAAAGACTTCCTTCCTCAACAGTCTCTTCTATTTCCACGCCAATTCCACCCCTGAGGGAGGTAGCAGGAACTGAGGGCATAGTCTGAGTTCATGTCCCATTTTCTATGACCTCACACAGATTGAGAGGCATCTCAGATCTTTTTCCACTGACTCGACCACCTTTACTAAGGAATTTGAGTGCCTAACCCAGCTGTGTCCTGAGCTGGCATCACATCTATGTCCCCCTGTCCTTCTCTACAGAAATTTACCACCTTAGACCCCACTTCCCCAGAGGGAGCCCTTCTTCTGAACACCCATTTGATATTCCAATCAGCCCCCAACACATGCCACAAACTTCAAAAAATGGAGGTCCACAAACCCCTTAAAAAGACCTCCTTAACCTGGCCTTTAAGGTCTTTAATAATAGATACGATACGACCCAAATCCAAAAACAAAGGTGCGATCAGTGCAAGGCTGAAGCCCAGAAAGAAGCCTTCCAGTTCCTAGCCACCACTCTCATGAACTCCAAATGAAGTGCCGGTCCTCCAATCAAGGGTAAGTCAGGGGCTATGTCTCCACTGGGCCTATACTTCAAATGCAACAAGGAAGGACACTGAGCCAAGTCCTGCTCAAACCCGAGACTCCCTGCCTTGGCTCTGCCCAAGGTATGGAAGGGAAGGCCACTGGAAATCAGACTAGTCTGATGCCTCCTGGTCAAACCTTAGCCAGTCCAGCAAAGCTGCCCTCTGGATCCAGTTTGGAGCTCCCAGACCTTCTGGGACTGTCCACCAAAGAAGCTGCCCAGCCCTGACAGGGCCTCACAGAGGTACACCACCAGGACAGAACCTTGGGTAATGACTGTGGTTGCAGATAAGCCGATCTTTTTAATTGACACTGGGGTCACTTATTCTGCCCAAACTCACTGGGACCCTTGTTCTCTCCTCAGTCTTTATTGTGGGGGTTGACAGATCAGTCTCACAGGCATTAGCCACCTCACCTCTACAATGCAGCTTACTAAATATTCCCATTCACTGTTTTCTCATTCTACCTCAGTGCCCAGTCAGGGCTACCATGCATTCCCTCATAAAACCCAGTTGTCCCAGACCATAGTCACCTACCTCAGTTTCACTTTCACTCCACAAAACTTGGACTGTAAATGCCTTATATCCTTCATGACTGTCCCCTTCTCTGAACAAGAAATTTTCTCTTTTCTCAGACTCACTGGGCACGCTCGCCTCTGGTTCACAATTTTAGTCTTCTTGCAAAACTCCTCTATGACGACATGCTGAAGAGACCCTCCTCACTGAGCCTTTAGATTCCGAGGCCAACATTCTCACCCCCTTTAATACTCTGAAAACTGCTCTGACCTCAGTGCCTTCTCACCCCTATTCCACCCTTCCCAAAGAACAACTTTCTTTACTGCACATGCTTAACATTCTGGCTATTATCAGAAGCTGAGTTCATTATCTCCCAAACCATAGCACGTTATCTCTAAGGAAAAATCCAGCAGTTTTGAATCCAACCAGCTAGAGCCTGAGAACAGGCTGCAGGACCTGCTCTCTCCTCTCCATGCCTTTTCTCCAACCTCATAAACCTATACATAATTTTCTAAAGTCTTTATTAAGTTAAAGACTTTAGACCATTGCTGGGTTAAATAATAAACATCTAAAATATTTTAAAATAACAAAATACTGAAACATTAATTGCTAGATACCTTTTAATTCACCTGCTCTTAGTTTTTATTACAGAAGTTCTCTTGTACTTGGTTGAATGTATATTTTTTTGAAAGTAAGAGTGTGCATAAAGTGTGTTGATAAATGTCAATCTAAGGCATGTTGGTTACTTTTTGGTTATCATTGAAAAATTAAGGTTTCTAAGAGTGAAGAATTCTAATACATTTTAAAGAAAAAAGAAAAGACCTGTATAATTTGCTGGAAGTGTGACAAAAAGAAAGAATATTGGAATAGAAATACTGAATGGAAGGTGTGAGGCATGGTTATGCATTTTTGAAGGACATAGAAAAACAGTTTGAAGGCTAATTTGAAAGTGTGAAATTTGTGAAGGTTGCATATGTGATGATAAGAAAAAGAGAAATGTTGAAAAACAGAAAGAAGTTCTAAAGTTAACTATTTACAAGAATTGTAAAAGGGCCATTTTACTTTGAGCAAGAAAGTGAGGTTTCAGTCTCCAAGCCTGGCAGGACAAAGTTGCTGGATACTTCTTAAGCTAAACCAGAATATTCAGCAGCAGGATTTTAAGACAGGAGCGTACATAATTCCTCAGACCCCACCCAGCCTGCTTTTCAGATTGGCTGTGTGTGTGTGTGTGTGTGTGTGTGGCACCCGGGGGCATCTGTACTTCATAGGTCAAATGTATAAGTTTGCTTACTTTGCTTTTCATTAAAGGAGCATACTTTAATTACTTGATAATTTAGCTTTTCACAATATAATCAAGGTCTCATATAAACTCATTCAAATGAGAAGCCAATATTTTATGAGCAACTGCTTCTAGTAAAGTCCAAAGTAAAATTTGCGTATATATGCAAATGAACACTAGCCAAAAAGAATGCTGTTTAAAAGTAAATTTAAGATTAAAAAGAAGAAATTTAAAATTTTCTTCCACTACTATTTACCAAACAAACTAAAAATTATTATTCAAGCATTAAATCTCACCATTAATGAGACACCATAAGTAAAAAGAAAGTTACTTTTACTTGAGATGTATGCATTGCAGTATTGAGTACCATGTTTCTCTCCTACCTGTTTTTCTGGAAGGCAATCAAGTTGGTTGCTCTTTTTGAAAGAAAGTGAAAGTAAAGGTTTACAAGTAAAAACAGTAAAGATTAAAGTTCAGTAAAAATAAGAAGTTAAGCTAATGATAACCTCAGGAAATTTAAAGTACTAAATTTGGCTGGTCTGAGTACAGTGGTGTCTTAAAACTAATTGATCACAGCCAGTTTATTTTACTTCTTATCCAACCATCCAGATCCCTGGCATCAACTGCTCCTTTCCTTCCCTTTCTTTTTTCTCTTGGATAACAGCCCATCTAGCCTTCCCTCTCACTTTCACTCTAATAAAATCTCAACCACCCATCTGTCACCCCTTTTTGGTAGAACCATGGTGACTACCCTCTCAGCTTGGAGCATGGAACCTGGAAAAGAAATCTCATATCCTATAGTCCACCTCTTCTCTTTATACCTTTCAACTTGTCTCCATGATCAGGGTTTTTTCTTCCTCTGTGGGGAAAACACATACACCTGTCTCCCCATAAGCTGGACAGGAACGTGTAATCTTTTTTTTTTTTTTTAGGTTTTTTTATTTTTTTCAAGTTTCAAAAAGGCCTTTATTCCCGCCCCCTCCCCACCACAATCACACACAGGGCAAGACACAACACACAGAAAAGCCTTCCCAGCCTGCTCCAGACAGTGGGCCTGCCTGCTCCCCAGGTCCCCAGAGCCCGACCACCTCAGGGGGAGGAAGGGCCGCAGGGGCAATGGGGCAGCCGCTGGTCTGATGCTGGACGGCTGACCACGCAGCATCTTCCCAGACCCAGAAGGGCCTAAGCAGTTTTTTAAAAACCAGCTCAGCTAAGGTCACCTTGTATTTCTATTGTCTTTCAATCAGATTGACAGCACTCTACGAATGGGGGTGGGAGGTGGGGGGAGTTGTCCTTATGGATATCTTTTGCTACTTTTTTCTATTATTAAACATTTTAAGAATTATTTAAAAGCCTAATTTTATTAAAGGGCTTTAGGAAGGACTCTACTGATTCCTCATAAGTTCTTAACAATGGAACAGAACGGTGCTGGGTCCCCTGTGTGAGTTCCTAAATGCCCAAGTCTGGCTCCCGCTGTGCATGTTTATTAGAAATGACCTTCACTCTCCTCTGGCCTATTTACTCCCATAAGTCCATGTCCCTCCCACTTTCCCCTGATATTTTCATTCTACGACAGACATAGAGGAAGGACTGCGTGAATATCTGGGCCATATCCTGCATCTCCCTTAACAACCCTCCTGCAAATGACATATACTTACTTAGTTTATTGTGTGCTGGGCTTTGTCCTCAAACTTTTTAAACAGGGGCCAGTTCACTGTCCCTCAGACATTCCACACATGTGTACTGCGGGCCCAGGGCAAGTCGGCTGCTCAGCAGGACAGGCAGTGGCGGCAAAAACACCCGGCGGCCGGATAAATGTTTTCGGCGGCCGCATGTGGCCCGCGGGCCATAGTTTGAGGACCCCTGTCCTAGATACTGGGCAAGACAGAGAACGCTGCAGCTGCCACTTCACCTCCCGCAAGAACAGTGAGAAAACAAGGAGATCTCTGAACAAAGGCTACCTCTCCTGTCAGACAGAGACCTATTTGGAAGAGGAGCAGTAAGAGCTTCTCAAGGGAAAAGGAGCAATTTGGGGGCCTTGACAAGGAGAACAGATGTGGACTTGGCCTCCAGACGGAAGGGCTAGCACCTGTGAGGGGAAGGATGGGTGACTGCCTGGGCCTAGGTCGGCTATTGCTGGAGCTCCTGCGGATGGAGGAGTGCCTCCCTCACCAGGCCGCCAGGCCAGGCAGCCCCAGCACCTGCTGTCCACACGCTGAGCAAACATCAACCACTTTTATTTACTTACTAGAGGCCCATGTAGAAATTTCGTGCACTGGGGGGTGGGGGAGAGTCCCTCAGTCTGGCCTGCACCCTCTCGCATAACAGGACCTCTCGGGGGATGTCTGGGACCCCTGCTCCTTACCGCCTGCCTGCTCGCTGCTCCTTACCGCTCAGCTTGCTGCCCCTTAGCACTGCCAGGGAGACGGGAGCCCGGCTTCTGGCTGAGCAGCGCTCCCCAGAGTGCACTGACCACCAGGGAGCAGCATCTGCATTGAGCATCTGCACCCCCACCCCCCAGTGTGCATCATAGTGACGGTAGTTCCACTTTGGGTCAATTTGCATATTGGGCTTTTACTGTATAGGATTTTTTTGTTCATCCTCACCAGAGGATATTTCTTCCATTGATTTTTAGAGAGAGTGGGAGGGAGGAGGAGAGAGAGAGAGAAGCACAGATGTGAGAGATACACACCGACTGGTTGCCTCCTGCACACACTCCGGACCAGGGCCTGGGATCGAGCTTGCAACCGAGGTACACACCCTTGACCGGAATCAAGCCTTCAGTTCAAGGATCAAAGCTCTAAACAATGAGCCAAACTGGCTAGGGCTCACCACTCTTTTAAACAGTAATAAGACTAAGGAATGAAACTAAAATGGACAAGATTTTCTTAATGAACTTCCTTTAGACAAACAGAGAGGGAAACAGTTTGAGGAGAAAACTACAGAGAAATAGGACAATAAAGAAATTAGCATAGAGCAGTGATGGCAAACCTATGACACGTGTGTCAGAGGTGACACGTGAACTCATTTTTTGGGTTGATTTTTCTTTGTTAAATGGCATTTAAATCTATAAAATAAATATCAAAAATATAAGTCTTTGTTTTACTATGGTTGCAAAGATCAAAAAATGTCTCTATGTGACACGGCACCAGAGTTAAGTTAGGGTTTTTCAAAATGCTGACACGCCGAGCTCAAACGGTTCGCCATCACTGGCATAGAGTGTTCTAAAAACTTGAAGAAAAGATCCTCTCCATCGACACAAAATGACTTCACTATTGAAGAGAATTCCTTTGGCAGAGACCGGATGCAGCAACACATGCCCGGGTGCCCCTGGCACAGCCCCTCTCCCACTGGGCCTGTTTGTGGTCCAACCCACTCGCCTTGGCTGCTACAGGAAGGGTCCTGGCTGAGAAGAAACAAGAGCATGACCCGCATTACTAAGTCCCCACCAGAGTCCCCTTACGAACAACCATCTCACCCACCCCTTCCCGGTCTCCCATCGGCTCTCCACAACTCCTTTCTAAAAGAAAGTTTTGATTTTAGAGAGGAAGGGAGAGAAACATCGATGTGAGAGAGAAACATCGATGGGCTGCCACCTGCATGACCCTGCTGGGGATTGATCCGGCAACCCGGGCATGTGCCCACCGGGAATCAAACCGACTGCATGGGACAATGCTCACTCACTGAGCCACACCAGCCAGGGCGTCTCTGTCACTCCTGATGGCACCTCCTCCCCCCTCTTTATAGGGCTCCTCACCTTCCGTCAGCCTGCAGTTCTGCTCCTGCTCTCCATCCAGCTCCCAACAGTCCCAGCGCATCCCAACCAGCATGGACAATGCAGAACGCTATCTTCCGCTGATTGTTTACATTCTGAGTGATCTCTGTTACTCAGAGTAGATATTCCTGGGGCATGAAGGTTTGGGTTATTTTCATGTAGCACCTTGCGGCGATGCACATAGAAGGTACTCAGTCGTTATTACACTCATTATAAAATGCTGTGGTGCCCAATAAACAAAAATAATGCAAATGTACACCCAGAAGGGTGTAAAGTCAGTGAGCGAAACGCTGTCCGCCTGCTGGATCCTTTTTCTTCGTAGCCAACGCCACGACTCGTGGGCTATCATGAAAAACCTGTCACTCTGTCCCTTCTGAGGATTCTATGGAAGTTAAAGGAAGGTCATTCTGTTTTAAACATATCCATCAGCCCGGCCGGTGAACCAGGTCAGGCTCCATTCCCGGCCAGGGCCCAGGCCCGGTTCCGGCTCCACCCCGAGGGGAAGGGGGGGGCGTGCCGGAGGCCTCCAGGCACCACCCTCTCTCATCAGTGATGTCTCTCTCCCGCCCTCGTCCTCTGTGAAAACAATGGGAAGAGGAAATGCTGTCAGTAACGGTTCTTGTCCAGAGAGAGGAGGGGCTTGGGGGGGGGGGGGCGAGGGGCAGCAGAGGCCGTGTCCCCCTCCGCCTCGGTCCTGGGGAGCCCCGCGGCCACCTTCCCTGCGGGCACCAAGCCCGGGAGGTCGCCGCCTGCAGAGCAGGTGCCCGGGCTTTCCCGCTGCTTCCTCCGAAGGCCCAGGACAACTGGTCCGGGGTCCGCGGGGGAGACGGAGGCGGACCATCGCTTCCCTGAGGCTCGGCATCGGGTTCCGGGCGGCGGATTAGGGAGAAGGCGAGGGGTCCCCACTCTTCCCCTCCTTCCTGGGCTGGGGCCCCCCTCCCCCGCTACCCCCGCTTCCCCTGCTGGGAGCTCGGCCTGCCCACACTCTGCGCCTTCGAGGTCACCTATCCGGCATCAGCTTCGCCTCCGGGCGGGGCGGGAGGTCCCGCCGTAGGTCCCCACCAAGAGCCCCCGCACTCCCCACCCTGACCCCCGGCTCCCCGACCTCCACCCCCCGCCCGGCTCCCCAGGACCCCCGACCCCGCGCACCTTGTTGGTGAGGTGGGCCGCCAGGTAGCAGGTGCAGAAGGCCAGGCCCGCCAGGCGCCCCCTCCCGCTCATCTGAGGGCGGCCAGCTCCCCCCCCCCAACCCCCCCTGATGGTCCGCAGCCGCAGGGCCACCAGGTTTTTTTTAAAAAATATATTTTTTATTGATTAAGATATTACATATGTGTCCTTGTCCCCACGTTACCCCTCTACCCCCCCATGCCCTCCCCCCCTTGTCTGTGTCCATTGGTTAGGCCTATATGCCTGCATGTAAGCCCTTTGGTTGATCTTTCCCCCTTACCCCCACCCTCCCCTTCCCTCCCTCCAAAGCCCGACAGTTCAATCAATGCCTCTCCATCTCTGGATCAGTCCTTGTTCATCAGTTTATGTTGTTCCTTATATTCCACAAATGAGTGAGTTCATGTGGTATTTATCCGCTCTCCAATTCCATCCATGTTGTGGCAAATGGTAGGAGTTCCTTTTTCTTCTTCCTCTTCTTAAAGAATACCTTTCAGCATTTCATATAATGCTGGTTTGGTGGTGATAACTCCTTTAGCTTTTTCTTATCCGTGAAGCTCTTTATCTGACCCTCTATTCTGAATGATAGCTTTGCTGGATAAAGTAATCTTGGTTGTAGGTTCTTGCTATTCATCACTTTGAATATTTCTTGCCACTCCCTTCTGGCCTGCATGGTTTCTGTTGAGAAATCAGCTGACAGTTGTATGGGTACTCCCTTGTAGGTAACTGAGTTTCTTTCTCTTGCTGCTTTTAAGATTCTCTCTTTGTCTTTTGCTCTTGGCATTTTAATTATGATGTGTCTTGGTGTGGTCCTCTTTGGATTCCTTTTGTTTGGGGTTCTCTGCGTTTCCTGGACTTGAAAGTCTATTTCTTTCACCAGGTAGGGGAAGTTTTCTGTCATTATTTCTTCAAATAGGTTTTCAATATCTTGCCCTCTCTCTTCTTCTGGTACCCCTATAATTCTGATCTTGGTACGCTTGAAGTTGTCCCAGAGGCTCCTTACACTATCTTCATATTTTTGGAATCTCTTTTCTTTTTTCTTTTTCGGTTGGGTATTTTTTTTGTTTCTTTGTATTTCAAATCTTTGACTTGATTCTTGGGATCCTCTTGTCTGCTGTTGGATCTCTGTAAATTATTCTTTATTTCAGTCAGTGTATGCTTAATTTCTAGTTGGTCCTTTTTCATGTCCTCCATGGTCTCACTATACTTATTGAGGGACTCATTAAATTTATCAGCGGTTTCCATAAAATTCTTGAAAAACCTTATAAACGTCGCCTTGAACTCTATATCCAGTCGTTTGCTTTCCTCCATTTCTGCTATTCGTGACCTGTTTCTTTGTCTCCGCATTTTGGCTGCTTCCCTGTGTTGATAGAGTGGCTTTGTGTGCTAGGTGTCCTGTAGGGCCCAGTGGCTCAGCCTCCCCAGTAACCTGAGGTGGACACTCTTGGTGCACCCCCTTGTGGGCTTTGTGCACAGTCTTGTTGTAGCTATGCCTTGGTTGTTGTAGGATCACTGGGAGGAATTGACCTCCCAGCCAATTGGCAGTGAGAATCAGCTGTGTCTGCAGTGGGAGAACTTCTGTGCTGGAGATACCCTTCTGGGGCAAGACTTGCTTCAGTGGGGCTTTGGTGCTCACTGAGACTGCACCCTGAGTATGTCCCTTATGGATCTGAGGAGTTGTGATCTGGATGGTCCCCCTCTGACCACTGGGTACAGTGGCTCTTGAATCTAAGGAGGTGCTAATTTAGCCTCTGCCTGAGGTTACACAGCAGGAACTATGAAGAGAGCTGCAGATTCCCCTTCCTTTTTTTTTTTTTTTGGAGTTTGGAAGTGCTCTGATGAGGCTCAGCTGTGAAGCAATGCAAGCTGCTGTGGGGCCTTGGGCCTTCTCTAGAAGTTCTGGGTCTGTCTGACCCGGCTGCAGTTAGGTAATTACAGGTTGCAAATGGCCGGGGCATTCATATGCAAAAGCCTCTGCTGCAGCCTGGGTGGGGCAGGGTCTCAAGGAATCAAAGGGCGGAGTAAGCAGCTATGGCGGATCCTCAGCCCTGCCCTAAGGAGTCTCGAGTCTCAGTGTCCCGGTAACGGCTGCAAGCACCTCTGAGGGAAAGCCGCCCTCAAGATCGCCCGCTGCCAGACAGTCCAGTTTCTCCCTGTATGAGTCCTGGGTCCCCAGAGACTTCCTGGATCCAGAGATTAGAGCTGTCGGGAGCTTGTGACTCCCTCCGGATTCAAAAAGACAGCCGCGTCCTCAGGTCCCAGACCCTTTCCGCACGTGCGCGCGTGGGAGCCCCCTACCTCTGCACTTTACTTCCGCAGCTCCTCTGGCTCTCAGTGTTCTTTTCTTTCCTCCTAGTTGTTGAATTTACACTCAGCCAGCCTTCCTGTAGTTCTGGATGATGTCCGTTTTGTGTTTTTTAAGTATTATTCAATTGTTGTGGGAGGCAGCAATTTCCCGGTGTTTATGCCACCATCTTAGTTTCTCCCCAGCAGGTGGTTTTAGGAACATGTAATCTTATCTCTCATCCAATTCAGATGTAGCCCTCAATAATCAGTTTTACCTATCCCCATAACCCATCATATCTGACACAAAAGAGTCCAGACAATCCCTCTCCTAATAACCCTGGGCATCATAGAAGGGTTTGAGACTGCCATATTTTGAAACCCTGTCTCAGGATCTACAAGAAACCTGTGGACGCCCAGCAAGGGGCAAAACTGGGAAAATAAGAACCTCACCCGTGGGGTTCTTATTTAATATCACTAGTCAGGCAACTGAGACCCCTAATGGTTTCCCCCTAAAGGTAATTTCTAGGCTTCAGTTGTCTTTCAGCTCCAGGCCCAGAAAGGCAGCAAAACCAGACAAGTGGTGCTGTGGTAGTCTCAAGATCAGCTTTTACCTCTCAAGTCACTCAATAGGACCTCTTTTGAGACTTCAACCAATCTCTTGGGGAAATCATGCTGCTGCATCCCTTCTCCCACCCACTACTATCAAAGTCCATTCCCCTGTGATCTCCACATCCCACCTCAGCAGGAGGTAATTACAGAAGATATGACCTTCGTCCCTATTCCACAAAACAAAAAGGTTGGAATGTTAGGTTTGATCAAGCAATTGAATTGATATCCCTCCCCCAGGAACTGGCTTTTCAGGCTATTTCACTAAGGACATTCCCTTTGTGGAGACCCCATTTTACTTGTAGCGACCACGTTCCATTATCTACCCTCCGGGTGTGCATAAAAAAGTCTCCACCCAGAAAAGAGCCTGGCAAAAGTCCTTTAAAAGCTGCTGACTCCCGTCACTGGGTGCTGGAGCCATTCAGGTTCAGCCACCTGGTGTGTGGATGATTGAATAAATTTGTAATCTCTCACCATTCTGGCCTTGTGAATTCTTCCTTTGGTGACACAACAGTTCCAAGGTAAAAGACCCCATCTATGACTTTCTTCCCTAAAAGAATAGAATAATTCTATATATTAGAAATAGGTGTCCCAACTCCAAATAGACAAAGGTCTGTTCTACACAGGTTTCTTCATTGCCAGTTTCAGAGATATTCCAGTTGGCCCATTGTCCTTGCTCTGCTCATGTCTGCCTAACTGCCTACCACATCTGCTCAAGGATCTTGGCTCTGAATTCTTTCATGGAAAAGGGGCATAGGGTCTCATCTGAAAATACTTCATCCTGAGGAGGGACAGAATTTTCTTTCAGGGCAAAGAGATCCTTATTCTCTGTCAGAGGGATAATGAGGCATGGACACAGAAGGAAGTGGCAATTGTGTTTGGAGGCGGTATTCTCTAAGTTTGAGTAGGACTTGAACCTGATGAGACACTGTGTTATAACATTTAGTATTATTGGGCAAAAGTTAGCAAGAATTATTACAAATGGTCTGGAGGAAGAAAAAAAAATTTCAGTTCTAGTAATTCCCTACCAAAATATAATCCCCCCCCCCCTAAAATCAGCCTCATTTTTATTAAAGATCCAAATTAAGACCAATTTGTTTACTGTATTAAGTCTAGTTACAATTTGGTCTGATTGCATGAACACAATAAGAATAACAGTTGATCACACAGGCTTTTTTTTTTTTTTTTTTAAACAAAAAAAGAAGCTGAGCCACCTAGCTGCCATTAGGGTTGCCTGCAATACCTGTAGACTTGGGTAAATTCCTCAAGTTTTGAGGTCCCAGTGATGTCTTGAGGTTCTTTTCTTGCCATTTCTCAGGAAAACAACCTTTGTTCCTTACTTGGAAAGACTGCCATGAAGCATGTGACCAAGCAAAGTATTATGCTTTCTCCAAGGTGTTTTCTTTGTTGTTGTTGTTTTTTTTTTTTTTTTTTTAGCAGTTGTCTACCTGATTTATTAGCACTGGTCTGATTAAATTAATGAAAAATATACCTAAAGAAAGCTGACTGAAGCCTCTTACATACAGTACAAATGCTTCTCATTACATTCTTTACAGTGGCACAAATCCTCTAAAACTCTTCCTCAGACCTTCCCCCACTTAAGAAAAGTCATAAAAGTACATACGGCCATAAAAGTATTAGGGAGAAAAATAACAATTTTTTAAAATCCTCCTGGGATGGGAAAAAGGCTTTCTAAAATATGAAATAAAAATCAATACATTACCTGTATTCATATTTTAAACACCATAAAGAAAGTAAAATATGACAATTAGGAAAAAATTATTTTTAAGACAATAAATGATCAATTTCTCTAATTCCTACCCCCAAAATGATTCTAACATCACAACAAAATTAAAAATTAAGAAGAAAAGCAATTTTCAATTAAATGTGTCAAACCCTACTAAAGTGGCCTTCAGAAAGGCTAGGGTACATGGCAAGACTAAAAACAAAAGTTGGTCCTGGCATTTTGCTCAGTGGTTAGAGTGTTGGCCTACAGACCAAAGGGTTGCAAGTTTGATCCCTAGCCCCACTGGAAGGCAATCAGTCAATGTTTCTTTCTCTTTCTCTCTTCCCCACCCTCTCCTTCCTCCCTTCCTGTCTCTCTTAATTAAAAAAAAAAAAAAAAAAAAAAAACAATGGAAAAAATGTCTTCTGATGAGGATTAAAAAAAAATATTTGTTTGGTTGTCAGTGTACATAAGGAGAACTCAGACTCTGAGATTCTCTCCTTCATTCCACATAGCCAGATTCATGCACATACACATTCAAAACTATAAAATTTCAATGTGAAGTCAATTCTAATAGGTTTTCAAGTCTTTGTAATAAATATCCAGCCAGAATTTAGATAAGGAAATACCAGTGTATGGTTTCACAAAGGTCATCAAAATTCTGTGACAAATCTACTTTCATCTTTTCCAAATTATCCCAACAATACAGGGGAAACATATGGCCTGGTCAAAAAACATTGTTTCTAAACCCAAAACTGTCACTTTCTGGGTCAATCATGCCACATATTCCTTTATTCTTAGATTATAAAAGAACTATATTAGTAAATTTTATCCTGGATTAAAAGTATATTTGAAGGCTAAAGCTAAATTTATAATTTCTTAATTTGTCTTCAAAGAGCAGTCACACCACTATAACAATGTACATATGTGGATCCTCCTTGGGGAGAAAAAATAAAAAAAACCTACCAAATTATGATCCCTTCATACATCCCAGCATATATATTTTTAAAGTAATAAATCAAAAACAGAATTCAGAACATGCAATGATGTCTTTTATTATGTGTGGGTTTTAGAAATTATTTCCATGATCACTCCATACACAGGCAAAAATAAAATGTACTGTTTAGCATATTAGAACTTGCAAAACTGATCATTGCCAATAGCAGGGAAAATTATCCCTAAAACGTACTTAACCAGGAGGCCAATTCATCTGCCAGCCTCCAAGAACATGCGGATGAACATGATAGACAGACTGTCCCCGATCTGTGCCTTCATTCACTACCATGCGATAACCCTTCTTTAGGCCCAGATCAGCAGCACATTTCTTGCCAACAATCGTTAAATGTCCAAGATTTTCATCATCATCTTCTGCTACAGAAATCTGGGATATATGCTTCTTAGGTATCACCAGAAAATGTGTTGTTGCTTGAGGGGAAATGTTATGGAAAGCAAGACACTGGTTGTCCTCAAAAATGATTTTGGCGGGGATTTCCTTGTGAATGATCTTCCTGAAGATCGTGTTGCCACCAGGCTGAGTGGCCTGAGCCATGGCGATCTCATCTGCCATCGTGGCCTTGCTTCCACAAGGCTACTGGGGGCACAGCGCCGGCCCAAGGTGTTCTTATTGGCTTCATTCTTTGAGGCTTTCTAGTGACATCCAAAGTCCAGGCATGTTGGACATGATATTCCAAAATCCTGGTCAATAAACCACAATTGGATACTATTCTTACTGAATTCATGCAAGGAAACATGTTACTATGACTCACTCAAGAATTGCCAAATTCTGGAGGGATAAGGTAGGGAGAAAAATATATAATTTACCAAATTGCTTTAAAAATGCCTTCTTATATCTGAAAAACAAAAATTTTAAGACTCAGCAATACTTTTAACAAAAGTCACAAAAACTATATATTTTCAGTTCATTCAGTCCCATAATGAATTTCTTTTTGTTTCTTCTGATTTTTCCTGCCAATAGTTCTTCTATAAATCCAGATAGTCTATAGAGCTCTAATAATTTTTATCCAGTTCAAAGTGGATGATCTGAAAATGTCAGAGTCCTTGCCCAGCTGGTGTGGCTCAGGGGTTAAGCATTGACCTATGAACCAGGAGACCCCAGTTAGATTCCCAGCCAGGTCAAATGCCTCAGTTGCAGGCTTAATCTCCAGTGTTGGGTGTGCAAGAGATAGCCGATCAATGATTCTCTCTCATCATTGCTCTTTCTATCTCTCTCCCTCTCTGAATTCAATAAAAATGTATTTTAAAAAAGAAAATGTCAGAGTCCTTTCCATGAATCCCTCTGAAGATGTAACATTTTCCAAAATGCATTATAACAAAACAGTCTCTAAATGATAAGAAATTTTAAATGACACAGTTATGAATTTGACAATAATGGAATCTTGTCTTTTCTGCAAAATATAATATTCCACAATTATTGTAACTATAGTTACAAATGAAAGCATATCAAAATGTATTTTAATAATGTGCATATATAAATAGAATATAGTTATTATTTCTTTACTTGACAAAGCTTCCCATGTACCTTAAGTATAAAATTTTCTTTCATAAAGAGAGAAAAGAAATCCTTGAGGCATCCCAGGGCCTATTGGAATAACCTAAAGCCAATTCTATGTCCAAAAAAGTTTCTTAAAATTCAAACCCTGGGCAGATTATCTTACCAAATGATTATATATCATCATCATTATTAAATAACTAGAGGCCCAATGCACGAATTCGTGCATGGATGGGGTCCAACCAGTCCAGCCCCAATTGGGGCAGATCAGGGCTAGGCCTGTTGGGAAGAGATGACGGGAGTTTCGCTGTCAGGCCTACCTCTATCAGAGCTGGTCAGGGCCTTGCCAGCTGCCGGGAGGGGCCGTGGGTAATTGGTGGTGGGCCCCACCCATGATTGGGGTTGGGGGCTGAATGGGGGTATGGCTGGCTATGGGGATGGGCTGTGGATGGTGGGCTGGCCAGCCCTGCCCCCGAATTGGGTGGGGGTACCTTAGTGGCCTGGGGAGGGGCCATGGGTGGTTGGCTGGCTGGCCTTGCCCTGATTGGGGTGGGGGGTTGATCTGGGATGGGGCTTGGTGGGGCTTCAGGGCTGCAGGAGGTTGGCTGGCTGGCCTGCCCTGTATTGGGGTGGGGGAGTGGTGTGATCAGAGATGGGGTGGCTGGGGGAGGGGCTGCAGGAGGTTGGCTGGCCAGCCCCAGCCACTATTGGGGTAGGGGATGATTAGGGGTGGGGCCGGCTGGGGGGAGGAGTTGTGGGCCTATGTGGTGGGGTGGGCTCATCAGGGGCGGGGCTTGCCTGGTGGAAGAGGGTGGGGCATTTGGCCAGCTGGCACTGCCCTTAATGGGGTGGGAGAGTCTGGTAGTGGACAGTACTTATTAAAGAATACTTTTGAGAACAGTAAATGGGAAGAATGGAAAAAGAGCAGGTTTGAGCAGAGGAATAAGTAAATCCGCAATGCTGCCCAGGGATCAGCCTCAGAAACTACATAGAGAGCTCTTGGGTCAATGGGGAAAAAAGGAGACATACGTACCTGAGACACAGTGGGCATCATAGGGTCTGGTCATTACAGTCATTACAGCATTACAATCCCTGGCTTTTTATATATCTGGAATATTACCCTATTTATTCATTCAAAGTGACAAAAGGGTATTAAACACAAACATAGGCTAGCAGAACTTCAATTAAGATTTCTCTTCTTGACCCTTCTGTTACTTTCTTATTCATTTAGCTTTAGAACAACTTATTTTAGAACAAATCTACTTATTTATTTAGCATTAGAACAATTTACTTTACTTTCCACTTCAAAATGTATCTCCATACCTCATAACTTTTCTTACTAAAACCACACAATTTCTTTCTAATTAGTTAGAATCTTTATCCCTTAGAACTTTAAATTTTAGGTGACAAAACAACATTTCTCAGATTAGCAATTCATTCACATTTTAAGAGATATATTTCAAATAAAATATAAGACATTCATTAACACATTCAAATCTATCCTCTAGATTCTCTGTAATAAGCTCAATGTAGGCAAACTAACATTAATTAATATGTCAGCATCCTGTTATTTCAAAAATACCTAGATATTTAATATTTTTTATTATTTAACCCAGAAAACTCCAAAGTTTTAAGTTACTAAAGATGTTGGAAAACTATGTTGAGGCATATATAATTATCGCTAAGAAGCTTTATCATAAATCCTTCATTTAATTACATTTATTTATTATGTCTTAACAACTCAGATTTTAAAGCAAATTATTATTACCTAAGGCATTTTCTTGGCAAACTTTGTAACAAGGATAACTCATCAGCCTCCAGTGGCTTTAGTATGAAAGTACTATTTTATTTTTCTTTACAAAAATGAGAGTGGCCCCACTGCTATTTCTGCAGCCTGCAAAGGGCACTTCTTTAGATCTGCTCCTCCTAGAAAAAAGGCTTGAGGGGGGGGGGGGTTTAGAAGGTTTTAGTTCCCATATTTTTCTTTATGAGTAGATTGTAACAATATGAAATCTTACATTTAAGATGAGATCTTAAAAACAGAAACAAACAAAAACCCTACAGTATATAAATGGGTACTTTTAAAAGGATGGACTAGAACTTTAGCCTTAGCATCTTATCTCACATTAACCCCACATAGCAAATGACCTCTGATTCTGAGTGACACAAAGCCGACAAATTAGGGACAGAGGATTCCTTATGTTCATAAAACAATGAAGAGCAAACTAATTCCCAAAAGATAGAAAACAAGCAAAGAACATCAGTAACCAAAGTTACATTACAGAAAGACAGGAACTCTCACTAGCTAAGAGTTTCTGATGGCTCATGCCTCGAGAGGTAGAGCATGGAGGGTCCCCAAGATTAAGAACTCTCAGCAGTTGCTGAGAAGTTCCTATAATTTCTGCCACCCGTTCAGCCTGCCACAAGCAGCTGGGCCCTTCAAAGTGGTTCATGCCCCATCTTTAAACAAATTAAATCAAACAACAAAGAGACACAAAACATCAACAAAGACATTTTTATGTGCAATAGTTACAGGCCTGCACAACTTACAGATAAGAGCTTTACACCATGCTCCTTGTCTGTCCAGCCACAGAAACCTCAAAATTCCTTGCTGAGTTCTCCCACTGAAGCAGAGCAATGTCTCCCATCCCAGAGTGCATCAGACTGAGGGCTTTGAGACCAGGCAAGGACTGCTGGAGGTCTCTTAACACCTGGAGCTGATCAGGCTCGTCCAGAAGAGAGGCAGTAAAATAAATGCCTCCCATGTCATACACAGTATATACTTCCATACAAATAAGCCCAGATGAGAGGCAGCATATGCTTCTTGTGCCATACAAACACAATTTCTCCTCCTGTCATACAAAAACCACTTGATTCAACTGAGATCTTAACCCCTTCCCCAACAATTTTTTTGTTAAAAACATTTTTTTCAGACTAATTTTTTTTATTTTGGTTCTATATAGTATTTTTGATGCTGGTTATGAAAACAGTTTGTAACTCATCTTCCTATAAACCATATTTTTTTACCATATTTTCTTAGTATACTCGTCGACGACTGAAAAAGAACATTTTGTGAAAACGTGTATACATGTTTCTGCCGGGGAAGGGGTTAAGTGAGAGGATGGGGATTGCTGAGAGGGTGGCTAGGACTCAGAACAGTAAAATTCCTGGCAGCACTGCAAATAAGAACCCAGGCCTCAGCCGACTAGGAATTCCTGATATTCACCTCAGAGGAATCCCTTGTTTACGTCCCTTCACAGTTGCCATAGTATGTAACCAGACAATCAATGGGTCTGTGTTGCCTGTCACTTCTTGAGCCAATACAGCAGTGACATTGTTGAAACATATATGAGCATTTATTCCAATACTGCTGGCAGCATGGGAGAACAGCAGGTCATGCAGAAATATCAGCTCTGCAGCCCCCTCCCATCCCCTCATTTCCCCCCGGCTCTTCATAAGCTGGCTGCTTATATTGGGTAGAAGGACCAAGATTACATGGGGAAGTATGCAAAAGCATATGCCAAATGGGTAGTTTACAGGTAATAAAGGGCTGATTTGCCCTTTACAGATTTGCAAAGGCCTGTAGGTATGCAAAGGCTGGGGGTGGTGTGTGTGTGTCATGTGCATGTGGGCCTTCAAAGGGCTGACCATATGCAAAGGGCTGGGAGTCTTCAAAGGGCTGGGGCTCTGGTTTCTGCAAACAAGGTTGTTAATCTTTCCATGATAATAGGCAGCTCCCAGATGGAGAGGACCTGGGAGCCAGGGTAGAATGTATCTTCTTTAATCAGAACAAAACAATCACTGTTAACAGAGCATGACTATTATTTCTTACAATTATAGCTGGTCCCCAAAATTCTATTTCTGCCCCTATCAAAAGTATAGTTAATTTCCATGTTCAAATCAGTTAGGTCCTCTGACATTTTACTTTAAAATTGAACGGTTTGGTAGTTGCTGTAGGATCACTCCTCTTGCCTATGTCTCCATTTTGACTTAGCAAGTCTATTTTCATATTATTTCAAATAAAAGAAAAAAGGGGATGGTGGAAGTTGCTGATATTCTGTTCTATTTCAGCCACTAGATGAAGGCAGGAAGGAAAAACATTTATTGGGAGTGGGGTGGGATGGGTGTGTAGGGGGCTTATAAACAACTCCAAAAGGCTCCTCAGTCAGGAATGGCGCCTTTGTTCTCCCGTGAGGGCCCCGGAAGGTGGTGGCCGGGACCTACTAGAGGGTGACCATGTAGGGACCCACACAAGAGAGCTTCATGCTAAGGCAGTGTGGAATTAGCGCCAGTACCTCAGCGGGCGGGAGCGCGCAGGAGGAGGAAAGAACGTCTGACAAAGATTCCAGCTCCCAGAAACCCCATCGCCGCGAGGCCCCTGGGTTCGGAGTCGCGAGACCCCAGAGGACCCTAGAACCCGGTGGGCGGAAAGGGCCCATATCCCCTTCCTCCTTTTCCCAGGTCTGTCTTCAGGACGGCGACGTGCCGTGCCGTGCCGTGCCGTGCCGTGCCGTGCCGTGCCGTGCCGTGCCGTGCCGTGCCGTGCCGTGCCGTGCCGTGCCGTGCCGTGCCGACGGCAGGACTGTGCCGGGGAGCTGGACCACTTTTTTGTCAGCTCTGAACGCGGCTCTTCCTTTCTTCCTTCGCCCGCACCACCAGCCTAAAAGCAGCCCAGTGCTCCTGAGCCGCCACTGACGCCTACCATCGGTATACGGGTTTGGTGAGTTTTGGGCACCGCCGCGGCCGCAAGGCCTAGCGCGTGTGCTGCGGCCTGGTCCCGGCCTGGTCGACGGGCCGCAAGATGCCCATAGGTGATAGGCCGAACAGCGAGGCGCGGGGCACCAAGCGGCCCGAGGAGGCCGCGGTTAGGCCCGGGGAGTATTCTGGCTGTCCCAAACGATGGCGGAAGTGTGCTCCGTAAATGGGCAGTGGTTGAGGAGGGTGGCTCGGGGCTGTGAGGGGCCTTGGGGTGGCCTAGGCGCGAGGTGAAGGCCGCAGGCCTGCCAAACCGATATTCACTATGTAAATAGTCGAGGGGGATGGGAGGAGGCGGGGAACAAGATGGCGGCTTTGCGCCTGCAGCGGGGACAATTGAAAGTGTGGGTGGGGGCACCATCTTGAAGGCGGTGTCGGAAGAGGTAATTGCGCTGCAGGAGGTCGCGAGAGGTCGCAGGAGGTCGAGAGCGGGCTGCGGCAGCTACTGTACTGCAACTTGCGCGCGGAGGGGACATGACTCGCTCCTCACCACAGCCATTGCCCTCTCTGCAGCGATGGGCCGCTGGCGCTTGGCGGCAGTGCCACCTTCTTGGCCGCGCACTCCCGTGAAGGCTGTTGCTTCTGCATTTTAACTGAGCTGCGGCAACACTACGGACCCTGTGCCTTTCCCTCGTGGGGAAACCAGAAAGCTGGGCTCACTAAAGCAAATGAAACCCTAAGAAATTTCATTTTTACTTAAGGAGAGTGATTCGTGGCTGTTAGGGCGTACTTCGTGCTGTTGTTTTCCCAACAATTGCCTCACCATGTATTAAAATAAAAACAATTGAATTTGTTGGAAAAAGTTAACACCACCATTGTTTAATAGGGCATAAAGTTGCAGATTGCAAGCTTGTAATATTTGAAGACTACTTTTCTTTCTTAATTAGAAAGCGTTATGAAAACCTGTGTTTAACTTAGTGATTTTATGAGACATATAAAAGGGATTTTTCTTGGGAAGTGCGACAAAATGCACATTATTTGTCGGTTAGTGAATCTTGGTACTGTTTAGATTTTCTCCTATTTGAAAATGTTAAGGTACAATTCCATTCGAGTAGTTTAGATTGCATACTATTCAGCTTTTCTGGTAAACTTAAGAAACCAGAACGGAGGCTGTAGTTTGTTAAGAGATTGAAGATTTTTGAAATGTACATTAGGTGGCTGATTTTTGGAGCATCAGGAAAGGACTAAAGGATTCCTTCCTGAAGTATGTTGTAATTTGGGAAGTTAACTGAAAGATGATCTTGACTTTGTTACACAGAGGTAGTAGAGTCAAGGCACTTAAGCTTCTTCGGAAAATAACAAATATTTACTTTGGCTGGAGTATAAGTAGGAGAATAGTAGAAATTCGGCTAGAAAAGACAGATGGTGAAAATAGCAGAGTGATGGAACACCTGAGCTATGTTTCAAATTCATTTAGCAGTTCTGGCTCTAATTGTTGGAAAAGTTTCAAAGTTGAAAAATAATGACAGTGACTAGTGTGTTCGTTTAATATAACTACAGAAATACCAAGAATGTTGCTGCTTTTTGTCTCCTTTTCAGCTACTCTTTTTTCTGTGCTAAATACAGATAGCAAGTAAACTTGCTCAGAAATATTGCTTCCCCTAGTGAACAAATTTTTATTTACCCTGGTTGAAAATTACAGAGATAATTTAGG
Organism: Myotis pilosus; assembly: GCA_036010255.1. Taxonomy (NCBI): domain Eukaryota; kingdom Metazoa; phylum Chordata; class Mammalia; order Chiroptera; family Vespertilionidae; genus Myotis; species Myotis pilosus. The sequence goes on from JASKON010000044.1 coordinate 766,899, forward strand.
ACAGTTTGAAAAATAGGTTGCAAAAGTATTTCCTAAAAACACAATGGCCTTCATGTTGCCTTATGCAAACCTTCTTTGCCTTGGTGAAAATTTCTTTCAAGTGAAAATAATCTTTTTATTTCTCTTTACTAAGCCAGGCTTTAAAGATCATGTTTTGATTAATATATGAATGTCCTAGATACAGTAGTTCTGGGAAAATGTGCGCTTGTTTCTTAGGATTTTACAATATATAAAACAAGTCTCCTTTTCCTAAAGTGCAACAGATCTAGCAGTGAAGCTCCTTGAGAGATCTCATGTTTATCAGGAAGGGCCATGATTAGAAAAGTTTAAGAAACTAGATTGCCGAAAACAAACTAGAAGTTAGTTGCTAAAATCCAGTTTATTTGTTGAGGTATAAAGAGAAAACGTAAACTGTAGAGTAGTTGCTTTATATTTTGACAGCTGGGAAAGACATAGAAGAGCTCTAAAAAAGATAGAATTGTATGCTGCACAGTACAGCAGCAACAGATGTTCCAGTATAGCAACAATGGAGGTTCAAGGTAAAGAGTAAATTAGACTCAAGTGTATAATTAAGACAAGTAAGTGTATAATTTAAAGAATTTCCATAGGAAATGATTAAATATGAAATGTATTTTGCTTAAGGGATATACCTTAATGATCTGAAAAACCAATAGGTAGAATATTAGCTAACTATCTTAGATAAATGAGGTGTTCTTAATTCATGTGTATTTTTTATATAGTTGCAACTTTCCTTTTAAAAAAATTGTGTTTTTTGTAATGCTTACTCTCTGACCCTATTTACATTTGTATTTTCACTAGTCACAATAGTCACAACATATTTGTAATTGTTGCACACTAGCAATTACAAACATTATTATTATTCTCTTAAACTCAACCCTATTCTTTGAACTTCTTCAACCTCATAGATTGAAGACATACGGTGTCTTCGTAGATTGAGCCATATGGTGTGTCTCATAAAAGTGTTTTGTGTTTCAGAAAATCTGTGCCCTGTCAGCTATGGTTCTTTTTATGATCTAAATAGGGGCACTCCTTAGAAGTCAGTTCTATGACCTTTTTTTCTCCATTTTTTTTTCTCTGGCTTCATTGTCTCCTATTATGCCTATACTTTGTCTTAAGTATCTTAGCTAGCATTTCCAGTCACCTACTCAACAACTACCCTTCTTGACTCCTCACTCAGTATTGCTGAAATAAATTTATTTGGCACATAGTAGGTGTCTATGTTTATTGAAAATCTGTTTCTCCATAAAGTTCATAAAACAACTCCTGCTTCTTGATTTTTTTTATTGATTTTTATAGAGAGGAAAAGAGAGGGATAGAGAGTTAGAAACATCAGTCAGCTGGCCGCAGGCCCACGCTCTATCCACAGCCAAACTGGTTAGGGCTTGATTTTTTTTTGTTCATAACTTTTCCTAGGTGTATTCTTTCTTCTGTTACATAGAAGCAATGTAGACCTGTTTTTAGTTTAGCATTAAATCTGTTATAGCCTAACTCTAGGTTTATAGTTTGTCTTTTCTAAACTTTGAAGGTTCTAATTATACAGTTTCTATTTCTGCTTGTCCCCTTAGAAAAATAATCTGGAACATAGACATTGTTTTATATTGATTGAGTACAAAGATTTATGTAGAATTGAATAGCTTTCCAGTTGAAATTAAGTAACTAAACAGATCCTGTTTTTGAGAGAGAATATAAATATTAAAGCACATTACATATGTTAAGAAGGCACCATGTAAAAATGGAAGGTCAGGAATAACTCACTCCCACAACCTGATAACAAATGTGGGCAGCCCATTAGTTTTACCAAATTATTTTTAAAACCAACATTTTATGACTACCTGTCTCATTACTATACGGCATAACATAAAAAGTAATCTTAGGTTATTACTAGTAATTACCTGCTTCATTGACAGAGGAATTTTAATTAAGGAGAAGTACATACAAAATAATTTATGAAGTCTTGAAGGCTTTTTAAAAATAGAGTTATGAACATAGTTACTAGTTAACAATATAGTAACACTTAAATTATGAAATGTTTCAAAATTACTGAAAAAGTAAATACCTTCTAGACATGACAAATTATAACACCTTTATTTTAAAGAGATGAAATCTTGTAGGTAAAAGGTATTAACTCTGTGGGAAACTGTTTATTGCCTTCACTAGCTGATAAGCATAGACAGAGACCCCCCCCCTCCCCCAAAGCTGGGTGCCTTTGAAGCCCTCTCAAAGGTTGGAGCTAGGCGCTACCTCTGTTTGTCCAGACAGTGGTAGCTGAAACTACTCCCCAATTTATTCTTATGTAAATCCTTGCTGATGGGCTAGTCTGCCTGTTGCCAGGGGTCACCTGCCGAAGGGCTATGCTATGGGTGCATCCCAGAATCAATAAAAGCTTGTTGACGCCTGAGCACAGGAGGAAGTCCTTCCCCTTGAGTTGGACTTGCTCGTCTGGTCCCCCAATATTTCCAAATTATCTCTTGTCTTTCATATTCATTTGTGTGCGGCTCTGCTTCCAGTTCCTAAACCCTGACCCACGTGGGACATGGGAAGGAAACACACAACAAACTCTAGCCCAGTTCTCTTTTTCCTCCAGAAGTAACAAGTGTCAAGTTTGTGTATCAAAACAGTCTATTTTTGTTTTTTCTTTATAGAAAAGGTATGACATTAAATATGTCATTTTACATTCAACAATGGGTTTTCCCAGGAAGTTCATAATGTTAATTTTCAGAGTCTGTGTCATAATTTTAAGATGATGATTATTCCAACTGAATTAGAGGTAGGTTTGAGGTAAAGTATTTTCAGGGAATTTTAAACAGATAACAGTAGGGCTTGTTTATCAACTCTTCAGATTTTGTTTCCAGGTTAATTCTGCTTATTTGACTTCATATTGCTGTACGGAAATGGACAATTTCAGTCAAATCATCAGACCACATACTTTCACCTTTTTCACAGTTGTGGGGCTTCTTTGGAATATAGTCAATTTAGGAATATGGTTTTATTCTAATGGTTGGAGGGAATTGTCAGTTCTATCCCAAAAGATTATTAAAGTAAGGGGTTTTCCTTGAAGGACAAAAAAATTTCTTTTGCCATATTTGATTGTTTAGTGGTGAATAGAGGGTAAAATAATTTGTTTAATGCATTGCTGAAGACTTGATTGTTTTGGTAAAAATAATATAGGTAGGCATTTCTATAAGGCAGGACTTCTACACTTGAAGGTTTTGAATTAGTAGGTGACTACAGAAAAAGTTCTAGAGTGCAACTCAGCAGTAAATGTTAGTTTTTCACTTGAGCTTTTTTTCTATTTCTTGCCAGGATTTAGCTCTTTTTAGCATATTTGGCTAGCTCTGTGAACTGGTGGCTCTTAGGAAACCAAGGTTCTGATATCTCTAGCATGTTCCTGCATATGTAAATACTAGAGGCTCGGTGCACAATGTTCTAACTGTTGAGCCAAACCAGCTAGGGATATCCTTCTTTTGAACGTTGTTCATTTATTGTTTTCCTGATTTCATAGAATTGTCCTTGTTGTTGGTTGCTCACTAGCGTCTTTAAACAACTACCTCAAATTCTTTAATGACAAATTACATAATCTCCATTTCTTTGGGGTCCTTTATTAGGAAATTATATTCTTTTGATGATGTCATTTGGCCTTGAGTTTTCATGTACTTTGAAGTCTTATGTGGTTGTCTTCACATTTGAAGAATCGGTCATCTTCTAGTCTTTACTTTTTGGCTTCTGGAAAGAAATGCTTCCTGTTAGCCCCGAGGCTTTCCTTTTGTATAGGTATGCCTGTTCCACACATCTTACTCCCTCTTTGGCGGGGAGGGATTGTATGGTATGCCTTTTTAAATCTTGCAAAGCCCGGCTGGGTATTGAGAGCCTTGTGTGCTTTCCCAGGGCAGTGCTGAATGCTCAGTTGTGTAGTTTCACTCAATCTAAGTCAGGCTTGCTGTCAGCGTTGCACACATGGAATCAACTATGCCACAGTTGACGTGTGTGTGTGTGTGTGTGTGTGTGTGTGTGTGTGTGTGTGTAAGCCACATGGAGCCCTAGGAATGGCCATTGGCCTTTGGTGTAGGCATCCCCAGCAGCTCATGGGTGGGTTTCTGATTGAATCATACACTAATTAATAGAATTCCATCCAGTTGATGACCTCCAAGAAACCAGGCTTTTCATACCTGTCCCCAGTTGGGCCACACATTCAATATTCTGGTTAGGGTGAGGAAGAAGACAGTTTCCTGCGCAGATGGGGAAGGTGGGGGCTCACTAACAATCTCTCACTTTCCCCATGGAGGAAATCATGGGCTAAGAATAGCTCTCCTTGGCACAGCTGTGCTTTCTTGGGTAGGGAGGGATAATGTGAGTAAAGTAAAATTATTCTTCTTTAACTTCTCCAATGTGTCCAATCTCAGTTTCTTTTTTCTTCTACTTAACAAGTGCTGGAACTTCTGTACTGGACTCTTGAACTTCCACAAACACTGGAATCTGTGGGTGATCGTCTCAATGAGTGTTGTTAGAGGCAAGAATAGAAAACATTTCTCCGATTTTTTAATAACTTATATAAAAACCTTAATCCTTAAGTAACAAATCACCTTTATTTTATTAATTGGGTTAATTTTATAAGTTTTATTCATTTATGATTACAAGATATTTATTCACTTATCCTTTCAAAATCATGTTTTAAAGAGTTAAAAGAAGTACAAAGCCAGAGTTTTGTTTTTTGTTTTTTTTTTTGGGGGGGGAGGGAGGAGTGGAGGGGTGAAGTGGTAACAACTTATTTATAGCAAGTACCTTTTCCATTTTCTTGTGGCTTGAAAAAAATATTAATAATCGTAACAGTGGACATCAAATAAATGCTCTTTATTTGAAATATTTTGAATAAATGTAAAATATACTGTGTTGTGAAAATGTATTGGATATGTTTCAGGTGACCTGTAGTAAATTCATATCTTTACAATATAAATTACAATTAAATTTCTTATTTTTGTATTTATGTAAGTATTATAAAGTTTACTGTTGGAACAGTAGGGCTTTAATAACCATGACTTAAACTAAAAAATACAGCAAGGAAAGAAAGAAATAGTACTATGAAAATTCAGATTGTGTCTAGCATTTCATTTTTCTGTGTGCATGGGGGAAGGAGATGTAGGGGATAAATCAGACAGAAAGGATATAGAAGAAGAAACCAATATAGAGTTTTAATCTTATGGAGAGAGACAGTGCATATTTTTGTTTACCGTTAGAGACAGAAACAGAGATTAGCGTGGGTTGGGCGATGAAGAGGAGGGGAAGATGCCCAAAGGGAAATTATGAGAATGATGTAAAAGTAGTTAGGTCCAGATCTTACAGGATTGTAGGCTAAGAGCTTGAATTTTATTTAGCATCAACAGGAGTCACTAAAACATTTTTGAACAGAAGTCTGACATTTAATCATGTTTTAGAAAAGTCACTCATTTTTGCATGTGTGAAAATGTTAACAAGGTTTGTTTTAATTAGGCAAGGTAAAACATCATTACAAAAATGATAATCAATGAGTGAAGATAAAGGATAAGAGGTGAAAGAGAGAGACAAGCCATTTTCTGAAAGGTCACTTAGGGGAAAGACCAGGGTTTGTAAAAAGGCAGAGGAGGAGAAGGGAGACAGCATAGTCTAGAGCCCAGAAGGAAAGAATGGGCAAGGTAGGACAGATATACTAAATTTAGAATTGGAATATAGTTATAGCTATAGCTATAGGAAATGTACCTAATTATTTGATACCTGGTGCCTGGGTTATTTTAGGGTGGGTGGAGGGAATGTTGGCTTGGTACATAGTTTGTTGGGGGTGGGGACTATGTTCGGTTTGCTTGTTTATTAAAGATGCACTCACAAAAGAAGACATACTATCTATGGAATTTAGATAGCCGCTCTGGGAGGGGCTCTGTTTTCAGGATCAAGGCCCCAAATCAAGAGTGTATATAGTGCAGAAAGTAAGAAAATACGCTCAATATACTACATACTCAAAAATCGAAAAAGAAAAATAAATTTTGAATATTGTCAAAAAATGATAAGCACTTAAAATGCTGCATCTAACAGCACTGTTGAGGGTGAATTAAAAGTGAGAAAGTGGATATAAAAAAGTCAGTTAAGAAGCTTGTGTGGTACTTATAACATGAATAAATCGTGGGTTCTGTTATCTCCTTTCTGCTGCTCTGTCTACTCACTTGATTTTTAATCATATACTTCGGTTTTTGTACTGTTCAGATTTTAACTTTTTTTTAACTGTTTCAACCTTCAGATGTCATGTTTATTATATTTTTATTTATTTATTTTTTTAAAATATATTTTATTGATTTTTTACAGAGAGGAAGGGAGAGAGATAGAGAGTCAGAAACATCGACGAGAGAGAGACACCGATCAGCCGTCTCCTGCACATGCCTCACTGGGGATGTGCCCGCAACCCAGGTACATGCCCTTGACTGGAATCGAACCGGGACCCCTCCGTCCACAGGCCGACGCTCTATCCACTGAGCCAAACCGGTTTCGGCGTATTTTTATTAACTGAGAGAGAGGGAGAGTGAAACATGCCTATGGTTTCAGATATCTTATTAATGGGACTTTGACTTTGTTGTATTCATAGATGAATTTATTCTTTACCTTTTTATAGCTGGTACCAATTCAGCTGAGGTGTGGAGCCTATAAGTATACTTTGAGAATTATATCTACAATTTGAAGGTCAGTTAAGAGAGATAATTGTAAGCTATGCAGAAATCTAAAGAGTTATGAATTTTGAATTTTTACCACTTTGTAATTTATTGGTAGGAAGATTACAAGATACATTAAATTTAAAAGTGTAATAAAATCTTGCTGAAGATTTCCCCATAATTTACTAAAGGTGTTAAAGTTGAACCTGAAAGTCATTAAGCTGTTGAAAGGAAGGAGGCAAGAGGCGGTGGGAGTTTTTTGGGGTGAAAGAAATGTTCTTTATATTAATCTGAATGATGGTAATACAAATTTACATAAAGAAATTAAGCTCAATACTTCAGATTTGTGTACTTTATGTAAGTAATACTGTGACACAGTGACTTAAAATAAACAAAAAATCCTGTTGTCAACCTAGTTGATTTAACTGCCCTGTCTTATAATATAGCTTTCTATATGTTGGTGGAAATTAGCATGTTCCCTTGATAGGTTTTGATGAATCAAGAAATTTGAGCATTTCAGAAATATAAATATCACGGTGACATTTTTGACATGTGACATAAAAAAGTTAATGTTTGGTATACTTTATTCTAGTTTAGGAGCTGTGACTAATGAGAATCAGAGACCATGGATGAAGATGAAATTGAATTGCAGCCACAAGAACTAGATTCACTTTTTGATGGAATAGGTATATCTATTTCTTGGATTGTTCTACTTTCCATCTGCCAAATAAGCAGTTGCTTGTCAAGTGCATGAATTATGAGATCTTATATTGACTCATACTTAAGTATCTTGTTATCTTGTTTAAAATCTTATAGCCAAAATAATCAGTAACACCATTAATACTAAAATCTTAAATTATCTTTAGTAATTCTCATCTTCTGCAGTTACAGCACTAAGTCCAGAGAATATTGGTAGATAGGTTGAAAATGTTTCTTGTTTAAATCTGTTTGTATATGTTTTTCATTGTTACCAAAATACATAACCATAGATTTAGTTAGCTATTACTACATAACACCAGTTTGTTACCTTACAGTTTTGTAGGTCTGAAGTCCAGATATAGTGTAATTCCACTGAATTCTCACAATGTGTACAGTTTTACAAAGGTAGAATCAAGGTGTTGATGGCTGCATTTCTTTCTGGAGCCTCTGAGGGAGATATTCAAACTTTTTTAAGATATTCAAACTTTTGACCGAATTTAGTTCTTTGTGATTTCAAGGTGAAGATTCTTATTCCCTTACTATTACACATGCCATTTTTTGCTTCTAGAGGCTGCTCTTATTTCCTTTTTTGGTTAGCATGTGGTCCTCTGTGACAAAAGTGAGTTTTGAGTTCCTCTCATCTTTAGAGTTTTTTTGGACATTCTCTTCCACCACATCTCCTTTACTCCAACTAGAAGCCCACCCAAGATAATCTACCTATCTTACATCCATAACCTTAATTTAATTACATCTGTAGGTTTTCTTCCTTTCTTTCTTCCTTTTCTTTTTAAAATCCTTATCCAAGGATACCTTTCCATTGATTTTTTTTACAGAGAGAGAATGGGGGTTCGGGGAAGAGAAACATTGATGTGAGAGAGAAATCTCATTCTGTTGCCTCCCATATATGCCGTGACTGGGGATTGAACCCACAATCCAGGTATGTGCCCTGACTGGGAATCTAATTTGCCAACTTCGGTTATATAGGACAATGCTCCAAATGAGCACCTGGACAGAACTGCAGGGTTGTTGTTTTGGAGTGTCTGTGTGTGTGTGTTTATGTCAGGTAACATATTTATAAGGTCTAGGAATTAGGGTTTGGATATCTTTGATGGACCATTCTGTCTACCATTATCTCTGCTTGGTTTTTTTTTTTTTATTTTATTTTAAATCTTTATTGTTCAGATTATTACATTTGTTCCTCTTTTTTCCCCCATAACTCCCCTCCTCCCAGTTCCCGCCCCACCCCCGCCCTCACTCCCCACCCACTGTCCTCATCCATAGGTGCACGATTTTTGTCCAATCTCTTCCTGCATCTCCCACACCCCTTTCCCCCCAAGAATAGTCAGTCCATTCCCTTTCTATGTCCCTGATTCTATTATAATCACCAGTTCATTCTGTTCATCAGATTATTTATTCACTTGATTCTTAGATTCACTTGTTGATAGATGCATATTTGTTGTTCATAATTTGTATATTTACCATTTTCTTCCTCTTCCTCTTCTTAAAGGATACCTTTCAGCATTTCATATAATCCTGGTTTGGTGGTGATGAACCCCTTTAGCTTTTCCTTTTCTGTGAAGCTCTTTATCTGACCTTCACTTCTGAATGATAGCTTTGCTGGATAAAGTAATCTTGGTTGTAGGTTCTTGGTATTCATCACTTTGAATATTTCTTGCCATTCCCTTCTGGCCTGCAAAGTTTCTGTTGAGAAATCAGCTGACAGTCGTATGGGTATTCCCTTGTAGGTAACTGAGTTTCTTTCTCTTGCTGCTTTTAAGATTCTCTCTTTGTCTTTTGCTCTTGGCATTTTAATTATGATGTGTCTTGGTGTGGTCCTCTTTGGATTCCTTTTGTTTGGGGTTCTCCGCGCTTCTTGGACCTGTAAGTCCATTTCTTTCACCAGGTGGGGGAAGTTTTCTGTCATTATTTCTTCAAATAGGTTTTCAATTTCATGCTCTCTCTCATCTTCTGGCACCCCTATAATTCTGATGTTGGTACGCTTGACGCTGTCCCAGAGGCTCCTTACACTATCCTCGCATTTTTGGATTCTTTTTTCATTCCGCCCCTCCGGTTGGGTGTTTTTTGCTTCCTCGGATTTCATATCATTGACTTGATTCTTGCACTCCTCTGGTCTGCTGTCGGGAGTCTGTATAATATTCTTTATTTCAGTCAGTGTATGCTTAATTTCTAGTTGGTTCCCTATCATAGCATCGAGGGTCTCATTAGATTTCTCGAAGATCTCAATAGCTTTATCGGTGGCTTCTAGACAGTTCTTGAGAGACCTTAAAAGTGTGGTTCTGAACTCTATATCTTCCATTGACAATTTTGTCCTGTTTCTTTGTCTCCACATTTTGTTATGCTTTCTTGGTGCACCCCCTAGTGGTCTTTGTGAGCAGTCTTTTAGTTAAGCCTTGATTGTTGTAGCTAACACCAGGGGGGATTTGACCTCCAGGCCAAGTGGCTGTGAGAACCAGCTGTATCTGCAGTGAGAGAACTACTGTCCTCTAGGGAGGTGCTAATCTCGCCTTTGCCTGAGGCTATCGGGCAAAAGCCTCTGTGCCGGGCTTGGGCGGGGCGGGTCGCATGGGATCAACAGGGCGGGCCGGAGAGGGAGAGCAGTTATGGCCGCTCTCAGTCCTGTCCCGGGGGCTCTGCCTCTCTGAGTCCCAGCAACCGCTGCAAACCTCGGAGAGAAAGCTGCACTTCGCTCTGACCGAAGCCAGACAGTCCGCTTCTCCCGTTTGAGTCTGTGCCCCTAAAGACTTGCCCGGATCTGGAGCTCAGAGTCTGCGACCCCCTCCCGATTGAAAACAACAACCGCGCCCTCCGCCAGCCTGCTCCGCGCGCTCCGCACCTCAGAATTTGACTTCAGCACTGCGCCTCCTCTGAGTGTCCGTATGCGTTACTCTTTCCTCCTGGTTGTAGGACTTCCACTCAGCCAGCGTTCCTGTGGGTCTGGGTGATGTCCGTTCGGTCTTTTAGTTTCACTTTTGAAGTGGTTGTTCGAGGCAGCAAACTCCGGCGTTAACCTATGTCGCCATCTTGGTTCCTACCCTCTGCTTGGTGTTTAAGCATTTATGTCTTTCCCTGAGGTTCTCAGATTTAACATCCAGGATTTTTATCTGAAATTAAGCAGCTCAGAAATCCCAAATATATTCTAATATTTTTGCTCTTAAATCTCTGGTTTCTAGTTTATTAAATACTAGAGGCCCGATGTATGAAAATTTGTGCACTAGGGAGAGGGGTCCCTCAGCCTGTTCTGCCCCCCCCTCACAGTTCCGGAACCTTCAGGGGATGTCCCATGGGGAGCGGGCCTAAGCTGCAGTCTGGCCTCCCTCTGCAGGAAGCAACCAGGAAGATCAGGGGAAGGTGCTGTCCCCATCACCCCTGCTTCTGCTGCCACTGATGGTGGCTGTGGCTGAAGCCTGAGCCTGGGTTTAGCAGCTGCACCACCTCATGGCTGTCTGAGTCCACTGCTGCCTGAGCCCTGGGCCTCGTAGCTGCCGAGGTTCATGGCTGCCTGAGTCTAGAACCTCTCAGCTGCCGAGCTGCTGTAGCTTTGTCCAGAAGGATATCTAGAAGATGTCTGATCTAATTAGCATATTATGCTTTTATTAGTATAGATAATTCAGGCACAATTCATCTTCATTTGTGGACCTGTTATAAACCTAAAGAAACATCTCCCAACAGAAATGTTAGGGCAGTTTTGAATATTCTGGTTCAAACAGGGTAAAAAGAAAAGTTAAATGGAGTTACTAGTTCTAAGAAATTCTGAAGCCAACCAGGAATATTCCATCATGTTTCAGCCGTGGGAATATTCCTTTATTGGTTCATGGATCCCCTCTATGAGTCATTCTTGCTTTTTTTCATCTAAGGCAGTGGTTCTCAACCTTCTGGCCCTTTAAATACAGTTCCTCATGTTGTGATCCAACCATAAAATTATTTTCGTTGCTACTTCATATCTGTAATATTGCTACTGTTATGAATCATAATGTAAATATCTGATATGCAGGATGGTCTTATGCGACCCCTGTGAAAGTGGTTGAGACCCACAGGTTGAGAACCGCTGATCTAAGGGAACAAGTGTTTAAGGCTGTGTAGTTTTTATCAGCCTGCTACCTGCCCCTAGAATTTAGGAGTCCAACAGTCTTCTTTATATTGTACTTTCTCTCTCTCTCTCTCTCTGTCTCTCTTTCTCTCTCTATCCCTTTCAATCCAAGTTCACATTGTTTTTGAAAGTTAAAATTTTTAGAAAAATTTTGTGCATCTCCTATGTATGACATAGGAATTTATTTTATATATTCAGGCTCATTTACATATCTTTTACATATCTTTCTGATTTCTACTGAGATGGCGGAGGGACAATGCCTTTAAAGCTCCTTTGAAGCACCCTAAGTTTGATTGAGGCACACCCTTAATGGCTTCAAAGAACTTTATGTTTTGATACCTTAGAAATATAGGAAGAGTTGTGAAATCACATGCTGATTTTTTTCTAGAACATTCTTTTCTGCAACAAATCTTCCTAGTTTTAACTTTTTTCCCTTTTTTCCATGTGTATAGGTGGAGAACTTCCCACTTGTTAAGTCCTGCTACATTTTTATAAAGTCAGTTCTTCCTACAATTTAACATTTTTTTCCTTGTATTTTACTTAAGCTGCAAGAAGAAACCAGGCCACATCTTCAGTTCTTTACCAAAATCTCCTAGTTCATTGTTATATTTTATGACTTACACACAACTGCAGGATACAGTTTTACTAAGACATCTGTCACAGCATAACAAGGATATTTTTTCCGTTGGTTTCCAATAACATGTTTCTAACTTGCTGTTAAGCCCTGACTAACAGTGTTTTTAAAGACTAGATTGCTATTGACAGTCCGTATATGACAGTTTAGTTATTCTATTAAGTCTACATAGAATTTCTCTATCTTGGTCATTTCTTCTGAGTTCTCACTGAGTTGTTAATGTCATATTTCTGCTAATGTTCTATTTGTGAGATAATTAATAAATTATCAGATTCCAAAGACCTTTCACCTTTTTAGGTGATACATCCATCAGCACTGAATTCTGTGGTACCAAAATACTGCACCCAAAATGGAACAAACTTAGTTTAAAACAACAAAATGTATTGTCACTCAGTTTCTGTAGGTCAGACAATTATCATGGCATAACTGGACTATCTCCTGTGAATTTTATATGGCTGGAATCAAGGTATCAGCAGGGTGTTCCTTTCTGGGACTCTAGGGATTAATCTGATTCCATGCTAATTCAGATAGTTGCTGAAATCACTTCCTATTTGGCCAAGTCCCAATTTTCTTCTGGTCATTAGTGCAGTTCTGGTCATTGGTCCTTGCAGTTGCTTGTGTTCCTTATGTATTCCATGAGACCCCTTCCAACAATAGTCAGTCTCTCTCAGACTTAACATTCTGCTTCAACTCTGATGCTAGATGGGGAAAGTTCTATTTGATCAGATTAGATCCACCCAAATTATCCTATATAATAAAAGGCTAATATGCAAATTGTCCCCTCGACTGGGAGTTCGACTAGGGGGTGCAGGACCCCCCCCCATCTACAGTCACTCCCCCTGGCTGGCTTGGCCCTTTGGCCCTGATTGCAGTGGGCCGGCCAGGCCCCACCCCCACCTGTGCACAAATTTGTGTACTGGGCCTCTAGTTCAGTATAATAGCCTTATCATAAGGTTTATAACCTTACTTACACCTGCAAGTGCTCATGGCATAAGCCATGATGTGACATATTTAGAGTCCCAGTGATTAGGACAATGTTAATTAAAGATTCAGGCCTTGCTAGGTTTCTCCCTACTGAGACCATATGCTATGCAAACAACTGTGTGGTCTTGAAGTCATTTAATCTCACCAGGCTCCTATTGATTTACCTCTTTACCTTCATTCCTAACTGAAGAGTGGACTAGAATAGGGTTTCTTATATTCTGAGGAACTGCCTGGGAGGATAGGAGGAGGAGGCTGGATGGAGGAAGAGTATTTTATCCTGGTGAAGTTAGCGGGTACCCTGCTCCAATTAACTTTATCTTCCATCACTTTTAGTAGCTGCACCTCTGTTTTATCTATCCATAATCATAATCATTTGCCTTTCCCTTTACTGCTTATATATGGTCTTCTATTTCTTTTAATTTATGTCTCAATCCTTTTATGTCCCAAATTCAAAGGGTAATTTCTAAATTTCTCATCATAATATTGTACTAGAATAGAATGGTAAGATTATAAAGACTGAAAGAAAAAAGAAGGAAAGAAAATAATTCTAAGTGATGAAAAGAAGAAAACTAATTGAAGGAGTTGGGATAAATCTATTTTTTTGTTACCTGGTTAATTTATGTTATTATTTCTTAAGATTTTATTCTAGTTGCCTGAGAACTTAGTATGTTGATGTTCTAAAGTTTTTTTTCATGAATAATCTTCTGTAACTGTTCATTTTTTGTCTTTCTAGTATTTCTGTAATGAACCAAAAATAGGTTCTCTTTTTCTTTAATCTATTTCAATATTTGAGAAAACAGGATGTGGGCTGTCTTCTTGATGCAAATTAAACATTTACATCATTTTAGATAGTAAGGCATGTCTACCTGAAATTTGTCATTTTAACTTTTGTTTTTTTTAAGGAATTGATGCTCTAGACATGGATGATGATCAAATTGTTTTGGAAGTTCAAGAAACTGTTTTTGTTTCAGATGTTGTGGATTCAGATATAACTGTACATAACTTCATTCCTGATGACCCAGACTCAGTTGTAATTCAAGATGTTATTGAGGATGTTGTTACTGAGGATGTTCCGTGCTCAGATATCTTAGAAGCAGAAATATCTGAAAATATCATCATTCCTGAGCAAGTGTTTTATTCAGATGTAACCGAAGAAATTTCTTTAGCACATTACACAGTCCCAGACGATGTTTTACCTTTTGACATTACTTCAGCCTCAATGTCTCTGCCAGAACACTTCTTGGCAAGTGAATCTATACAGATGTCTGACTTTGGATATATTGAACACGTGGTTCATGATAGTGTAGTAGAAGCAGAAATCGTGACTGATCTTCTGACAACTGATGTAGTTTCAGAAGAAGTATTGGTAGCAGACTGTGCTTCTGAAGCAGTCATAGATGCTAACAGGATCCCTGTGGACCAGCACCATGGTGATAAAAGCAACCGTGAGGACTTCCTTATGATTTCCTGTAAGTCTTGGGGTAATTGTTTAAGGTCTCTTCTTTTCACATGGGGTGATATTTTCATGACTTATTAAGATAAATTTTGTAAGCTTATGAGCATTATTGTTTTAGTTTGGATCCTGTAAGATGAGCTATAATTAAGAAAAAAAGTGAAATGGTACAAAGTAAAGTGTTATTACTATGCAAGGATGGAGTAATTGATTAGGAAGATAAAGGCTGAAAAGAATAGAAATCATGAAAGATGTGGCTAGGCTGAAACCTACCTAATCAGAATTACCATTGAAACTTGAAAGGATTTCAGCTTAGAAAAATAACTTTAGCTTTATTATACAGTCAGTTCTGCAGGTACTGTCTTTTTTCCATAACAATTTCTCTTTCAAAATAATTACCATTTTTAAAACATTAATTCACTGTTGGGTTTAGAATTATATTATTTTGATGCCTTTAAATAAAGTCAATTTAAGACCATAAAAAACTATATAGATTTCAGATTTATTTAAAATTTAATGCCAGAGTTTCTATACTGTGTTCATTGCTCCTTATGGCATGCTGGCTTCCTGGACTGTGTTTAATTCCTTACCAATTAGGTCAATTCTAATTTTGCTTAAGTAGCAAATGTCATAATAGTTCTGTTAATAAATCTCAATAGGTATCTCTGATCTTTCTAACATTTTTAGATGTGTTCTGTACAATAATAACGTTTCAGTTTGTTAGTAGGTCCTATCCCTTACCTCTTGGTTTAAATAAATAGGTTGTCCCAAATTATCAACTCATGGGACTACAAGTTTTATACAGATAGAGTTCAGAGTATTCCTATAAACACTACATACAAGTTTTTACCCCTGTATTTTTGTGTATAGAACAGCAAGGCTATCACATAAATTTTGGGGCAGAGAGAAAAATTTCTTTACTTCTTAATGTGATCAAATATGTCATTATGGCCCAACATTGTGGTAATGAAATTTTCTGCATCTAATTGAACTTGCTTGATAACTGTTAAGAGCCTTATTTACTGATTTTATAAACATTCTTTGAATTTCTTCTGTATAACCTGTTCTAGAAAAAGTGTTGAGTATAATAACATACAGTTTTTGACCTACAGCTTATAAGTTATTTTGAAAGAAAGAGTGGGTAGAAGTAGTATCCTATCTAATAAAAGGGAAACATAGTAATTAGCTTACATCTGATACCCTTCCCGTTGACTAATCAGGGCGATATGCAAATTAACTGCCAGCCAAGATGGCGGCCGGCAGCCAGGCAGCTTGAAACTAACATGAGGCTTGCTTGCTTCTGTGACGGAGGAAACAAACGTTCCCCGCCTGCCTTGCCAGCCTCTGAGCTTACAGTTTGAAACATAGTTACAAATATAGAAGCTAAACAAAATCCCAGAAACCTGCTTTCATCAGCAGAGGCCTCAGAGCTGGAGTCAGAGCTAAAGCTGGCCCAGAATAAAAGAAAAAAAAAGAAAAAAAAGGAGTAGTTGTTATCTTCAGTCACCCACCAGCCTGAAAACAGCCCTCAGCCCCTCACCCAGGCAGGCCAGGCACCCCAGTGGGATGGTGGAGCAGTTGAGTGGGGGCACCAGACTAAGGTGGGGCGCTGGTTTTTATCATCGGGACTAGCCTTTAGTGGTTACTGAAAATTCTTTGCTCTTGCACCTGCTGGCACTCGCATCTGCTGCTGGTGCTGGCCCCACTTTCACCTGCTGCCAGTGCCGGAGCCACTGCTTGCAGCCACTGCTGGCACTCGTTGCCGGCCCCAATTGCTCAGTGATGTCATTGGGTCCAAGCTGCAGCTGCCGGCCCTAGTTGCCCCTCAGGGCCTGTCCACCTACCCCTGTTTCTGAGGGGTGATAGGGGCTGGCAGCTGCTTCTCGCACCCGCTGCTGGCACCGGAGCTGCCACTTGCACCTGCTGCTGGCACTAGTCCTGATTGCTTGGCACTGTCAATGGGTGCGAGCAGCAGCTGCAGGCCCTGATCACCTCTGAGGGCTTCTCCATCTCTCCCTGCTTGTAAGGGGTGATCGGGGCAGCAGCTGCCGCTCGCACCTGCTGATGGTGCCGTCTCCACTTGTACCCGCCTCTGACACTGGCCTCAATTGCTCTACGTTGTCATTAGGTGTGAGCAGGGCCAGTGCCATCAGTGTGCAGGAGCAATGGCAGCGGTGATGCCAGCAGATGGGACTGAGGGGCTGTGATGGGAGGGGCTGGGTGGAGGTGTGAAGGATGGGCTGAAACCCACCCTTGTGCCCACCACAGCCTCACAGCCCATAGTTCCTTTCAAGGTGAACAAATTTGTGCACTGGGCCCCTAGTCATATATAATAAAAGCATAATATGCAAATTGATCAAATGGTCATTGGTGGGGCGGGGCTGGTGAGTAGGCGGTGCCAGTCCAGCCAAGGTGTGCCAGCAGGCAAAGGGAAGGGATGGCAATGGGGGAGGGAGGCAACAGTGACCAGCGGCAGTGGAGAGGTGATGGCGGGGTTGAGGCCATGCCAACTGGCTGGCTCTGTCCCTTGGCCACCCGTCGCCTCCTACAGAGGGAGGCCGACAGCGGCAGCAGCAGCAGGGTAGTGGGGGCAGTGCCATCTCCTGATCGCCCACCCAGTCACCTCCCGCAGAGGGAGGCCAGCGGTGGCAGCACTAGCAGTGTGATGGGGTAGACGGTCCCCTGATCACACACCTCGTTGCTTCCTGCAGAAGGAGGCCAGACTGCAGCTTAAGCCCGCTCCTTGTGGGGAGCAGGCCTTAACAGTCAGTAGGACATCTCCTGAGGGCTCCCGGACTCTGAGAGGGTGCCGACCGGGCTGAGGGACCTTCCTTGAGTGCATGAATTTTCATGCACCAGGCCTCTAGCAGCTGTTATAACTGTAAAACTTAGGGAAAGTTTTTGGAATGAGATGTCCATGGGAGCTTTGAAAAACTGGGACATATTCTGAAGAATTTGAATATAAGAATGAAAGGGAGGTGCCTGTGGTAGGGAGAAATCTGGCAAGGCCCGAACCTTTGATTAACCTTGAAGTTCTATCCAAGCAGGAATTAAAAGCCAATGTGGAGTGTAAATTACCTAGCTGAATATTAAATAATTGTGTTTCAACACACAGAGCTCCTAGGAAAAATTGGAAGAATTACTGGTTGTATGGAAATCTTGGTCCAGTCAATAGTTGATCACTTAATCAACTTTAGTGGCCATACAAACATACAATGCTAACTATGGTATTAGCTCACAGAAGTTACTACACAAAGCCTGGCCGGTGTTGCTCAGTTGTTGAGCATTCACTCATAAATCAGGATGTCACAATCCTTAGTAGGGGATGTGCACGAGGCAGCCGATCAATGATTCTATCTCATCATTGGTGTTTTTCTCTCTCTCCCTTCCGCTCTCTGAAATCAATAGAAACATTTTTTTAAAAAATGCTGCTACATATGAAGCACCAAATCATTGGAATGGGAGAATCTGATTTGAAGTATTGCCAAATTTGAAAGTGTTTTTGTTTCAAAGACAGTCAAGAAAGTGAAAAGTTTACTTAGAATAGAAAAATATTAAAGCATATATTTGAAGGTATGGGAAATAATATATGAAAGAACTACAACTGAACAATGAAAAGGCAAATAATGCAATTTAAAGATGAGAACTTGAGTAGACCTTTTCCCAAAGAAGCAAGCAAGCACATAAAAGATACACAACATCATTAGTTAATAGCAGGTTGTAAATAAAAACTAATGAGGGTATGACTTTCACACTGAAATGGGATTTTTAAAAATGGAAAGTAAATTATTGGTGGGAGTAAAAAATGTTGTACTTCAGAAAAATTGGGCAGTTCCTTCAAAAGTTAAACATAGACTTACCATGCTACCCAACTATATATGTCAATATCTATATAAATGCCTACATATACCTACATATAAATATATTTTGAGAAGAATTGAAAACATACATTTACACAACAGTTTTTACACAAATGTTCATATTAATCCTAATAGACAAAATGTTGAAACAACCCTGATGCTCATCAGTTGTTAGTTTTTAAAAATGTCATATCATACAATGGTCTGTTATTTGCATTGAAATGTTAATGCTTCAAAATGGATGAATTTTGAAAATGTTATTAATATGTAAAATATCTAGAATAGTATCTATAAACAAAAGGTAGACTAGTGCTTACCTAATCTAATTGTGGGATTGATTGGGGAAAGAGTTTAGCTAAAGAATGCAGAGGTATCTTTCTGGGGTGATGGAAATACTCTAGAAGTAGAGGGAGATGATTGTTGAATAACTGTCAATTTCCCAAAAACTACTGAATTACAGTTTACACACTGTAAAAGGGTAAATAATGCTGTGTGAATTTTATCTCAGATTAAAAAAGAATGATGAATTACCTGAGGCAATTAATTGTTATAAGAAATTAACAGAATAATAAAACAACTAAGTCATAATCACAGTTATGTAAGTGAACTTTAAGGGTAGATAAACAATTACATGGCCACTCACTTCAAAAACCACCTGGCCAGTGTGGCTTCAGTCTGGGCGTACTGAAGGGTTGTGGGTAAGATTTACCTGGGTTACAGGTTCTATCCCTGGCAACCAATGGATGTGTCTTCCACATCAGTCTCCCTCCCTCCCTCTCTCCCTCCCTCTCTCCCTCCCTCCCTCCCTCCCTCCCTCCCTCCCTCCCTCCCTCCCTCCCTCCTTCCCTCCCTGCCTCCTTTTCACTGTCTACAAAGCAATGGGAAAAAATATACTCAGATGAGGATTAAAAAAAAATACACAGTGTCATGAAATAGTGCAACAATGAGTGAAAATTCTGATTAAATTATAGCCAAACAATTTTATATTCATCTAATTTACTCTTCAAGTCTAAATTATAGATAAGTCATTCACAGGTTTTCCAGAAATTTAGAGACCTGTGAGAGCAAACAATCAATTGAAAGGATGAAAGAATTAAAAAATTGGTAAAATGACTGATAGTAATTTTTTAAAGTAATTAAACCAAAAGTACATTAAGATTATGCAACAAAAGACAATTGTTTACAAAATATTAACTACAAAATATTTCTGATAACATGATGTATGTTTGTTGTTTTCTTTTATAACAAAGACAGTAGACACTGTCTTTAAAATATGATTACAAATTCTTACGTTTTATATTTTTTGCTTAGATGAGCATGAATTTTAAAATCTGTTTTTTCTTGAATTCATAGACATTGACTTGAACATTAAACAGATGAATGTTGAATATTTTCTATATGTTTGGCAATGTTGTAGGCTCTTGGAATTTCTAAAGAAAACATGATAGTTCCTTTCATGTGACTGCCTTCAAATAGGGGTATAATTGATTACAGATAAAGTACAGAAGCCAAGGATTAAACTCGGGTTTGCTACATAAAGTGGTAAGGGAAAAGAAGCACTGGTAAAGAAATGAAGAAGCATGGCCAGTGAAGTAGGAAAGAGGTTGAATCACAGAATCCTAGTGTAGAAAATGACGCATAGAGGATAATGAACATCTTTGAAATGCTGTTACTAATGGCAAATTAAATGTGTCCTGAGAATTGGTCATGAGTGATGTTGGTGAATACTTTTGGTGAAGTCATGGGCAATAGCCTAATGAAGACAGTTTAGAGAAAGTGGAATGAGAAGAATTGGAGACATGAAACAATATCTTGCAGGAAGATGGGGGGCAGCGGGGAGAAGAGAGGACGTGCGCACACGTGCGCGTGCATACACGGTTTAAGAGAAGGTGATGTTTTCAGAGAACAGAAAATGCTGATACATGTGAAAGGTAGAGGAGGTATTTAGTGCTTAAGCAGGGGATTAGGTTTATTATTTATTATATATATCTACACACACACACACACACACACACACACACACACACATTTCAGAGAGGAAAGGAAAGGGAGAGAAAGAAACATCAATGATGAGAATCATTGATCAGCTGCCTCCTGCATACCCCTACGGGGGATGGAGGAGCCCACAACTCAGCAGCATGTGCCCTGACCAGAAATTGAACCGTGAGCTCAACTACTGAGCCACACCATCCAGTTTTAAATTACAAGTAGCACAATTAGTTTGTACAACCATGCAGTGAAGACAGGATTTCTGGATTTAGTTGTTGCCAGGCAGGTAGAGTGAAATTCAGTAGATTATCTTTTATGATGTTTCAGTTCTCAGGGAAATAGAAAGTAAGGTCAGTTGATTAGCTGGTTGAAATTTTAAGAAACAAATGTGAAGTAGAATGTTTTCAGGTCTTTAAAAATGGACCATTTGCATTGGGGGATTTTTTCTTAGGTTGATTTAGTTGCATAGAAACAAATGTAAAAACTTGCCTTAGGTAGGTTTGTGGTTCTCCAAATCAAGTGTGATGAAATTAGAGATGTACATAGGAATTGGAAGAATATGCAAGGGAATGGTTAGAATGATCAAACTTGCAATTAAACTGGCTTCATAGTTATATTTGCTTTTTCTTTCTTTCTTTTTTTTTAAATCCCCACCCAAGGATATATTTTTCTATTGTTTTTTAGGGTCAGTGAAGGAAAGAGAGAGTGAATGAGAGAGATGTTGATGTGGGAGAGAGATTGGTTGCCTCCCACTTCCTATCCCAACCAGGGCTGGATATCAAACCTGTAACCCAGAACCTGTGATGCTGTAGTACGAGGGCTGGTGTTCTAATCACTGAGCAATACCCACCGGGACTAGTCTTTTAAAGTGGAGTTGGAGCATAAAGGAATGAAAACTTGATTAAACTTAAGGCACATGGGTTATTTTAGTGGGGTCAGGCATGTTGGAAAAGAATCTAAAAGCAGAAGACAGTTTGGGCAATTGCTAGAGTGATTTCTCTTTTACAAGGTATGAAAAGAAGAATGGGTAAGGTGATTGTCAGGATCTTTGTTTCAGGAAATTTGATTATAGCAGTGAGTAGAGGCATTTGGTGGGAAACCTGTAGAGAAGGAAATCAAATAGACATTTATGTTCCTGGGATGTGTAGTGATTGATAAACTAACAACAATGTTATCTTCAGAGATTGGACATTTAAGTAGATGGAGAAGAAAGACATATATTAGAGTACGAATAATGAGAATGATAAGATTTTTGTGTTATGTAAAATTAAATTAGACAAAATGTAGCTCCTGTGTAAATCCAATATATTATTTTTTTTGAAAAATTATGAATTTTCTCTAGAAGTTTAGAGAAGTGAGATTTAATGAGATTAAATGAAAATGACTTTGAATACTAAAGAGAGACATCTTTTTCATTTCTTTCCCTAAACTCTTACTTAGGAGCTCACCGGGTATATGTTATGTAATGTGCTTTTATTACATATTTTAAAAACAGAAGTAACAGGAATATCTTTTACAGGCTATAGATAAATATGTGACATTTTGCCGACTCTAAAATTCCTCAATTTTTCAGTCCTTGAGAATTTTATTTTATGTTTACCACAGACATTTCTAAGAACATCTAGTTTGTAGACATATCAATTCAGATTTTTCAGCACTTGTTTATAATCACTTTACAAACTTGCCAAAGGAGGCCAGCTTTATTGTTATAGAGTGAAACTCCTCAGAGATTAGTTTTCTAAAGAGGTATAGATTTATTCTTGATTCTCTGTGACTGGTTTGCTAAAATCTTTATTCGGTAATGCAAACTCAGTTTGAATTCCATTGCTAGCTTTAGGAAAATACCTCAGTCAGCTGGATACATCTTTAAAATATTTAGCTTTGAAAAAATAGGCTAAATACACATCAGACCAGAATTAAGAATATGATGCCTATTTCTACCCACAAACTATATTTACAAAACATAGCTAAAATACTTTATTTTAGATAGCTGTGCACATCAAGGAAAGATGTATGTTCTTATGTAAGTATGCATGTATTTATCATTATAAAGAATTTAACTGTTCAAGTTCTTAGAATCTAGGTATCATTAAGCTTTTTTGTTTCAGTTTATTATCCTCACTTGCAAGTTATTAACTCAGTCTGCTATTCTCTTAATGTTTACCAAAACCCTTACCTTCTTTTGTTTATATGTTGAAGCCACCATTCAGGATTTCTTATTTTTTTTGCATTTGAAGGTCCTGTCCAATCCTCTCCCTCAGAACAACATAGCTACATTCCTATTAATATACTATAGCCCAGTACACGAATTTGTGCACAGGTGGGGTCCATCCTGTTGGCCCAGCCCCCATCGGGGCATGATCAGGGCTGGACCAGCTGTGGGGAGGAGCCTTGGGTGATTGGCTGGTGGGCCCCACCCCCAATTGGGGTGGGGTGGCAGATTGGGGGTCAGCAGCTGGGGGAGGAGCTGTGGAAAGTTGGCTAGCTGGTCCTGCCCTTGCTCAGAGCTGGGGGGAAGGGGATAGGTTGGAGGTAATTGGGGACGGAGCTGACTGGGGGGAGGGGCCATGGGCTGATCAGGGTGGTGGGGGCCCATTGGGGGTGGGTCGGGCTGAGGGAAGGGGCCACAGGCAGTTGGCTGGCTGGTCCCATCCCCTATTGGGGTAGGGAGGATGATCAGGGGCAGGGCTGACCGGTTGTCTGGCTGGCCCCACTCCCTGATCTGGCCAGTTTGCTGGCTGCAGTGGGCGTCATAGCAACTGGTCATTCTGTTCGTTCCGGTGTTCTGGTCGCTGACTTTTTATCTCTAATAATAAAAGCATAATATGCGAATTAGACTGGACATCCGAATGACCTTCCAGAGGTCCTTCTGGATGACTTTCCGGATAAAGTCATGGCTGTAAGGGCCGAGCCCCTTGTATGAATTTCATAAATTGGGCCTCTAGTATACTACTATATAGATAATTTCTGTTCTCAGATTTCAAAAGAATTAATTTTTTTCCTTTTAGGAAAATTTCATCTTTGTTCCTAGTTTCACCTTTTTCCCTTTCTGTTCGAGATCCTGACCCAATTATTCACCATGTCATCTAACTCACTTTATATAGATCATATAAATCATGAACATGCATATTGTTACAATTGAACAATAACGTTCTTGCTCCTGCAGTCCATTCTGATTGCTGCTCCTCCTTTTAAAAAGTAAACTTCTCAAAGAAATGTATACCTACATAGACTTTTCAACCCACTTTAATCTGACATCATGTAGCATTCACTAAAATTGTTTTCACCAAGTACATCAGTGTTACTGCATATCACTGCAGGTATTTCTCCTTGACTTTGTACATGGGAGTTCTTGTTGTTCATGTCTGGAAGAAAGATTTCAGGATGCTTTTTAAAAATATTTTTTGCAAGTAATTTATTTGGCATGGGGTTTGAGTTTATTTCTGATAAATTAGAAGCTAAATTAGTTACAATATCACTGTATTTTTATTTTTTATTTTTAATCTTATTCTCACACAAGGATATTTTTTCCGTTGATTTTCAGAGAGAGTGGAAGAGGGAGGGAAAGACAGAGAGAAATATTGATGTGAGAAAAACACATCAATTGATTGCCTCCTGCATGTGCCCCAACCAAGAGCCTGGGCTGGGAGCAGCCTGCAACCGAGGTATGATTCCTTGACTGAAATCGAATCTGCGACCCTTTGGTCCACAGGCTCTATCCACCAAGACAAACCAGCTAGAGCTGTATTTTTGAATGTCAGGTATTTTTAAATATATATATATATATATATATATATATATATATATATATATTATTAATTTCAGAGAGGAAGGGAGATGGAGAGATGGAAACGTCAGTGAATAGAGAGCATCATTAATCGGCTGCCTCCTGCAGGCCCCACACTGGGAATTGACCCTGAAAACCCACCATATGCCCTTGACCAGAATTGAACCCAGGACCCTTCAGTCTGTAGACCCATGCTATGTCCAGTGAGCCAAACCAGCTAGGGCTTAATGTCAGTTTTTGAAATCCTAAATTCATTTTAATGCTTTGTGTAAGAATGCTCTATGTAATTATACATAAAAATGTTGATCTAGATTCTAGACATATGCAATTGTTGGATTTCTTGTTGAACATGATGAGAAACTTGCAGAAGTATTTTAAAGATGTAAAAATCTAAATCCTATGTTTATAAGCAAGAATTTAAGATAAAATTAAATAGTGGTAAAAACTATTACCACAGGCTTATTAGCTGAATTGTGCTTGAATCATGAACATACTCATCTTACCTCTATTAATGGAAACCATCAGTAGTTATACAATTTAATGCCTACAATAACTTAAATACCATAAGAGTATATACATTCTTAAAGTACCAGTTTGAGTCATATGGATTAAGTTTTGAATTCTGGCTGTGCCAGTTACTAGTTTTGTGACCTCAGGTAAGTCAGTCATTCAGCTTTTCTAAACTTGTTTGGTCTGTTGTATACAATGTTGAAAATATTTTAACACTTTTCTCATAGTCTTAGTATAAGTGTTAGTAGTACATATAGAATGTTAGCTTTATTAGTACTATCACACTTAAAAATAATCATCTGAATTATCTGCTTATCTTTTTTTAAATTGTATTTTTTTATTGATTTTAGAGAGACAGGGAGATGGAGAGAGAGAAATAGAATATCAATGATGAGAGAGAATCATTGGCTGCCTCCTACATGTTCCTCAGTGGGGATCAAGCCCAGGCATGTACCCTGCCTGGGAATTGAACTGTGACCTCTTGGTTCATAAGTCAATGCTCAACCACTGAGCCACCGAGGCCCAGCTGAATTATCTGCTTTTCTATTGGATTATTAACTTATTAAGTCCATGACTTCTCATATATTTTACCCCACTTCCTAGCCCAAAGCCTAATTTATAGCTGTGACTCTGTTAAGTTGAATGAATGTATAAACAAAAAGATAACAAAATATATCTACTCAGGGGAACATGAGAAAGGGAACTAAAAGGAAAATGAAAGGCTTGATGAGTGTATTAAAGACAAGTTAAATCAAATTTTCTTGTCTTTGGTTCCGTTCTCCACTGTGTTTCTGATCTTTTGCTGTCAGGTCACTTGTGTCTAGATCAGAAAAAACATTCCTTCGATTTTTGTCTAATGCACTCAACATCAGTAAGTGTCACTTTTGTTGTGAGTTAGATCATAAGTGGATAGCAGTGAATGAGGTTACAGTATGTGGAAATTTTATTTTTGGTGTTTATTCCAAGAATCTTTTTGTTTTGGACATTATTTTTTCCTTTGGTAATTTTTCAAATCCTTTGCTACATTGATAAAGTTTAAAATATGAAATGCTCTATATTCTCTCAATCTCTATTGTTGGGGTTTATGTGTGTCTCTATTGGTAATCCAGAGTAGTTTTTCCCCTCCAAAACATGACATAGTCAACCTTCATTAAGGTAGTGAGAATGTCTTTAAAAATACATTGGCTGTGTTTGTCAGCAATGACCCAGATTCACTATTTTTTATAAAGTTGTATGTGTTATATGTATAAGGCACTTTTATGTTTAAACAGTTTCATAGGAGAATTTATATTCATCATTGCGTTGTACCGTTTTGAAAATCATGTTTTGATATTTTTTTAAAAAGTACAATTCTAATAGAAACAGATAAGAAAAAATACTATTAAGAAGTGAAATAAGCCAGTTGGAGAAAGAGAAATATCATATGATCTCACTCATTTGTGGAATGTAATAACCAACATAAACTTATGAACATAGATATATCCAGAGGCAGAGAAGCATCAATCAGACCATCTAACTTCAGAGAGAAGGCAGGGGAGGAGATCAACAAAAAGGACTTGTATGCATGCATATAAGCATAACCAATGGACACAGGGAACTGGGGAGAAGTCAGTGGGAGAAAAAGGAGACATATGTAATACTTTAAACAATAAAGAATTAAAAGAAGCAGTGAACAGTGCATCTATTCGACAGACCTGGAACAGTTACGGTTGCTGCCAAGGTTCCAGTGCAGATGCAAGAGAAAAGGATCCTCGTGCTTTCTGTCTGTCTGATTGTGGCAGCCAAGATTGAATGGGGGAATACAGTGAAAAAAAAAAAAAAAAAAGAAGCAGTGTGTAGCTAAATTAGATCAAGTTCCACTGGTGATAGTCAAATTTAATAATAATAAAAGAAGAAACCATGAACATTAGGTAGTACTGATAGAGTACTTAAGTAAGATCAGTGTTTGCTGATTTTGCTAGTAGATATTCTGCCCAATATTTTTGAGAATATAATGATGCATATACTTAATGGATGTAATTATAACCAGGGGTATATAGTATGTCATTTCATGACTTTTGTTAGTTTTCAAGGCTACTAGGTATTTGCTTTAAGTGTTTTTTACTTTAATATCTCCTCCCACTTTGATAAGAATTTAAAAATGTAATCATTGATTTTTCTACTTTCTAAATAATTCTATTATATGAATCAAGTTAAAGATTATGTTTTTAAGAAGGACTTTTGAAAATGGTAATATTTTATTTAAGAACCTACTTTTATTGGGTGTTTCTTCATTTTTTAGTAGATGATACTGACAAAATAGAACAGAATGTTTCCTCTGGAATGGCCATGGACACAGAGTCAGAAATCAGTTCTTTGAAAGTGGATGGCACGAGTCCTGAAGTCATCAAAGTGTACATTTTTAAAAATGACCCTGGAGAGGATGACTTAGGTAAGAGGAAACCCTTAGTATGTTCATATATCCCAATCAAACACATCAACCTGATCACTTAGATAAGAACAGTTAAATTTTTTTAGGATAATTTATAAAACAAGTTTTCATTTTAATAAAAGCATAATATGCTAATTAGACTGGATGTCTTTCTAGACAACCTTCTGGACAAAGGCGGGGCTGCGAGGAAAGCCCAGGTCCCAGGTGCCTGCTGGAGGCTGGAGGGAAGCCCAGGTCCTGGGTACTGGAGGGAAATCCAGTTCCTAGGTGCCAGAGGGAAGCTGGGGCTGGCAGTTGGGGAAAGGAAGTCCTACTCTTGCATGAATTTCGTGCATTGGGGCCCTAGTACTGATATAAAAGCGTTGAAAGAGGTCATTTGTTAAAGTGAAACCAAGTAAAATTAACTTTTCTAAGTTCTTGTACCTGTCATCTTTCCTGCTAGGTGGCACCGTGGACATCGTGGAAAGTGAACCGGAGAATGATCCTGGGGAACTACTTGACCACAATAGCAGTATTAGTGTGCCAAGGGAAAAAATGGTTTATATGACTGTCAGTGACTCTAAGCAAGAAGATGAAGATTTAAGTAAGTAGGCGGCCTTTTTATGGGAGACTGTTTTATATTTCTATATGCTTTTAATTTAAAATTCAACCATACAAAAAAATGAGCAGCACTATGCAGACATATTTTATGTTCCTTATGCCGTATTCCAAAGAAGAACATCAGCTACACTTAATGTATCGTTCGGATTTTACTTAAAACAGAAATTATAGTGAAGGCAAAACAAGGAATGATTCATTCAGATGTATAATTATTTACTACTAGAGGCCCAGTGCATGAAATTCATGCAAGGCAGGGGGGGAGTGTGGCGGGGAGTTCCCTCAGCCTGATCTGCACCCTCTCCAGTTCGGGAGCCCTCAGGGGATGTGCTACTGACGGCTTGGGCCCACTCCCCATGGTTCTTTGCTCTCTGTGGGGCCTGCCTGCTCCACACCACGGGGATGGGCAAGCAGGCCCTGCTGGGTGCTCCCTGCTGCCCCAATTGCCTGCGACTGCCCAGCAGGCCATGTTGGGTGCTGCCTGCTCCCTGGTCGCCGCCCCCGCCCCGGTGGCCCTGCTGGGTGCTGCCTGCGGCCCCGATTGCTTGCTTCCTGGTTACCATGGCGACTTCCCAGCAGTCCCTGCTGGGTGCTGCCTGCGGCCCCGATTGCTTGCTCCCCAGTCACCATGGCGACTTCCCAGCAGTCCCTGTTGGGTGCTCCCTGCTGCCCCGATTGCCTGTTCCCACATCGCTGCTGCCATTGCCCAGTGGACCCTGCTTGGTGCTGCCTGTGGGCTCCGCTTGCCTGTCTGCGGGTCGCCGCTGCCACCACCTAGCAGGCCCTGCTGGGTGCTGCCTGTGGCCCCACTTGCCTGCTGGGCCCACATTGCCGGGGTGACACTGCCAGTGTCATGGAGTGATGGTTAATTTGCATATTACTCTTTTATTAGATAGGATATGAAAATAATATTCTAGATATGTAACATTTGAACCTTTTTTCTGTTTGTCTATTAACTGTATTCAAATAAGAGATTGTGGCAGACCTCTTACAAACCTTGTCCTAAAAGTGTTCTGTTAATTTTCTATTTAGATGTTGCAGAAATCACTGATGAAGTTTATATGGAAGTGATTGTAGGAGAGGAGGATGCTGCTGTTGCTGCTGCTGCTATGCATGAACAGCAAATTGATGACAATGAAATAAAAACTTCCATGCCTGAAGCATGGGCAGCAGCTTATGGTAAGTGACACACTAATTAGAACAATTCATGTTCTTAAATGTAAATTATTTGGTTTGGAGGATTTCACAACAGCCTGGCGTTCCTGGAGATGTGATGAGGAAGATTGAAGAGGGGATGACAACCTCGGGCCGTGCCGCGTCTCGGGGGCCTGCGGGCCTTTCCGCTCCATTGTGCAAACTCGGCCCAGTGGGACAGGCAGGGGGACGCAGGGACGCATTTTTCTGCTTGTCAGAGCCGTGGCGTTGCACGGCGCGAGGGACCACACAATTACATTCCTCTGCTCTGCGCTGGGAAAAGCTAACGGGAAAGCTGTCGCCAGTTCGCATCACCTGCTCCCCGACAGCTGAGGAAAGGGCGCCGGCCCAGGCCCCACATGTGGAAGACCAGCTCCATGTGTGTGGGGGGGGCCTTTGTGCTTTTTTTTTTAAAAAATCCTCACCCAGGAATATTTTTTCCATTTATTTTTAGAGAGAGTGAAAGGGAGAGGGAGAGACAGAGAGAAACACCGATCTGAGACACATCCATTGGTGGCCTCCCGCATGCCCCCCCTGACCAGGGCCAGGAGCCTGCAATCGAGGTAGGTGCCCTTGACCGGAATCGAACCTGGGACCCTTCAGTCCGCAGGCCGATGCTCTGTCCACGGAGCTGGGCTGGCCGGGGTTGTGCTGTCTTTCAAGTCAACCACACCGTTGCCTGCACTAAGCTGGGAGACGGCCTGCTCCTGGGTCCATGGGCTGCCAGCCCTTACGTGTACCTTCCAGGCTGAGGATAGAGGACAGCACAGCAGGCAGGAAGGTTCTGGAAGGGGACTGTGGCTGACGGGACCCCCGTCCGCCCTGGCTCAGCCCCCTGAAACCCAGGTGCACGTGGCCCGGCTGCTTTCTCAGGAAGGCCCTGGTCCGAGGCCCCCTAGAGACGTTCCCTCTCCAAATCGCAGGCCTCGTAATTAGAAAAGCTTATTGGAAATGTTTTCAATAGTTTCAAGCTGAAAACATGCCCATGTATTTTAAATAACCCCACGGGGACGGAGGATGGGGGCAGGCCAAGCCGGCCCGGAGGCAGCTGCCCGCTGCAGGCCACAGGCCGCAGGCCCACATGGGCGGGTGCCAACGGTGGGCTATTGGCCGCCCTGTCTGAGCCAGAACCCGGAGTCTCTGTCCTGCGGCCACGGTGGAAATTATTCCAGCAGGGGCCCTGGTGGCACTCGGACAGTGATTTGTTTTCTCAAAGGCCAGATTGGGAAATCGTGTGGCTCCATCCGTGTTTGCCTTCTCAGGATGAGCACAGCCTTTCCTTTAAAATACTCCACCTGAGCTGGGAGGGCCCGGGGGACGGGGCCCCGTGGTTTTAGTGGCAGAGGCTCGAAGACCCCAAGGACCGCTCAGGAGTCGGTGGGCGCGCTCCAGCCTCCAGTGACCCCGCGGCCAGAAACTGTAGCCAGACGGGGCGCGGAGAAGAAGAGCAGAGGGCCTGTGCAGAGGGCCCCACAGAGAGTTGGAAGTGATGGGAACAGAAGAGAGAAGGCATGTTGATGAGAAACATGAGGGCGAGCTGGCGCGGATTCTGGAAAAAAAAAAAAATGTAAATTATTGTTGGAAAATTGTTTGTATAGCCTTAGGCTTCAGAAATATGAAGTACCAGGACAGTGATTTAAGGAAAAGTAGAGGAAGATTCTATGTTAACTAGAGGCCCAGTGCACGAAATTCATGCACTGGTAGAGTCCCTAGCAGCTGCCAGCTGCTGGGCAAGTATTCCCTCCCTTCCCCCGGCCAGGTTGGCCCTGCCCTCTGGTCAAACACCTGGATGAACTCCTGGTCGAGGGGACAATTTGCATACTACACTTTTATTATGTAGGAAGGTGTTTTTTTTTTAATTTTAGTAGGAATTTTCTTCATGCCTATTTTATGTAAGAGGTACATAGACTTTCAGCCTGAAGTTTTTTATCTTGATTATAGATGGGCCACAACTTTACTATTTTGAGTCACAATGAGGTATGCTCATGGAAAATGATGATAGATTTAGCAGTTAGGTATTTTCTACAGTCTTGTATAACCTAGAGGCTTGAAAAATTCACGCACTTGGCGGGGGTGAGGGGGTGACGCTCAGCCTGGCCTGCACCCTTTTGCAGTCCAGGAGCCCTTGGGGGATGGCTGACTGACAGCTTAGGCCTGCTCCCCATGGGCCTAAGCCGTCAGTTGGACATCCTTAGCTTTGCTGTGGAGGCAGGAGGAGGCTCCCACCACTGCCGCTGTGCTCACCAGCCAGCTTCTGGCTGAGCAGCACTCCCCATGTGGGAGCACACTGACCACCAGCAGACAGATCTTGTGTTGATTGCCTGCCCCCTGGTGGTCAGTGTGCATCATAGCGACTTGTTGTTCTGTTTGGTCAGTTTGCATATTACTTTTTATTATGTAGGATGTATATCCATAAAACTCATTAACTAGCTAGGAAATTCTGTCATTTATGGATATCATGGCTTACTTTTCATTATTGTAGTTAATAAAGATTCCCTAATTTGTTATAATTAAAGAATACTGTATAATTTTATTTTTTAATGCTCATTGTTAGGTGGTAATTCTGACGGAATTGAAAACCAGAATGTCACTGCAAGTGACCAATTGCAAATGGATGAGTCTGCTGGACTCGGCAGACTGGCTAAACAAAAATCAAAGAAAAAGAGAAGATCTGGTTCCAAGCAGTACCAAACAGGTGAGGGCATATAAGTTCCACAACACAATGTGTTTTATGAGCTCTCATGTAAAATTAGTATGTATCTACAAAGATGTTGTAATGGCATCTTAGCTGCTAAACCACATATAGCTTTTGTGTATTGACTTGACAGATATAATTTTAAGAATTTGGTGGTATTCTTGAGTGATTTCCTTGGATAAAAAGAAATCGTTTTTGGAACAGATATTCAGGAAAAAATCAAAACTTTAGATTACTTTAGTGGAAATAAAATTAAATTCCTAAAATATGTTAACCCCTTCCCCAACAATTTTTTTGTTAAAAACGTTTCTTTTTCAGACTAATTTTTTTATTTTGGTTCTATATAGTATTTTTGATGCTGGTTATGAAAACAGTTTGTAACTCGTCTTCCTATAAACCATATTTTTTTACCATATTTTCTTAGTATACTCGTCGACGACTGAAAAAGAACATTTTGTGAAAACGTGTATACACGTTTCTGCCGGGGAAGGGGTTAATTACCTTTCAGTGGATAATTTTAAAGAATCTGTTACTGACAGCATAAGAGGCATCACTTATAGAGGAGGAAGACAAATAATTTGGTTATTTATTGGGCCTATTCCTTTTCTATATTGTCTTGTATAATTATTTGCATATTAAAATTTTCTTTATAGTTGTTACAATTTAAGTTAACATAAATTTGTCTTGAAGTAAACAAGGTTGCAATGTTGAACTGTATTTCTATGAATGATTTTCATAGATATCTAAATTTATGTAGCTTTAAATTGGTACTTTATTTGTTTTGACCTGGAGTGAGATTGGTACAGTCAGACTGAATGAAGTTTTTGGAACAAATTCTGTTTATTAGTAGGCTGCTATATTTCTTTTGTTGACACAATAAAGAAATGCTAATCTAATTTAGGAGTGCTTATCCATCCAATTGTTTGTAATACACACTTTATAGTTTTGTGGAAATCATAACAGAACTTGGTTTGATGTCTTATATGCCTTTCCTTTTTTTTTTTTTTTTTTAGCAATTATAATTGGCCCTTATGGACATTCCATAACTGTCTATCCTTGCATGATTTGTGAGAAAAAATTTAAGTCCAGAAGTTTTTTGAAAAGACACATGAAAAACCATCCTGAATACCTTGCCAAAAAGAAGTACCACTGTACTGACTGTGATTACACTACCAATAAGAAGGTAAATTTACACAACCACCTGGAAAGCCACAAGCTGACCAATAAGACAGAGGCCATTGAATGCGATGAATGTGGGAAGCATTTCTCTCATTCTGGGGATTTGTTTACTCACAAAATGGTGCATAAGGAAAAAGGAACCAACGAAGTGTACAAGTGTAAATTTTGTGAATATGAAACCACTGAACAAGAGTTATTGAACCACCATCTTTTGGCAGTTCACAGCAAGGATTTTCCTTATATTTGTGTGGAGTGCGGTAAAGGTTTTCGTCACCCTTCAGAGCTCAAAAAGCACATGCGCATCCATACTGGGGAGAAGCTGTATCAATGCCAATACTGCGAATATAGGTCTGCAGACTCTTCTAACTTGAAAACGCATATAAAAACTAAGCATAGTAAAGAGACACCATTCAAGTGTGACATTTGTCTTCTGACTTTCTCAGATATCAAAGAGATGCAGCAACATGCTCTTATTCATCAAGAAAACAAAAGACACCAGTGTTTGTATTGCGACCACAAGAGTTCAAGCTCAAGTGATTTGAAACGACATACAATTTCAATTCACACGAAGAACTACCCCCATAAGTGTGATATGTGTGATAAAGGCTTCCATAGGCCTTCAGAACTAAAGAAACATGTGGCTGCTCACAAGGGCGAAAACATGCACCAGTGTAGACATTGTGACTTTAAGATTGCAGATCCATTTGTTCTAAGTCGCCATATTCTCTCCGTTCATATAAAAGATCTTCCGTTTAAGTGTAAGAGATGTAGAAAGGGATTTAGGCAACAGAGTGAGCTTAAAAAGCATATGAAGACACACAGTAGCAGGAAGGTGTATCAGTGTGAGCACTGTGAATATAACACTACAGATGCCTCAGGCTTTAAACGACATGTTATTTCCATTCATACGAAAGACTACCCTCATCGTTGTGAGTACTGCCAGAAAGGGTTCCGGAGACCCTCGGAAAAGAACCAGCACATAATGCGGCATCATAAAGAACTGGGTCTGCCCTAACAATACTTGTACAGATGTTTGTGAAGATGCTGGCCTTGAAGCAGAAAATTGATTTTAAAGCCCATCAGTGTCATTCACATACAGAACTGTACAGTGGTTTATGGTATGTACAAATAGAATATTGTTTCTAATGGACTTCTTTTTACAGTTAATACCATAGGGTGTTCTATATCCTATTTGTTTAATGAGAGAAAAGTAGCAACAATCAAGTTGCTTTTATTTAAATAATCCTTGATTCTATTTTTAAGTCTTAGAATTCTTATTATTTATTTAACTATTTACTTTATTCACTTTGATGGTACTCTCGTAAGACTTCTTAAATCCGAGAATGCATAAAATTGATAACTCTAAAAATGGTCATTTTGACTTATTTTCCCCCATGAGTTTTTTTTTTTTTTTATATATATATTACATAGAAACATCTGCTAATATGAATGGGAGATACTACTGTTAGGTCTAATTGTCATATGAAAGTAATTTCCTTGTCTTGGTATTTTTCAGACCACATGGCAATGAAACTTTTTTATGATAACTTTAGTAGGTTTGTACTTAATTTTCATTTGGTTGAGAAGACAAAATATGCTTTCTTTGACTTTCTTTGTAGTGTTTACATATTGTCAGTACAACACACTTTTAGAAAGTCTTACTGAAAGGTTTTGAGTATTCCTGTTTTGGAGTGGTTGTATTCTATGAATGAGACTTAACTGTGAACTGAGTTTAAAGTTAAATTGTGGCTCATAGGGTATTTTGCAATTTGGTGTGTAAGCCTATGCTAAATTTTATATGTGCTTCTATGTTGTTTACCTATGTAAACATTCAATACTAAATTTAAGTCTATAGTATTAAGTGTACAGTAAGTGGAAAGGTCGAGGGATGTACAAAAGAGCATTTTGCAAACTTGCAAAATGTAGTATGATACATCATTACTATTTAGAGAGATTAAAATTCAGCTGAAGCATAACTAGGGAAATAAGAGACACTAGTGTTTTTAAACACGGAAGGCATTTTTCTTTTAAATTTCTTTGGTAATTGGAAAACAGAAGTTAAGGTATTTCTAAATAGAACGTATTCTTACAATTTCAGCTCATAAGTTGAGTTTTGAAAAGCTAATGACTATCCAGACATAAATCTCTTCATTCTCACTCAGAAGCCTATAATAGAATTTTTTTTTTTCACAAAGTATGGAGAACTTAGGAAGCAGTGGCTTCATGTACCAGAGAATGGGTACTAATAACATGTGGCTAGTTCAACCTGCCTTTTTTGATAGTGAGCAGAGTTGCAAAGATTTAACATTCAAAGAAAATATTTAAGAGGATACAATTGTACATAATGAAATGTGAGGCTTTATTTGGAATCACCAAGTCTTTCACAGTTTTTTTTTCCCACTAAGAATTGACATTACACGGTCAATGAATAATAATAATAGATACAAAATTAATTCAAATATGAAATTAATTTTAATAGTTCATTAGAATTTGGTTTTATGAATACATGTTTTCAAAAACAAAAACCTTTTTAGATTACTTAAATTGGCTATGGCACATTGTGAGAGATTAGAAATTTTATTCTCACTGATAGATACCATGTTACAGTGCTTCTTTCTACTCTTGCTGTAAAGATTTTACCTTTTGCCTCTTTCAGTGCCACTAATATTCATATTCAAAAGTTATATTTGTAGGGTTAGAAATCTAAATATGTGAGGGTTTTAAGAGCATGTGAAAGCAAGATTAATTTAGTTCTAAACCAAATGCTTTAGACATTTGATAATTAACTTAATCTTAATGCCAGCCAAAGCCACAAGAAGGATTTTGGTACCTCTTATGCCTTCTTGGCCCTCATATATGTCCTCACCTCTTTTTTAGTGTTCATCCATGGTCCTGTTCTTGTAATGTCTTATTACTTTGTGTGAGCATTTAAAAAAAATCTCCCTTTAATTTGTTTCTCCCCCTCCCGTAATACAAAGTGAAGCGTTTAAATTAAAGTTTACATTAAAAAATTTTAAAACAAGATAGTTACTTATACTTTTAAAATAAACATAAAAGAACACACTTTACATACTTTATTTTCTCACATAGACTGAAGTTATACAATTGTTTTGTTTCTAGCACAGTATTGAAACGTTTAAAAGGTAATTCACTTTTTATAAAGAAAAAGTGAAATTGCATGTACTGTTATGTACTGATATTAGTTGCAGGCTATTTTAATTTTAAAACAATTTGATGAGCAAAGCCAAAAAAGTGACATTTCTGTTTAATGTTTAAAGAGGTGCAGATTTTTACAAGACCATAAATTATTGCTTCTCACATAGACAGAAGTTACACAATTGTTTTGTTTTTTGCACAGTATTGAAACCTTTAAAAGGTAATTAATTTGGTAAACTATTTGTTTTTATAAAGAAAAAGTGAAATTGTATGTACTGTTATGTACTGATATTAGTTGCAGGCTATTTTAATTTTTAAAACAATTCGATTAGCAAAGCTAAAAAATTGAAATTGTACTTTCTATTTTGTACTGATATTAGTTGCAGGCTACTTTAATTTTTAAAAAAATTTGATGAGCAAAGCTAAAAAAGTGATGTTTCTGTTTAATGTTTAAAGAGGTGCAGATTTTTACAAGACCAAAAGTTATTGCTTTTTTGAAATAGCCTATTAAATAGTCTTCCTCTGTACACATTTTACTTAAAGTAAAATATGAAATTCATACAGAAGTGTGACACTATTGTAAATGTGTACTTGAGAATAACATGCAAAATAAAATTAGAATATTTTTCTGTTAATCAGTGTTTAGTGTATTTGATACCAATATTAACACTTTTCCTTAAGAAAAAAAAAACACACCAAAACCATGAAGTTTTGTTAAACCTAATAAACATAAAGTAGTGGACTATTTTTGTTTTCCCATTTTAAAAACTCATTTTACCTAACAATGGAATGGAAATGCTTAATTTTTAATTTTGTGTCTTGAATGTAGACATTAATCCCATTATGCAAATAACATTTTAAATAGTTAGCTCTTTAATCTGTGTCTTTGAAATTCATTTTTATTTTTTATCTTCAAAATGTTATTTAGTATCTCTAGTTCGTCTGAGATAAATTTCCCATGATAACATGTTTTTACATTTACATTTTTTAATTTATTGGGGTGATGTTGGGTAATAATATATATGTTTCAGTGTACATTTCTATGATACATCATATGTATATTGCGTTGTGTGTCAACCACTCTAGTCTCCTTCCACCAACATATATTTGACCCTCTTTACTCTCTTCATCCTTTCCCCAGACCCCTTCCCTCTGGTAACCACCATAAGGTGGTCTGGATATGATTTTTTGTTTGTTTTTCTTGTTTGTTCCTTTGTTGCTTTCAGTTTTATGTCCCACATGTGAGTGAAATCATATGACTCTTGTCCTTTTCAATCTTACTTATTTCACTTAGCATGATATTCTCAAGATCCATCATGTTGCAAATGGCAGTATTTTACCCTTTCTCATAGCTGAGTAGTATTCCATTGTATGTCTGTATCATATCTTTAATTATTCATCAAAGGACACTTAGGTTGTTTTCATTTCATGGCTACCATAAATAAGGCTGCAGTGAACATGGCAATGCATGTGTCTTTATGAATAGTGGTTTCATATTTCTTGGGTTCATACCCAGAAGAGGGATTGCTGGACCAAATGGTAGATAAATTATTTTTTTAGCACTTACATTCATTTCATACACAGCACTAAGTTAATTCAACAGTCAGTGATGATTATTACTATCTCCATAGCAAAATGACCTCTCCTA
Organism: Myotis pilosus; assembly: GCA_036010255.1. Classification (NCBI taxonomy): domain Eukaryota; kingdom Metazoa; phylum Chordata; class Mammalia; order Chiroptera; family Vespertilionidae; genus Myotis; species Myotis pilosus. The sequence goes on from JASKON010000044.1 coordinate 804,512, forward strand.
GAGCTAACTCTGTTTCACCAGAGGACTGTAGTGGACACAAACATACTGTAAAATGGATTATTGCCAGAGTAAAAAAAATCAGAAGCTAAGTAAAAGTTATTAGGAGTTATCTTAGTTCATTTGGGCTGCTGTAACTGTACCATGTACTGGCAAACATGTCTCTCAATTCTGTAGGCTGGGAAGTCCAAAATCAAACTTAGCAAATTTATTGTCTGGTAAGGGCCCAATTCCTAGTTCATGGCCAGTCTTCTTTTTGTGTCTTCACACGGTACAAGGAGGGTGGGGATGATTCTGGGGTCTTTTATGAGGTCACTAGTTTCATTCATTCATCCAGCAGATCTAATTACATTTCAATATGGATTTTAGGCCCACCTCCTAAATCTATATTGGGATTAAGTTTCTATATAAGAATTTTAGGAGAACACAAACATTTATCCTATATTAAGATTTTAAAAAAGGATTGAGACATTTTGATGTTTAGTGAGTTAAAATTTAGGAAACATTCCTGGCTTGTGCACTAAGTGGTTAGAGCATGGGCCTGTGCAATGCAGTGTCTCTGGTTCGATTTCTGGTCAAGGGGCACCTCCCTGGGTGTCAGGTTCTATCCCTGACCCCAGTTGGGGCTTGTGCGGGGCTTGTTCGGGAGGCAACCAATTGATGTGTCTCTCACTTCTCTTTCTTGTTGCCTCTTTCTCTCTTTCTCCCTCCCTCTCTTCCTCCTTGTCTTTTTTTCCTCTTCTGCTTCCTCCCCTAGCCCCTCCTTTCCTTCCATTCTCTAAAAAAGCAATGGAAATACTATCCTCTGGTGAGGATTTGAATTTTAGTGTGCTGTTGAAACTTTCCATGGTGTTTTTGATTGTAGCTATATCACTTTTCATTTCTTCCTGATTCTTGCATAGGTTGTTGATTTTCTCATCCATCTGGTGAATGAATTGTACAACCATTATTCTGAATTCTTTTTCTGTCATGTCGCATGCTTCAACTTCATTAATTTCCTTTCTCGGTGATTCCTCATTGTCTTTCCTCTGAGTGTTGTGTCATCTCTTCATTCTGATTATCCCCCGATGGTTAAAACGTCCAGTTGCGTGGGCCTGGGCTGTGTGCAGTGGGAGCCTCCCACAACCGTAGTGTCACTGAAGAGCTCTGACACTAAGATGTGTGGTTGTTGTGGGTTGGTGGGAACCAGGCTCGCTCTGAGTGAGTGTTGCCAGCGCTTAATGTGGCTCCGTACACGCCCTTATCATCAGGGACCCTGCCTCCATCCTGCTGAAACAGAGGCCCCCTGGAGCGTGTTGAAAACCAGAGCCCCCTAGCTTGCGCCAGGAGTTAGAGTTCCCCAAGAATCCAGTATCAGAGTCTCTGTTGCTTCGCGCAACCTCGCCTTGAGAATCAGGGTCCCTGTGTGCCCTTGCACCAGGAATTGGAGTCACTGGCTCTTAGTATGAATGCACAGGGAATCAGGATCTCCGGTGCAGGTGATAAGAAACACAGTCAAGTCCCTGGTGCTTGGTGCTGCCTCCTGCTCAGAGAATCGGGGTCCCTGGGCCTGTGCTACGTCGGACAAATTCCCGGTGTTCATTTGCTCCCAGCCCAGGGCTCCGAAGCCGGCAGTGTGCATAGGATCAGTTCCTGGTGTTCGCACGTTTGCTCCCAGCCCAGGACTCCTGAACCCGGCCTTACACAGGATCAGTTCCAAGGTGCTCAGGCACTTCCAGGCCAAAGTTCCTGCAGTGCTGAGGCCCTGGCAAGGGGTGGGTCTATCAGTTAGTTACTCTGGCGCTGCCTGGAGCCTGTTGGAAGGAGGGATAGGCTCTGTTACTCACGGATCTCCCGCAGGGATTTCTGAACTTTTGGTGTCCGCAGGTCTGTAGCTATGGTCACAGGTCTCTGTCCCCAGTGGCTGCAGGGTCCTGGTTTGTGTCTGAGATCAGACAGGGTGGTGCTGAGCCCAGGATCCTAGTCTCAAGCAGCTCTCTTTCCCAAGATGGCGTGGTCGCTGTGCCTGTGCTGGCTGCCCAGGAGTGTCTGAACAGGGAGAGAGACTCCGCTGCCTAAGACTGCTGGTTTAGCAGCCCCTTAGAAGACCTGCCGAATCTAACTGTCCCTAACTCATACACACACACACACCACACACATCCACACACTGCTCTATCACTTCCTTGTGTTCTCACACTCTCTCCCTCCCTACCTTCCTGCTGGTCGCCATTTTCAAGAATTAGGATTTGATTTTTAAATAAGAAACAACAGGCACCATCTTAAAGTATAGCTAGTGTCATTAGTTCATTGATAATGGTCTGCAGTAATCACCTCACTTAGTTCTAAAATACCTTTAATTTTAAAGGTAAAGATTCTGTAGTTCTTCACCTCTAGAAATGTGTTTGCCTAATTTAAATAGTAAGTAATAGAAATTTGAGTTCAGTATTAAGAGAATATGGTGAGAAAATCAAGATTTCACTTATATGTGGGATCTAAATAATGTAAACAAAACAGAAACAGACTGATGGAGCGGGGGATAGGGTCTGGGTGAAAAGGTAAAGGAATTGAGAAGTACAGATTGGTAGTTACAGAATAGTCAGAGGGATGTAAATACAACATAGGGAATCCTATGTAATAAAGAGTATATGCAAATTGAACATCATACTGTCACAAAGATGGTGGCGCCAGTAGCCATAAAATGGCGGTGCCCAGTCCCCTCAGCCCCACCTGAGTCGCACAGCCCTTTCAGCCCATCTGGAGGGGTAGCAAGCATGCGGTGTGGCCAGACCCGCCCTCAGCCCCTCGGCTACCCAGGGTTTGTCCAAGGTGCGGGCAAGCCTTGGATGGTGGCTGCCCAGCCACCCAGGGCCACCTGAGGCTCAGGTAACCAGGGCCAGCCGAGGCTTGTGCTGCTGGCAGTGGCAGCAGCAGAGGTGGGATGCGGGTGTCACCTTCCCCTGATCACCGGGTCATCTCCTGTCACTGAGACCTCCCGGACTGAGAGGGGGCAGGCCAGACTGAGGGACCACCCCTCCAGTGTATGAATTTTCATGCACCAGGCCTCTAGTCTATATATATAAAAGCCTAAGTGACCTTTTTGACCAGATAACGGGATGACTGGCCAGTAGCTATGATGCACACTGACCACCAGGGGGCAGATGCTCAATGCAGGAGCTGTCCTCTGGTGGTCACTGTGCTCTCAAAGCCATCCTCCCTTAGCCGGCTAACCTCCTGTGATCACTCCCCCCGGCCAGTGGGTGGTCAGTGCACTCCCGTGGTACCTCCCCCTGGCTGGCCCTGATTGGGACTGGGTGAGATGGCCTTGATTGGCACATTCAACAGCCAGGCTGAGTGACCCCACCTGTGCATGAATTCATGCACTGGCCTCTAGTATAGTCTATCTATCCTATGTAATAAAAGAGAAACATGGTAATTAGCCATACATCCGCTACTCTTCCCATTGGCTAATCAGGGCGATATGCAAATTAACTGCCAGCCAAGATGGCCGTCGGCAGCCAGGCTACTGACACGAACAGAAGGCTTGCTTTCTTCAGTGACGGAGGACTCCAGCATTCACCGCCTGCTGCTGCTGGGCTCTGAGCTGCTAAGAAACATTGTTACAAATATAGAAGCTAAACAAAACCCCAGAAACCTGTTTTCAGTCAGCTGGGATCTCAGAGCTGGAGTCCCAGCAAAGTTTCAAATACAGAAAGTAAACAAAGCCGGAAACCTGCTTTCAGCAGCGAGGTCTCACAGCTAAAGCCGGCTCTCAGCTCAGGTAACAGCCATAAATCCAAGAATTAAAAAAAAAAAAAAAAGGAAAAAGGGAGGGGTTGGGAGCTTCAATCACCGCCAGCCTGAAAACGGCTCTCAACCCCTCACCCAGACTGGCCAGGCACCCCAGTGGGGAACCCCATCCTGAAGGGGATGTGACCAGCTGTAAACAGCCATCATCCCCTCATCCAGGGTGGCCAGGCACCCAAGCGGGACCCCCACCCTGATCCAGGACACCCTTCAGGGCAAACCAGCCAGCCCCCACCCGTGCACCAGGCCTCTATCCTATATAGTAAAAGGGTAATATGCTTCCCAGCACCGGGATCAGCAGAACTGAGAGGGCTCCCAGCACCAGGATCAGCGTGACAGGGGACAGCACCCAAACCCCCTGATCGCCCTGCAGCTCTGTGTGACAGGAGGCGGGGCCACAACTTCCCTATCCACCCTGCTCTGTTCGTGACAGGGAAAGGCACTCCAACCCCCTGATTGGCCCTGCTCTGTGCCTGACAGGGTGGAGTTTCCCAACCCCCTGACCGGCCCTGCTCTGTGGGTGACGGGGCAGCGCCCCAATCTCCCCATCAACCATGCCTTGAGTGTGACAGGGGGCGGCGCCCCAACCCCCCAATCGGCCCTATCCTGAGCTTGACTGAGGGTGGCATCGCAACCTCCTGATCCGCCCTGCTCTGTGCATGAGAGGGCATGGTACTCCAACTCCCCAATCAGCCCAGCTCAGAGCCCGACCAGGGGCTGTGGGGCTGGCACCTAAGGATTGGGCTTGCCCTCTGCCACCGGGAGTGGGCCTAAGCCAGCAGGTCGTTATCTCCTGAGGGGTCCCAGACTGTGAGAGGGCACAAGTGGGGCTGAGGGACATCTCCTCCCCCTATGCCCCTGTGCACAAATTTTTGTGCACCAGGCCTCTATATATGTAAAGCCCTAATATGCAAATAGACTGAATGGTGGAACAACTGAAAAACTGGTTGCACTACTATGCACTGACCATCAGGGGGTGTGCATGGAACATGGTGGATGTCGGCAGCAGGCCGCAGAGTGCAGAACATGATGGACACTGGCCATGGTGTGATGGTGGAGCAGGTGAGTAGTGGCGCCAGACCAAGGTGAGGTGTCAGTTGCTGTCTCGGGATGAGCCTCTCTGGTGGTTACTGAAAATTCTTTGCTCTTGTGTGCTGCAGTCCTGCTGGGTGCTTGCACCTGCAGCCGGCACCTGACCCCTCTGGCACCCACTGCTGGTGCTTGGCTGCTGGCCCCAATAGTCCCTCAGGGCTTCTTTACCTCCCCCTGCCCCAGAGGGACGATTGGAGCAGCAGCCACCGTTCACATCTGCTCTCGCCACGCCGCTCGCACCTGCTCCTGGCGCTCATCTCAATCGCTCCACCTACTCAGCGGGTGCAAGCAAGGCCAGTGCCATCAGCGCGTGCAAGTGGCAGCAGGACCACAGCTGCGGGCAGAAGGGACTGGGGGCCAGGGTGGGAGGGGCTGGGCGGGGGTGTGGAAGATGGGTTGAGACCCACCCCTGTGCTCAATACAGCCTCATGGCCCACAGTTTCTTTCAAGGTGCATGAATTCATGCACTGAGCCCCTCATCCTATCTAATAATAGACAAACATGGTAATTAACCATACCTCCGACACGCTTCCCATTGGCTGATCAGGGCAATATGCAAATTAACTGCCAACCAAGATGGCCACCGGCAGCCAGGCAGCTGAAGTGAACAGGAGGCATGTTTGCTCCAGTGATGGAGGAAGCCATGGTTCCTCGCCTGCTGCTGCCAGCCTCTGAGCTTGCACTCTAAGAAACAATGTTGCAATTATAAAAGTTAAACAATCTCAATGCTTTTAGCCAGCCAGCCGAGCTGGAGTTGCAACAGTGTTTCAGTTATAGAACCCAAACAAACCCAGATTCCTGCTTTCAGCAGCTGAGGTTTCAGAGCTGGAGCAGAGACTCAGAGCTAAAGCCGGCTCTTAGTTCAGTGACAGCCATAGACGGTAAATAAATCCCAGAATAAAAAAAGAAAAAAGAAAAAAAGGAGAGGTTGGGAGCCTCAGTCATCCGCCAGCCTGAAAACGGCCCTCAGCCCCTCACCCAGACTGGCCAGGCACCCAAGCGGGACCACCCCCTGATCCAGGACACCCTTTAGGGCAAACCAGCCAGCCCCCACCCATGCACCAGGCCTCTATGTTACATAGTGAAAGGGTAATATGCCTCCCGGCACCGGGATCAGCAGAGCCACAAGGCCGCCTGGCACTGGGATCAGCGGAGCCGCAGGTCTCCCGGTACTGGGATCAGCAGAGACACGAGGCCTCCTGGCACCGGGATCAGCAGAGCAGCGAGGCCTCACTGCCCAGGTGTCAAGCGGAGCAGCGAGGCCTCCCAGCACTGGGATCAGTGGAGCTGGGAGGCCTCCCAGCACCAGGATCAGCGTGACAGGAGGCAGCGCCCAAACCCCCTGATCGCCCTGCGGCTCTGTGTGTGATAGGGCACGGGGCCACAACCTCTCTATCCGCCCTGCTCTGTTCGTGACAGGGAAAGGCGCCCCAACCTCCTGATCAGCCCTACTCTGTGCCTGATAGGGGGGAGCTCCCCAAACCCCTGATCGACCCTGCTCTGTATGTGACAGGGTGTGGCGCCCCAATCCCCCCATGGGCCCTGCTTTGTGTGTGATGGGGTGGAGCCGCAACCTCCCCATCGGCCCTGCCCTGAGTGTGACGGGGGGAGTGCCCCAAACCCCTGATCGGCCCTGCTCTGTAGGTCATGGGGCTGCGCCCCAACCCCCTGATCCACCCTGCTCTGTGTGTGACAGGGAGTGGTGCCCCAACTCCCCTATCGGCCCTATTCTGTGCATGACAGTGGGGAGCTCCCCACCCCCCTGAGTGGCCCTGCTCTGTGTGTGACAGGGTATGGAGCCCCAACCCCCCTGATGGGCCCTGCTCTGTGCATGACAGGGGGCAGCACCCCAACCCCCTGATCGGCCCTGCTGTGTGCATGACAGGGGGTGGCGCCACAATCTCCCCATCAACCCTGCCTTGAGTGTGACGGGGGCGGTGCCCCAACCCCCCAATCGGCCCTACCCTGAGCGTGACTGGGGGTAGTATCGCAACCTCCCGATCCGCCCTGCTCTGTGCATGACAGGAGGCGGCACCCGAACTCCCCAATCGGCACTGCTCTGAGCCTGTCCAGGGGCTGCATCTAGGGATTGGGCCTGCACACTGCCACCCGCAGTGGTAGCAGGCCTAAGCCAGCATGTCGTTTTCTCCTGAGGGGTACTATACATAAATTTTGCGCACCTGGCCTCTAGTAATATAATAACTATGGTGCCAGATTCGTATTGGGAATATTGGGAAAATATTTTGTAAATTATATAAATGTCTGATTATTATACACCTGAAACTAATACAAAATAATATTGAATGTCAAATGTAATTGAAAAATTAAATTTAAAAAAAAAGGAATAAGGTGAACATCACTGGCCAGTGAAGTCAGATAAAACTGAAACTCTTGAATAACTTAGCTATAATAGAACACTTACACAAGTAATAAGTAACACTCGTTAAGCAATTCTATAATACCCACTACTCAGTTCTCTGACTTGTTCTCTGGTATATCAATTTTATAATTTTTTAAAAATTTCCACAAATTCTAGGATTTGTAAGGAAGACCATATGACTAGGCACCTGTCAGCATCAGCTTTGCCTGGAAACATGGGAGAAATGCAAAATGTTGGGTGCAATCTATACTTATTACATGAAAACTGCATAAGACCCAGCAGTCATTGTATTGTGGTAAGAAATAACACATCTTGACTGTTTTTAAGTGACTACTTCAGTACTGTTAAGGATATTCATACTGCTATAAAACACCTCCTTAACTTTTTAAGTCTTCCAAATCTGAAGTAAATACCTGTTGCCCTTTTCCCAGTCCTGGTAACCAGCATTGTGTTTTTCTATGAATTTGATAATTTAGAGGAAAAGCTTTCAGTTACTCACCACTGAGTATAATATTTAATATGGGCTTTTATATAAGGCCTTTGCTGTATTGAGGTACTTTCCTTCCATTTCTAGTTTGTTTGAAGTTTGTGACATGATTTTTCTGTATAGTTGAGGTGATTTTACCATTCTTGTCAATGTGTTTTATAATCTTTTATTTTTGAAATAAGTTGTACTTAACACATTGTATGTGGGAAACATATTTATACGTTTTACGTATTTATACGTTCTACCAGTGTAGTAGAGCATGGGGCACGTATTAATATGTTTTTTTATAGACTAGCGGTAGAATGCGGATAATGTATAAATACGTAAACTAAAGTTATCGTAATTTTACTGAACGTTGCCATTTGCGCAAAAAATTAACAAAAATGGCCTGTGCCACCTGTTAGCGCGCGATAAAAACTACCCGCAAACAATGTGTTAATCATGGTGTATAAAGCTTTTAGTAATATACTGAACTAGAGGCCCGGTGCACAAAATTTGTGCACTGGGCAGGGGGGCGTGCAGGGACCCTCAGCCCGCCTGTGTCCTTTTGCATTCCGGAAGCCCTCAGGACATTCTTCGCACTGCTGTGGAGGCGGTAGAGGCTGCTCGCACACCAGGCGTGATCTCTGCTTCTAGCTGAGTGGCAATCCCCCTATGGAAGCACACTGATCACCAGGGTGCAGCTCCTGCATTAAGCTTCTCCCCCTGGTGGTCAGTTGTGAGAGTGAACCAGCAATCTTTTCTGTCAAAGAAAGGAGCTCGCCACCATCTTAGGTCCCGCAGTTTTGATATGACCTTCACCTTCTTTCAGGGTGCCACCATCTTAGTTTCTGCGATCTTGGTATTACCTTCAGGCTCTCAGGGGGGCTGCCATCTTAGGTTCTGCCTTACCTTCCCCTTGCTCTCAATTAGCCAATCATGCAATAATGGGAATTGGAGCTCTGAACCCTGACCAATTAGGTCAGAGGTCAGAGTGAGGGGCAGGGCAGACCCTATCTCAGGAAATCGTGTGCTTTTGCTGTGATTTCTAGCTGGCAGGAGCACCCTTCTACGCAGAAGTAAATTTGCTTTCCCGATCCAGTTTCAGGTGTTTGTCATCTCATTCCTGCGACATTGTTGAGGGCATTTCTAACAATTTGGGGGCTCATCTAGGATTTAGCTGCTTTAGAGGGTCGTTTGGACCCCCCTTCCTAGAGGGGGCACACCCCACTGTCTCCTTATGGTGGCCTCTGGGAGAGGGAGGCCTACCATACTCTGAGCCAGCAACAGACTCTGGATGGAAGGTAGATGGGCAACTCAGGGGAGGGGCCCAGGAAACTGCAGTGACCAAATCAATCTGTGCACAGACCAAAGTACAAAAGTCTTTAGAGAGAAGTAAATAGTGCCTTGGTGGTTGGGACATACCAGAGGTTGTGTGTGTGTGTGAGTGAGACACGAAGTGAGTGCAGAGCCCCTATCCAAGGCTTACGGCCAGGGGCACATGAAGCAACTCGGGAGAGGAGTGCAAGAAATCTCTAAATAGGGGGGTTGAGCCTCTCGTAGACACACAGCAGAGTGTGAGAAATCCTCAACTTAATAGGGGGGTTGAGCCTCTGGTAGACACAGTTAAACTTATAGGGATGGGTAACAAAAATTTCTCCAGAAGTAAGATCAGAAGACGGGAAGAAAGATCAGATTCCTCCAGATCAGTGTTCTCAACCTTCCCAATGCGCAACCCTTTAATACAGTTCCTCATGTGTGGTGACCCCCAATTTCATGGTTACAAATTGAACATAATTAAAGCATAGTGATTAATCACAAAAACAATATGCAATTATATATGTGTTTTCCGGTGATCTTAGGTGACCCCTGTGAAGGGGTCGTTCAACCCCCAAAGGGGTCGAGACCCGCAGGTTGAGAACCACTGCTTCAGATAATCTGTTGGGCATATGCTCCAATACTGGGAAGATAACTCTAGAACTAAAGGGAAAAGTAAGCAACAAATGATAAAATATTGCCATTTTATTTGACACAGGAACCCCTTCTAAAACCATCTGTATTTTGGCCCAAATTCGGGTCTGATTAGAATTGGGTTTGTCAACTTCTCATAGAATATGCTAATGATAAACATTAAGTCACTCAAGAGGAGATTGACTATGCTCTTTGTTAGAGAAAGGAACCAGTCGTCCTTTTCCCCCTAAAGGCAGAGAAGCCTGAAAGAGAACAAGGGGGACAGACAAATGGGATCTCTTGAATTGCTTTCCCCCTCCCTATTCCACCAGAGACAATCTGAGGAAACATCCAAGGTGGCCAGTTTACAATCCCAACCTTCCCCTCAGGAAGAGGGCTGTCTTGATAAGGCTCCAGCCTGTGGCCAGGAGGCTAGAATGGGAGCAATGCAAAAAGAATATTCACAGCCTACTCTTCCCATCATCTCAAATCCCTTCCCAACGGACTAGATCCCTTGAGAGAGATACCCTCCGGAGGAGGGGGAATAGGCTTTGTAAATGTTCACTCACCAGTTCAGAGGTGAGGGAATTTAAGAAAGATTTAAAGCCTCTGCTAGAAGACCCACATGGTGTAGCTAACCAATTATATTAATTTCTAGGCCCACAACTATATACATGGACCAAATTAATATCCATTTTAGGAATCCTCTCCGGAGAAGAAAGAACAATGATTCGAAGGTCAGCTATGGTGGTCTGGGAACCAGAGCACCCTACTGGCCCTGGAGCACTTCCAGCAGAGGTAAAATTTCCAAACTAGGAGCCCCATAAAAACATGGACCATAGAGGGCACATGAGAAACCTTAGGGAGCTAATCATTACAGGAATTAGGGAAGCAGAACCTAAATAAAGCCTTTAATACTCAACAAGGCAGAGAAGAAGGACCTTCCAAATTTTTAGCAAGACTAAAAGATCAAATGAGAAAATACTCTGGGTTAGACCCGAGGACCTTTTGGGTCAAGGATTATTAAAATTATATTTTGTCACTAACAGTTGGCCCAACATTTCGAGAAAATTACAGAATTTGGAAAATTGGAAAGACTAAGGCTTAGAGGAACTATTAAGAGAAGCCCAAAAGGTATATGTATGTAGAGATGAGAAGAAACAGAAACAAAAGGCTAAAATAATGCTCACCACTATGGAGCAAGTAACCCCAGGAGGACTGGCCCTAAGAGTCAAAAACAGAGACCACCATAATGGGGTCTTCCTAAGAGAAGAGGAGCACCAGGACCACAGAAGGGAAAAGGAAAGAATAAATGCTATAGATGTGGGAAGGAGAGACACTTCAAGAGATAATGGCTGGAATTAGAGAGGAGAGGGTAGTACCTCTCATGATTTTTGATGAAGACTAGGGAAGTCAGGGGCTCTTTTATGTTGAAGGATCCTACCAAGAGCCCTTGATAAATTTAGAAGTAGGACCTGTTGGGAGGAAGTAATATTTCTGGTCAATTCAGGGGTGGCCCGTTTCTCTTTAGTATATAAGCCCACATCCCTGAGCCTATCCAATGAATGTTTATTAGTTTCAGGAGTGAAGGGTGAAGACTTTAATGTGCCCATCTTCAAGGAAACACAAGTCATATACAAAACTTGGAAGGTCCAGACAGAATTCCTTTTTGTACCTGAGGCTGGGACCAATCTTTTAGGTCGGGATTTAATGACAGAATAAGGAGTTGGACTAACAAACGGGCACAAGAAAATTCAAGTCTCCCTTAATCTTTTGTCTACCAAGGAGGAGGAGAAGATCCTCCCTAAAGTTTGGAACAGGGAAGGAAACCGGGGAGGGTTAGATATTCCCCCAATTCAGATTGAGATAAAGAACAAAGGGGAGTCAGTCAGGAGGAGACAATATCAAATCCCATTAGAAGGGAGAATGGGGTTGCAACCAATTATCAAAGGCTTGTTACACATGGCGTCTTGAAACCCTGCATGTCCCCTTTCAACACCCCTTTTCTTCCAGTAAAAAAAAACCAGATGGATCTTACAGACTAGTCCAAGATTTAAGGGCAATCAAATTGTTCAGAGTAGACATCCTGTAGTTCCAAACCCATATATTCTTCTCAGCAAAATACCTCATGATCATGCTTGGTTCAGTGTAACTGATTTAAAAGACACTTTCTGGGCTTGTCCTCTGGCAAAGAGTAGAGATACTTTTGCTTTTGAATGGCAAAATCCTATTACTGGGAGAAAACAACAGTATCACTGGATGGTTTTTCCTCAAGGGTTTACAGATTCACCCAATCTTTTTGGGCAGATTCTTGAGCAAGTCCTGGAGAAATTCAAGACTCTCCTCTCGGTTAGACTAATCCAATATGTAGATGATCCATTGCTCTCAGGAATTAATTTAGGAGAAGTTACTGATACTACTATAGGTTTACGTAACTTCCTTGGTCAACATGGTTTAACAGTCTCAAAAACAAAGCTACAATTTGTGCAAAAAGAATTAAATATTTGGGACATTTAATAAGTGAAGGGAAGAAATGATTAAGTCCAGAAAGGATCTCAGGAATTACTAACATACCATTCCAAATACTAAAAAAGGATTTAGAAAATTCTTAGAACTAGTGGGATACTATAGGTTATGGATTGATTCTTATGTATCTACTAGAGGCCCGGTACACAAAAATTTGTGCACTCCGGGAGGAGGGGGGCGTCCTTCAGCCCGGCCTGTGCCCTCTCGCAGTCTGGGACCCCTTGGGAGATATGGACCTGCTGGCTTGGGCCTGCTCCCGGATGTCAGAGGGCAGGCCCAATCCCTAGGTGCAGCCCCTGGTTGGGCTCAGAGCAGTGCCGATTGGGGAGTTGTGGCGCCGCCCCCTGTCATGCACAAAGCAGGGCGGGTTGGGAGGTTGCGATGCCACCCCAAGTCACGCTCAGGGTAGGGCCGATTGGGGGGTTGGGGCACCATCCCCTGTCACACTCAAGGCAGGGTCAATGGGGAGGTTTCAGTGCCACCCCCTGTCACGCACAGAGCAGGGCCCATGAGGGGGTTTGGGGAGCTCACCCCTGTCACACACAGAGTTGGGTCAATTAGGGGGTTGGGGAGCTCCCCCCTGTCACGCACAAAGCAGGGCCCATCAGGGGGTTGAGGAGCTCCCCCCTGTCACTCAGAGAGTAGGGCCGATAGGGCAGTTGGGGCACCGCCCCCTGTCACACACAGAGCAGGGCGGATCAGGGGATTGGGGCGCCGCCCTCTATCACCCACAGAGCAGGGCCGATCAGGAGTTTGGGACACAGCCACTGTCATACTCAGGGAAGGGCTGATGGGGAGGTTATGGCTCTACCCCATCACACACAGAGCAGGGCCCGTGGGAGGGCGGGAGGTTGTGGCACCACCCTCTATCACCCACAGAGCAGGGCCGATCAGGGGGTTGGAGCGCCGCCACTCTCACACTCAGGGCAGGGCCAATGGGGAGGTTATGGCTCTACCCTGTCACACATAGAGCAGGGCCCATGGTGGGGGAGGGGTGGGGCACCACACCCTATCACACACAGAGCCGCAGGGCAATCAGAGGTTGGGGAACTCCCCTGTATCAGGCACAGAGCAGGGCTGATCAGGAAGTTGGGATGCCTCCCCCTGTCATGAACAGTGCAGGGCGGATAGGGAGGTTTTGGCCCCACCCCCTATCACACACAAAGCCACAGGGTGATCAGTGGGTTTGGGCGCTGCCCCCTGTCTTGCTGATCCCAGTGCTGGGAGGCCTCTCGGCTCTGCTGATCCTGGTGCTGGGAGGCATATTACCCTTTTACTATATAGGATAGAGGCCTGATGCATGGGTGGGGCCGGCTGGTTTGCCCTGAAGGGTGTCCTGGATCAGGGTGAGGGTCCCCACTGGGGTGCCTGGCCAGCCTGGGTAAGGGGATGATGGCTGTTTTCAGGCTGGAGGGTGACTGAAGCTCCCAACTGCTCCTTTTTTCTTTTTCTTTTTTTTTAAATTCTGGGCCAGCTTTAGCTCTGAGGCTCCAGCTCTTAGGCCTCCGCTGCTGAAAGTAGGTATATGATTTGTTTCAGTTCTATGATCAAAACTCTGTATCAACTCCAGCTCTGAGATCCTAGCTTGTTGAAAGAAGGTTTCTGAGTTTTTTTTTAACTTCTATATTTGTTAAAATGTTTCAAACTGCATTCTCAGAGGCCTGCAAGGCAGGCGGGGAACGTTGGTTTCCTCCGTCACTGAAGCAAGCAAGCCTCATGTTAGTTTCAAGCTGCCTGGCTGCTGGCCGCCATCTTGGCTGACAGTTAATTTGCATATCTCTCTGATTAGCCAATGGGAAGGATAGCAGTCGTACGCCAATTACCATGTTTATCTTTTATTAGATAGGATAACTAAGGGACTGTACCTCAAACTTTTGGATGAGGAATCGAATTACCTTCTTTGGGAACCTGAGGAGATGCAGTTAATAGAAACCCTCAAAAAGGCCTTAGTTACTGTCCCAGTGCTGGTGTTACCCTCATTGGAGAAATCATTCCATTTATTTGTTAACTAATAACCCAGTGCATGAAATTTGTGCACATTAAAAGGGAATTAATTAGAGGAAATATTTTAATATTGCTATTTGCCCTTTCTCTATAATAGAAGTGTCAGAGATGAAAGAAAATTAGTTAAATGTATATGACAATCTTTCTTCTGTCAGTCTGGGGCACACCACGGGAAACATAGTCAGGTACATGCCCACACGTGTGCTTTGAAATCACACAAGACACAGACCCGGTCGGCCCCATCCCTTTGGGCTAGATCGAGACCTGGCTGGCCCCACCCCTGTCAAGCCCTGTCAGGTGAGGGGCATGGTCTCAGGTCACCAGGCCCAACGCTGGGATGGGGAGTGCAGCCCGAGGTCCCCTGGCCTGGACTGGGGGTGCGCTTTGAGGTCCAGTGGCCTGGGCCAGGTGGTGCAGGCACAGGTCCCCCAGCCTGGGGCAGGGTGCGTGGCCTGAGTTCCCCCGGCCCAGGCCACGGCAGGGGACAAGCCTTGTGGCCCTGTCAAGCCCTGCCATGCAGGGGTCATGGCCTCATGTCCCCCGGGCTGGAGTGAGGGCCGTGCCTTGAGGTTCCCCATCAAGCCCCGCGGGTGCAGGGCATGGCCTCAGGTCCCCTGTAAAGCCCCACATGGCAAGGGGTGCGGCCTCAGGTCTCCCGGCCTGGCGCTGAGGCCAGTTCCCTGGCCCATTGCTAGGGTGGAGGGGTGTGGCCTGAGATCCACTGTCAAGCCCTGCATAGTGGGGGGGAAGGCCTGAGGTTTCTCAGCCTGGCATTGGGGCGGGGGGCACAGCCTGAGGTCCCCCGTCAAGCTCTGCCAAGTGGGGAGTGTAGCCTGAGGTCCCATGTCAAGCCCTGCATGGTGGGGAGCATGGGCTTAGGTCCCCTGGCCTGGCACTGAGGAGGGGAACGTAGCCTGAGGTTCTCCGTTAAGTGCTGCTAGGCAGGGGGCATGGCCTGAGGTCCCTTGTCAAGCCCCGCCAGGCGGAGGGGCACAACCTCAGGCTCCCTGGCCCAGTGCCAGGGCGGGAGGTGCAGCCTGAGGTCCTCTGTCAATCCCTGCGAGGCAGGGGGCACAGCCTGAGGTCGCCCATGAACCCCTGCCAGGTGGGGGGCATGGTCTGAGGTCCCCCAGTCTGGCGTCAGGGTAGAGGGTGCAGCCTGAGGTACCCTGTCAAGCCCTGCTGGGCAGGGGTCGTGGCCTGAGTTTCCCTGCCCCGGCCCAGCACCACGCAGCCTCAGGCCCCTGCTTATTGCTCATTAAGGCTTGTTACAGGAACTTGGGCTCTGCTGTGGACGCAGCCATCTTGTGTTACGGAATCCCTACCTCCGCTGTGGGCACAGCCATCTGGGCCATTACGGCATGATGGTCAATTTTCATATTCCCTATTATAATTTACTAGAGGCCCGGTGCACAAAATTTGTGCACTGGAGGGTGGGGTTCCCTCAGCCCAGCCTGCCCCTCTCACAGTCCAGGAGCTTTCAGTGGATGTCCTACAGATGGCCACAGTCTGGCAGCAGAGGCTTGGACCAGGCATCCCGTGTGTGTGTGTGTGTGTGTGTGTGTGTGTGTGTGTGTCTGTCTGCTAGGGCCTGCCCCCAGCTGTGCCACGTAGGCTCAAAGCAGTTGCCGTGTGTGTGTGTGTGTGTGTGTGTGTGTGTGTGTGTCCCCACTGGGGGTCTGCCGCCAGCCACATTGGAGGCTCAGAGCAGGCACTGCGTGTGTGTGTGTGTGTGTGTGTGTGTGTCCAACACCATGGAGCAGGAGCCCCTCTGTGTTGATCTCTCAGGCTCCTGGCCTCCACTTCATGTTGTACTCTCCCTTGAGCTATGACCAGGATGGGGTTGCTGCTTGCAAGCCGGGCTTTCCTGCTCCCGGATCGCCATGGCGACTGGGGAGCTGGCCCAGCTGGGGCTGCCCATAGGCTGGGCTTTCCCGCTCCCAGGTCTCCATGGAAACCGGGGAGCAGGCCTAGCATGGAGCTGCCTACAGGCCCGGCTTGCTCTTTTGCTCCCAGATCCCTATGGCAACTGGGGAGCAGGCCCAGCTGGGGGTTGCCCGCAGGCCAGGCTTGCTTTCCTGCTCCCGGATCACCATGGTGACCGGGGAGTAGGGAAAGCTTGGGGCTGACCGCAGGCTAGGCTTGTTTTCCTGCTCCCGAATCCTCTTGGCGACCGGGGAGAAGGCACAGGTTGGGGCTGCCCACAGGTCGGGCTTGCTTTTCTGCTCCTGGATCAGGCCCAGCTGGGGGATGCCCACAGGCGGGGCTTGATTTCCTGCTCCCAGATCACCATGGCAACTGAGGAGCAGGCAAAGTTTAGGGCTCCCCACAGGTCAGACTTGCTTTCCTGCTCCCAAATCCTCATGGTGACTGGGGAGAAGGCGCAGCTGGAGGCTGCCCGCAGGCCGGGCTTGCTTTCCTGCTCCCGGATCAGGCCCAGTTGGGGGCTGCCCTCAGGCCGGGCTTGATTTCCTGCTCCTGGATCAGGCGCAGCTGGGCGCTGCTTACAGACTGCACTTTTCTACTTACCGATGGCCAGATCACCACAGCAACCCAGGGCCCAGCAGCACTTTCCTGCTCTCCAATAGTCATAGGGTCTCGGCTGGGGGTGGGGCTTAGCAGTGGGGGGCTTAGGCAGCATGGATGTCCCGGCTGGAACTCAGGTGGCACACAGGGGTCCCAGCTGGGGGCAGGGCTTATGCCCCGCTGCCCAGGGCTGCACATGGGGCCCGGATGGCAGCTCGTGCTGTCCCGCCCTGCCTGTAATATAGGATAGAGGCCTGGTGCATGTGTGGGGGCTGGCTGGTTTGCCCTGAAAATGTCCTGGATCAGGGTGGGGGTCCTGCTTGGGTACCTGGCCAGCCTGGATGATGGGCTGAAGGTTGATGGCAGCTGGTCACACCCCCTGCAGAGTTGGGATCCCCACTGGGGTGCCTGGCCAGTCTGGGTGAGGACCTGAGAGCCATTTTCAGGCTGGAGGGCAACTTAAGATCCCAGCCTCTCCTTTTTTTGCTGGGGTCCAACCCCAGCAGGTCCAGGGGTCCCCAAAGGTGTGGACAGAGTCGGCGAAGAAGAAATGACACAGACAGTGTTCAGTTGGCCAGGATCTCCAGCCAAGTTCTGGTGTGGTGTTTATTGTCTTGTTACATCTGTATTTATACCAATTGATTTTAATCTTGTCAATTTCTATTGCAAAGGTTAGGGCATTTCTTATCTCCATTCCAGGGAGTAAAGATTATATAGCTTAAGTGTGATTGTTTGTAGTTAAAGTGATTAACTACCCGCCTGGCACTTAGTTAAGGGGTTTTATCCTGTCCCTAACTTCAGGGGAAAATCCCTACCTGGGGAAACAACCTTTTTCGGAGAGGTGACCTTGGTTAAAACACATAGTGCTAAGGGGAGTAAACATATTAAGAACAGTATGCTATATATGCCAGGTTCCTTGAAACGTATGCTGTGCAGATGTTTCTTTCCTGCAGCGACTGTGTCAAGCAGCAAGGATGGACCGGCTTCCGGCACTTTTTTTCTTTTTCTTTTTTATTCTGGGATTTATTTACCTTCTATAGCTATCACTGGAGCTGAGAGCCGGCTCCAGCTCTGAGGACTGAAAGCAGGTTTCTGGGTCTGTTTGGCTTCTATAATTGAAACTCTGTTGCCATCACAGCAGCTCAAAGCTCTGAGGCTGAAGCTGGCTGAAAGCAGGTCTCTGGAGCTTGTTTAGCTTCTATAATTGCAACATAGTTGCTTAGAGTGCAGCTCAGAGCTGAGCTGGGCTGAGGCCTGCGGTGCACCTTGGCTTCCTCTGTCACTGGAGCAAGCAAGCCTCCTGTTTGCTTCAGATGCATGGCTGCTGGCCGCCATCTTGGTTGGCAGTTAATTTGCCTATCCTGCTGATTAGCCAATGGGAAGGGTGTCTGGGTTATGGTCAATTTGCGTGTTTTTTTTTTTTAGATAGGATAAGATTATTAGAAAGATGTGGATAAGGGAACTGCCCTAGGAGTTCTAACTCAAGAGCCTGGGTGGGAAAAGCAACCAGTTGCATACTTGTCTAAACTAGTGGATCCAGTTACTAGAGGATGGCCTGAGGGCATTCAGTCTGTAGCAGCAACCATCCTATTAAATGAAGAAAGCAGAATGCTGACCTTCGGGAGAGCATTAATTGTTAGCACTCCAAATCAAGTTAGAACCATTCTCAATCAAAAGGTAGGCAGGTGGCCAACTGACTCTTGGATAATAAAATATGAGGCCATTTTATTAGAAAAAGATGACCTGTACTTAGTACTGACAACTGTCTAAATCTGCTGAATTTCTAACTGGAGGAGGAACACTGGGTCCTGTTGAACACCATTGCATGGGTCTCATAGACTACCAAACCAAAGTCAGACCCTTCTTCAAGGAAACCCCTTTCTCTGCAGGACTTAAACTCTTTGTAGATGGTTCCTCCCAAGTGCTTGAGGAAACAAGACACAATGGATATTCTGTTGTAGAAGTGGAGCAATCCATGGCTGTGGAGCCAGGGAGATTGCCAAATGGGTGGTCTGCCCAGACAGGTGAATTTTTAGCCCTCAAATCAGGCTTTAAAATTTTTAAAGGGAAAGGAGTGAACCATATACACAGACTCAAAATATGCCTTTGGAGTAGAGCACACTTTTGGAAAAATCTGGACTGAGAGGGGCCTTATTAATAGCAAGGGATGAAATCTAGTAAACAAGGAATTAATCTCCCAGGCTAATATTACCTGAAGAAATAGCAGTAGTACATGTGCCTGGGCATCAATGAGGCTATTCCTTAGAAGCCCAAGGAAACAGATTAGTACATGAGACTGCTAAGGAAGCAGCCTTCCAGGTTATAGCCCCGATTTTTCACCTCACTCCTGTCCTTCCAACAATTGCTATCTCAGTGTTCACCCCATAAGAAGAAGAGCAACTAGTCAAGATAGGAGCCTCCAAAACACCTGAAGTACCTCTTACTGGATGGGAGAGAAATGCTTTCTAAGCCCATTATGAGGGAATTACTTATCCAATTGCATAAAGGAAGTCATTGGGGCCCACATGGGTGTGTAGGTATATATACTGTTGCCAAGAAAGTTAATCAGAGCTGTATTACCTGTAAAAAAGTGAACAAGCAGGGACTGAGGAAACAACTATTGGGAGGGAGGAACCCAGGCTTAAGACCATTTCAGAGCATCCAGGTGGATTATACTGATACTAGAGGCCCGGTGCACAAAAATTTGTGCACTCGGGGGGAAAAAGGGGTTTCTTAGCCTGGCCTGTGCACTCTCACAGTCTGGGACCCCTCGGGAGATAACGACCTACTGGCTTAGGCCTGCTCCCAGGTGGCAGAGGGCAGGCCCAATCCCTAGGTGCAGCCCCTGGTCGGGCTCAGAGCCGGACCGATTGGGGAGTTGGGGCGCCGCCCCCTGTCATGCACAGAGCAGGGCGGATTGGGAGGTTGTGATGCCACCCCCAGTTATGCTCAGTGTAGGGCTGATTGGGAGGTTGGGGCACCGTCTCCTGTCACACTCAAGGCAGGGTCGATGGGGAGGTTTCAGTGCCACCCCCTGTCACGCACAGAGCAGGGCCAATCCGGGGGTTGGGGTGCTGCCCCCTGTCACACACAGAGCAGGGCCCATCTGGGGGGTTGAGGCTCCTTACCCTGTCACCCACAGAGCAGGGTTGATCAGGGGGTTGGGGAGCTCCCCCCTGTCACGCACAAAGCAGGGCCCATCAGGGAGTTGAGGCGCACCCCCCTGTCACTCAGAGTAGGGCCTATAGGGCAGTTGGGGCACCTCCCTCTGTCACACACAGAGCAGGGCAGGTCAGGGGGCTGGGGCGCCGCCCTCTATCACCCACAGAGCAGGGCCGATCAGGAGTTTGGGATGCTGCCACTGTCACACTCAGGGCAGGGCCGATGGGGAGGTTATGGCTCTACCCCATCACACACAGAGCAGGGCCCATGGGAGGGTGGGGAGTTGTGGCGCTGCCCTCTATCACCCACAGAGCAGGGCCGATCAGGGGGTTGGGGCGCTGCCACTCTCACACTCAGGGCCTCAGGGCAGGGCTGACGGGGAGGTTATGGCTCTACACTGTCACACACAGAGCAGGGACTGTGGGGGGGGGGGATTGGGGCGCCGCACCCTGTCACACACAGAGCCGCAGGGCGATCAGAGGTTGGGGAGCTCCTCCGTATCAGGCACAGAGCAGGGCTGATCAGGAGGTTGGGCGCCTTCCCCTGTCACGAACAGAGCAGGGTTAATAGGGAGGTTGTGGCCCCACCCCCTGTCACCCTCAGAGCCACAGGGCTATCAGTGGGTTTGGGCGCTGCCCCCTGTCATGCCGATCCCGGTGCCGGGAGGCCTCTTGGCTCTGCTGATCCTGGTGCTTCCCAGGGAGGCATATTACCCTTTTACTATATAGAAGAGAGGCCTGGTGCATTAGTGGGGCTGGCTGGTTTGCCCTGAAGGGTGTCCTGGATCAGGGTGGGGGTCCCCACTGGGGTGCCTGGCCAGTCTGGGTGCAGGGCTGAGGGCTGTTTTCAGGCTGGAGGGTGACTGAAGCTCCCAACTGCTCCTTTTTTTTCTTTTTCTTTTTTTTAATTCTGGGCCAGCTTTAACTCTGAGGCTCCAGCTCTTAGGCCTCCTCTCCTGAAAGTAGGTATCTGGTTTGTTTCGGTTCTATTATCGAAACAATGTATAACTCCAGCTCTGACTCCAGCTCTGAGATCCCAGCTCGCTGAAAGCTGGTTTCTGGGTTTTTTTTTTAGCTTCTATATTTGTTACAATGTTCAAACTGCAGGCTCAGAGGCCTGCAAGGGAGGTGGTGAACGTTGGAGTCCTCCATCACTGAAGCAAGCAAGCCTCATGTTAGTTTCACGCTGCCTGGCTGCCGGCCGCCATGTTGGCTAGAAGTTAATTTGCATATCTCGCTTATTAGCCAATGGGAACGGTAGCAGTTGTACGCCAATTACCATGTTTCTCTTTTATTAGATAAGGATGCCCAAAATAGGTCGCTTCAAATACCTCCTAGTAATAGTAGATCATTTGACTAATTGGGTTGAAGTCATTCCACTACCGAGTGCTACAGCCAGTAACATAACTATGGCACTCTTAGAATATATAATTTCTCACTTTGGATTGGTTGAGAACATAGATTCAGATAATGGGAGTAATTTTACAGCCACCATTATCAAGGAACTAGTGAAAATCTTGGGAATAAAATGGGAATATCATACACTCTGGCACCCACTCTCCTCAGGCAAAGTAGAAAGAATTAACCAAACCCTGAAAAGACATATTACACAATTAATCCTAGAAACTAAGCTTCCCTGGACAAAATGTCTCCCAATTGCTCTTCTCAGAATTAGAACAGCCCCCCAAAAAGGCATGGGATATCCCCTTATGAGATGCTTTATGGATTACCTTATTCAGGTCAAAATTCTGACAATGGAAACCAAGGATCAATTCCTTAAAAGCTATATTGTTACAGAGACCAAAGAAACACCAAGTACTATTCCTAGAGAAAAGGAAGGACCCAGTTTATTAACACTAGTGGACTCTGGGAATAATTTCAAATCAGAGTGAAGAAACATGCAGAGGGCTTTACTTTTTATAACCATCTGAGGACTTTGTCTTGCAGATATGGTTACGCCCCCTTTCATGGGTTTACAGGAAGGCCCCCAGATGTTGAGGTCCACAGGCCATATCCGATGATCTGTCCTGGGGCCAGTGATAACAACCCCCATCCCCCTCGCCCAGGGCAGTGCATTGTTAATAGTTTTTATGGCCTTATACGGCTTGCAAGACCAGTTTCCTCCTCATTCCACCCCCTGGCCCCACCCCTTGTCCCACGAGCTTCTTTTAGCCTTGTGGAGCAATGACCACAGGATATTATGGTGAACAGGGGTGACGACCACTCTTAGCTATGTCCTGTTGGAAAGGGACAATGACCAAGGGGTTAGCATCCTGCTTCTTCCTCTCAGAGGGGTTTGTAGGGAGTTCTTCTGGTTTCAGGCAGGCAGAGGTAAGCAGTGGTCCCACACACATAGAATGTTTCTGCAAGGGGCTACCAGGGGTAGGTGGTGTTTTCAGCCTTGGGAGTAGAGTTGCATAGTTCATCTGGGAGGTGACCTGTTGGATGTTGGCCCTGCGTACTGCTGAAACAAATAGAAGCAACATTAGTTAGCTGCACACAGGTCGTGACAGGTCCTATTAATATTTTTTCTATCCAAGACAATCCTCCCTCCCACCCCCCATCTCATGTGCATTTGGTAGTAGAGTTGTAACATGCCACAGGCTGGTAAGTATAGCTAACAAAAATCTGGCTTGATTGGGTATTCTCATGGACTACCTGGTCCTGCATATTTGGGTAGCAGACAAAGCATTAGACAAAATGCAACACCCATTTTTGATAAAAACTCTCAGCAAGGTGGGAATAGAAGGATCATACCTCAACGTAATAAAAGCCATATATGACAAACCCACAGCCAACATCATACTCAAAGCACAAAATCTAACACCATTTCCCCTAAGAACAGGAATAAGACAGGGATGCCCACTCTCACCACTCCTGATCGATATAGTACTAGAAGTATTAGCCATTGCAATTAGACAAGAAGAAGTAATAAAAGGCATCCATTTGGAAAAGAAGAAGTAAAAATGTCCTTATTTGCAGATGACATGATATTATACATAAAAAACCTTATAGACTCCATCAAAAAACTATTAGACTTAATAAATGAATTTGGCAATGTAGCAGGATACAAAATTAACGCCAAGAAATCTATGGCATTTCTATACACTAATAGTGAACTTACAGAAAGAGAGACTAAAAAAACAATCCCACTTACCATTGCACCAAAAAAAAAAAAATTAAGCTACCTAGGAATAAACTTAAGAGATAAAAGACCTCTACTGAGAAAACTACAGGACGTTGAAAAAAGAGATAGAAGAAGACATAAACAGATGGAAGAACATACCATGTTCTTGGATTGGTAGAATCAACATCTTAAAATGTCCATACTGCCCAAAGCAATCTATAAATTCAACGCACTTCCCATTAAAATACCAATGGCATATTTCACAGACCTAGAACGAACTCTTCAAAAATTCATCTGGAATAAAAAAAAGACCCCGAATAGCTGCAGTGATCCTGAGAAAGAACTAAGTAGGTGGGATGTCAATACCAGACATCAAGCTGTATTACAAAGCCACTATTCTCAAAACTCCCTGGTACTGGCACAAGAATAGGCATATAGATTAATGGAATAGAATAGAGAGCCCAGAAATCGGCCCGAACCAATATGCTCAATTAATATTTGACAAAGGAGGCAAGAACATACAGTGGAGTCAAGATAATCTCTTCAATAAATGGTGTTGTGAAAATTGGACAGATAGATGCAAGAAAATGAAACTAGACCACCAACTTACACCATACACAAAAATAAACTCAAAATGGATAAAGGACTTAAATGTATGATGGGAAACCATAAAAATACTAGAAGGATCCAAAGGCAACAAAATCTCAGACATATGCTGAAGCCATTTCTTCACAGATACAGCTCCCAGGGCATTGGAAACTAAGGAGAAAATAAACAAATGGGACTACATCAAAATAAAGAGTTTCTGCACAGCAAAAGAAACCATCAAAAAAACAATGAGAAAACCCACTGCATGGGAGAACATATTTGCCAATGTTATATCTGATAAGGGCCTAATCTCCAAAATTTATAGGGAACTCATACAACTTAACAAAAGTAAGATAAACAATCCAATCAAAATATGGGCAAAGGACCTAAATAGACACCTTTCAAAAGAGGACATTCAGAAAGCCAAGAGACATATGAAAACATGCTCAAAGTCACTAATCATCTGAGAGATGCAAATCAAAACAACAATGAGGTACCATCTCACACCTGTCAGAATGGCTATCATCAACAAATCAACAAAGACAAGTGCTGCCAAGGATGTGGAGAAAAAGGGACACTCATGCACTGCTGGTGGGAATGCAGACTGGTGCAGCCACTATGGAAGACAGTATGGAGTTTCCTCAAAAAACTGAAAATGGAACTCCCATTTGACCCCGTGATCCCACTTCTAGGAATATATCCCAAGAATCAAGAAACACCAATCAGAAAGGATACATGAACCCATATGTTCATAGCAGCACAATTCACCATAGCTAAGATCTGGAAACAGCCTAAGAGGCTATCAGTAGATGAATGGATTAGAAAACGGTGGTACATCTACATGATGGAATATTACACTGCTGTAAAATAGCAGGAACTCTTACCATTTTCAACAGCATGGATGGAACTGGAGAGCATTATGCTAAGTGAAATAAGCCAGTTAATGAAGGATAAACACCACATGATCTCACTCATTCATGGATAATAAAGACCATGATAAACTTATGAACAAAAATAGATACAGAGGCAGAACTGCCTCGAACAGACTGGCAAACTACAGCGGGAAAGCCAGAGAGGGTTGAGGCATGTGGGGGGCGGGGGGGGAGGCTATAACCAATGGACATAAGACACTGGGGGTTAGGGGAGGCCGGGGGATTGTCAAGGGGCAGGGGGAAAAAGGAGACATATATAATACTCTTTGTAATACTTTAAGCTATAAAAGTAAATCATATAACTCTACAACTCAAAGAATTAGAAAGAGAGCAGCAAGAAAATCCCAGATGAGCAGAAGGAAGGAGATAATAAAGATTAGAGCAGAAATAAATGACATAGAGACCAAAAAAATAATACATAAAATCAATGAAACCAAGAGCTGGTTCTTTGAAAGGATAAACAAGATTGATGAACCTCTAGCCAGTCTCACCAAGAAGCAAGAGAGAGGACCCAAATAAACAAAATCAGAAATTATAGAAGCGAAATAACAACAGACCCCACAGAAATACAAATGATTGTTAAAAAATACTATGGAGACTCTACTCCAACAAACTAGACAACCTGGAGGAAAATGGACATATTCCTAGAAAAATACAACATTCCAAAACTCAATCAGGAAGAATCTAAAAATCTCAATAGGTCAATAACTATGGAAGAAATTGAAGAAGTCATCAAAAAGCTTCCAGCAAACAAAAGCTTAGGACCAGACAGCTTCACAGGGGAGTTTTACCAAACATTCAAGGAAAAAATAAACCTATCCTCCTCAGACTACGACAAAAAATTCAAGAGGAAGGAACACTTCCAAGTTCATTCTATGAAGCCAGTATCACCCTAATACCAAAACCAGGTAAAGACCACACAATGAAAGAGAATTACAGGCCAGTATCCCTCATGAACATAGATGCCAAAATCCTCAACAAAATCTTAGCAAATCGGATCCAGCAGTACATCAGAAAGATCATACACCATGACCAAGTAGGATTTATCCCAAGGATGCAAGGATAGTACAATATCAGAAAATCAGTAAACATGACACATAAACAAATGGAAAGAAAAAAACAATTGAGAGCCTACCCCCCTATCTAGCAAATATTACCACCACTACACCACTTTATACCTGCTCCGGAGCATTTTTCAGCTCTCTTCCTCCCCAAGCCAGAGCGGATGCTGTCTCCAACAGAGACCCAGTGTACACCTATCAGGAAGGGCAGGCAGGTCACAGGTCTTGGGATTACATGATAAAAATATGGCAGTCCTTCTCCCTCACCCTATACAGGCCATGAGAAAATGTGCTAATCTTAACCCAACAAGCCTTTATTTAAACAACTTTGGGTTGTAACAAATTTTATACCTTTAAATTAACCTTAGACTTCTAAAATTTTAGCCTAACACAGCAAAATTATACACCAGGTAAAAGCAATTAGAAGTTCTCTACTGTCTTCCCCCTAAAGGGTGGTTTGCCCTATCATTAAACAAATTAAACAATAGAATACTCTCATGTGTACAGCAAGATGGCACAAAATAGTTTTCACATCCCATAGACTCTCACACTTACATTTATACGCCAGACAGTCCGAGTTTTTGACTTCTACCAGATATTTACTCAGAGTTTAAATAGTCCACCTGATTCCTGATTAATTTGCCTGAGGAAGTTGCATGACCTACGGGGAGGTGATCAAGCTCCCCCTTCCACTCACTCGGAGTGGGCCTGACTGATAGAGGTTCCTACCTTACCAATTCTGCCAACAGGTCCAGAAGTGTCCATCCACTCTCTCCAGATGCCGGCCAGGTCCTGGACTGAGGTCTGGGAGTACCCAGAGTCCCCGGGTTCAATTCTACTAAATCAGCAGTGCAGTGCCCCCTGGAGGCCTGTCTGTCTCTTCTGGGTTCCAAACCTGGTCCACTCACCAGAGGCCAAAAGGCCAGCATATTTGGCCTTCTTCCCAGTCAGGGAACCATTAATGTTGCAGAAGACTGGAGAAAAACCAAGTCACAATTAGAGAAAGGCAGTTTACAATTTATTATTAAATTCTGTGCAGGCCCAGAGAAAACTGTGTCTTTCAAATTCTGGGTCCCCCATCATGGAGGAAACTTTATTTATACTTTTTCCAGTTCTTTGTCTCCCAAATTTGGAATGAGACTTCTGGGATTTCTGAGAATGAAGGCCTGCTTGCTGGGAAGGGGCCATGAGACCATATATCAAGGTCTGGCCTGTTGTCAGTGCTGACAACTCTGTTTGGGGCATAGTTTACTGCCTTTCTAGAATGGGAATAGTCTTATTTTTCTTATTATTTAAGACAGAAGCCAGAATAGCAGGGTTAAATGTCAAACAGAAGTTTTTATATAAGATGGATGCTTCAAGGGGACCATAGAGAGAGTCAGAAGAGACATCCTTACTGCCCCAGGGTTCATTTGACCCACACATATACATTGATTCCATTGGTGTCCCTAGGGGTGTCACTGATGAGTTTAAAGCTAGGAACTAAATAGCAGCAGGATTTGAGTCTGTATTATTCTGGTGGTCAACCATTAACAAAAAAGTAGATTGGATAAACTATATTTATTACAATCAGCAGAGGTTTGTCAATTACACGATGGATGCTATTAAGGGAATAGCTGAGCAATTACATGCAACCAGCAGAATGGATTCTCCCGACCTGGGAGAATAGGCTAGCTTTAGATATGGTTCTAGTGGAGAAAGGCGGGGAGGTATGTGTAATGATAGGAGACCAATGCTGTATATTTATCCCTAACACAGCTCTGGAGGAGACCATCACTAAGGCCTTACAGGGATTGCCAACTTTGGCTAATGAGTTAGCTGAGAATTCTGGAATTGAGGATCCTTTCTCAGATCTACTAGAGCCATGGTTTGGGAAGTGGAAGAAAGTGATGGCCTCTATACTACATCCTTAATGATTATGTTAGGTATTATGACAGTAATAGGATGTTGCATTATTCCATGTATGAGAGGCCTTATCCAAAGGTTAATTGAGACTGCATTAACTAAAAAAATCCCAGTAGCATATCAGCAGAATAATCTCCTTCTAGATACTGCAGAGCATGAAAGTCAAAGACTGCTAGCTGTATCTGAAGAAGAATCAAATAAAAAAGGGGGGGAATTGTGAGAGTGAACTAGTGATCCTTTCTGTCAAAGAAAGGAGCTCGCCACTGTCTTAGGTCCTGCCATTTTGATATGACCTTCACATTCTTTCAGGGTGCCACCATCTTAGGTTCTGTGATCTTGGTATGACCTTCAGGCTCTCGGGGCGGGGGGGGGGGGGGGGGGAGGAGGGCTGCCATCTTAGGTTCTGCCTTACCTTCCCCTTCCTCTGAATTAGCCAATCGTGCAATAATGGGAATCCAAGCTCTGAACCCTGACCGATTAGGTCAGAGGTCAGAGTAAGGGGCAAACCCTGTGTCAGGAAATAAAACCCAAATGGACTTCTTGTTTGATGTGCTTTTGCCCATGATTTCCAGCTGGCAGGAACACCCTTCTGCACAGAAGTAAATTTGCCTTGTTGATTGAGTTTCGAGTGTTTGTCTCATTTCTGTGACATTGTTGAGTGCATTTCTAACAATTGCTGAACAGAACTGTGATTCAGCAGTCTAAAGTCTAGGCACAGCTTAGTTCTAAGTCCTCTGCTTCAAGGCCTCAAAATTTTGGCTTCCCTTCTGCACTTTCACCTGAAGATTCTATTGTAGTAGGCTCTGCTTCCAAGCTTATTTAATGGTTGTTAGCAGAATTAACTTCCTTGAGAATTGGTAGCTTTGGATACCATTTCCTTTCTGGTGTTTTCTGAAGACCACTTTTAACTTTTTGTCATATAGACCACCCATTAAAGCAGATTGCTTCATCAGGACATGTTGAAAGGGCGAGGACTATGCCCTCCACCTTGCCCCAGGGTAAGGGTTATGCCCTCCATCTTACCTTGGCCATGTGCTCAGCAAGGCTTCTTCCTGGAAGCCAAGCCGCTGCTGGCCACACCCAGGACTTCTTTGAACTGGCCAATGACAATCAAGAGAAGTCGCCATAGACACCGACTTGTGCCTGGCCAATCGGCAGGGCCCACAGTCCTTTCTCCTCCCCTTGCCCCAACCCCCTATAAAGCCTCTCTCCACACAGAGCTCTCTCTCTCTGCCACTTGCTGCTGTGCCAGTAAGGGGGGGCAGGGGAGCCAAACCTAGGTTTGAAATAAATGACTCTTTGCTTTTGCATCGGACTCGCTGGCTCCCTGGTGGGCCCTTGGGAATCTTGAAATCTGGGCACAACATTTGGGGGCTCGTCCGGGATTCCCAAGACCATCGAGGGACCCCGATCCGAAGAGTCTGACTGACCGCGGTATGTGTGTGTCCTTGTATGTTCTGTTCAGTGTGAGCTCGTTTCTGGAATCTGTAATTGCCTGAGGGGTCTAGGCGGACGCGCCGTGAAAGACCACAGGCGGGGGAGAGTTGGAAGATGTTCCGCTCCCCAGGAGGGATGGATATGCCCCTCACCCCAAGAGGGATGGATATGCCCCTCACCCCAAGAGGGATGGATATGCCCCTCACCCCAGGAGAGATGGATATGCCCCTCACGAGGGATGGATATGCCCCTCACGAGGGATGGATATGCCCCTAGCGTCGTATTTGAGACGAGGCAGGTCGCTCCTGCCAGTTTGGCATAAGGCCAACGTCTAGCTTTTGGGTTTGGCTTCCATGGAATTGGAAGGCTGTATTTTCAGGCCCTGTTTAGTGTTCTGTGTTTGTACTGAATGGATGTTATGGGATGGACTCAGGATGCACCTTTGGGTATTGTGATTGATCATTTCAAGGAGATTGGGGGAGGCTTTAGAGCTCCCTCAGGAATTGGGAAGTTGTTAGGAATTGAATGGATTGTTTAAACTCTGAATGAATGTCTGGTGAAAGTGTGTGAGTGTGGAGGGAGGGGGACTGCCTTCCCCCCTCCTTTGTGTGGCAGTCGGGAGGCCGCCTGAGTGAGGGTCTGTGGAAACAGGTCACCCCCTCCCCAAGTAAATGCCTCTGGGATTTCTGTAAGGAGAAAAGCTGGCTTAAAACTAATGTGTGCACTGTCCGATTTAGGATAGGGTTTTGAGCTAGCATATTTAATTTGCTACCTAAGATTTTAAAAAAAGTTCTGCAATATAATGTTGGCCATCTATCTTTTAGGGGTTTTGGTTTGCTCTTCCCTTGTTTATTGTGAGAATGAGGAAATCATGTTTTCTGTCAGAGAACAGTTTAGACAGGCACAATGTTGAGCTGCCTGACTTGGCAGCCGCCATGTTGGCCGCATGGCATGCCGTGGCCCTGTGGGCCGCCATCTTGGAACAGTAAAGGGCCCTCCCTCTGACTAAGTCAATCACAAAAGGAATGTCTGCTCACTGAGGCAGGATGGGATTTCAGGGTTGGAGTTTTAAGGTGGAGTTTTACTAAGGAAATGCAGATGGGGTGCCTGCCTCTCAGATTTATTTAATACTAAATTAGCAATCACGGTCTTAATATAATTTTAGTGATATGATAGAAAAATGTTTTGAGCAGTTGGCTTTATAAGGGCCGACAATAGAGCTTGTATTTCTTAAAGGGCTTATAGATAGAGAATTGAAAAGCTTTTACAAATTCATAAATGCATCCGGGATTTCTGTGCACATGTAAAGGGAAAAGTCCAGTTTAAAAACGAGTGCGCATAGTTTTGAGCTGAACTTGACCTTTTGCTGTGTACAGAATAAAAACCCGAGACTGTTTTGGCCTTAATAGTTATGAATTTGCTTCTTGAATTCCCCAGCAGGAAAATTGTGACCATTTTGAAATTTAGCAGCTATGCCAGGATAGCAGTAATCCAATTTCTGAAGTAAAGTACAATTATTTCAGGTAGAAACTGTGGTTTAAAAGTTCTAGCTACCTGGAAAGCATGGCCTTGGTGTGATAGGAGGAAAAAAGAAATGTTAAATGGATGGTAGACCAGTGAGCTGGGACTGGTCACTAATGATGGATTGTGAGAAGGGCTGGACGTGGCCTAACTTCTCCTTCCTTGGTACCCCTAAAACGCCAGAGGGTACTTCTGGCCTTGGTTTTCCAATGTGTTAAATCTGTCGATTTTGTTGTTTCGCCGAAATCCTCTTGAAGGACATTGAATGGTTCTTTCCTTCCTCTTTAACTTTGGGGGGATTGTGTAAATGGATTATCAAGAATCTCTAAGGGACTTGTCCTGTATCTGGAGGAATGGCTTCTAGATGGTATTCACCATCTCCGGGACTTCCGGAGGGAAGGCAAAACTTGGACTGGCTAAGGGTTCGAAAATCTAAAATGGTTTCTTTCCCTTCCACCGGGCCATTTGTTAAGCTTATAGGGATAGTTCAGTTGATAGTTCTGTGTGCCCAGTATGGGCCTCTAGCAATGGTGGAATAAAAATGCAGTCCGTCTCATGATTGAGCCGGAAGTTCCAAGACAAGGGGGGAATGAAAGGGTGAGGACTACGCCCTCCACCTTGCCCCAGGGTAAGAGTTATGCCCTCCATCTTACCTTGGCCATGTGCTCAGCAATGCTTCTTCCTGGAAGCCAAGCCGCTGCTGGCCACACCTAGGATTTCTTTGAACTGGCCAATGACAATCAAGAGAAGTCACCATAGACACCGACTTGTGCCTGGCCAATCGGCAGGGCCCACAGTCCTTTCTCCTCCCCTTGCCCCAACCCCCTATAAAGCCTCTCTCCACACAGAGCTCTCTCTCTCTGCCACTTGCTGCTGTGCCAGTAAGGGGGGGCAGGGGAGCCAAACCTAGGTTTGAAATAAATGACTCTTTGCTTTTGCATCGGACTCGCTGGCTCCCTGGTGGGCCCTT
Organism: Myotis pilosus; assembly: GCA_036010255.1. Taxonomy (NCBI): domain Eukaryota; kingdom Metazoa; phylum Chordata; class Mammalia; order Chiroptera; family Vespertilionidae; genus Myotis; species Myotis pilosus. The sequence continues at coordinate 835,938 of JASKON010000044.1, forward strand.
GGGAATCTTGAAATCTGGGCACAACAATGTAAGCCACATGACAGTAAAGAGTACCAAGGTGGAAGTCACAATCTATTATATTCTAACTAGAGGCCCGGTGCACAAAAATTTGTGCATTCAGGGGTGGGGAAGGGGGTCCCTCAGCCCGGCCTGTGCCCTCTTGCAGTCTGGGACCCCTCAGGGAATGACCACCTACTGGCTTAGGGCTGCTCCCTGGGGATTGGGCCTAAGATGGCAATCAGACAACCTCGGGCAGCCCGACAGCCCTCAGGGGATGTCCACTTGCCAGCGGGGAGCAGGCCTAAACTGCAGTCGGACAACCTTAGCGCTGCTGAGGAGGCAGGAGAGGCTCCCACCACCACCACTGTACTGGCAGCCATCAGCCTGGCTTGGGGCTGAGCAGAGCTCCTCCCATGTGAGAGCACCCTGACCACCAGAGAGCAGCTCCTGTATTGAGCATCTGCCCCCTGCTGGTCAGTGTGTGTCATAGTGACCAGTCATTCCCAGTCCTTCTGCTGTTAGGGTCAGTTTGCATATTACCCTTTTAATATATAGAATAGAGGCCTGGTGAACGGGTGGGGGCTGGCTGGTTTGCCCTGAAGGGTGTCCCAGATCAGTGTGGGGGTCCCACTTGGGTACCTGGCCAGCCTGGATGAGGGGATGATGGCTGTTTGCAGCTGGTCACGCCCCCTTCAGGGTGGAGGTCCCCACTGGGGTGCCTGGACAGTCTGGGTGAGGGGCTGAGGGCCATTTTCAGGCTGGCAGTTGACTGAAGCTCCCAACCTCTCCTTTTTCTCTCTCTCTCTGTGTGTGTGTGTGTGTGTTTAATTCTGGGATTTATTTACCTTCTATGGCTGTCACTGGAACTGAGAGCCAGCTTTAGCTCTGAGGCTCAGTTCCAGCTCTGAGACCTCGGCTGCTGAAAGCAGGTACCTGGGTATGTTTGGCTTCTATAATTGAAACACTGTTGCAGCTCCAGCTCTGAGGCTCAGCTGTCTGAAAGCAGGTTTCTGGGGTTTGTTTAGCTTCTATAATTGCAACATTGTTTCTTAGAGTGCAGCTCAGAGGCTGGCAGCGACAGGCAGGAAATCTTGGCTTCCTCCATCACTGGAGCGAGCAAGCCTCCTGTTTGCTTCAGCTGCCTGGCTACCGGCCGCCATCTTGGTTGGCAGTTAATTTGCATATCACTCTGATTAGCCAAGGGGAAGCGTGTTGGATGTATGTTAATTACCATGTTTGTCTATTATTGGATAGGATTACAGAAATGACATTTCATCACTTCTGCCATATTTTGTTTGATAGAAACAATTCATTAAATCCACTCAAGGAGAGGGAATTACACAGGGGAGGCAGGAATTATTGAGTACCATTTTTGTGAGATGCTTACCACAGAATAAAAAGACAAGATTGAGTGAAACAAATAGACTCTTGACAACATGGAAATATAGTAAAGGGAACTATGATGTTCTTGAAAAAAAGTTTTTTAGTAGGGTCAGAGGATATAAGATAATGAGCATCACAAAAAGGTTCATATTTTCTATCCTTGTTCTATGTTCATAGTAGTGGTATTTACAATAGCTAAGATTTGGAAGCAACTCAAGTGCCCATCAGTTGATGAGTAGATAAAAAACTGTGGTACATCTACACGATGGAATACTATGCAGCTATATAAAAGAAGGATTTCTTACCCCTTTTTTAATTTAATTTTTCAATTACAGTTGACATTTAATATTATATTAGTTTTAGGTGTACAGCATAGTGGTCTGACATTTATATAACTTATGAAGTGATTCCCCTGATAAGTCTAGCACTCAACTGACAACATACATAGTTATTACAATATTATTGACTATATTTCCTATGCTGCCTATTGGTTTTCTAGTTGACATGACCAAAGCACCAATTACTTTTAACATACCTATGAAATATAAATTTGTATCTCCAGATCCAGAACCCTATATCCAACCGCTTACAGATATCTTTTTTTAATATTTGTTTTATTAAATCTTTATTGTTCAGATTATTATATTTGTTCCTCTTTTTCCCCCATAACTTCCCTCCTCCCAGTTCCCACCCCACCCTCTGCCCTCACTCCCCACCCACTGTCCTCATCCATAGGTGCACGATTTTTGTCCAGTCTCTTCCCACATTTCCCACACCCCATTCTCCCCCCATTCCCTTTCTATGTCCCTGATTCTATTATAATCACCAGTTCATTCTGTTCATCAGATTATTTATTCACTTGATTCTTAGATTCACTTGTTGATAGATGCGTGTTTGTTGTTCATAATTTGTATCTTTACCTTTTTCTTCTTCTTCCTCTTCTTAAAGGATACCTTTCAGCATTTCATATAATCCTGGTTTGGTGGTGATGAACTCCTTTAGCTTTTCCTTACCTGTGAAGCTCTTTATCTGACCTTCAATTCTGAATGATAGCTTTGCTGGATAAAGTGATCTTGGTTGTAGGTTCTTGGTATTCATCATTTTGAATATTTCTTGCCACTCCCTTCTGGCCTGCAAAGTTTCTATTGAGAAATCAGCTGACAGTTGTATGGGTACTCTCTTGTAGGTAACTGAGTTTCTTTCTCTTGCTGCTTTTAAGATTCTCTCTTTGTCTTTTGCTCTTGGCATTTTAATTATGATGTGTCTTGGTGTGGTCCTCTTTGGATTCCTTTTGTTTGTGGTTCTCTGCGCTTCCTGGGCTTGTAAGTCTATTTCTTTCACCAGGTAGGGGAAGTTTTCTGTCATTATTTCTTCAAATAGGTTTTCAATATGTTGCTCTCTCTCTTCTTCTGGCACCCCTATAATTCTGATGTTGGTACGCTTGAAGCTGTCCCAGAGGCTCCTTACACTATCTTCATATTTTCGGATGCTTTTTTTATTTTGCTTTTCCGGCTGGGTGTTTTTTGCTTCTTCGCATTTCAAATCTTTGACTTGATTCTTGCACTCCTCTGGTCTGCTATTGGGAGTCTGTATAATATTCTTTATTTCAGTCAGTGTATGCTTAATTTCTAGTTGGTTCTTTATCACAACATTGAGGGTCTCGTTAGATTTCTTGAGGATCTCACTACATTTATCAGCAGTTTCTAGAAAATTATTGAAAGACCTTAAAAGTGCGGTTTTTAGCTCTATATCCTCCATTTCTGTCATGTTTCTTTGTCTCCGCATTTTTTATGCATTCTTGGTGCACCCTCTTGTGGTTTTTGTGTGCAGTCTTGTTGTAGTTAAGCCTTGATTGTTGTCGGCAATACTGGGGGTGATTTGACCTCCAGGCTAACTGGCTATGAGAGTCAGCTGTGTCTGCAGTGGGAGAACTTCTGTGCTGGATCTCTGGGGTGGTGCTAATCTAGCATTTGCCTAAGGCTATCTGGCAAATGCCTATGTGCAGGGCTTGGGTGGGGCAGGTCCCCAGGGATCTACAGGGTGGGAGTGAGCAGTTATGGCTGCTCTCAGTTCCATCCTCAGGGGCTCTGCCTCTCAGAGTCCCAGCAACTGCTGCAAACCTCGAAGAGAAAGCTGCCTTCGAGTTCCGACCAAAGCCAGACAGTCCCGTTTCTCCTGTTTGAGTCTGGGTTCCTAGAGACTCGCCTGGATCTGGAACTCAGAGTCTGAAACTCCTTCCTGATTGAAAACAAGAACCACGCCCTCAGCTGCCAGCCCACTCCGCATGCACTCCGCACCTTAGTATTTCACTTCAGCACTGCACCTCCTCTGAGTCGGTATGCTATTCTCTTTCCTCCTAGTTGTAGAACTTCCACTCAGCCAGCCTTCCTGTGGTTCTGGATGATGTCCGTTCCATCTTTTAGTTATATTTTTGAAGTGGTTGTTCAAGGCAGCAAACTCCGGAGTTAACCTATGCCGCTATCTTGGTTTCTCGATCGATTTCTTACTCTTTGATACAGCCTGGAGGGACCTGGAGAGTATCATGTTAAGAGAAATAAGCCAGCCGAAGCTGGTTTGGCTCAGTGGATAGAGCATCGGCCTGCAGACTGACGGGTCCCAGGTTCGGTTCCGGTCAGGGGCATGTACCTGGGTTGCGGGCACATCCTCAGTGGGAGATGTGCAGGAGGCAGCTGATCGATGTTTCTCTCTCATCAATGTTTCTGGCTCTCTGTCTCTCTCCCTTCCTCTCTGTGGAAAATCAATAAAATATATTTTAAAAAAAGAGAGAGAAATAAGCCAGTCAGAGAAAAACAAGTATCACATGATCTCACTCACATGTGAAATCTAATGAACAAAATAAACTGACAAAATAAATTCAGAGATATGGAAGCATGGAACATATTGGTGAATCTCAGAGGAAAGGGAGTAGTGGGATGGGAAGAGTTTAGTCAAAGAACTTATATGCATATATGTATAACCCATGAACATACACAATAGTGTGGTGAAGGCCTTGAGGGGCAGGAGTGGAGGGAGTCAATTGGGGAGGAGAGAACATGGAGGGGACACCTGTAATACTTTCAACAATAAAATTAAATTGAAAAAAGAGAATGAGCATCACAAAAGGTTTCAGATTCTTCTACCTTGCGTTTCATATTTGGATCTTTAGCTTAAGTAAAACACCTCTGTATATAGAAAACAAAATATCTATCAACTCTTTATCCTGATACAATTTATTATAGTGAAAAGTTAGAAGTAAACAAAAATACAGCATAATTGAAGGATAGTTAAATTATGTAGTTGTAATTCAATGGAATATTATGATTACCTTAGAAATTGATTAAAAGAACTAGTGTCACAACTAGGGAATGGTAATTTGGAATGAATGGAATTTAGAAAGGAATATAAGAGCATATAGAAACTGAATTTTTAGTTATTAGAGGACAAAATGATTTTTTTTGCAAAATAAATACTAATTAAATGAAAACATTTTATATAATAAAGAGGTAATATGCAAATTGAACATCACATACTCACACAAAATGGCTGACAGGAGAGGGCAGTTAGGGGAGACCAGACCAGCAGGGAAGGGCAGTTGAGCGGGGGGACCAGGCCTGCAGGGGAGGGCAGTTGCGTGGGACTAGGATGGCAAGGGAGAGCAGTTTGGGGTGAGCAGGCTGGCAGGGGAGGGCAATTGGGGGTTAGCAGGCCAGCAGGGGAGAGTGATCAGGCCATCAGGGGAGCAGTTAGGTGTCCATCAGGCTAGCAGAGGAGTAGTTAGGCGTGATCAGGCCTGTTGGCAGAAGCAGTTAGCGGCAATCAGGCAGGCAGGCAGGCGAGCAGTTGGGAGCCAGCAGTCCCGGATTGTGAGAGGAATATCCAACTGCCGGTTTAGGCCTCATCCCACAGGGCTCCCAGGTTAGAGAGGATGCAGACTGGGCTGATAGGCACCCCCCCCCCCCCGTGCACAAATTTCATGCACCAGGCCTCTAGTAACGTCATAAAAGAGCTTAAAAGGATAGGTTATACTGATATGAAATTAGAATATAGAAGACATTATAAACACAGAAATAATGCAAGAAACCATTTGATAGATTTTATTACATAAAGATTTACTTATTAAAAATAAAAGCAGTCATAGTTTGATACCTGGTCAGGGCATATGCCCAGGTTTCAGGTTCTATTCCCAGTGTGGCGAGTGCAGGAGACAGATGATCAATGATTCTCTCTCATCATTGATGTTTTTCTCTTTCCCTCTCCCTTCTTTATGAAATTAAAAAAATATCTATACTAATAATAGAGGAATATCAAATTTTCCAGGATGCTGTCACAGTAACAGTAATGACCAAACAGCAGGCTGCATGGGGTGAAAAGACTGGCAGGGGCGTTAGTGAGGAACAATCAAATGACTGAACAGCAGGCTGTGTGGGGCAACCAGGCCATCACAAACCTGCAGGAAAGGGTACTTAGGGGCTACCAGGTTGGAAGGGGAGGGCAGTTAGAGGTGACCAGGCCGGCAGGGGAGGGCAGTTGGGGCCATCAGGCCAACAAAGTAGCAGTTAGGTGTCAATTAGGCTGGCAGGGGAGCAGTTAGGGGGTGATCAGGCTGGCAGGCAGGTGAATGGTTAGGAACCAGCAGTTCCAGATTGTCAGAGGGATGTCTGACTGCTGGTTTAGCCCCAATCCCCCAGGGATTGAACATCCCCCAAGGGGTCTCAGATTATAGAGGGTGCAGGCCGGGCTGAGGGACACCCTCCTCCTTGTGTACAAATTGTGTGCACCAGGACTCTAGTATATTAAAAAAAATATTAAAAGCAATTTGCTCTGGCTTGTGTTGCTCAGTGGTAAGAGCCTGTTGGCCCAGGCATTGGAGGGTTGCGGGTATGATTCTCAGTCTATAGCACATACTTAGGTTGCAGGTTCAATCCCCAGGTATGTGTGGGAGGCAACCAATTGATTTATCTCACATAGATGTTTTTTCCTCTTTCTCTCTCATCTCTCTCTTCCCACTCTCACCCTGCCTTCCACCCTCTGTAAAATAAAAATCATTGAAAAAATATTCTTGGGTGAGGATTAACAAAACAAAAGAAACAAAAAGTAATTTATTTATATGTTCATATAAAAGATGCATATTATTTACTTATTTTTTTAAACTTCTTTATTGGTTAAAGTATTAAAAATGTGTCCTCATCCCCCCCATTATTTACTATTTTTAAATCCCCAGTAGAGGGTGTGCAGAAGGCAGTGGATCAGTGATTTTCTTATCACTGATGTTTCTATTTTTCTCTCCCTCTCCCTTCCTTTCTGAAATCAATAAAAAAAATATTTTTTTGAAAAGAGGCTGGAATCATTGCAACTTTAATTCGGAGGCTCCAAGAAAAATGTGAAGAGTGTCCTGCTCTATGTTAGTTACAGAAAGAAATATTTCTACCAGAAAGGTTGAAACAGCTTATTTTATTTTTTTAATTTTTATTATTGGAAGTATTACATATGTCCCCTTTCCCCTCCTATTGACTGACCTCTTCCAGCCAGTCATTACTCCCCATCCCAGGCACTCACCACCTCATTGTCTGTCTAGGTGCAACCTTGTGTGGATTGTGTGCAGTCTTGTTATAGTTGTGCCTTGATTATGTACATAGATTTCTGGTTGTTAATTTTGTATCCTGCTACAGTCCCAAATTTATTTATTAAATGTAGTAGTTTTCTGATGGAGTCTTTAGGGTTTTCTATGTAAGTCTCATGTCTTCTAAAAATAATGAGAGTCTTACTTCTTTTTTTCTAACTTGATTGCCCCCCACCTCCCTTTTTAAATCTTGTCTGATTACTATGGCTAGCACATATAGTATAATATTGAACAGAAGTGGTGAAAGTGGGTATCCCTGTCTTGTTCTTGTTATTAGGAGAAATGGTTTTAGTTTTTGCCCACTGAGTATGATGTTGGCTGTATATTTGTCATATAAGGCTTTTATTATGTTGAGGTATGATTCCTCTATTCCCACTTTGCTGAGAGTTTTTATCAAAAACTTTTTTTGCATCAGTTGATATGATTATGTGATTTTTGTGTTGCAATTGTTAATTTGCTATATCATGATATTGATCTGCAAATATTGTACCAGCCTTGCATTCCTGGAATAAGTTCCACTTGGTCATAGTATATTTTGTTTTAAATATATTGCTGGATGCGATTTGTGATTTGCTAATATTTTATTGAGGGTTTCAGCATCTATGTTAATCAGGGATATTGGCCTGTAATTCTCTTTCTTTGTAATGTCTTTAACTAATTTTAGGGTTAGGGTAATGCTGGCTTCATAGGAAGAGCTTTGAAGTGTTCCTTCCTCTTGATTTTTTTTGGGAAAAGTTTGAGTAGAATAGGTGTTAGTTTTTCTTTGAATATATGGTGAAACTTTGGTGTGAAACCTTCTAGATCAGTGCTTTTGCTTGCTGAAAGTTTTATGATTACTGCTTCCATTTCATCAGTAGTCATTGGCCTATTCAGGTTTTCTGATTCTTTCTTACTGAATTTTGGATGATTATATTTTTCTAGAAATATGTGTATTTTTTCCAGGTTGTACAGTTTATTCAAATAAAGTTGTTCATAGTATATTTTATGATCCTTTGTATTTCTGTAGGGTTAGTTGTTACTTCACCTCTTTCATTTCTGATTTTGTTTATTTGGTTCCTCTCAATTTGTTTCTTGGGGAGACTGGCTAGATGTTCATTAATCTCATTTATTCTTTCAAAGAACCATCTCTTGGTTTTATTTATCTTTGCTATTGTTTTATGGGTCTCTCTATCATTTATTTCCACTCTGATCTTGAATATTTCCTTCCTTTTACTTACGTTTGGCATTTATTGTTTTTCTCTTTCTAATTCTTTATGATGTATGGTTAGACAACTTATTACCGGTTTTTCTTTTCTTTATCTTTTTAGGTAGAGCTATGAACTTCCCTCTTAGGACTGCTTTCACCGTGTTCCATAAATTCTGGATTGTTGTGTGTTCATTTTCATTTGTTTTAAATATCTTCTTTGATCGCTTTGGTAACCCATTCATTGTTTAATAGCATGCTATTTAGCTTCTATGTATTTGATTTTGAGCACTTCTATTGTAGCTGATTTCTAATTTCTTGCCATTTCATTCTGAGAAAATGCTTAAAAATATTTCAATCTTCCTGACTTTGTAGATACTTAGCTTATCTCCTAACAGGTAGTCTACCTTTGAAACTATCCCAGGTGCACTTGATAAGAATGAATATTCTGTCGCTTTGGGGTGAAATGTTCTGAAGATGTGAATTATTTCCATCTGATCTATTGTGTCAGGTAGGATTGCTATTTCCTTGTTAATATTTTTGTCTAGAAAACTTATTCAGTGATGTTAGTGGGGTATTAAAGTCCCCTTTTATTATATTGCTATAAATCTCTTCCTTGATATCCTCCAGTTTTATGTATATAAATAAAAGGCTAATATGCAAAGTGTCCCCTTGGGAGTTTGACCGGGAGACCAGGAGTTCAATCACTCACTATGACATGTGCTGACCACCAGGGGGCGTCATGGAATGAAGGAAGGCTCCAGCCAGCAGATGAAAGGAAGGCCCGAGCAGGCAGCTGGAAGGTCCCAATCAGCCCTGATCACTGGCCAGACCTAGGGACACTATCTGTGCACAGATTTTGTTCACAGGGCCTCTAGTTTAAATATATATTTGGATGCTCCTGTATTGGGTGACTATATATATATGTACCAGAGTTTTACCCTCTTGTTTTATCAATCCCTTTAATTTATAAAGTGGCCTTTCTTATCTCTTGTTATGGCCATCACTTTGAGATTTAGTCATATATAAGTATCACTACCCCACTTTTGTTTTTTCACTTGCCTGAAAATGTTTTTTTCCATCTTTTCACTTTCAGTCTGTGTGAGTCCTTTGTTTCAAAATGGGTCTCTTGTACACAGCATATATATAAGTCATATTTCCTTATCCATTCAGCTACCTTATTGTCTTTTCATTGGAGCATTTACTAGTACATTTGAGATTATTATTGACTAGAGGCCTGATGCATGAAGATTCATGCAACAATGGGCCTTTCTTCCCCTGGCTACCAGCTCAGCCTTCACTCTAGCCCGGAGCTGCCTTTCTGCCTTCTCACACTGCCCAGATGTTTGGAGTGACTGGGGCAGTGCAGAAGGCCTGCATTGGTGCCATGCTGCTGAAATCTTGCATGATATTTTTTATTGCAGCTATGTCATTCTTAATTTCCTCTTGATTCCTTTTTCTTTTTAACATATCTTAATTGATTTCAGAAATGAAGGGACAGGGAGAGAGAGACAGAACCATCAGTGATAAGAGAATCATTGATTGGTTACTCTTGCACACCACAAACTGCAAATCAAGCCCACAACCATGGAATGTGCATGGAACTGTGACCTCCTGCTTCATAGTTTGATGCTCAACCAATGAGCCACATCAGCCAGGCACCTCTTAATTCTTATTCATGTGGGTGTATTTCTTTTTACTTAAATAAAAAAGTATTTATTGGTGAGAGTATTATAGATGTCCTTTTTTTGTGAGATCTCTCTCTTACAGCTTTTAAAATTCATTCTTTGTCCACCATTGCCACTCTCCACCCAGTTCTTTTCCCACCCCAGGCTTTCCCCACTCTATTGTCTATGACCATAGGTAATGCATGCATAAACAAAAGATCTTTGTTTAATCTCTTCCCACACCCTCATCCCCTTCCCTAGGAGATTTGTTATTCTGTTCCATTTCCATGCCTCTGATTCTATTTTATTCACTAGTTTATTCTGTTCATTAGATTTTTTTATTTATTTGATTTTTATATTCAACTAGAGCAGCAGTTCTCAACCTGTGGATCACAACCCTTTGGGGGTCGAACGACCCTTTCACAGGGGTCGCCTAAGAACATCGGAAAACACATATACAATTACATACAGTTTTGTGATTAATCACTATGCTTTAATTATGTTATTTGTAACAATGAAAATACATCCTGTATATCAGACATTTACATTATGATTGATAACAGTAGCAAATTATAGTTATGAAGTAGCAATGAAAATAATTTTATGGTTGGGGGTCACCTCAACATGAGGAACTGTATTAAAGGGTTGTGGCATTAGGAAGTTTGAGAACCACTGAACTAGAGGCTCAGTGCACGAAGTCACTAATCATCCAATAGATGCAAATCAAAATGACAATGAGGTACCATCTCACACCTGTCAGATTGGCTATCATCAACAAATCAACAAATGACAGGTGCTGGTGAGGATGTGGAGGAAAGGGAATCCTCATGCACTGAGGTTAGAATGCAGACTGGTGCAGCCACTGTACAAAACAGTATGGAGTTTCCTCAAAAAATTAAGAATAAAAATTTCATTTGACCCAGCAATCCCACTTCTATATGCCAAGAAATCAGAAACACCAATCAGAAAGGACAGATGTATCCCTATGTTCATGGCAGCCCAATTTACAATAGCTACAATTTGAAAACAGCTTAATTGCCCACCAGCCGATGAGTGGATTAAAAAATGGTGGCACATCTACACAATGGAATGCTGTGCTGCTGTAAAACAGAAAGAACTCTTACCGTGCGCAAGACCATGGATGGAAACTAAGAAGAAAATAAACATATGGGACTTCATCAAATTAAATAATGGTGGAAAGAATTTTGCTAAATAAAATAAGCCAGTCAGAGAAGGATAATTATCACATGATCTCACCCACTTGTGGAATATAATGAACAATATAAACTGATGAACAAAAATAGATACAGAGACATAGAAGCATCGAACAGACCGTCAAACCTCAGACGGAGGCAACATGGGGAGTGGGGGAAGAGACCAACCAAAGGACTAGTATGCATGCATGTAAATATAATCAATAGATACAGATATGGGAAGGGGTGAGGGAATGTGTTGAGGGACAGGAGTGATGGGAGAGGTCCATGGGGGAAAAAGGAGACATATGTAATACTTTAAACAATAAAGAATTAAAAACCAAAGGAAGCTGAGCCATATTTTTTGTTATAAATCTTATTAACTTTTTAAACTGTGCACCCCCATTGTGAAAAAAAAAGACACGCAAAAAGATTATATATTATGTCCTTTCCCTTTTGGTATGTTAAACATTCTCATGCAAAACGTAAATAATTCTGGAACTAAAGCTATATGTAAATGTAGCACTCTACTGATACCAAGGCAATGTTGTCCCTCATTGTCATTAAATAAAAATTTCCTTTTAACCCACAAAGAAAAAAGGAGGAAATGAAGGATGACATAGCTGCAATAAGAACATTGTGGAAGATTTCAGCAGTGGTCTAGAAGAAGCTGGGGACCAAATCAGTGAATTAGAAGACAGGGTGGAAAAAAAGACCTCTCATTTTAACAGCAATTTTTTAAAAAAATATTAAATAGCAGGAAAGAGCGAAAGAGAGCTTTGGGACATGAAACAAAGCAATATCCACATAATAGGGGAGCCAGAAGTAGCAGAAGCTGAGCAAGGAATAGAAAACCTGTTGAAGAAATAATGCCAGAAAACTTCCCCAAGGTGGGTAAGAAAAAAGTCACATAAGCACAGAGAGTCCCAAACATGATGAACTAAAAAGTCCCATACCAAGACAAGTCATAATTACAATTGCAAACATTAATAACAGAGAAAGAATCTTAAGGGCTTCAAGAGAGAGACAGAGAGTTACCTACAAGGGATCTCCCATTAGACTATCACATGATTTCTCAACAGAAGTGTTTGGAATGAAATATACAAAGTGATAAAAAACAAGAGACTGAATTGAACTATACTATATCCAGCAGCACTATCATTCAAAATTAAAGGTGAATCCAGGAGCCTTACACACAAATACAGGCTAAGGGAGTTTATTATCACCAAGCCAGCAATGCAAGGAATGCTAAAGGGACTGAAGAAAGAAGGAATAGAAAGATAAGGAGAAACACAGACATCCTATCTAATAGTAGACAAACATGGTAATTAACCATACCTATGACACGCTTCCCATTGGCTAATCAGGGCGATATGCAAATTAACTGCCAACCAAGATGGCTGCCGGCAGCCAGGCAGCTGAAGAAAACAGGAGGCTTGCTTGTTCCAGTGATGGAGGAAGCCAAGGTTCCTCGCCTGCCGCTCCCAGCCTCTGAGCTGCACCCTAAGAAACAATGTTGCAATTATAGATGCTAAACAAACTCCAGAAACCTGCTTTCAGCCAGCCAGGCCTCAGAGCTGGAGCTGTAACAGTGTTTCAATTATAGAAGCCAAACATACCCAGATACCTGCTTTCAGCAGCCGAGGTCTCAGAGCTAGAGCTGAGCCTCAGAGCTAAAGCTGGCTCTCAGTTCCAGTGACAGCCATAGAAGGTAAATAAATCCCAGAATTAAAAAAAGAAAAAGAAAAAAAGGAGAGGTTGGGAGCTTCAGTCACCCGCCAGCCTGAAAACAGCCCTCAGCCCCTCACCCAGACTGGCTAGGCACCCCAGTGGGGACCTCCACCCTGAAGGGGGCGTGACCAGCTGCAAACAGCCATCATCCCCTCATCCAGGCTGGCCAGGCACCCAAGTGGGACCCCCACACTGATCTGGGACACCCTTCAGGGCAAACCAGCCAGCCCCCACCCGTTCACCAGGCCTCTATTCTATATATTAAAAGGGTAATATGCAAACTGACCCTAACAGCAGAAGGACTGGGAATGACTGGTCACTATGACACACACTGACCAGCAGGGGGCAGATGCTCAATGCAGGAGCTGCCCTCTGGTGGTCAGGGCGCTCTCACATGGGAGGAGCTCTGCTCAGCCCCAAGCCAGGCTGATGGCTGCCAGTACAGTGGTGGTGGTGGGAGCCTCTCCTGCCTCCTTAGCAGTGCTAAGGATGTCCGACTGCAGTTTAGGCCTGCTCCCGGCTGACAAATGGACATCCCCCAAGGGCTTCAGGGCTGCCGGGCTGCGAGAGGGATGTCTGATTGCCATCTTAGGCCCAAATCTCCTGGTGAGCAGGCCTAAGCCAGCAGGTGGTCATCCCCTGAGGGGTCCCAGACTGCAAGAGGGCACAGGCCGGGCTAAGGGATCCACCACCCACTGAGTGCACAAATTTTTGTGCACTGGGTCTCTAGTCTATAAAATAAAAGCATAATATGTAAATCAACCAATCAGCCAACTAGCAGACAACTGTCTTGATGACCTGGCTATGACATGCACTGGCATTAGGCCTGTCAAGGCATGTGTGATGTGATTGGTTCGGGGCGCAATTTCCCCATGATCGCCCCGCAGAAGGAGGCCCAGGCCACAAGCTGGTGGGGTGATCAATCAGGGGTGGGGTGGGGGAGAGAGGCTCCACAATCACCCCAAAGAGGGAGGCCCAGGCCACAGACCAGCAGACTGTGGTGGGTGGATGGGGCCTCCCTCTTTGGGGCCATCGATCACAGGGCTCCTAGATTGTGAGAGGGTGCAGGCTGGTCTGTGGGACGCCCCCACCCTGAGTGCATGAATTTCTTGCACGGGGCCTCTAGTAAAAAATAAAAATGGCAACAATTACCTATTAAAAATAACCTAAAATATAGATGGACTAAGTGTTCCAATCTAAAAACATAGGGTGACTGAATGAATAGAAGAACATGGTCCATATATACGTTGTCTACAAGAAACCCATATTAGACCAAAGCACACACAGACTGAAAGTGAAGGGATGGAAAATGTTTTTTTCAGGCAAATGAAAATGAACATAGAGAACAAAAAGTCTACACAAAAAACCAATAAAACAAACAGGTGGTTCTTTGAAAAGATTAATAAAATGGACAAACCACTGGCTAGACTCACTGAGGACAAAAGGGAAAAGACCCTTATAAGAAAAAATCAGAAATGAGAGAGGAGAAATCACCACAGATATCACAGATATACAAAGGATGATACTAGATACTATGAAAGACTTTATGCCACCAAATTCAATAACCTAGAAGAAATGGATAAGTTCCTAGAAATATATAACCTTTCTAGACTAAATCAAGAATAATTGGAAAATCTAAATAGACCAATCAGCAGTGAGAAAATTGAAACAATTCTTCTCAAGTGCACATGGGACATTTTCAAAGACAGACCACATATTAGGAGACAGGCTAAGTCTCTACAAATAAAGAAGATTGAAATCATATCAAGAACCTTCTCAACTCACAATGGCATAAAATTAGAAATCAAATACTATAAAAACACTCAAAAACAATCAAACACCTAAAGGCTAAATGCCATGCTATTAAACAATGATTAGATTACCAAAGAGATCAAAGAAGAAATGACATCCTGGAAATAAAGGATAATGAAATCACAGCAAGCCTAAATCAATGGAACACAGTGAAAGGAATCCTGAGAGGGGAGTTCATAGGACTACAGCAAGCATATCAAACTCATGGCTTGGCTGCATGCAGCCCACAATGAATATTTTTGTGGCCCAGCCAATATAATGGTATGTAAGAAACATTTTAATAAAAATTTTGTAACTTACTTTTTACAATATCCTGTTATGCATACTATTAATTATTAATAAACTACAATGTTCACAAATGATTACTATTGTCGTGTTGCATTCACTTCCCTTATGCGCCTTATGCACACCATTTCTTTCCACAAATACTAGTAGTGAATATTTTAGCAGCCAACTGTCATGTAATTAACAGGAAATATTTCACTTTCAGAGAACAAGAAAAATAGGTGTCTTTGCATAATGCTTATTAATTTGTATAGTTATTCAGTGTCTGGTAAGTTAGTGCTCAAGAAAAAATATTAATTTTTATTAAAATTTTCTAGTACTTTATGTTAACAATAACTCATTTATTTCAGCCCTTTGTATTTAGCATATCTCTATCAAAATAAACCGACGTTGCTATGAAGATTGAAGGTTTTGTTTTTTGGTGGCCCCCATTAGCTTAAACCTTGCTTATTTGTCCTGTGTTAGCTTTTGAGTTTGACATGCTTGCATTACAGGCATACCTCCAAAATAAGAAAAACTGGTAATAAGTTATCCAACGCTACAATTTTTAAAGCAATAGTAAGAGAACAACAAGAAAAGCCCAGAGTAAGACAGAACTTAGGACACAGAACTTAGATGAAGATCCTAGAGACAGAACTTAGAAGACAGAACCTACACAGAACCTAGAGACAGAAGAACTTCGCTGGAGAGAACATGGCAAAAGATCCTGGTCAGAACCTGGCTACAGAACTTGGTTGGAGAACCTAGACAGAACCTGGCTGAAGAACCCGGCTATAGAACCTGGCATCCGAACCTTGCTGGAGAACCTAAACCGAACCTGGCTGGAGAACCTAGCGAGAGAACATGGCTACAGAACCTGGCTGGAGAACCTGGAGAACGTGGCTGGAGAACCTAGCAAGAGAACATGGACACAGAACTTGGCTGGAGATTGTGGCTAGAGATCCTGGCAAGGCTGCTGATCAACTGAATGCTGTCTCTATGACATTCCTTCTTCGCCGACTCCATCCACACCTTAGGGGACTGCTGGACCTGCTGGGGTTGGACCCCAGCATCTGGCGCCCGAACAGGGACCCCTAGGTAAGCGCCCCGCACTCGGGATGGATAGGACTCCACCGCAGGAAGAGGGTGGATAGTCTTCACCGACTCCGTCCACACCTTTGGGAACCCCTGGAACAGGATTCCCCTAGATGTAACAAGACAACAGGACACAGAACTTAGAAGACAGAACTTAGAACCTAGACACAGAACCTACACAGAACCTAGAGACAGAAGAACTTTGCTGGCAAGAACATGGCAAAAGATCCTGGACAGAACCTGGCTACAGAACTTGGTTGGAGAACCTAGACAGAACCTGGCTGAAGAACCTGGCTACAGAACCTGGCGACTGAACCTTGCTGGAGAACCTAAACTGAACCTGGCTGGAGAACCTAGTGAGAGAACATGGCTACAGAACCTGGCTGGAGAACCTGGAGAACGTGGCTGGAGAACCTAGCAAGAGAACATGGACACAGAACTTGGCTGGAGATTGTGGCTAGAGATCCTGGCAAGGCTGCTGATCAACTGAACACTGTCTCCGTGTCATTCCTTCTTCGCTGACTCCGTCCACACCTTTGGGGACCCCTGGACCTGCTGGGGTTGGACCCCAGCAGTTTTTAAGGAATCTACTTAGAAAACATAGAATACATGTTAATAGAGGTCAGAACACTGTGTAAATGTGGTTACTGTTCTAAGAATTAACAATAATAAACACTGGAATTCTTCTGTGAAAAAAAAAAAAAGAAAAGAAAAGCCCAGAGTAAATTGAAGGAAATAAATAATAAAGATCAGAGCAGAAAAAATGACATAAAGACCAGAAAACCAAACAAAACACCCAAAACAATATAAAGAATCAATAGAACCAAGATCTAGGTCTTTGAAAAGATAAACAAGGTTTATGAACCTCTAGCCTTATGAATTCCTAGGCTTATCAAGAAATAAAGAGAAATGACCCAAATAAACAAAATCCTAAATGAAAGAGGTGAAGCAACAACTGATCCTACAGTGATACAAAGGATCATAAAAAAACCCAAAAAAACAAAAACAAAATTGTGAATAACTTTATACTAATAACCTGGACAATCTAGATGAAATAGAGTTATTTCTAGAAAAATACAATCTTCCAAAACTCAATCTGGAAAAATCAGAAAACCTTAATAGGCTGATAACAATGAGGAAATAGAAGCAGTAATAAAAAAAATTCCAGGAAACAAAAGCACTGTTTTGGATGGCTTCACAGGAGGCAAACATTCAAAGAAGAGGTATCACCACCCTCCTCAGAGTATTCAAAAAATTTAAGAGGAAGGAACAATTCCAAGTTCTTTCTATGAAGCCAGCATTACCACAATCTCCAAACCAAATAAAACCAAAACAATGAAAATTATCAGCCAACTAGAGGCCCGGGGCACAAAAATTTGTGCACTGGCAGGGGGTGTCCCACAGCCCCATTTGTGCCCTCTCACAGTCTGGGACCCCTCGGGAGATAATGACCTGCTGGCTTAGGCCCACTCCCAGGTGTCAGAGGGCAGGCCCAATCCCTAGGTGCAGCCCCTGGTTGGGCTCAGAGCAGGGCTGTTTGGGGAGTTGGGGCCCTGCCCCCTTTCATGCACAGAGAAGGGCAGATCAGGGGGTTGCAGTGCCACCCCCAGTCACGCAGAGGATAGGGCGAATTGGGGGGTTGGGGCACCACCCCCTGTCAAACTCAAGGCAGGGTTGATGGGGAAGTTGTGGCGCCACCCTCTATCATGCACAGAGCAGGGTGGATCAGGGGGTTGTGGTGCCACCCCTGTCACACACAGAGCAGGGCCCATCAGGGGGGTTAGGGCTCTGTACCCAGTCACACACAGAGCAGGGTTGATCAGGGGGTTGGGGAGCTTCCCACTTCATGCACAGAGCAGGGCTGATCAGGAGGTTGTGATGCCACCCTCAGTCACGCTCAGGTAGGGCCGAATGGGGGGTTGGGGCGCCGCCCCCTGTCACACTCAAGACAGGGTCGATGGGGAGGTTGGTGCTCCACCCCCTGTCACCCACAGAACAGGGCCAATAAGGGGTTGGGGTACTGCCCCCTGTCATACTCAGGGCAGGCCTGATGGGGAGGTTATGGCTCTACCCCATCACACACAGAGCAGGGCCCATGGAGGGTTGGGGCGCTGCACCCTATCATACACAGAGCAGGGCCTATCAGGGGATTGTGGAGCTCCCCCCTATCAAGCACAGAGCAGGGCCAATCAGGGTGGTGGGGCGCCTTCCCTTGTCATGAACAGAGCAGGGAGGATAGGGCGGTTGTGGCCCCGCCTCCTGTCACACACAGAGCTTCAGGGCAATCAGGGGGTTTGGGCATTGCCCCCTGTCATGCTGCTCCAGGGGCCAGGAGGCCTCACGGCTCTGCTGATCCCAGTGCTGGGAAGCCTCACTGCTCCACTGATCCTGGTGCTGGGAGGCCTCGCTGCTCCGCTGATCCCGGTGCTGGGAGGCATATTACCCTTTTACTATATAGGATAGAGGCCTGGTGCATGGGTGGGTGCCAGCTGGTTTGCCCTGTAGGATGTCCTGGATCAGGGTGGGGTGCCTGGCTAGCCTGGATGAGGTGATGATGGCTGTTTGCAGCTGCTCACACACCCTTCAGGGTGGAGCTCTCCACTGGGGTGCCTGGACAGCCTGGATAAGGTGATGATGGCTGTTGCAGTTGGTCACACCCCCTTCAGGGTGGGGTCCCCACTGGGGTGCCTGGCCAGTCTGGGTGAGAGGCTGAGGACCGTTTTCAGGCTGGCGGGTGACTGAAGCTTCCAGCCTCTCCTTTTTTCCTTTTTTTTAATTCTTGGATTTATTTACCTTCTATGGCTGTCATGGAGCTGAAAGCTGGCTTTAGCTGTGAGACCTCAGCTGCTGAAAGCAGGTTTCTGGCTTTGTTTACCTTCTGTATTTGAAACTTTGTTGCGACTCCAGCTCTGAGATCCCGGCCGGCTGAAAGCAGGTTTCTGGGGGTTTTGTGTAGCTTCTATATTTGTAACAATGTTTCTTAGAGAGCCGCTCAGAGCCCAGCATCGGCAGGTGGGGAATGTTGGCTTCCTCCATCAATGGAGCAAGCAAGCCTCCTGTTTGCTTCAGCTGCCTGGCTGCCTGCTGCCATCTTGGTTGGCAGTTAATTTTCATATCACCCTGATTAGCCAATGGGAAGGGTAGCGAAGTTATGGTGAATTACCATGTTTCTCTTTTATTATATAGTATTAGAAGCCCAGTGCACAAAAATTTGTGCACTCTGTGGGGAGGGGGATCCCTCAGCCCGGTCTGTGCCCTCTCGCAATCTGGGACCCCTCGGGAGATAACGACCTGCTGGCTTAGGCCTGCTCCCGGGTGGCAGAGGGCAGGCCCAATCCCTAGGTGCAGCACCTGGTTGGGCTCAGAGCAGGGCTGATTGGGGAGTTGTGGCTCCACCCCCTGTAATGCAGAGCAGGGCGGATCAGGAGGTTGCAATGCCACCCTCAGTCACGCTCAGGGTAGGGCTGATTGAGGGGTTGGGGCACCGTCCCGTCACACTCAAGGCAGGGTCGATGGGGAGGTTGTGGCGCCAGCCCCTGTCATGGACAGAGCAGGGCCTATCAGGGAGTTGGGGCACTTCCCCCTGTCACTCACAGAGCAGGGCCCATCAGGGGGGTTGGGGCTTTGTACCCTGTCACGCACAGAGCAGGGTTGATCAGGGTGTTGGGGAGCTCCCCCCTGTCATGCACAGAGCAGGGCCCATCAGGGCGTTGGGGAACCACACTGTATCACACTCAGGGCAGGGCCGATGGAGAGGTTATGGCTCTACCCCATCACACACAGAGCAGGGCCGGGTGGGGGGTGGCTTTGGGGTATCGCAACCTTTCACACACAGAGCAGGGCCGATCAGGGGGTTGGGGCACTGCACCCTGTCACACACAGAGATGCAGGGTGATCAGGGGGGTTGGGGAGCTCCCCCCTATCAGGCACAGAGCAGGGCTGATCAGGAGGTTTGGGCGCCTTCCCCTGTCATGAACAGAGCAGGGCGTATAGGGAGGTTGTGGCCCTGCCCCCTGTCGCACACAGAGCTTCTGGGCGATCAGGGGGTTTAGGCGCTGCCCCCTGTCACACTGATCCTGGTGATGGGAGTCCTCACAGCTCCACTGATCCCTGTGCTGGGAGGCATTTTACCCTTTTACTATATAGGATAGAAGCCTGGTGCATGGGTGTGGCTGCCTTGTTTGCCCTGAAGGGTGTCCTGGATCAGGGTAGGGGTCCCCACTGGGGTGCCTAGCCAACCTGAATGTGGGGATAATGGCTTTTTCAGCTGGTCACACCCTCTTCAGGTTGGGGGTCCCCACTGGGGTGCCTGGCCAGTCTTGATAAGGGGCTGAGGGCTTTTTTCAGGCTGGCAGGTGACTGAAGCTCCCAACTGCTCCTTTTTTTTTTTATTCTGGGCCAGCTTTAGCTCTGAGTCTTGGCTCCAGCTCTTAGGCCTTGGCTGCTGAAAGCAGGTATCTGGTTTGTTTGGGTTCTATAATCAAAACACTTTTTCAACTCCAGCTCTGAGATCTCGGCTGGCTGAAAGCAGCTGGGTTTTGTTTAGCTTCTATATTTGTAACAATGTTTCAAATTGCAAGCTCTGAGCCTGGCAGTGGCATGTGGGGAATGTTGGAGTCCTCCGTCACTGAAGCAAGCAAGCCTCATGTTTGCTTCCAGCTGCCTGGCTGCCGGCCTTGATATGGCTGGCAGTTAATTTGCATATAGCCCTGATTAGCCAATGGGAAGGGTAGCGGTGGTATAGCTAATTACCATGTTTCTCTTTTATTAGATAGGATAACCATGATGAATATACATGCTAAATTTTTCAAAAAAATTTAGCAAATCACATCCAACAATTCATTAATAAGATCATACATCATGACCAAGTAGTATTATACTGTGGATACAAGGCTATTAAAATCAATAAATTTTGTACAGTACATTAACTGACTGCAAGAAAAAAAGCACATGATCATATCAATTGATGGAGAAAAAGCATTTGATAAAATCTAATACCCTTTTTGATCTAAATTCTCAGCAAAGTGGGAATAGAGGATCCTAAATCAACATAATAATAGCCTTATATTAAAAAAACTACAGCCAATATAATACTCAATGGGCAAAAACTAAAACCATTTTCCATAACACATAACAAGACAGGGAAGCCCATGTTCAACCTCCTGTTTGACATAGTTTTTAGAAGTGCTAGCTATAGTGATCAGACAAGAAGAAAAAAATAAAAGATATCCAAATTGAAAAAGAAGTAAAAGTATCATTATTTGCAGATTACATAATATTGCACATAGAAAACCCTAAAGATTCCATAACATGAAAAACTACTTGATTTAATAAATGATTTTGGCAACACAGCAGGATACAAAATTAACATGTAGAAACCTCTGGCATTTTTATACACCAATAATGAACTCACAGAAAGAGAAACTTAAAAAGCAATCCCAATTACCATTGCAAGAAAAAATTAAGATACCTAGGAATAAACTTAACTAAGGAGGTAAAAGACCTTTACTCAGAAAACTATAGGACATCAAAAAAATAGAGGAAGATATCAATAAGTGAAAGGATATTCTGTTAGTGAATTGATAGAATCAACATCATTTAAATGTCCATACTACTCAAATCTACAGATATAATGCAATCCCCATTAAAATACTAACAGCATATTTCACAGACCTAGAACAAACTCTCCAAAAATTTATCTATAGTAATAAAAGGGTAATATGCTAATTAGACTGGACATCCCATAAACAAAGCTGGACCAGAGGGAAGCCCAGGTCCTGGGTACCTGCCAACTGCCCTAGAGAAGCCTGTGTCCCAGGTACCTGCTGGCAGCCGCAGGGAAGCCTGGGCCCCGGGTGCCAGAGGGAAGCTGGTGCTGACAGCCAGAAGAAGGAAGAACTACTCTTGCACAATTTTTGTGCATCAGGCTTCTAATATGGAATAAAAAAAAGAACCCAAGAGCCTCTGCAATCCTTAGAAAGAGGAACAAAGTTGGAGGGATCACAATACCAGATATCAAGCTCTATTACCAAGCTACTGTTCTCAAAACTGCCTGATACTGGCACAAGAACAGACATATAGACCAATGGAACAGAACAGAGAACCCAGAAATTGACTCAAGCCATTATGCTCAATTAATATTTGACAAAAGAGGCAGGAGCATACAATGGAGGCCAGGCAGTCTCTTTAATAAATGGTGTTGGGTAAACTAAACCGATACATGTAAGAAAATGAATTAGATCACCGAATTACACCATATAGAATAATAAACTAAAAATGGGTAAAAGGCTTAAATGTAAGATGGGAAACTATAATAATCTTAGAAGAATCCATTGGCAGCAGAATATCTGACATCTCTTGTAGCAGTATGTTTACTGATACGTTTTCTAAGACAATGGAAACTCAGGAGAAAATAAACAAAGGGGGCTACATAAAAATATAAAGCTTCTGCACAGCAAAAGAAACCATCAACAAAACACTAAGAGAGCCCACTGTATGGGAAAATATATTTGCCAATGTGACATCTCATAAGGGTTTAATCTCCAAAGTGTATAGGGAACTCATACTACTTAACAAAAGGAAGATAAACAAACCCAATAAAAAAAATGGGCAAAGGACTTAACTAGATACCTTTAGAAAGTGGACATGCAGAGGCCAAGCATCATATGAAAACATGCTCAAAGCCACTAATCATGCAAGAGATGAAAATTAAAATGACAATACAGGACCGCCTCACACCTGTCAGAATGGCTATCATCAGCAAATCAATAAATGACTAATGTTGGCCAGGTTGTGGAGAGAACGAACCCTAGTATACTGCTGGTGGTAATCCAAACTAGTGCAGCCACTGTGGAAAACAGTATGGAGTTTCTTAAAAAAAATTAAAAATGTATCTCCTATTTGACTCAGTAATCCCATTTCTAGGAATATACCCCAATAAATCAGAAACACCAGTCAGAAAGAATATATGCACCCCTATGTTTATAACAATGCAATTTACTATAGATAAGATTTGGAAACAGTTTACGTGTTCATCAGCAGATGAGCGGGCAAAAAACTGTGGTACATCTACACAATGTAATACTACATTGCAAAAAATAAAGAACTCTTACCTTTTGCAACATCATGGATAGACCCGGAGAACATTATGCTAAGCAAAATAGGCCAGTCAGAAAGATAAGTATCATATGATCTCACTCATTTGTGGAATACAATGAACAAAATAAAGTAATAAACAAAATAGATCCAGAGAATCAAACAGACTATCAAACCACAGAGGAAGGCAGGAGTGGGTGGCTGAGGGTGGGTGGTAGAGGTCAACCAAAGAATTTGTATTCATATAAGCATAACCAATGGACATAGACAATAATGGGATGAAGGTTGTCTCTAGAGGTGACAAGCTGGGAGATGTCAATAGGGAAAATAAGGACATATGTAATACTTTCAACAACAAAATATTAAGAGAAAAAAAGAAAAGAAAGTTACCTACAAGGCTGTTTCCAGACTATCAGCTGACTTCTTCCTAGAATCACCTCAAGCCAAATGGGGTGGCATGAAGTATATAAGGTAATGAAAATCAAGGGTCTGAACTCAAGACTACTCTATCCAGCAAGGCTATCATTCAAAACTAAAGGTGTAATAAAGTATTTCACAGACAAAAAGAGGCTAAAAGTGTTTATTATCTCCAAACCAGCACTGCAGGAAATTCTAAAGGAACTGTTGTAAAAATAAGACATAAAGAGAGAGAAGAACACAGGCATAAGGAATTACACTGGCAATAAATAAGTACTTTTCAATAATAACCTTGAACACAAATGGATTTAAATGCTCCAATCAAAAGACACGGGGTGTCTTTTGGATAAGAAAACATGACTCATATATATGCTGCTACAAGAGACCCACCTTCGAACAAAGGAGTCACATAGATTGAAAGTGAAGAGATGAAAAAAATTATTCAGGCAAATGGAAATGAAAAAAGAAAAACCTGGGGTAGCAATATTTATATCTGACAAATAGACTTTAAAGTGAAGTCATAACTAGAGATAATGAAGGCCACTTCATAATATTAAAGGGATGAATACAGCAAGAGGTTATAACTTTGGTAAACATATATGCACCCCATACAGGAGCATCCCAATATATATATAAAACTTTTGGAGGATTTTAAAGGAGAGATTGACAAAAATACAATTATAGTAGTGGACTTTAACTCCATGTTTACTTCACTAGATAAATCTTCGACACAAAAATTCTACAAGGAAACAACAATCCTAAATGCCTCAAGAAGGAACTACTTGACATTTTCAGTTTTTCACAACAAAGCTATAGAATATCTATTCTTCTCTACTGCACATGGGGCATTTTCAAAGATAAACTACATGTTAGAACACAAACTAAGTCTCTACAAGTTCAAGAACATTGAATTCATATCAAGTATCTTCTCAGATCCCAATGGCATATTAGAAATCAACTACTATTAAAACACTGAAAAACATTCAAATGCATAGAGACTAAAGATCATGTTATCAAACAGTGAATGTGTTACCAATGAGATCAGCGAGGAAATAAAAAATGTCCTTAAACAAATTAAAATGAGCACATAACAACATCAAATATATGGGACATAGTGAAAGCAATCCTGAGAGGAAAATTCATAGCTCCACAGGCATATAAACAAGAAAAACTTTCATATGTCATCTAACTCTACAACTTAAAGAATTATAACAACTGGAAGAGCCAGAGTAACTAGAAGGAAGAAAACAATAAAGATCAGAGTGAAAATAAATGTCATAGACCAGCCGTGGGCAAACTATGGCCCGCGGGCCGGATTCGGCCCGTTTGAAATGAATAAAACTAAAAAAAAATAAAGACTGTACCCTTTTATGTAATGATGTTTACTTTGAATTTATATTAGTTCACACAAACACTCCATCCATGCTTTTGTTCCAGCCCTCCAGTCCAGTTTAAGAACGCATTGTGGCCCTCGAGTCAAAAAGTTTGCCTACCCCTGTCATAGATTAAAAAAAAATACAAAAAATTAATTAAACCAAGAGCTGGTTCTTTGAAAAAAATAAACAACACTGATGGACCTTTAGCCAGACTCATTGAGAAACAGAGAGGACCCAAATAAACAAAATCTGTATTTATAAAAAGCAAGCAACCATAATGCCGGAACAACTGTAATGACTGGTTGCTATGAAGCCCACTGTGTCCAGAAAAACAGTCCGATCAGGTACATATGTCTCCTTTTTCCCCCATTGACCCAGGAGCTCTCTGTGTGGTTCACTGAGGCTGATCCCTGGCCAGCATTGAAGGTTAACTTATTCCTCTGCTCAAACATGCTCTTTTCCCTTTCCTCCCAGTTACTATTCTCAAAAATATTCTTTAATAAGTATTGCCCACTACTGGACTCTCCCACCCCAATCAAGGGTGGGGCTGGCTGGCCAAACCTCCCACCCACTTACCTCCAGCCAGTCCCACCCCCCATAAGCCCACTCCACTAGATAGGCCCACAGCTCCTCCCCAAGCCGGCCCTGCCCCTGAACACCCCAACCCAATAGAAGGCAGTGCCAGCTGGCCAATTTCCTGAAGCCCCCTCCCCCCACTGGTGCTGCCACCGGTGGGCCCCCAACACCCTGATCAGCCTGCACCTCCTCCCCCCATCCAGCCACACCCCAAATCGGCCCCCCCACCCCAATCAGGGGCGGGGGAGGACCAGCCAGCCAACCACCCATGGCCTCACCCCTAGGCTGCTGGCCCTGATAGGCACCCTACACCCCATTCAGGGGAGGGGCTGGCTGGCCCACTGCCAACAGCCCCTCCCCATAGCCTGCCATGCCCCTATTGGGCTCCCCAACCCCAATTGGGGGTGGGGCCTGCTGGCCAATCACCTGTGGCTCCTCTCCTCAGTTGGCTCAGCCCTGATCTGCCCCAGTTGGGGCTGGGCTGGCCAGATCCCACATGTGCATGAATTCATGCACTGGGCCTCTAGTCTATATATATAAAAAAGCCAAGTGACTGGAATGCAGGAATGACTGGAATGACTGGTCACTATGATGTGCACTGTGGCTGGCCAACAGGCCTGATCAGGGGGTGACCTCTCCCCTCAACTGACCCTGGCCTAATTGGAGGTGGGGCTGGCCAGTCAACTTCCTATGTCCCCTCCCCCTGGCCAGCCCTGGCCCTGATTGGTCCCCCACCCTGATTGGGGCTGGGGCCAGCCAGCCAACAGCCTATGGCCCTTTCCCCCAGTTAGCCCAGCTGATCGGACCCCATTGGGGGAGCCTTCCAGACTCCACCCGTGGACGAATTTGTGCACCAGGCCTCTAGTAAGAAATAAAAAAGTGAAATAACAACTGACCCCGCGGAAATAGAAAGGATTGTAAATAAAGTACTAAGAATTACTATATTCCAATGACCTGGATAACTGGATGTTCTGAATAGAATGCACATCTACACTAATAAAAGACAAAGATGCTAATTGACCAGACCTTCGCTATGCCCAAGCCACACCCACCAGCCAAACAAAGCGACTATATGCAAATTAACACAACCAAGATGGCGGCCAGCAGCCATAGAGCTGGAGCAAGCAGGAGGCTTGGTTGCCCCGGTGATGGAGGAAGCCAAGCTTCCCGCCTGTCCTGGCTGGCTGTGGCCTACGCAAAAGGCAACAAAGTTTCATTTATAGAAGCTAAATAAATCCAAGATACCTGCTTCCAGCCAGCCTCCTCTGAGAGCTTGGGTGGCTGGGGGCTGTGGCCAGCCTGAAAACAGCCATCAGCCCCTCACACAAACTGGACAGGCACCCCAGTGGGGACCCCCAGCCTGAAGGGGCTATTGCCAGCCTGCAAATAGCCATCAGCCACTCACCCAGGCTAACCAGGCACGCCAGCAGGACCTCCCCACCCTCCATGAAGGGGGTGTAGCCAGCCTAAAAACTGCCCTCAGCCTATCACCCAGGCTGGCCAAGCACACAAGTAGGACCCCGACCCTGATCCGGGACACCCTTCAGGGCAAACCAGATGGCCCTCACCCATGAACCAGCCTCTATCCTATATAGTAAAAAGATAATATGCAAATTAACCCAAACAGCAGAGTGACTGGGAATCACTGGTCACTTTGACACACACTGAACACCAGGGGGCAGATACTTAATGCAGGAGCTGCCCCCTGTTGGTCAGTGTGCTCCCACAGGGGGAGCTCCGCTCAGCCATAAGCCAGGCTGATGGCTGCCAGTACAGTGGTGGTGGTGGGAGCCCCCCCCTTCTCCCTAGCAGCGCTAAGGATGTCCAACTGCAGCTTAGGCCTACTCCCCGCTGGCAAGTGGACATCCCCGGAGGGCTCCCGGGCTGCCAGAGGGATGTCTGATTGCCAGCTTAGGCCCAGTCCCCTGGGGAATGGGCCTAAGCCAGCAGGTGGTCATTCCCTAAGGTGTCCAAGACTGCAAGAGGGCACAGGCCAGGCTGAGGGACCCTCCTGAGTGCACAAATTTTTGTGCACTGGGCCCCTAGTCTACCCTAATAAAAGAGAAACATGGTAATTGGTGTATGACTGCTACCCTTTTCATTGGCTAATCAGTGAGATATGCAAATTAACTGTCAGCCAAGATGGCGGCCAGCAGCCAGGCAGCTTAAACTGAACATGAGGCTTGCTTGCTTCAGTGATGGAGGACTCTAATGTTCCCCGCCTGCCGCTGCAGGCCTCTAAGCCTGCAGTTTAAGAAACTCTGTAATAAATACCACCAGACTTCAGCCAGCAGGATTGCAACATTGTAAGCAAAGGCTAGAGACCTACTTTCAGCAGCGGAGGCCTAAGAGCTGGAGCCAAGCCTCAAAGCTAAAGCTGGCCCACAATAAAAAAAGAAAAGAAAAAAAGGAGCAATTGGGAGCTTCAGTCACCCCCAGCCTGAATACAGCCCTCAGCCCCTCACCCAGACTGGCCAGGCACCCCAGTGGGGACCCCTACCCTGAAGGGTGTGTGACCAGCTGCAAACAGCCATCATCCCCTCACCCAGGCTGGCCAGGCACCCCAGTGGGGACCCCTACCCTGATCCAGGACACCCTTCAGGGCAAACCAGCCGGCCCCACCCATGCACCAGGCCTCTACCCTATATAGTAAAAGGGTAATATGCCTCCCAGCACCGGGATCAGCGTGACAGGGGGCAGCGCCCAAACCCCCTGATCGCCCTGCGGCTCTGTGTGTGACAGGGGGCGGGGCCACAACCTCCCTATCCACCCTGCTCTGTTCGTGACAGGGGAAGGTGCCCCAATCCCCTGAGCAGCCCTGCTCTGTGCCTGATAGCGGGGAGCTCCCCCCTCCCCCTACGGGCCCTGCTCTGTGTGTGATGGGGTAGAGCCATATCTTCCCCATCAGCCCTGCCCTGAGTGTGAGAGTGGTGGCGCCCCAACCCCCTGATCGGCCCTGCTCTGTGGGTGATAGAGTGCGGTTCCCTCCCCCCCCGATGGGCCCTGCTCTGTGTGTGACAGGCGCCACAACCTCCCCATCGACCCTGTCTTGAGTGTGACAGGGGATGGTGCCCCAACCCCCCAATCAGCCCTACCTTGATCGTGACTGAGGGTGGCATCACAACCTCCCAATCTCCCTGCTCTGTGCATGATGGGGTGGCGCCCCAACTCCCCAATTGGCCCTGCTCTGAGCCCGACCAGGGGCTGCACCTAGGGATTGGGCCTGCCCTCTGCCACCCGGGAGCAGGCCTAAGTCAGCATGTCGTTATCTCCTGAGGGGTCCCAGATTGCGAGAGGGCACAGGCCAGGCTGAGGGATCCCCCTCCCCCCCGAGTGCACAAATTTTGTGCACCGGGCTGCTAGTCTTCGTTATAAAAAGCCAGGGGCTTTTGCAATCTAAATGATCAGATGGATTACTGGTCACCAGGAAGTGCATGGAGCACTTCTTGGTTCTTCCCCCATGCCCCACAAGCTCCTATCACAGCAAGGCTGGCAGTCAGTGGGCTGGTGGGGTGGTGGAGAGTAGTAGTTGGGGCAAGCAGGGCACAGCGAGCTTGTTGCCTTTGGCCCTGGGGCTGAGCCAGAGGCCTAACGACCTCACTGCTTCCGTGGTGTCTGTGAATCAGGCCCAGAGACAGAGGCAGGGCCTGATCTGCAGCTGCTGCTGCTGCTGGCGAGGACCGGGGAGAGAGAGAGAGAGAGAGAGAGAGAGAGAGAGAGAGAGAGAGAGAGAGGCAAGGCCTGGCCAGCAGCTGCCATGGTGGCTGTGGATCAGGCCCAGAGATAAGCCTAGAGATGCTGACTGGCATAGAAACTGACAAATCAGAAATAAAATCTGGGTGAAGTGCCAGGAGCCAATAGCTGTCTAGAAGATGGAGCTGTTGATGCTTACCGGCATAGAAACTGACCAGTCAGAACCTAATCTGGGTGATCTGGGAAGGCAGAACCTGAGGAGGGGTTTTAAGGGCAACACCTG
The DNA here is from genome assembly GCA_036010255.1 of Myotis pilosus. NCBI lineage: Eukaryota > Metazoa > Chordata > Mammalia > Chiroptera > Vespertilionidae > Myotis > Myotis pilosus. Next base: position 865,326 of record JASKON010000044.1, read on the forward strand.
TTTGGTATAAGGTGTAAGAAAGTGGCTCAATTTCTTAATGATTGCTTTGGCAGTATAGATCATATGGCTGCCTATCAGTCCAGATGTAGAGAATATGTATTTTTGTCTTCCAAGAGCATCTCCTCCTGCTGGAAAAGGCTCCCCACAACCCCATTTAAGCAATCCTATTCTATATAATCTATCTATACTAATAAAAGGGTAATATGCTAATTAGATTGGGGTGACCGGCCATCCTCTGTATGTCCAACTTCCTTCCAGACAAAGCCATGGTGGTGGGGGCCAAAGAAGAGGCAGTTAGGGGCAATCAGGCCAGCAGGAGAGGGAAGTTGGGAGTGAGATAAGGCTGGCAGGCAGAAGCGGTTAGAGGCAATCAAGCAGGCAGGAAGGCAGGTGGGAAGTTAGGAGCCAGCAGTCCCAGATTGTGAGAGGGATGTCCTACTGCCATTTTAGGGCAGGTGGACATCACCTGAGGGGTCCCAGATTGTAGAGGGTGTAGGCTGGGCTGAGGGATATCCCTTCCATGCACTAATTTCATGCACTGGGCCTCTAGTCTAATCTAATAAAAGAGAAACATGCAAATTGACCACACCTCTGTTACACCCCAAGCCATGCCCACCAGCCAATCAGAGAGACTATACACAAATTAACTCAACCAAGATGGCGACCAGCAGCCACAGAGCTGAAGCAAGCAGGAGGCTTAGTTGCCCAGGTGAAGAAGGCAGCCAAGCTTTCTGCCTGCCCTGGCCAACTGTACCTCCACTCAAGGCAACAAAGTTTCAATAATAGAAGATAAATAAATCCCAGATACCTGCTTCCAGCCAGCATTCACTGGGAGCTTGGGTGGCTAGGGCCAGGGGCCAGCCTGAAAACAGCCATCAGCCCCTCACCCAGGAAGACCCCCACTCTGAAAGGGCTGTGGCTAATCTGCAAACAGTCATCAGCTCCTCACCCAGGCTGGCCACACCCTCATGGAGTGAGGGTCCACACTGAGGGGCTTGGCCAGCCTGAAAACAGCCATCAGCCACTCACTCAGGATGGTCTGGTACCTCAGTGGGACCCCCACCCTGATCCGGGACACCCTTAAAGGCAAACCAGCTGGCCCCCACCTTTGTACCAGGCCTCTATCCTATATAATAAAAGGGTAATATACAAATTGACCCTCAGTCATTCTCCCAACAGCAGAATGACTGGGGATAACTGGTCACTATGACACACACTGACCACCAGGGGGCAGACACTCAATGCAGGAGCTGCCCCCTGGTGGTCAGTGCGCTCCCACATGGAGAGCTCTGCTCAGCCACAAGCCAGGCTGATGTCTGCCAGTACAGTGGTAGTGGCGGGAGCCTCTCCTGCCTCCTCAGCAGTGTTAATGATGTCCAACTGCAGCTTAAGCCTGCTCCCCGCTGGCAAGTGGACATCCCCCGAGGGCTCCCAGGCTGCCAGAGGAATGTCTGACTGCTAGCTTAGGCCCAATCCCCCAGGAAGTGGGCCTAAGCCAGCAGGTGGTAATTCCCCAAGGGGTCCCAGACTGCAAGAGGGCACAGGCTGGGCTGAGCGACACCCCCCCCCCCCCCGAGTGCACAAATTTTTGTGCACTGGGCCTCTAGTCCTATATAATAAAAGCCTAATATGCTAAGTGTCTTGTTGACCAGTCAGCCATTTAACCAATCAAAGCATAATATGCTAATGATAAGCTAAGGCTGTTCAAATGCTCTCTATGATATGCACTGACCACCAGGCAGAAGACAGTCAACCAGTCAACCAGTTGTTATCTTGTGCACTGACCATGAAGGGACAGATGCTCCAACAGATAGGTTAGCTTTCTGGGGTCTGGGGGATCGGGACTGAGTAAGACAGGCCAGACAAGCCCTGGAGTCCTCCCACAGCCTCTCCTTAGCCCCTGGCATACACCGGTGGGATCCTTCAGCCTGGCCTGTGTCCTCTTGCAATCCAGGACCTCTTGGGGTATGTGAGAGACCCATTTTCGGCCTGATCCCGCAGGCCGGGGTGAGGGTCCCCACTGGTACACGAATTCATGCACCGGGCCTCTAGAATTCCTAGAAAAATGCAATTCCAAAACTCAGTCAGGAAGAATAAGAAAACTTGAATAGGCCTGTAACAACTGATGAAATCAGAGGAGTAATAAAAAAAACTGCCAGAAAACAAAAGTCCTTGTCCAGACGGCTTCACAGGGTAGTAGTACCAAACATTCAACGAATAACTAACACCTATCCTCAAACTGTTCTAAAAACTTAAAGAGGAAGGGACACTTTGAAGCCCTTCCCTCCCCTCTCCCTCCCTCCCTCCCTCTCATCCTTTCTTTCTTTTCTTTCCTTCCTTCCTTCCTTCCTTCCTTCCTTCCTTCCTTCCTTCCTTCCTTCCTTCCTTCCTTCCTCCCTCCCTCCCTCCCTCCCTCCCTCCCTCCCTCCCTCCCTTCCTTCCTTCCTTCCTTCCTTCCTTCCTTCCTTTTAAATGTTATTTGTTAAATTGAGTGGGGTAACATTGGTCAACATTAAAATAGAGTTTTCAGGTGTGGATATCTATGTTATAAATCTGTATATAGGACCACGTGCCCACCACCCAAAATCAAATCTCTTGTCACTTCATATTAGGACCCCCACACATCCCAATCCCTTCCCTCTGGCAACCACCACACTGCTGTTTGTGTTTCAATTTTATCCCACAAATGAGGGCTTCTCTGTCTCCCCCTGCTCCTGAGGGGCAATTGGGCAGCAGCTGCTGCTCACACCTATTGATGGTGCCATCACTGCTTGGACCCACTTATGGCTCAGAGTAATTGGGGCCGGCACCAGCAGCAGGTGGGAGCAGCGGCAGGAGTGGGGCTGCCAGCACACAAGGGACTGAGGGCTGCAGAAGAAAGGCCTGGGCAGGGGGTGGAGGATGGGCTGAGACCCAGTCCTGTGCCTACCACAGCCTCTTGGCCTACAGTTCCTTTCAAGGTGCATGAATTAGTTCACTGGGCCCCCAGTGTTGAATAAGAGTGGTGAGAGTCAATATCCTTGTCTTGTTTCTGATCTTAGGAGAAAAGCTTGCAGTTTTTCACTGTTGAATATGATATTAACTGAGGGTTTATCTTGTGGTCTTTATTAAGTTGAAGTACTTTCCTTCTATTACTATTTTGTTAAGTGTTTTAATCATAAGTGGACTTTGTATCTTATCAAATCCTTTTTATGCATCTATTGTCAAGAGCATATGATTTTATCCTTTCTTTTGTTAATGTGGTATATTATGTTGATTAATTTACTAATGTGGAACCATCCTTGTGCCCCTGGAATGAATACCATTTGATTGTTATGTATTATTTTTTAGATGTGCTGTTGTATTTGATTAGCTTGTATTTTGTTAGGATTTTGGTCTATATTCATCAGGGATATTGGTCTGTAGCTTTTCTTTTTTTGTGTTATCTTTGCCAGGGCTTGGTATCAAGGTCACATTGGCCTCAGAGAATGTGTTAGAAAGTATTGCCTCTTCTTCAATATTTTGGAAGAGTATATTAAAAAAAAAGGTTTTAAATATTCTTTGAATGTATAGTAGAATTCACTGGTGAAGCCATCTGGTTCTGGATTTTTGTTTTAGGGAGATTTTGATAGTTATTTCAACTTCCTCAATGCTGACTGGTCTATTTAGATTTTCCAATTATTCTTGATTTAGTCTAGAAAGGTTATATATTTCTAGAAACTTATCCATTTCTTCTTGGTTATTGAATTTGGTGGCATAAAGTCTTTCATAATATCTAGTATCATCCTTTGTATATCTGTGATGTGTGTGGCGACCTACACTCTCATTTCTGATTTTGTTTATATGGGTCTTTTCCCTTTTTTCCTCAGTAATTCTAGCCAGTGTTTTGTCAATTTTATTAATCTTTCAAAGAACCAGCTCTTTGTTCTATTGATTTTTTGTATAGTCTTTTTGTTCTCTATTTCATTTAATTCTGCTTTAATTTTTGTTATTTTCTTTCTTCTGCTAACTTTGGGGTGCTTTTGTTCTTCTTTTCCTAGTATTTTAAGATGTGATGTTAGGTTGTTTTTGGGGGGAGATTTCTCTTGTTTCTTGAGAGAGATGTGTAATGATATAAACTTCCCTCTTATAGTGCTTTCATGGCATTCCAGAGGTTTTGATATGTGGTGTTATCTTTCTCATTTGTCTCTATGTATCGTGTGATCTCATCTTCTATTTCTTCTTTAATTTCCTTTTTGCAGTTGATTTCTAATTTCAAAGCATATGCTTGGTATAATTTCAATCTTTATGAATTTGTTGATGCTAGTTCTGAGACCCAACATATGGTCTATCCCTGAGGATATTCCTTGTGTGCTAGAGAAGAATGTTTATTCTGATTTTCTGAGATGAAATGTTCTGTAAATGAAAATTATATCCATTTGGTCTGTATTTCATTTAAGGCTGATATTTCTCTATTGATTTTTTTTGTTTGTCTAGAGGTGTCAATGGGAGTATTAAAGTCTCCAACTGTAATTGTGTTTTCATGGATTTCTCCCTTAGTTCTGTGAATAGCTGTTTAATGTATTTGGGTGTTCCCTGGTTGGGTTAATCTATATTAAGAGGTGTTATGTTTTTGTTACCTTTATCATTATGAAGTGCCTATAGTTGTCTCTTGTTATCTTTTTTAAAATTTATTTTATTGTTTAAATTATTACAAATAGTAGTTTCCTTTTCCCCCCCATGGACTGTTGGGGGCCAGATGTAAGCTGGCAAGGTCCTTGCACCTGAAGGGGTTAGCAAGGCTGGAACCCTTACCCACACAGTTTTCCCAGACTTGTTTGGATGGCGATTATCAGTAGAATGAGAGCAACATTTGTAGAATGAGAACAGCCTTTCATAGCTTACCAAGAAGTCTGTAACTAATTACTGAGATATGCTGTACTGAGAACTTGTCCTTCTGCTGTGTCTCTCCCTTAGAAATTAAGAGGAACAAAGAATACATTCCTCTTGACAGACCTCCTATTCAGTGTGTTGTGTATAAATAGGATTGTATAGCTAATAAACTCGCTTCAGTTCATCAAGAGAACTGGGGTCCTCCCGACCCTGCTTTCCTGTCTTTCTTTCTTTTCTCAATTCCCACCTCTCTGTCTCAGCCCGGCCCAACCTTGTCAGGCTGGCCCTGACAGATCTGGCGCCCGAACAGGGACTGAGGAACTAGGAAAAAGACGGTGAGGAACTCCTCCGGATAGAGTGCACTCATTAAGGTAAGGGAGGAGCAATTTTTTGGTAATCGGGAGTAAAGCATGGGGCAATTAGAATATAGAGAAAATGCACTTTATGGGCAAATGTTAAAGTTTATACTCAATAGTAGAGGAACTAAGGTTAATGACAAGCAAGTAGAAAATTTTTTAAAATTCATTCAGGAGATCTGCATTTCCTTATCGAATTTAATACGGGATTGTTTGGATCCCAGGCATGACCATAATCAACCGTCTCTTAAGCCAGAAAAAAAGAAGCAGTGTGATAGCACAAAACAGGAGTCTAAAAAAGACAGTGTATTAAAAAGAAATAATGTAACTTTTAAAGATAATTTAACTCCTCAAAATGAGGAGGATTTTGAGGAAGCTGCTGCTCTCTGCCATGATGATAATACAGGTATTGTTCAGGCAAAAGAGGAGGAAGAATATTTTTCTGCTGGAACTAAAGAGGGCAGTGATATAGAGGATGTGATAGAATCCTTTTTAGAAACATTAAAGCTTCTTGGCAAGAAATTAGAAGCCGCGGGGGCTGTTCCTGCCGCTCTCCGCTGCCTTGTGCAGCACCAGTTCCACTTTCCCCTCTTCAGATGGCTTTGCAGGACGCATGAAATTGTGGCGAGGAATTGGGCATTCATGCCTTCCCTGTTATGGAACAGGTGAACCCTCACATGAGACACCGTGAGTGTGCTTATGACCCACTTCCTTTTAAAACCTTAAAAGAGTTAAAAACAGCCTGTGCTCAGTATGGGCCCACCTCCCCTTATACTTTACCCATCTTGGAAACTATGGCCTCAGCACCTCTCCCACATAATGATTGGAGAGGTATTGCCAAGGCTTGTTTATCAGGAGGAGATTATCTCTTGTGGAAATCAGAATATGATGACAAGGCTAAGGAACAAACTTCTCATAACTGAGCTGCCCAGATTAATATTTCTTATGAAATGCTGGTAGGTGAAGGAGTCTATGCTGATACCCACAATCAAATTCAATATCCCAGGAAGCTTATGGACAGATTAATGGAGCTGGGATCAGAGCCTGGCAAAAGTTACCCATCTCTGGTCAGAAAACAGAGGAGCTCTCAAAAATTATTCAAGGACCAGATGAAAAGTATCAGGATTTTGTCTCTCAGCTATTACAGGCTGTTGGCCGAGTAGTGGTGGATGGAGAGGCTGGCATGTTAATAGTTAAACAGTTGGCATATGGAAATGCCAACACTGCCTGTCAAGCTGCACTACGGCCCTATCAAAGAAAGGGGACTCACTCAGATTATATCTGCATTTGCGCAGATATTGGTTCCTCATATATACAAGGAGTCGCCATTGTAGCCGCATTAAAGGGAATCACCATTGAAGGAATTCTTCAGCAACAATTTAGCACAGGGAAAAGTCAAACACACAAGTGTTACACTTGTGGAGGAACAGGACACATAGCAAAACAGTGTCCTTCTAATAAAGGGATTAATAAAGGAAATGGCAAAGGTCCCAAACAACCTGTACTATGCCCTAAATATAAAAAAGGAAAACATTGGGCAAATGAGTGTAAATCTAAGACAGATATCCAGGGAAATTCTTTGCCTCAACACCAGTCGGGAAACTACCAAAAGGGGCCAGCCCAGCCACGGGAAATAACAGGGGCATTGTCTATTTACCCTGCACAGCACCCAGCCTACCCTAGAGAGCAAAATAGTTACAAAGAGCTATTCTGAGCAACCCGCGGAAGTGCCAGGCTGGACCTTGGATCCACAGAAATAAGACATTCTGTCTGCCCTGCGTGCTGCCCTTGCCAACTAAAATAAGCAAAATATCATTAGATTTAAAACCTCTCACATAGAAAAGAAATGATGATTTCCGATACAGCTACAGCAAATGCCACCGGATCTGAAATTTAAAAATACGTCTGGGATTTCTGTGCATGTGTAAAGAGAAAACTGGCTTGGAAGTAAGGCGCACATTGTCCGATTTTGGACATTTGGATAGAGTTTTGAGCTGAAATCTCTTTACAAATATACAAAATAAAACCCAAGACTGATTATTTCCTAATAAAAATAGCAAAATTTGACCCAAAGGAAAAAAGATACTGGATTCTAGCAGCAGGATTGACATTTCCATAATAAAGAACAGTTTTTAAATACTAATAAAGAATATTAAAAAGTTAATTTCAAGGTCAAAAAGGAAATTCGGTAAAGTTATCTGTTACAAAAATTTGCTAAAGAATATGCCTTAAAATAATAAATTGGATTTAAATCTCAAGAATTATTAAAATATACTAATTATAAAAATCTAAGTAGCCCAGGTAAAAGATGGCTATGCCCTTTAATTAAGGCTGGCTTCCCAAAGCAATTTCTAATAGTGGAAGGGCTAGCCTCCCTTCCCCCAACAGAGCAGGTAGGCCAAAAATTTCCTGCCAGTAACAACTTTTAAAAAGAGGCTTGCTTCTCTGTTTCCCATCCTTAGTAGAAAGAATGTAACTAATTTGCATTTTAATGGTTACCTGTTTTCAGTCAATGGCACCCTGAAGCTTTGAGAGTTTACTAAATTAAATTAGATATTCTGAAATAACAAAACGCTAAAATATTAATCTAAATTCCTCTCATGAAAAATCTATAGGACAGAATTAAATCTATTGATTATGTCATGTATTTTAAAAGTTTATTCTTAAAAATGTTACTGATTGAGAAATGCTAAATATTTAACTTGCCAGCTAAAAGTTTAAAGTTCTGGTTAAATAAATTGGTAGAAATCATATAATTATAATAAAATTTCAGCATTTATCTAATTGAAAAAAGAGAATAAATTCTATTATCCCAACTGAAATTTTTAAAAATTTTTAAAATTTTAAAGATCAGTTTTAATTTAATTGATATCTCTTAATAATTATAAAAGGTATATAATCTTTAAATTATATATACACATATATATTTAATAGTCTTTTAAGTTGGATTTTAAAAGTATAATCAAGGAATGACTTTAGGACATTTCATGGGCCCTGAAATGTTTTCAAAAGTTTATTCTTATTTCTTAAAGGATTTTTTAATAAAGCCAATTTAATATACTTGAAATCACATAGAAATACAAAATACAGCAGTAGAATTTTAAGATATAATTTTAAATAACAAAAACTCAATAATTTTTAATATTTTACAACAGCATATTATACATTTATTCCAAACAAGCTTACAAACTAATTGTTTGGCAGCAATTTAATAAGAACATGAAAGGATTTTATCCCACTGTGTGGAAGGCCCCCTGGGAAGGCACTTAGCATTCTATATTAATCTCCATTAACCTTTTTACCAAAGGGGTCCCTCTTCCAATTGCCCATAGCTGTTACCCAAGCTCTCTGTTCATGCTGAGGTTGAAGCCTCATGGTGGCTGGTACCATAGATCTGCCTCTCGCCCAATGGCCTAAGCTGGGCCCTCTCTGGAGAACAAATCTGGGTTCCCCATGATCAATGCCTGGGCCCCGCCAGCAGGTGAGGGGATCCCAAAGCAGTTACTGGGCATGGGGGCCACAGGGGCATACACTACCAAGGAGACAAAACTAAACCCTCCTAGGCCCCGGAGGATGGCTGATTAGTCAATGACAGGTAAGATCCCTCAGGGAGGGGCAACCTAAGCCAGGCACAGTCGCAGGGGGGCCTCAGGGAAGACCTTGGGGGTCAACAGAGGTGGGGCGCAGATCCTCACTCATCCCCCCAACTATGCAGGGGCTTGAACACTTGCCCCTTCTGAGGGTGGTCTCCTGCCCCCATGGCTGCCGCGCTTCCCATGCCCAGCTCAGATCGGGACCCAGATAACAGAAAGAGACTTAGCCCAGCCTAGATCAATACCCAGAAAACAGAGACTTCGCTAACAGAAACTACCCTATATCTAAATCCAGCTTAACACCAAGAATGCTCAGGGCCTTCTCAAGGATACAAAATAATCCTTTTAATTAATATTTACAGTATAAACTAAGATTATTATTAGATTATTAAATTTAACAGTAAAATAGTAGTCAAGTTTTCAGATTAATTAAAACTAGCTCAAGAAGAATAACCAAAATTTTCATTTCATAGATAAATTGCTTAATATACTATAAACCTAAAGCAGTCATATTTTTACACAAAAAATTAAAATTAAAAGTTATTAAGACTACACTAAAAATTTTTCCAAAAAGCCTCCTAATAATTAAAAAACAAAAAAGGGGAAATAGTGGAAAGATAGTGGAAAAATACCATATAAGGAAAAATATCCTGTAACTACTTTACATCTAGAAAAATTTTTTCATTTATAATGCTAATAGCAAGACACCCATGAAAAACATACATGGTCTCTGTTTTCTGGGTATTGATCTTGGCTGGTGTCAAAATAAGCCGAAGGAAATTCATTTGAGCAAAAATAATTATTAACCTTTGGTCAAGAATACATTTGTATATTTTCAGAAAACCACTCCAAGACCATGTGGATTCTTGCAACAGAAGGGAATTATCAGGACTGCTCCAGCCACAGAATAGCAGTGGCCCCATGAGACAACAAGAAGAGAAGCAGTCCAGAAATAAAGATGGTGAAGACGCCTTATCATGCTAGCAGTCAGCAGCTGTGTGTCTCAGCAGGTTGCCCAGGACCAAACCAGAGAGGGTCGGACCTGAGAAGATGCTTTGTATGATTTCAATCTTCTTGAATTTGGGGAGACTTTGTTTGTGACTCAATATGTGGTCTGTTTTTGAAAATGTCCCATGAGCACTTCAGAAGAATGTATATTCCGTGTCTTTTGGGTGAAATGTTCTGAAGACGTCAATTAAGTCCATCTGATCTAGTGAGTCATTTAGGATTGCTGTTTCTTTGCCGATTTTTTTGTCCAGAGGATTTATCTAGTGATGGATTAAAGTCCTCTACTATGATTGCATTGCTGTCAATCTCTCTTGGATATCTTCCCAGAGTTCTTTTATGTATTTGGGTGCTCCTGCATTGGGTGCATATATGTTTATCAGGGTTAAAACTTCTTGTTTTATTGATCCCTTTAGTATTATGAAGTGGCCTTCCTTATCTCTTGTTATGGCCTTCATTTTGAGTCTATTTTGTCCGATATAAGTATTGCTACCCCAGTTTTTTTTTTCATTTCCTTTTGCCTGAAAGATATTTTTCCATCCCTTCAGTTTCAGTCTGTGTGAGTCCCTTCTTCTGAGTTGGGTCTCTTGTAGACAGCAAATGTATGGGTCACATTTTTTTATCCATTTATCAACTCAATGTCTTTTGTTTGTAGTATTTAGTCCATTTACATTTAAAGTTATATTTGAAAGGTACTTGTTTGTAGTCATTACTTTTGTGTGTGGCTGTTTTCTTTCTGAGCTTTTTCTTTTTTCTTTTTACACCAGTCCCTTTAGCATTTCTTGCATTGCTGGCTTGGTGGTGAAAAACTCCTTTAGCATTTTTTTTTGCCTGTGACGCTTCTTATTTCCCCTTCAATTCGGAATGATAGCCTTGCTGGATAGAGTATGCTTGGATTTAGTCCTTTGCTTTGCATCACTTTGTAAATTTCTGTTTATTGTTTTCAGGCCTGATGTGTTTCTGTTGAGAAATCATTTGATAATCTAATGGGAGATTCCTTGAATGTAACTTTCAATGTCTCTCTTGCAGCCTTTAAGATTCTCTCTTTGTCCTGAACATTTGCATGGTAATTATGATGTGTCTTGGTGTGGGTCTTTTCAGGTTCCCCTTGTTTGGGACTCTGTGCTTGTGTGATTTTTTTTCTTCCCCACCTCTCAGAAGTTTTCTGATATTATTTCTTCAAATAGGTTTTCTAACCCTCGTTTCTATTTCTGTTGGTCTTGCAACCCTATTAGTCTTATGTTGTTTTGTTTCATGTTGTCCCATTGCTCCCTTAGGCTCACCTTCTGTCTTTTAATTTTTTTCTCCAATTGCTGTTCTGTTTGGGTGTATTTTGTTTCCCTGTCTTCTAATTCGCTAATTCGGTCCTGCGCTTCTCCTAGTCTACTGTTGAAACTTTCCATGGTGTTTTTTATTGCAGCTATATCACTCTGCATTTCTTCTTGGCTCTTACATAATTTATTGATTTTTCATGTCTTTCTTTTTGCTTCTTGCATAAGTTGTTGATTATTTCCCTCCATCCGGTTTATCTACTCTAGGACCCTTAATCTGAATTCTTTTTCTGTCACGTTTCATGCCTCTGTATCACTTAGCTGCTTTTCTGGTGAGTTCTCCTTTTCTTTCCTTTGTGGGTTTCTTTGTCTACCCATGTTTGATCGTACCGCCATATCTAGATGTTGAGTCATTCAGTGGCTGCTTCTTGGGTGGCAGTGGTTCCTTGGGCTGTGGTTGCTCCTTTGGAGGTTGTGGTAGCAGCTGCTTCTCAGTTGGCAGCAGCTCCTTTAGTGCGTGCTGTTCACAGCTGTGGTGGCTCCTCTGGCTGGTGGGGGGAAACTTCACACACATCTGCTGTTCCTCAGACAGAGGGTGTGCTGATCACGAGGCTGCTGTTCCTTGGATGGGGGCGGGCTACACATGCAGCTGCTACTCCTTGAACTGGGGCGGACTGCTCACATGGCTGCTGATCCTTGGATGGGGGCTGGCTGCATGCTGCTGTTGTTCCTCTGATGTGGTGGGCTGCTTGTGGGGCTACTGCTCCTTGGACTTGGACAGGTTGATTGCAAGTCTGCTGCTCCTCAGATGGGGATGGGCTGCTTGCGTGGCTGCTGCTCTTTGGACAGGAGTGAGCTGCACAGATGGCTGCTCCTCCTCAGATGGGGACGGGCCACTTACCTGGCTGCTACTCATCGGACAGGTGCAGGCTGTGTGTGGCTCTGCTCCTTGGACTGGTGCATGCTGCGCAAGGCTGCCGCTCCTCACATGTGGACAGTCTGCTCGTGTGGCTGCTGCTGCTCCTTGAATGGGGACGAGCTGCTTGAAGAACTGTTGATCCTTGAATGGGGGCAGGCTGCTCACACAGCTGCTGTTCCCGTGATTGAGCAGGCTGCTCATGTGGCTGCTGCTGCTTGGACAAGGGCAAGATTCTTGTGCAGCTGCTGCTCCTCAGACTATTGCATGGTGAGGGCTGTGCGCAGCTACTGCTCCTCGGATGGGGGCAGGCTGCACAGGACTGCTGCTCCTCAGATGTAGGTAGACTGCTTGTGTGGCTGCTGCTCCTCGGACAGGTTGGACTGCTCACGTGGTGGTTGCTCCTCAGACGGGGAAGCGGGCCACTCACACAGCTGCTGCTCCTTGGACAGGAGTAGGCCACATTAGGTGCTGCTCTTAGGCTCGAAGCTGGCTGCTCATATGTCTGTTGCTCACCTGGTTGAAAAAATAATGTGAAAAGAAGTAGGAAATAAAGCAACAAACAAGAAAAGGAGAAGAAAGAAAAAATAAAAAAAGAGCAACAAACAAAAAAAGGGAAAACAAAAAAAGCAAAAAAAAGCTAACAAAATAATATTAAAAAAATAAAAATGAAAAATTGAAATGTCATTTCTTTTTCTGGCTTAAGATCCCAGTTTTCTGGAATGTTTGGGATTATTTTTTTCTTCTGTTGCTGGGGCTGAAAGCTCCTCCATAGGCCAGACCCTGTTTACTCCTAGGGACTAATTAGATCCTTCATCCCATTCAGGGTGGAATCTCGGTGTGGCTGTATTCCTTGCCTGTGGCCTGGAGGGAGGAGTTGTATCCTCAGGAGAAAATGGCTGCCCAAGTCCTGGGCTCAGGCTTGACTCAGCACTCAATTTGCTTCCACTTCTCCTTGTCCCATTTTCTCCCCAGCCTCTTCCCAGATTCCACTCTCAGCACCTTCTTATGCTCTTCAGCACAGGTGAGTGTCTGTATCCAAAATGTCCTATGAACAGGGTTCAGTAAAAACAAACAAACACCAGCCCATTTTTTTTATTGGATTATTTATCTTCCTTTTGTTAAGTTGTATGAGTTCCCTATACACGTTGGAGATTAAACCCTTATCAGATGTCACATTGGCAAATACATTTTCCCATGCAGTGGGCTCTCTTAGTGCTTTGTTGATGGTTTCTTTTGCTGTGCAGAAACTTTTTATTTTGATGTATCCCCACTTGCTTATTTTCTCGTTAGTTCCCTTTGCCCTAGGAGCTATACCGGTAAAGATATTGCTACAACAAATGTCAGCTATTTTGGTGCATATGGCTTCATATAAGATTTTTATGGTTTCCCATCTTACATTTAAGTCCTTTATTCATTTGGAGTTTCTTTTTGTGTATGGTGTAAGTTCGTGGTCTAGTTTCATTTTTTTTGCATGCATCTGTCCAATTTTTCCAAACGCCATTTTTGAAGAGACTATCATGACCCCCTTTTTTTTTTAATAAATATATATTTTTAATTTTCAATTTTTTATTACAAAGGGTATTACATATGTGTCCATTTTTCCCCCCGCCCTAGACAGTCCCCTAGCCTCCCCTATCCCCCAGTGTCTTATGTCCATTGGTTATGCTTATATGCATGCATACAAGTCCTTTGGTTGATCTCTTACCCCCCTACCTCCCGCCGCCCAACCCTCCCCGGCCTTCCCACTGCAGTTTGACAATCTGTTTGAGGCAGCTCTGCCTCTGTATCTATTATTGTTCAAAAGTTTATAAAGGTCTCAATTATCCATGAATGAGCGAGATCATGTGGTATTTTTCCTTCATTGACTGGCTTATTTCACTTAGCATAATGCTCTCCAGTTCCATCCATGCCGTTGCAAATGGTAAGAGTTCCTTCCTTTTTAGAGAAGCATAGTATTCCATCGTGTAGATGTACCACAGTTTTCTAATCCATTCATCTACTGATGGGCACTTAGGCTGTTTCCAGATCTTAGCTATGGTGAATTGTGCTGCTATGAAGATAGGGGTGCATATATCCTTTCTGATTGGTGTTTCTGGCTCCTTGGGATATATTCCTAGAAGTGGGATCACAGGGTCAAATGGGAGTTCCATTTGTAGTTTTTTGAGGAAACTCCATACTGTCTTCCATAGTGGCTGCACCAGTCTGCATTCCCACCAGCAGTGCACAAGTGTTCCTTTTTCTCCACATCCTCTCCAGAACTGGATCTCAGAGCCTGAGACACCCTCCCAATTGAAAACGACAACCAGCTGCCAGTCCGCTCCACACGCAGTCCGCACCTTAGTATTTCACTTCTGCACTGTGCCTCCTCTGAGTCTCGGTATGCTTTTCTTTTTCCTTCTAGTTGTGTAAGGGATGTTTTAATTCATTATTTTATTTTGAAGAAAAGTGCTGCTGAAAGTTATTGTATACTTTGGGGAAGCATATGGTGAACATGCTCCATCTCATGATACCTGTGAATCCTGGTTTAAATCCTTTAAAAGTGATGATCTCTGATTATTTCCAGTGGCACGGTTGCGGAGTGGCCAACGGAGTGCCAACAGCCTGCAGAACAACATACTGAAGTTTTATTGTGACTACTGTGATACAAAGCTCACCGATGACTCTCCATCTGTGAGAGAGACACACTGCAGTGGTAGGAAACACAAAGAGAATGTGGAAGACTACAATCAGAAATGGATGGAAGAGCAAGCCCAGAGCCTGATTGACAAAACAACTGCAGCATTTCAGCAAGGAAAAATACCTCCGACTCCATTTTCAGCTCCACCTCCTGCAGAGGCAATGATCCCAACTCCCCCGAGTCTTACGGGTCCACCTAGCCCTGGTATAATGCCAGCACCCCATATGGGGGGCCCTACCATGATGTCAATGATGGTTCCTCCTCCTCCTCCTGGGATGATGCCAGTGGCACCTGCTCCTGGAATGAGGCTGCCTATGGAAGGGCACATGCCAATGATGCCTGTGTCCCCAGTGACAAGACTTCTTGTCCATCTCATGATGATGCCCACTTGGCCCAGAATGATTTTACCAGACAGATAAGGAGAAAGGGGAGCCTCTTTCTATCAGGCTTCTGTTGCTTGTTTTACTTCACATGGGATCAAGGTGCTGACTCTGGGTGTTTTCTAACAGCAGACAAGGAAGACTCACTCCCTCTTCCTAAGAGAGAATAGTTTTTGAGGGGAGTAGTGGGACAAAAAAACACAACAATTTTCATTTGTATTGTGAAATGTAAAAATAAAATTGTCAACTCTTTTCCTTAAAAAAAAAAAGTGATGATTTCTATGTGCAAGACAAAGAATATTCAGGTCAGTTTGAACCATGCTTTGATTGTAAAACAATCAGAATGGGCCAGAAGACATGGTAAAGTAATTTTGCTTAATGATCATGCAACATCAACACTTCAAAACCTGTTAAAGATACATTAAAAGATCTTGCCTGGGAAGTATTAACCCACCGGCTGGATTTCCCATATCTTGCTCCTTCAGATTACCACTTGTTCTGATTGATGGCACACACACACTTTCTAAGCAGCACTTCAAAATGTATGAAGAAGTGGAAAATTGGGTGTCTGAATGGTTTGCCTCAAAACAAGAAAAGTTCTATTGGGATGGTTTCCACAAATTACCTGAAAGCAGGGGGAAATGTGTAGCTGGTGATGGGCAATACTTTGAATAAAGCACTTTTGATGTTGCTCTTGAAATTATTGTGTTTTGTTTGATTACAAAATTTGCATTATTAACTGGTACACAGAAGCTCCTGATATTTGGGTGCTCTTTAATTGGGTGCATATATGTTTACCAGATTTATATACTCTTGTATTGATCACTTTAGAATTATGAAGTGACCTTCCTAGTCTCTTGTTATGGTCTTCTCTTTGAGGTCTATTTTGTCAGATATATGTATTTATACCCCAGCTTTTATTTTTTTATGTTCATTTGCCTGATACTTTTCCATTACTTCACTTTCAGTCTGTATGAGTTTCTTGTTCTGAGTTGGGTCTCCTGTAGACAGAATATATGTGGATCATGTTTTCTTATCCATTCATTCATTTGATGTCTTTTGATTAGAGCATTTAATACATTTACATTTAATGTTATTATTGATAGGTACTTATTTGTAGCCATTTCCGTACTTTATGCCTGTGTTACTTCCTTTCTATTTCTTCTTTTAACAGCATTCCTTTTAGAATTTCTTGCATTGCTGGCTTGGTAGTGGTAAACTCCCTTAGCATATTTTTTTTTGCCTCTGAAGCTCCTGATTTCCCCTTCAATTTTGATTGATAGCCTTGCTGTATAGAGTATTCTTGGATTCAGTCCTTTGCTTTGCATCTTTTTGTATACTTCATTCCATTCCCTTCTAGCTTGGTGAGTTTCTGTTGAGAAACTACTTGATAATTTGATGGGGGATCCTGTGTAGGTAACTCTCTGTTTCTCTCTTGCAGCCTTTAATATTCTATCCTTGTCATTAACATTTGTCATTGTAATTATGATGGGTTTTGGTGTGGGTCTTTTGGGATTCATCTTGCTTGGGACTCTCTGTATTTGTGAGACTCCTCCCCACCCCCTAAATCAGGGAAGTTTTCTGTCATTATTTCTTCAAAGAGATTCTCTAATCTTTGCTACTCTTGTCTTTCTGGAATCCCTATTCTGTATGTTATTTCATTTCATATTGTCCCAAAGCTTCCTTAAGCTCTCCTCCTGTTTTTTAAATTTTTTCTCCAGTTGGTGTTCAGATTGGCTTGATTCTCTACCTTATCTTCTAACTCACAAATTCAGTCCTCTATTTCTTCTAGTCCTCTGTTAAAATCTTCTATAACATTTTTTATTTTAGCTATATCACTTTTGATTTCTTCCTGATTTTTACATATTTTGTTGATTTTCTCATCCATCTAGTTTATGAACTGTATGACCATTACTCAGAATTCTTTTTCTGTCATATTGCATGCCTTTGTTTCACTTACTAGTATTTCCTTCTTTGGCGATTCCTTTTTCTTTCCCCTGGGGATTGTTTCATTGCCTCCCCATTCTATCACTAGGAATTCCAAACATTGAATTGCAAGGGCCTGAGTCATGTGCAGTGGGAGTGTGATGCCACCCAAGTGTCACTGAAGAACTTCGACACCGATGTGTGGCTGTTGTGGGTCAGTGGGTCCTCACACGTGCTGAGAATCAGAGTCAATGGCACTCTGTGCAGCCTTGTGTGCACGCCTATAATCAGGAACCCCACATGCGCCATGCTGAGAAAAAGTCCCTGTGGGCATATGCTGAAAATCAGGGTTCCCTAATGCACACTAGGAGTCAGAGTCCCTGTGTGCACACGCCAATAATCAAGTATGAGTCTGTTGTTTGGTGCAGCCTTGCACTGAGAATCAGGGTCCCTGTGTGCACATACATTGAGAACTGGAGTCACTGGCACTCAGTGTGCATACATTGAGAATCAGGGATCTTGTGTGTGTGCAGTGAGAAACAGAGTTCTGTTGTGTGTATGCTGAGATTCAAGTCACTGGTGCTCAATGTTGCCTTTTGCAGGGGCTCAAGAGGCGTACCTGAGGGAAACCACCCACTGACCATACTATCATGAGAGTGCATCAAGGAATGCAGAAGGGTGTTGGCAGGGCTAATACCATGCACCATTGTTCTGTTGAGATAGTGGTGGCTTGAAGCAATTTCCTGACCTATTAGCCTCAAAGTAAATGTTTACTGAACCTTACTGATCTTTACTGATCTCTATTACCTTAGAGATGGTCTGTCTGCTACTTGTTTGCTGTGCTTTACTGAGGGAAAGATGTGTATCTAAAATTGAATAAAGAGTGAACAAGTCCAGGTTTTGGTGTGCCTCTCCAAAAAAGAGGATTCCACCTGGCCCCCATGCCTCCTAAATTCATATTTCTTGTCTAGTGTTTTCATTTGTGCATTGGCTCCTCTTTCAGATCTTGAAACTCTGCTGCAAAAGGTTGCAGCATTTTGGCACCACGAATAGGAATCTGGAGGAGAAGATTCACCTGAGCAAAAAATGAAGTAAAAAAGGAAAAGTGGAAATTCACCAGAAAGGTGGGAAGCTCACCATGCACAAAGCCCGTGCCAACCTCTGAGTTTCAACTGTAAGTGGATGAGGAACATTTTAATTAAGCCAGGTTATAAAGGGGGAGAATTTGAGTAAAAGGCAAAATCATCACTGTAAATTTTTAGCTTGCATGCTCAAGGACAAAGGAATTAAGGTGTCAAAAAGTGCTCTCTTAAGGTGTCAAGGAAAATAAGTGCCTTTGTCATCTTTAACTATGTGGGCTCTTGTTCAAACGGCATTATGCCCACTTCTTATTGGGGATCAAAAGTGTGTAACACCTAAGGCCTGAGATCCTCTGCCTCTAGTGTGGGAAGGCTCAACAGCTAGAGAAAATGGGGTTAACAGTCATTTTACAAAAGGACTCTTTAATGCTTTGTCTGAAAATTATCATATGACACCTTGGGATGGGCAGGTTTTAGTTAAGACAACAGTCAGTGCTGTGGAGAGCAGAATAGGATAAGATCTGTGAATAACAGGCTGAGATCTAGGCTGCATTCTGGTTGTTAGTCCCAAGCAATGTAAAACATTGGAAAGATCCATCAAAAGAACTCTGATTTATTAAGTCTTGTCTATGTGTTATGTGCGCTTGTCTACGTGTTATGTGCACTTGTCTGTTTTATCTGTTTGTTGTCTGCTTTAATTTGTTTATTGTTAGTCTATTAAGCATAACTTCAATTTAATTTAATAGAAAAGAAACAGTAGATTGGCAGGCCATAACTAAATTTCCCCAGAACAAAACAGAATGTCGGGGTGTAGACAAAGAATATGAGTGGTACACATGGACAATAATACAAGTCCTAGGAAAATTCCTTAGACAAAAGGAGGTAACTAAAAAAAGGCTCCAGCTTATTAATTACTAGGTCTTTTGGTGATCTTGCAGAATGGATGCCCACTCCCAGGAATGTCATAAAAGTCTCATTTTCACCATGTCTTTTATTTCCCAGTCATTTGAAATTTGAATAAATGAGACATTTCTCACAATTTGAGGATGCCATCTGGGACTTCTATACCCTTGAAGAGAAAAAGACTAGTTCAATGGGGAAGTGCCCCACTCAGTTTTGGTTGGTCTCTTGGCCTAAAACCCATCTCTTAACGGATGCTATAGAATAGGCCCCAGACTCTTTCTTTAAAGGATGGCAAAAATGACACAAGGAAAATATACACTTGGGTTTGGGCAACAAGATTAGTGTTTTCATAATAACAGGTAATTCTTGAGTAATAATGGACTGCATTCCAAGGTTGCCTCACATGTCCAGGGAGCACTCCTGTTTTTATAAAGGAAAATAAAATAAAATAATACTTTAACATTAAAGCCGCTGAAAGCCAGTGAGTTATTAGTTACAGAATTTTCCAAAGAAAATGCCTTGAATAATAATAATTGGCTTTAAAATCTCAAAGTTGTTAAGGCAAAATATACATAAATAAAATGAAAGCTATATGGCAGTGATGGCAAACCTTTGGAGCTAGGCATGTCAAAATTTGAAAAACCCTAATTTAACTCTGGTGCCATGTCACATATAGAAATATTCATAATTTTTTTTAATATTTGCAACCATAGTAAAAAAAGACATATTTTTGATATTTATTTTATATATTTAAATGCCGTTTAAAAGTTTCACAAAAATATGTTGATGAAAAAATTGTTAGCAAAGCCATCGCTAGATTTTTTATGTCGCTAAAAGTGTCAGGTACTCTGTTCCAAGCACTCAAAATTTCTTGTTCGTAGTTGCACTCTTCATCATTCAAATGATTTTGTTCCAGATTTTCAAGTTTCAACCTGAAGTCGACAAACACATGAGTCCAAATGCTACCTTGAAAATCTGCAAGTTGCATCTCTAAATCATCAATTTGCATCCATTGGAAATCCTTTAATTCCAAAGTAAACAACTACATCAGGATACTCAATTATTTTAATGGTCTGTTCTAGGCTTCTAAATTGGTTGAATTTTTCGCTGAACTGTTCAAAGAACAAGTTTACTATATTCTGGAACATAAGTATGGACTGCATTACACTCATTGTAGTGGCCTTCTCGAAATACATTTTTATCCGAGGAAAATACTTATAAGTTTTAGTTTCAATATCTCGCTTGAAAATTTTAAGTTCACTTTCAAAAGATTTGATGTATCCAAACATAACATCAATACTTTTGCCAAATGTGGGAAACTGTTTATTGCCTTCACTATCTGATAAGCTTAGACAGAGAACTCCCCGAAACCCCCCGAAGGCTGGGTGCCTTTGAAGCCCTAGCAAAGCTCAGAGCTAGGCGCCACCTCTGTTTGTCCAGACAGTGGTAGCTGAAACTTCTCCCCCATTTATTATTATGTAAATCCTTGCTGATGGGCTAGTCTGCCTGTTAATGGGGGGTCGCCTGCCTAAGGGCTACTCTAGATCAATAAAAGATTGGAGCAGCCTGAGCATGGGTGGAAGTCCTTCGGGACTTGGCCGCCTGGTCCCCCAATATTGCAAAATTATCTCGTGTCTTTTTCTCTCATTTGCTGTGCGGCTCCTCTTTCAGATACCGAACCCTACTCCACACAGAACGTGGAGGGAATCATATTCAACAGCCAAAACCTTGTAATTTTAAGTTCAGTTCATTCATATGAACAGAGAGATCTGTAAAAACATCAAATTGCTGACCGACTTATGATCATTGATCTGAGGAAAGTTTTCCAGATCCTTATTCTCAATAAATACCATAATTTCTTCAAAGCACTCCACAAATCGCTCAAGTACTTTACCTCGAATCAGCCATCTCACATTATTGAACATTAGTAGTCAACTGTAGGTTGAATCAACTTCCTGTAAAAGTGCAGATAATTCTTGCTTGTGAAGGGGTCGAGAAGCTATACAATTCACAATTTTTGTTACAACTGACATTAAATCATTCAATTCTGAGAATCCCGATTTGGCACACAACACCTCCTGATGGATAATGCAATGAAAAGGTACAAGTGGATGTCTAATAGCTTCCATAAATAATTTCATGAATCCCACATTTTTTCCCACCATATTTGGTGCCCCATCTGTCGTGACTGACACAATTTTAGAGATATCAATGTTTAGGTCACTGAATGTTTTTATAACAACCTTATATATTTTGTTTCCTGATGTACTTATTGGCACTGATTCTAACTTTATCAACTCTTCTCTCATTGTGAGACCATCAGAATATGTAGCAATAATGGCCAACTGAGCATTTGATGTGACATCAGTAGTTTCATCAAGATAAATCAAAAAATATTTACAACTATTTAAGTCTTTTTTTAATTGATGTTGTACATTTTTGTTAAGATCTATTATTCTGTCTTTAATAGTATTTCTACTGAGTGGTAACTCAGAAATTCTTTTAATAATATCATCTTTATTTTTTATATTGTGAAATGGAACTGGTGCACATCTTAGAAATTTTTCCTTAATAAATTCTCTGTCACTGAGGGCTTTTCCATGCTGAGCTATGGAGTGAGCAATAAGTAACTTGCTGATGTTAAATTTGTAGAGCATCTTACAAATTTAATGATGGAATTTGATTGACTTTTATAGAGGTGTAGCTGCCTAGAAATGTATTCCTTCCTTTCATTGATACTTTTTTTCAAGAGCTGACAATGATTAGTTTCAAAATGTCTCTTTTCATTCCACATTCTGCTTACTACCGTTTCATTACATAGTATGCACAATGATCTGTTGTTTCTGTCGACAATCCCATACATCTCAGTCTATATGTCTTGAAAGGGTTGGCTACTGCTACTTCCACACCCCGAACATTAACAGATGAAGCTAGGAAGGAGTTACTAAGAATTGAACAGGCAATCTCCTCAGCCCAAGTAGCATGGCTACTGCCTGAATTGCCTTTATTAGGACAGATTAATCCTCCTGCAAATAGTCCCACTGGAGTCATCTTCCAAAATGAAAACTCTCCTACTAAGGAATGCAGAAATTACCCCTTGAGGATTAATAAGGAACCATATCTGGCAAATGGATGTAACACATTATATTCCTTTTAGAAGCCTTAGGGCATTACAGTTTCTGTAGACACTTTTTCAATAGTCCTATGGGTTACTGCATCTACAGGGGAAATGGCAAAACAGGTCATTAATCATTGCCTAGCTGCTTTTGTTGTCATGGGAATTCCAAAAATTATTAAAACTTATAATGGACCTGCATACACAAGCTATCATTTCCAGCAATTTTGTAAAAAGTGGAAAATTCAGCACATTACAGAAATACCATACAATTCCCAAAGACAGGCACTTATAAAATGCCAACATCAGCAGGTAAAATCCTAACTTGAAAAACAAAAAGGGAAAATAGTGGTGAAATCTCCTGTAAGTAGACTACATCAAGCCTTAATTACTTTAAATTTTTTCACTTGTAACACTGATGGCAAGACATCTATGGAATTACACTGGTGTCAGAATAAGCTAAAGCAAAATGGTCTGGTTAAATGGAACGATCCCGAGTCTGGTATATGGAAGGATCTTACCCCTTGTTAACATTTGGTTGAGGATATGCTTGTGTATTTACAGAAAACTCCTCCAAGTCTATGTAGATTCCTGCAAGGAATATTAATGAGGACCTTGCACCAAGAGCCTCACCCCATAGCTGTGGCTGCAGATACTCGATTACTCCAGCTACATATAGCAATAGCCCCAAGCAATACACTGAAGACAAGGAGTCAAGGAGAATGAGACAGACAACAAACAGTATGGAGATGACCTGGACGATGGTGAAGTAGATGGTCCAGAAAGCTTAGCAAACTTGTGAGGAGACCAAAACCCAAGAATATCTGAGAACATTTTCTTTACCATGCTAGCAGCCATCAGTTGTGCGGTAATATTATAAGGGGCAAATGGAGAAGTATATTGGACTTATGTTCCTGACCCACCATGGGTAAGACCCCTTACTTGGGCTGATTTCCTGCCTAGTGTAGTCACCAATAATACCAAGCACCTTGGTTATCCAGGGGGACCACAGGTGGGACAAGGAAGTATCTGGGTGAAATATAATTACACAGGTGTTGCCATACCTTTTATATGACACAGAATCAAACTACTGCTCCTTTTTGTGTAGAAGGTTTCTGGCTAGCATGGACACAAAAGGAGAGAGACGCAAAAGCCCAAATACATCTACTATCACTACTTACTCCTGGGAGAGGTACAGGAAATGTAACATTACTAAGACATCCCCCCTACTAAGCCATTGTGTCAAACGTTTTATGAATGGCACCTCACCAAGGAAGAAATTAATTGGCAAGATTGTTATAGTGACACCCCACCAGCAGCAAACTTAATAACAGGTTTTTCCTTTGTAGATTGGATCCCCTATGGGTCTGGTAACAATCACACCCTAAAATGGAAAGGGACCCCATCCTATCTATATGTTGAAGCTAATCATTCCATCTCATGGCATGGAGGAGGATTTGTTGGATCTCAATTACAACATGATAACTGGCCCCTACAAAACATGCAATGGGAATTAGCTACTGCACTTGCCTCCTCTCTCGACCCCACTGGGGCCTTCAAGCCCTGTGCTAGGATGGTGAACTGGGAGTGGTGGTGGACGTGGTCCCTTTCCCAGGGTGGTCAAGGGCCGGCTTCCTCCTTGGGTGGGTAGTAAACCTCCTGTGGTCTCTTCCCCCTATCCCTCCCCTTGGACAGCAGGCCCTGATTGGCCAGGCCTCAATCAGCCTGGCCCCAATCAGCCCTGATTGCTGGCCAGCATAGGGACCTCACCCATGCACAAATTTCATGCACCAGGCCTCTAATTGGTGTATAAAAAAAGCCATAGATTTCTTGGTGTTAATTTTGTATCCTGCTCTGTTGCTGAATTAATTTATTAAATCCAGTAGTTTTTAAAATTTTTATTGTTGTGTTTATAAGGAATGTCCCTTTCTCCCCAACCCCTACCATTTTCCCTATCCACCCAGTTGCCACCCTGCCCCAGGCCTTTGCCACCCTATTGTCTGTGTCCTTAGGTAATGCATATATGCATATACGAAATTTGTTTAATTTCTTTCCGCTCCCCCAATCCCTTCCCTCTGAGAATTGTCAGTCTGTTCCATTTCCATACCTCTAATTCTATTTTATTCACCAGCTTATATTGCACATCATATTTCTTATTCATTTATCTTAATTTTTAGATTCAGTTGTTAGTATATATTTGTTGCCAATTTGTTCATATTTTTTCAATTCATGAACAATATATTTTTTATGTTATTGTTTAAAGTATTATACATAGTAGTACATATATCTCCTTTTTTTCCTCATTCACCTTCCCCCAGCCTCCCCTACTACCTGTCACATGCCCTCATCCCACTCCCAACCCCCAGTGTCTTGTGTCCATTGGTTGTGCTTATATGCATGCATACAAGTTCTTTGGTTGAACTCTTTCCCCCTCTTCCCAACACTCCCCAGCATTCCTGCTGTAATTTGACAGTCTGTTTGGTGCTTTACTTCCCCTGTATCTATCTTTTTGTTCATCAGGTTATAATGTTCTTTATTTTCCATAAGTGAGTGAGATCATGTGGTATTTTTCTTTCTATGCCTGGCTTATTTCACTTAGCATAATGCTCTCCAGTTCCATCCATGCTACTGCAAATGGTAAGAATTCCTTCTTTTTTACAGCAGCGTAGTATTCCATTGTGTAGATGTACCATAGTTTTCTAATCCATTCATCTACTGATGGGCACTTAGGCTGTTTACAAATCTTAGATATGGTGAATTGTGCTGCTATGAACATAGGGGTGCATCTATCCTTTCTGATTGGTGTTTCTAGTTTCTTGGGATATAGTTCTCGGAGTGGGATTACTGGGTCAAATTGGAATTCTATTTTTAGTTTTTTAGTTTTTTTGAGGAAACTCCATACTGTTCTCTACAGTGGCAGCACCAGTCTGCATTCCCACCAGCAATGCAACCTTTTTCTCCACATCCTCACCAGCACTTGTTTGTTGATTTGTTGATGATTTCCATTCTGACAGGTGTGAGATGATACTGCCTTGTCATTTAGATTTGGATCGCTCAAATAATTAGTGACTTTGAGCATGTTTTTATATATCTCTTGGCCTTCCTTCTGTCTTCTTTAAAAAAATATCTATTTAGATCCATTGCCTATTTTTTTCATTGGATCATTTATCTTCCTTTTATTAAGTTGTATGAATTCCCTGTAAATGTTGGAGATTAAACCTTTATCAGTGATAACATTTGCAAATATGTTCTCCCATACAGTGGGCTTTCTTGTTTTATTGATGGTTTCTTTTGCTGTGCAAAAGCTTTTTATTTTGATGTAGTCCCATTTGTTTATTTTCTCTTTAGTTTCCATTGCCCTAGGAGAGGTATCAGTCAAAAAAATTTCTTTGGCATATGTCTAGATTTCGCTGCCTATGGATTCCTCTAGTATTTTGATGGTTTCTGTCTTATGTTTAAGTCCTTTATCCACTTTGAGTTTATTTTTGTGTATGGTGTAAGTTGGTGGTCTAGTTTCATTTTTTTTTTTTTTTGCTTGTATCTGTCCAATTTTCCCAACACCATTTATTGAAGAGGCTGTCTTGACTCCATTGTATGTTGTTGCCTTCTTTGTTAAATATTAATTGAGCATAGTGATTTGGGTTGATATCTGGGTTCTCTATTCTATTCCATTGGTCTATATGTCTGTTCTTGGGCCAATACAAGGCAGTTTTGAGAACAGTGACTTTGTAATACAGCTTGAAATCTGGTATTGAGATCCCACCTACTTTGTTCTTCTTTCTCAGAATTGCTGTGGCTATTCGGGGTCTTTTTTAAATTTCTGATGAATTTTTGGAGAGTACTTCCTAGGTCTGTGAAATATGCCATTGGTATTTTAATGGGGAGTGCATTGAATCTATAGATTGTTTTGGGTAGTATAGACATTTTAATGATGTTGATTCTATCAATCCATGAACATGGTATGCTCTTCCATCTGTTTATGTCTTTCTGTATCTCTTTGTTCACTGTCCTGTAGTTTCTGGGTAGAAGTTTTTTACCTCCTTAGTTAAGTATATTCCTTGATATCTTAATTTTTTTGGTGTGATGGTAAATGGTATTGCTTTTTTAGTCTCTCTTTCTGTAAGTTCACTATTGGTGTATAGAAAAGCCATGGATTTCTTGGCATTAACTTTTTATCCTGCTACATTGCTGAATTCATTTATTAAGTATAATAGTTTTTTGATGTAGTCTTTAGGGTTCTTTTTAATGTACAATATCATGTCATCTGCAAATAAGGCCAGTTTTACTTTTTCTTTTCCAATTTGGATGCCTTTTATTTCTTCTTGTCTAATCGCAGTGGCTAATACATCCAGTACTACAGTGAACAGGAGTGGTGAGAGTGGTCATCCCTGTTTTGTTCCTGTTCTTAAGGGAAATGGTTTTAGTTTTTGTCTATTGGTTATGACATTGGCTGTGGGTTTGTCATACATGGCTTTTATTATGTTTAGTTATGATCCTTATATTCCCACCTTGCTGAGAGTTTTTATCAAAAATGGGTGTTAGATTTTGTCAAATGCCTTCTCTGCATCAATTGATATGACTATGTGAATTTGTCTCAGTTTGTTTATGTGATGTATCACATTTACTGATTTGCAGATATTGTACCATCCTTGCACCCCCAGGATAAATCCTACTTGGTCATGGTGTATGATCTTTCTGATATACTACTGGATCTGATTTGGAGGATTTTGTTGAGGATTTTTGTAGCTGTACATTTGTAAACAAGGATCTGAGGTCCTGCCAAGAAGAAGTGAATGTTCTATCAGGAGCACATAGTGACTTGCAAGCAAGGGATGCCAGTGGGATGCTAGGTTAAAAAACATTTGTTCAATCATAAGAATCTGACAGAAGAAATTCTAGATTTACAATCTCATATACAAAAAACATTTCGGAAGGAATTGCATAGATTAACAGGGAAAAATTGTCTACAGGTGTTTTTGGGCCGATTCCATCTGGGACTGTAGGTCTCTTACTGGGACGTAGTAGCTTAACATCTCAAGGTATGACAGTACATACCGGGGTTATAGATTAAGATTATCAAAATGAAATTAAAATTATGGTTTCAGCTACTACAACTATACAGTTAAGGAAAGGTCAACGTGTTGCTCAATTGCTACTACTACCTTATATTCAGGGAAAAGCAGCGCCAGTTAAATGCACTGGTGGATTTGGTAGCACAGGCAACCAAATATTTTGGCAAGCACTTATAAGTGACAAGCACCCCAAACTTAAATTAAAATTTGAGGATGGAACTATAATTGAAGGCCTGGTAGATACTGGAGCCAATGTTTCAATAATCAGTGCCCAGAATTGGCCACTTAAATGGCCAGCTCAAATGGTCAATGTCTCCTTTGTTGGAATAGGAGAGATGCATAACATTCAGCAAAGCCAACATTCCTTAACATGTTTGGACCTGAAGGGCAAAAGGTATTAATTAAACCTTATGTAGCTAATATTGCTATAAATCTATGGGGAAGAGATCTTTTACAACAATGCGGAGCTACCATATCCATTCCTACTATTTCTCAGGCTGCAAAGAATATCATGTTAAACATGGGATATGATTCCTCACAGCCTAAACCAGTATAGCTCGAACCTGTGGTTCAAGTGGGAAGAGATCATAGAGGTTTAGGATATCCAAATTTAGAATAGGGGCTGCTGTAAAGCACTTCGCCTCAGCCCTTACATGGAAAACAGATAAACCAGTTTGGGTAGAACAGTGGCCCCTTCCTAAAGAAAAATTAGAAGCACTACATCAATTAATTAAAGAACAATTATACCAGGTTCATATTGAAAATTCCTCTAGTCCCTGGAATTCACCTGTGTTTGTTATTAAGAAAAAATATGGCAAGTGGAGAATGTTAACTGATCTATGGAAAATTAATGAAGTTATACAACCAATGGGACCCTGTATTACAGCTTGGGATTCCTAACCCCTTGCTAATTCCTAAACATTGGTCCATTGTCATAATTGATTTAAAAGATTGTTTCTTCACTATTCCTTTGCAATCTCAAGACTGTGAGAAATTTGCATTTACTCTCCTGGCTTTAAATCAGGCTCAACCCTCTCAACGGTATCAATGGAAAGTCTTACCACAAGGAATGTTAAACAGTCCCACTATGCCAGGCATATGTGCATCAACCTTTAGAAATAGTCAAAACAAGATTTCCTAATACTCTAATTTATCATTATATAAATTATATTTTAATAGCTTCTGAAATTCAATCACAATTACAGGAAATATACCAATACCTCCTTGAAAAACTCTAAGACTGTGGATTAGAAGTAGCCCCAGAAAAGAAACAATGGCAGGAGACATGGAAATATCTTAGGCGAAAATTAACAGATGTCTCCATTATTCCACAGAAGGTTCAAATTAGAAGAGACAGTTTAAAGACTCTAAACGATTTTCAAAAGTTATTAATTGGTTGAGACCCAGCCTTGATATACCTACTTATCAATGGACCAATTTATTACAAATCCTAGAGGGGCCATCTGAATTAGATAGTCCCTGTGTTTTAACCCCTGCTGCAGAAAAAGAATTAACTTGGCTAGAAGAGCATGCACAAAAAGCACAATTAGATAGAATTCTTTCCATGGACAATTTTAAATTATTAGTTTTCCACACTGGGCATTCTCCTACAGGGGTTACTTGTTCAAGACAGCAATGTTGTTGAATGGATTTTCTTGCCTCATAAATCACAGAAAAAATTACAGACTTACATTAAAAAAATTTCCCTAATTATTTACAAGGGAAGATTAAGATTAAGACAGTTATGTGGTTTAGATCCAGAAGAAATTACAAAATCGCACCTTAAAGGAAATGCTCAAAAAACAAAAAGGGGGAGAATCCCCTAAAAGAAGACTATTAACTGCTCTATGTACTATAAATTTTAAAATCAAGATGAGACTGACAGCACTGCTGCTCAGCGACATTGGGTAAAGGAGGTTCCACAAGAATTGAATCAACCTGTGTCTTATCATAATGAGTCCTCTCAGTCCTGGGATCCTGCATGGGTCCTACAATGGGGGCGAGGTTATCCTTATATTTCCACAGGTAAAGAAAAGTTCTGGGTTCTTGAGAGGCATCCTAAGCAGAGACATGGGAACCAAAAGGAAGTTCTACTTAAGTGACCTGACCAAGGATTTCTCAGAGATGACATTGACGGGGCCTCCTATCCCCAAAGCTCTAAGGTCAATGCAACATTCGTCTGTACCAACCTGGGGTCAGGTGAAGAAGCTTACCCAAGAGGGGGAACAACTGGTTTGGCGTCATGGGAAAGAAGTGATGCCATCGACTTTGTTCCTTGCTATGCTTGCACTAATAACCACTCAGGTAAATGCTGAGAATCATACACACTGGGCTTACATTCCTAATCCCCCACTGAATAGAGGTGTTTCTTGGTTGGATTCAAAGGATCGGATTTATGTTAATGACTCAAATTGGTTACCCGGGCCATTTAAACCAGAAGAGGAAGGTAGAGTCATATAAAATTATACCACTGGAACACAGGGAGTGCCAATATGCTTAGGTCAAGGAGACCATTGTTTAACAATACAGGCACAAGCCCAGCTGAACATTTTGAAAACACTACTACTGCAACAAAAAAAAGGCGTTTGTTTCTTCTGAGTGCCCCTGGGTTTAAAAATGTTATTTAGGATAACAATTGTACACCTCCATTACTTCCACCATGTCATGTTCCTACGTTTACACACTTGTCCGATTGGGTCCATTGGGAATCCTGTCAAGGAGAGACAGTTCGGGTTTTATCTAATACTTCCAATGGAAGCATCATTGATTGGAGCCCTTCAGGTCCTGCCCATTTCAAAGCCAATGGAGCTGATCTACGATAGCATAGAGAGAACAAGTCCATATCCATGCAAGCGAATGCAAGCATCATATGGTATGATGGAGGATTTGCCCCCACAACACCTCATCAAGAAGGACATCCTGTTCAATCTGACTTATGGAAATTGGGATCTGCCTTACACTCTTTGAAAGCATGGACTGGCTTCTATAAAAATAACTCTGGGAATTACCTTACAATTATATGTAAACAAAACTGCCATTGTATAAGCCTGTGTTTGATTACCATTTTTATTAATGATAGAAGATCAAATTGTAAGTCTGCAAAGATAAATGAATATGAAATGTAACTAGACTTATTCAACATTTTGCATTACCCCTGTACCTTATAATGAAAGTTTGTTTCCATGGGAAAAGGTTAAAAAACATTTGTTCAATCATAAAAATCTAACAAAAGACATTCTAAATTTATAATCTCATACACAAAAAATATTTCAAAAGAAATTGCATAAATTAACTGGGCAAAATGTGTTAAAAATATGGTTATGGGATTGCAACAATTAAATCCTATATCCCGTTTAGGATTAAAAAAAAAAATTTCCAAATTATTTACAAGGGAAGATTAAGATTAAGACAATTATGTGGTTTAGAGCCAGAAGAAATTACAAAATCGCACCTTAAAGGAAATGCTCAAAAAACAAAAGGGGGAGAATTCCCTAAATGAAGACTATTAACTGCTCTATTTAGTATAATTTTTTAAAATCAAGATGAAATTTTTAACAGCAGGGTTTAAAAGCCGATTTAGGAGCTTCTGATGGAATGCTATTATTAATAGTCTGTCTCTGTATCATTTTATATTTAGTCTGCCGAAGACTTGGGAAAACCAAGCAACTAGCTAATAGAAAACCAGCTGTGTTATCTCTGAAGCTCCATCAAATGAAGCAAGAAAAAAAGGGGGATTTGTAGCTGGACATTGGAAACAAGGATCTGAAGTCCTGCCAAGAAGAAGTGAATGTTCTATCAGGAGCACAGTGTGACTTGCAAGGGAGTCACTCTGGGTCAAGACTGCACACAATCTTGAATTCCAGGAACATCTACCTCCCTGAGAAAGGCTAAGATTAAATACTCATGGGTGTAGAGCAGAAAGGGAGGGCACAGCTGTAAGTTGTCTTCAATATGCTATGGTAATAATATAGAACAAAATAAGATTTGGTTGATTAACTGCTGACGCACTACACCTGTACCAAACCCCAATAAAAGCGATGGTGAGAGTGCAGAGTTAACTACATGCCTGAGTGAGCTGTAGTCCTCTGTCTGGCATCAATCATCCTGCATGTCTTATCTCTGCATCTTTGGTTCATTAAACATCCCTCAACAGATTTTGGCATCTATATTCATGAGGGATATTGGCCTGTAATTCTCTTTCATTGTGTTGCCTTTGTATGGTTTTGGTATTAGGGTGATGCTGGTTTCATAGAATGAGCTTGGAAGTGTTTCTTCCTTTTGGATGTTTTGGAATAGTCTGAGCAGGATAGGTTTTAGTTTTTCCTTGAATGTTTGGTAAAACTCCCCTGTGAAGACGTCTGGTCCTGGGCTTTTGTTTGATGGAAGCTTTTTGATGACTGCTTCAATTTCTTCCATAGTTATTGGGCTATTGAGATTTTTAGATTCTTCCTGATTGAGTTTTGGAAGGTTGTATTTTTCTAGGGATATGTCCATTTTCTCCATGTTGTCCAGTTTGTTGGAATAGAGTTGTTCATAGTATTTTTTTTTTTTTAACAATCTTTGGTATTGCTGTGGGGTCTGTTGTTATTTTGCCTCTGTCATTTCTGATTTTGTTTATTTGGGTCTTCTCTCTTTGTTTCTTGGTGAGCCTGGCTAGAGGTTCATCAATCTTGTTAATCTTTCAAAGAACCAGCTCTTGGATTTGTTTATCTTTTGTATTGACTTTTTGTTCTCTATGTCATTTACCTCTGCTCTGAACTTTATTATTTCATTCCTTCTGCTTACACTGGGCTTTTCTTTTTTATTTATTTATTTTCATTTTTATTTTTATTTTATTTTTAATTTTTTATAACAAAGGGTATTACATATGTGTCCATTTTCCCCCCCACCCTAGACAGTCCCCTAGCCTCCCCTATCCCTCAGTGTCTTATGTCCATTGGTTATACTTATATGCATGCATACAAGTCCTTTGGTTGATCTCTTACCCCCCTACCTCCCGCCCCACAACCCTCCCCGGCCTTCCCGCTGCAGTTTGACAATCTGTTTGAGGCAGCCCTGCCTCTGTATCTATTATTGTTCAAAAGTTTATAAAGTGCCGGGGTCCAACCCCAGCGGATCCAGGGGTTCCCAAAGGTGTAGACGGAGTCGGCGAAGAAGGAATGACACGGAGACAACATTCAGTTGATCAGCAGCCTAGCCAGGATCTCCAGCCAAGTTCTGGTCTGGATCTCCAGAGAAGTTCTCCCGTTTATTGTCTTGTTACATCCGTATTTATACCAGTTGATTTTAATCCTGTCAATTTCTATTACAAAGGTTAGGGTGTTTCTTATCTCCATTCCAGGGAGAAAAGATTATGTAACTTAAGCATGATTGTTTGTAGTGATTAACTACCCACCTGGCACTTAGTTAAGGAGTTTCATCCCCTCCCTGACTTCAGGGAAAAATTCCTACCTGGGGAAACAACCTTTCTAGGAGAGGCATCCCCTCCCTGACTTCAGGGAAAAATTCCTACCTGGGGAAACAACCTTTCTCGGAGAGGTGACCTTGGTTAAAACACACAGCGCTAAGGGGAGCAAACATATTAAGAACAGTATGCTATATACGGCAGGTCCCTTGAAACATATGCTGTGCAGATGTTTCTTTCCTGCAGCGACTGTGTCAAGCAGCAAGGATGGACCGGCTCCCGGCAAATTCCCCCTTTTTTATTTTTTAAATGATAGCGCATGCAAATCAGCGGCCACCTCTCAGATTGGGCCATTTAAGACTCAGAAGAAGACTGGCAAGCAATGACAGTGAGCATAACTATAAACATAGTGGATGGAGCGCACAAGGAGCCCCATTCCTGTAGAAGGTTGCCAGCCTCTTCAGTCAAGGGATTTCAGCTGTCCTCAAGTTGTTGGTTTGATTGTCTTTGTTGGTCTGGCTAGCGGGCGGCGTCACTGGCGACAGGCTTCCCGAAGCATCAGCAAGTTGAAGGGCTGCATCAAAGGGTCCATCAGGGCCGTGGTTGATGGTGGTGTCGATGTCCGAGGAGGAGTAAGCTGTGCCCTCTGGATCCAGCTGATATGGAAAATGGAGGGTAGTAGAAAAAGAAGAGAAAGCAAAAGAACTACAAGGCATGGAAGTGTTTAGAAAAAAGAGGGAGAAGAAAAGGAAGAAGGCAGCATCCTGACACAGCCCTTTCCTTCAGCTTCCCCTTTCCCTGTGGTCCCAGGTAGAAATGGGAAACAAGTCCTGTTGCAGTGAGAGGGCAGCTGCTGTCAGCCAGTCTCTGTCTTTACCTGGGTCCCGATCTGAGCTGGGCATGGGAAGCAGGAAGCAGCCATGGGGACAGGAGACCTTCCTCAGAAGGGGCGAGTGTTCAAGCCCCTGAACCATTGGGGAGGGGGGTCTGTGCCCCACCTTTGTTGCACCCCAAGTTTTCTCCTACTGGCCCCCGACTGTGCCTGTCTTAGGTTGCCCCACCCTGTGGAGTCTTACCCGTCGTTGACTACCAGCCATCTCTGGGCCAAGTAGGGTGATGTGAGGTTCAGTTTTGTCTCCTTGATAGCCTATGTCCCTCTGGCCTCCATGCCCAGCAACTGCCTTTGGATTCCCTCGCCTGCATCAACAACTCCTGGGATGACTGAGATCCCCTGTAACGAGGTGGAGCTCCGTCCTAATATTAAACCTACAGTTCCCTCAGGCAGCGGCCCAGACACTCCTGTAGGAATGGCTGCTACTGGCAAGTCTAGGGTTAGTATTGCATGGGTGGTTGAGTGGAGGTCCAATCCTGCACTGCCTGGGGTTGCCCTGAAGAGGTCACTGACTGATTGAAATTTGCAAAGGGGTTGAACGTTGATGCCCCTATTATTGCAGGGGCCTGGGGCTGGCCCCTTCTCAAGTTTCCCAATTGAGGTGATGGGATATAACCTCCTTGGGAGCTATTTGTAGAGTTTAAAGGCCGACCATTTTTATGGTATTTTGATCTACATTCCTTTGCCCAATGGAATCCTTTCTGACATCGGGGACAAACAGTTTTTGGAGGATTAATATTATTCCCTAATGTATTTCCAGGCTGTCGAGGAGCTTGCCATCTGGCCTGAGTATTATTATTTTTATTTGGGCATTCTCTGCTAAAGTGCCCAGATAAGCCACAAGAGTAGCAGTTCATATTTCTTTTATTACCTGTATTATTGCTGGCTTGTCCTATACCCTGTACATATTGAGGGTATGTCTCCCCTTTGAGAGCTGCAGCTATAGCTACACCCTGTATAAATGCTGGACTTACATCAGCACACTGTTTTATAAAATCATTTATAGTTCCTGTTCTGCGAATTGGCCTTAATAAAGCCTGACAGGTATTATTAGCATTTTCAAAAGCCAGTTGTTTGATTAGGATATCAGCTGCCTCTTTGTTATTGATTACTCTCTTGACTGCCTGCATGAGGCGAGAAAGGAAATCCTGATATGGTTCCTCGACCTTCTGTTTAACCTCTGTAAGGGTGGTTGTTTTTCCTGCTGTATAAGGTAGGGATTTCCAGGCACTTACTGCACAACTGGTTACTTTGGTAAGTGCCTCTGTGGGCATCTTCATTTGCTCCTCAGCCGTGTTAAAATCACTTTCTCCTAATATCATGTCTAGGGTTATTCCTTTTCTGGTTTTTTCGCTAGTGGCTACAGCTTTCTTAGCAAGATCATCATATTCCGTTTTCCATAATAAGTAATCGCCTCCTGAGAGACAGGATTTACAAACCTGTGACCAATCATAAGGAGTCATCCATTTTACTGGCTAGGAGTTTCTACCAAGGTTTGTGTGTAAGGAGCTAGAGGTCCATATTCAGAGCAGGCCAATTTTAATTCTTTAAGTACTTTGTAAGGTATAGGCTCCAAGGTGGGGTTTCTATTCCCACCAAACTCATTCTCATATGTAACTGGGAAGCAGAGTGAGAATTCAAGATCTCAATTAGCTTCAGCTTCTCTTATCGCCCTTTGAAATTTAGACATGGAGTTCATAGGAGCCACAGGACCTGGTTTAGGCTTCCTTTCTAATTTGGGGAGCCTGTTTTGAATGGGGGGGCCACTCTCCTCTCTACTGACTGGAAAGGACCAATGGTCATGTTTATGATATTTATTCTCCTCCCGATCAGTAGGCATAGCTAAATTGCTTTTAGATTGAGCTGAAGACAACGATGATGTATCCTCTCTGGGTGGAGCCGAGGGACTATTTAAATTTTGAGAAAGTTCAACCGTTTTTGCCTCTGGTGCCAAGGTGTCACAGATTGAATCCCAGAGGGAAAAGTAACATGGCAGGACCTTCTCAGATCCATGGTGTTTCTTCAATTGCTTTCCTACTTCAACCCAAGTTTTTAAATTAACAGTTCCATCCTCTGGAAGCCATTGACATACTTCTTCTATAAAACTTTCTGTCTCACTGGGAGTAACCTTAACTCCAATTCTGCTAGTAAGCATATGCGTTAAAAGATTAATACAGAGTGTTTTTTCTTTAGACTCAGTATGACCCATCTTGTCAATCTAAGTTCTGTACTAACTACCCGCTTACCCTACTTATCCTCTATAGGGGGTTCTGAAGCACCCTACGGTGCAGTCCTATCTGTCCCAAGTACGGGGGGACTTACCTAAGGGAATCCTGTTCGGGCGCCAGATGCTGAGGTCCAACCCCAGCGGGTCCAGGGGTTCCCAAAGGTGTAGACGGAGTCGGCGAAGAAGGAATGACACGGAGACAGCGTTCAGTTGATCAGCAGCCTAGCCAGGATCTCCAGCCAAGTTCTGGTCTGGATCTCCAGAGAAGTTCTCCCGTTTATTGTCTTGTTACATCCGTATTTATACCAGTTGATTTTAATCCTGTCAATTTCTATTACAAAGGTTAGGGTGTTTCTTATCTCCATTCCAGGGAGAAAAGATTATGTAACTTAAGCATGATTGTTTGTAGTGATTAACTACCCACCTGGCACTTAGTTAAGGAGTTTCATCCCCTCCCTGACTTCAGGGAAAAATTCCTACCTGGGGAAACAACCTTTCTAGGAGAGGCATCCCCTCCCTGACTTCAGGGAAAAATTCCTACCTGGGGAAACAACCTTTCTCGGAGAGGTGACCTTGGTTAAAACACACAGCGCTAAGGGGAGCAAACATATTAAGAACAGTATGCTATATACGGCAGGTCCCTTGAAACATATGCTGTGCAGATGTTTCTTTCCTGCAGCGACTGTGTCAAGCAGCAAGGATGGACCGGCTCCCGGCAATAAAGGTCTCAATTATCCATGAATGAGTGAGATCATGTGGTATTTTTCCTTCATTGACTGGCTTATTTCACTTAGCATAATGCTCTCCAGTTCCATCCATGCTGTTGCAAATGGTAAGAGTTCCTTCCTTTTTAGAGAAGCATAGTATTCCATCGTGTAGATGTACCACAGTTTTCTAATCCATTCATCTACTGATGGGCACTTAGGCTGTTTCCAGATCTTAGCTATGGTGAATTGTGCTGCTATGAAGATAGGGGTGCATATATCCTTTCTGATTGGTGTTTCTGGCTCCTTGGGATATATTCCTAGAAGTGGGATCACAGGGTCAAATGGGAGTTCCATTTGTAGTTTTTTGAGGAAACTCCATACTGTCTTCCATAGTGGCTGCACCAGTCTGCATTCCCACCAGCAGTGCACAAGTGTTCCTTTTTCTCCACATCCTCTCCAGCACTTGTCGTTTGTTGATTTGTTGATGATAGCCATTCTGACAGGTGTGAGATGGTACCTCATTGTTGTTTTGATTTGCATCTCTCGGATGATTAGTGACTTTGAGCATGTTTTCATATGTCTCTTGGCTTTCTGAATGTCCTCTTTTGAAAGGTGTCTATTTAGGTCCTTTGCACTGGGCTTTTCTTGTTGCTCTCTTTCCAACTCTTTGAGTTGTAGGGTTAGGCAATTTAGTACCATTGTTTCTTGTTTTTTGCAGTAGGCTTGTGGATCTATGAACTTCCCTGTCAAGACTGCTTTTGCTGTATCCCTTAGGTTTTGGATTGTTGTGTTTTCATTGTCGTTTGTTGCCATGATGTTTTTAATTTCTTCTTTGATCTCTCTGGTAACCCAGTCATTGTTTAATAGCATGCTATTTAGTCTCCATGTGTTTGATTTTTTTGGATTGTTTTTATTGTAGTTGATTTCCAGTTTTATGCCATTGTGATCTGAGAAGATGATTGATATGATTTCTATCTTCTTGAATTTGAAGAGACTTTGCCTGTGACCAAATATATGGTCTATCTTTGAAAATGACCCATGTGCACTTGAGAAGAATGTATATTCTGTGGCTTTGAGTGAAATGTTCTGAAGATGTCAATTAATTCCATCTGATTTAGTGAGTCATTTAGGATTGATGTTTCTTTGCTGATTTTTTTTTAGAGGATTTGTCCAAAGGTGATAATGGGGTATTAAAGTCCCCTAATATGATTGTCTTGCTGTCAATCTCTCCCTTTATATCCTCCATAAGTTTTTTTATGTATTTGGGTGCTCCTGTATTGGGTGCATACATGTATACCAGAATTATTTCTTCTTGTTGGATTGATCCCTTTAGCATTATGAAGTGGCCTTTCTTATCTCTTTTTATGTCCTTCACTTTGAGATCTAATTTGTCAGATATAAGTATTGCTACCCCAGATTTTTTTTTTTTTTCATTTCCATTAGCCTGAAAACCTTTTTCCATCCTTTTACCATCAGTCTGTGTGCATCTTTTTTCTGAGGCGGGTTTCCTGTAGACAGCAGATATATAGGTCATGTTTTCTTATCCACTCAGTTACCCTATGTCTCTTGATTGGGGTATTTAATCCATTTACATTTAAAGTTATTATTAATAGGTATTTGACCCTTTAGCATTTCTTGCATTGCTGGTTTGGTGGTAATAAACTCCCATAGTCCTTTTTTGTCTGTGAAACTCCTGATTTCACCCTCAATTTTGATGGATAGCCTTGCTGTGTACAGTATTCTTGGATTCAGACCCTTCCTTTGCATGACTTTGTATATTTCATTCCATTCCCTTCTTGCCTTATGTGTTTCTGTTGAGAAATCAGTCACTAGTCTGATGGAGGATCCTTTGTAGGTAACTTTTTATCTCTCTCTGGCCGCTTTTAAGATTTTTTTTTTTTTGAAAATTTGCCCCATTAGTCTGATTTATTCTTCAAATATGCCATGACAAATTATTTTAACATCAGATTTATTAAATTTTTGTACATTTCAAGTTATGAGTCTCATATACTGGTGCCTACATAACGTCATCACGGAGGGGGCAAGGGGTGACAGTATTGAATTTTACCGCTGGGCCCAGATATACTTTGCCAGGGAGGCCTCTCCCTGGGAGAGAGGGCTAAGAGGCTTGGCTCCCCACAGCGGTCCCCGGGCTCCGTGGGCCCCCACCCGGCATTGTCCCCGTCCTGCATGTCAATGTAGACGTCTGAGGATTGGGAAATATCCCGGTTGAGCACCGCCCGGCCTTTGTCTGGAGGGCTGCTCCACTGCAGCTGAGCCAGTCTCCGGTGGACCGGAGCTATTTTACTTCCCTTCGCTGGAGTAACCACACCGCATTAACAATATTTGTACTACAATCGCCCAGGGACCCACTTCCCAGATTCTATCACTTCTTTATCTCCTGAAAAATACCTCACTATCAAACATTATTAGGTTTAGAAAATTAACCCTTGACCGTCGGGAGCCACGCCAGGCCCCCCGCCATCCCTCCAAAGGGCCTTATCACGAAGCTGGTGCTATAATGGTTTCTCTTTTCATCACAATTTCAGCTGCGGCGTCAAGAGGCTCTTATAGATACTACAATCTTGTTCTTTCGCGATGATTCTCATTAAAATGATGCCAAGGAGATCTGATGGGATTTAATAGCTTCGCCGGCCGGTTCCGCAGCCCCCGCCAAGCACGGAGCCCGCTGTGCCCTCCTGCCAATGATTACGGGGTCTGAGGGTATCTTGTTTCTATTGCCACAACTTTTCTTGTCACAGCACCGGCTGCACATGATCTCGTGGGTCAGCAGCACACGGCACATCTCCGAGGTCTTGTCCTGGCCCTCATAGACGATGGCCTGTTTGGTCATGGAATCTATGAAGCGAACATACAGATCCTGCTCGGTTCTCACTCCATTGCTGTACAAGTGGAGTTTATAGTGGATGCTGTTGTGTTTTTTCTCGTTGTTGGGCTCTTTCTCTTTTTCCACAAAGTCCACAAAAGCGATCCTTTCGATCTCCACCGACTGCCCCTGCCTGTGGAAGAGCGCCAGCACGAAGTGGAAGAAATTGGATTTCCAGAGGTTGGAGGGCGGCTGCTTCTCGAAGTGCACCCGCGCCAGCCCCACGCCGCTCTAGGCGGCTGTGTTGGCGTCCACACCCCCGCTGTGTGCACCCACGAACGCACCGGGTTCATGCCGCTGCCCAGCGGCTCCTCCTTCAAGGTCATCCCCCCGCACGGAATATCCTCCTGAATCCCAAACATGAAAACTGCTGGCGGCGGCCGAAGCTCTCGGCCGACAGCGCTTCCGTGAGCAGCCCATCCTGGGCAGGCACGACATACACCCGCGGCCGGGCGCTCGGGAAGGCCGGGGGGCGCGGGGGCGCAGACACCGGAGGCAGCGCGTTGCCCCGGAGAAGCGGGAGAAACAGAACGCGCAGCCATGGCGCTGGCTGCTGCTGCTGTTGGCAGGCGCGCTCAACGTAGTGTCATCCTAGCCAGGTAGCATCTGCGGCTGCAGGACACTGCAGGATCGTCCGCTTCTGGCCTGGCCCGCCTGCTCCAAAGACAAATAAACGGGGCAGTGAGTGCCACGGCGCAGTCCCGAGCGCATGCGGGGCGTGGCGTGTCCTGGAGCGGCGCGCGCAGTGGATGGAGGCGCGCAAAACTCAGCCCTCTCTCCCCGAGAATGACCCTTTCCCGGGAGCCAAAATTCGAAGCCTCCGGGAGCTGCGCTGTCAGAGGTTCTTTTAAGATTCTTACTTTGTCCGTTGTGTTTGCCAATTTAATCATAATGTGCCTTGGTGTTGGTTTTTTGGGGTTCATGTTGTTTGGGACTATGTGAGCTTCTTGGATTTGTGTGAATTTCTTTCCTATATCAGGGAAATTTTCTGTCATTATTTCTTCAAATAGGTTTTCTACTCCTTGCTCAGTTTCCTCTTTCTGGCACCCCTGTTTTGCGGATGTTGTTTCGTTTCATATTGTCCCACAGTTCTCTTAGGCTCTCCTCCTGCTTTTTAATTTTTTTTTTCTAGAAGCTGCTCTGATTGGGTATTTTTCTTACCTTGTCTTCTAGATCACTGATGCAGTTCTCTGCTTCTTCTACTCTATTACTGATGCTTTCTATTGAGTTCTTTGTAGCAGCGATGTCATTTTTCATTTCTTCTTGGTTCTTCTTCATTTCCTCTTGGTTCTTACACATATTCTTGAATTTGTCTTCCATTTTTTCATCCACCTTATGACCATTTCTCAGAATTCTTTCTCTGACAGGTTGCTTACCTTCATTTCATTTACTTCCTTTTCTGGTGAAGCCTGCTTTTCTTTCATATGAGGG
This sequence comes from Myotis pilosus, assembly GCA_036010255.1. Classification (NCBI taxonomy): domain Eukaryota; kingdom Metazoa; phylum Chordata; class Mammalia; order Chiroptera; family Vespertilionidae; genus Myotis; species Myotis pilosus. The sequence continues at coordinate 906,021 of JASKON010000044.1, forward strand.
CTGTTTCTTTGTCTCCCCATGATCTCTCTTCTCCAGGTGTATGTAGTTATGTACTTCTCTAGTTATGTAGTTCTCTCTCTCCTGCATTGATTTAAAGTTACAAAATACAACACACCAAGGCACAACACACAAGGCACTGAACACAAATGTATTCACGATACTAATAACCCCAAATAAAGATGACCACCAGAGAAAAGAGAATTAGGGGATAAGAAAGAAAGAAGAGGAAAGAAAAGAGTGCAAAAATGAAATTGGGAAAAGTAAAAAAAGTAAGAGAGAAAAGGAAGAGAATAAAAAAAGAGGGGAAAAACTATAAGGGGAATAAACTCCAATAGAACAGGCACTAATCCCATCAAATGCCAGCAACAAATACCTAGAGATGAATGCAAGCTACAAACAACAACTAATATCAAGCAAGGTGAGGGAAAACAGAAGCAAAAAACAAACCAAAACAAAACAAAAACAAGAAGCAAAACAATCTCACAAACAAGCATAAAAACCCCCAATATAATCAACAATCAAGCAAACAACAACAGAGAGAAAAAATTTGGATGGTAAAGAGAAGAGAGAGGTGTGTATGGACTTAGAGCAGGGGATTGGAAATCTACACTAATAAAAGAAAGTTGCAAATTGACCATACCTTTGCAATGCCCATCAGCCAATCAGGGGTGAGTATGCAAATTAACCAAACAAAGATGGTGGGTTAATTTGTATTCACAGGCATCTAGCAGCCAGGGACCATGGCAATGATGAAAGCATTCAGCAATGCACCAGCCACTCCAGGCTTCTGGGAAAGCAAAAAGGTGGGTCTGGCCAGAGTGAAGGCTGTGGCAGCAGCCACTGGAAGGAAGGCCCATTGTTGCATGGATCTTCGTGCATCAGGCCTCTAGTTAGAAATATAAGTTGGGTGAAATTTTAACAGGATGTAAAAAGAAGGAATAGGGAAAATCTAAAGTAGGAAATGGGTAAGAGAAACAGGACAACAAAAGGGAAAAAGTGAGGAAAAGAGTGTTGACATAAAGGTAAAATTGAGATATAGAGTGAAATGATGATAAAGGAAAGATGAAAATAGAATGTGGAACACTAATACCAAAATAAAATAAAGAGATAATAAAATGACACTTAAAAGAAAAGGTAAAATAGTAGTAGCAATAATACTAATTAAAAATAAAAATGTAATAATTAATAAGATAAAATCAAGTGAGGAAAAAAGAAAAAAATTAGTTTCTTAACTAAAATATGAAAAAAAGTTCAATCGTGAAGATCATTCACTTCCTCTACTGTTCTGTTTCGCACACTTTTTTCCTAGTCAGTTCCCTCCGTTCCTCTGCTCCTCAGTGTTGTAGGCCACAGTCCTGATTTTCAAGAAGGCAGTATTTCTTTGTTTCTTATGCTCCTTTATTTGTATTTACACAAGAGTCAATTTGTGATTCAACCCCTTGGTGGCAGTGTTTCTTGGATTGACCTCCGAGTCTATAGGTCCTCTCTAGCTAGTGTTTAGATTTTGTTTTCCCTGTGGCACTTAATACTGGTGTGGGGGAAAGGGCTGGTTCTCTGATTTTTATTCCCCGCTCTTATCCTCAGTTTCCACAAAAACAACTTTCCCCTTCAGATTCTTAGAGTGTCCCCAATTAGGTGATCCTGTGTATTGGGCTTAATAATCAAAAGCAGGGATTTAAAAAGGGGAAAGGAAAGGAAAGGAAAGGAAAGGAAAGGAAAGGAAAGAAAAGAAAAGAAAAGAAAAGAAAAGAAAAGAAAAGAAAAGAAAAGAAAAGAAATGAAAAGAGAGCCAGAGTAAGGGCGTGAACTCTGGTGTTGTGGTGTAAGTCTGTGCAGTCTTTTTTCCCCTTAAGTTTAAGCAGCCAGCAGACTGTTAAAATTTTTAGGCTGCCCTTTTGTGCCCAGTTCAGCTATGGGTTGCTTTTTAGAGTTCCCTTCTGTTAGCAGGCCTGCAGACCCCCTTCCACATTTGTGGATCATGCCAGTCCCAATGGCCGCAGACTTTTCTGGGCATAGACTTCCCTGGACTCTCCAGCTCCCACTGAATGTGTTTCTATCACCTGCCTGGACCACAGACCTCACCTTATCCCAGGTGAAATCTGACCTTTCTGTGAGGGGGTGCAGAGCTCCTCTGAATCCGCGTGCTTGTGCCGCTTGGGAACTGGTGTTCCTGGCTTTTCAGCTGTTCCCTGGGTGATGCTGTTGTAGATTCTCGGGATTTTTAGGCTTCCAACAACATCCACTGTCCCCTTAAGATGGCGTGGTCTCTGCATCCCTCTGGACCTGGTCGCTCCAGGAGGGATCCCAGTAGCAGTGGAAGCTGTCAGGGGAACCCCGTATGGAAATCCCCCATCATCCCCTGGAGTATAGCTGTCCCTCAACTCACAAACAAACACTCCCCATGTAACCACACACTCTCCCTTTTTTTCTCTCACTCACGCACTATCTTGCAGTCTGCCTTCCCATTGTCAGCCATCTTCCTCATAAGCCTGTTTTTTATATATTTTTTTTATCTTTTTCTTCTTCCTGTTTTTTAAAGAATACCCTCCAATATTTCATATAATACTGGTTCGGTAGTGATATATTCCTTTAGCTTTTTGTTGTCTGTGAAGCTCTTTATCTGACCTTCAATTATAAATGACTAGAGGCCTGTTGCATGAAGATTCCTGAAAGAATAGGGCTTTCTGTGGCCTCCACTGCCCTGCTTGCTTCCCTCCTGCCTCCGCAAACCCACTTGCTTCCCTCCCATCTCCGCTGCCCAGCTTGCTTCTCTGCAGCTTCACTCCCTCTGCAGCACTTGGCTTCCTTCTACATTGTTTTCAGTCTTTGCTCCTCACCTGTGTATGCCAATTAACAGCCATTTTTGTTGGGTTAATTTGCATAATCATCTGATTGGCTGGTGGGCATAGCAGAGTGACACCAATTTGCATGTTTCTCTATTATTAGTGTAGATAGCTTTGCTGAGTAAACTAATTTTGGTTGTATGTCCTTACTATTCATTTTGAATATTTATTGCTATTCCCTTCTGGCCTGCATAGTTTCTGTTGAGAAATCAGCTGACAATTGTATGGACATTCCCTTGTAGGTAACGAACTTCTTTTCTCTTGCAGCTTTTAAGATTCTCTCTTTATCTTTAGCCCTTGGCATTATAATTATGATGTGTCTTGGTGTGGTCCTCTTGGGTTCCTCTCGTTCAGGACTCTCTGTACTTCCTGGACTTGAAGTTTATTTCTTTCATCAGGTAGAAGATGTTTTCTGTTATTTCTTCAAATAGTTTTTCAATATCTTGCTCTCTCTCTTCTGGAACCCATAATTTGGATGTTGGTACGTTTGAAGTTGGGCCAGAGGCTCCTTACACTTTCTTCATATTTTTGGATTCTTTTTTCCTTTTGCTCTTCTGGTTGGGTGTTTTTTTTTTGTTTTTTTTTTTGCTTCTTTATATTTGAAATCATTGATTAGATTTTCTAAATCTTCTACTCTACTGTTAAATCCCTGTATATTATTATTTATTTCAGTCAGTGTATGCGTAATTTTGAACTGTTTCTTTTTCCTTTTTTTTTGAGGAAAACTATTTTTATTTTTATTTTTTTTAGTTTTTTCCCTTTATTGATTAAGATATTACAAATGGGCTGCCGCTGCACCACCTTCCTGCTCGAGCATCGCCCAGCTGGCTGCCATGGCGAGCGTGGTTGACACAAAGCTGTATGACAGCCTGGGCTTGCTGCCCAGTGCCAGCAAGAATGAGCTGAAGAAGGCATACAGAAAATTAGCCAAGGAATACCATCCTGATAAAAATCCAAATGCTGGAGACAAATTCAAAGAAATAAGTTTTGCTATGAAGTACTATCAAATCCTGAGAAACGTGAGTTATATTACCGCTATGGAGAGCAAAGCCTTTGGGAAGGCAGCAGTGGAGGCGGTGGCATGGATGACATCTTCTCTCACATTTTCAATGGGGGACTGTTTGGCAATCATGGGCCATCAGAGTAGAAGTCGAAATGGCAGAAGAGGAGAAGATATGATGCATCCACTCAAAGTGTCTTTAGAAAATCTGTATAATGGCAAGACCACCAAACTACAGCTTAGCAAGAATGTGCTCTGCAGTGCATGCAATGGCTTAAGGTGGAAAGTTAGGGGCTGTTCAGAAGTGAAGCGCCTGCCGGAGTCGCGGTGTCTGCATCATGATCCGGCACCTGGCCCGGGGGATGGTGCAGCAGATGCAGTCCCTGTGCTCCGACTGCAATGGAGAAGGAGAGGTCATTAACGAGAAGGACCACTTTTACAAGTGCAAGGGGAAGAAGGTGATTAAAGAAGTCAAGATCCTGCAAGCCCACGTGGACAAGGGCATGAAGCACGGCCAGAGGATCATGTTTGTGGGGAAGGCAGACCAGGCTCCCAGAATGGAGCTGGGAGACATCGTTCTCTTCCTGCAAGAGAAAGAACATGAGGTGTTCCAACAGGAAGGCAATGATCTGCACATGATGTACAAGATAGGCCTTGTGGAGGCGCTCTGCAGCTTCCAGTTCACATTCAAGCACCTTGATGCCCGTCAGATCGTGGTTAAGTACTCGCCTGGCAAAGTCATCAAGCCGGGGTGCGTCCAGGTGGTTCGAGATGAAGGAATGCCGCAGTATCGGAACCCCTTTGAGAAAGGTGACCTATGCATCAAGTTCGTGCAGTTCCCTGAGAACAACTGGGCCAGCCCAGACAAGCTCTCCGAACTAGAAGACCTTCTGCCATCCCTACTGGAAGTTCCGAACATCATCGCGGACACAGAGGAGGTGGAGCTTCAGGAATTCGACGGCACGCGAGGCTCGGGAGGTGGGCAGAAGTGCGAGTCCTACAATGACAGTTCGGACGAGGAGAGCAGCAGACACCACACCCCGGTGTGCCCACCAGTGAGCCGCATGGCGTAGGTGGGTTTCCTCCGCATGCCCGGTTGGTCTTCAGTGGCCCAGCCAGTGGGTCTGTCGATCCGAATGAACTGATGGATATTTCCTGGCCTATGTGTAACTTTAATTCGATAAAGTATCTACAGAGTGTATAATTTAACTAACCACAGAGCTCTGCATCTTCGTCTGAGTGGTCTGTACAAGAAACCCACATTGTAAGTCTGTGTCCAGTGTGTCCTGGAGCTTGTGTTTGGCTGCACCTGCATCATAAGCTGCTACAACCAGAATAAAGAGTTTCCAAGCCTGAAAAAAATAAAGGTATTACAAATGTGTCCTTATCCCCCCAATGTTCCCTCAACCCCCCAATCCTGCCCTCACCCTAACCCTCTGTTGTCCATATCCATCGTTTATGCTTATATGCATGCATACAAATCTTTTGGTTGATCTCTCCCCCTCTTCCTTCCCCTCTCCTACCTTCCCTCTGAGTTTTGATCATCTGATTGATGCTTTTCTGTCTCTACATCTGTTTTTTGTTCATTGGTTTATGTTGTTCATTATAATCCACAAATGAGACCATGTGATATTTATCTTTCTCTGACTTATTTCACTTAGCATAATGCTTTCAAGCTCCATCCATGCTGCTGCAAATGGTAGGAGTTCCTTCCTTTTTACAGCAGCATAGTATTCCATTGGGTAGATGTGCCAAAGTTTTGTAATCCATTCATCTGCTGATGAGGACTTAGGCTGATTCCAAATCTTAGCTGAAAGGACAGAACAGGACTGATAGCTGTGTCCTTATCCCCTCTTCCAAGAAAAAGCTGCAGAATGTATCAGTTACTCAGCTTGCCCTTATCTTGGCCAATGGGAATGCGGGGGAAACTAGCCTAAGGCCAAGAGTATGCTAGCCACCCCCCTGTCTTTGTGTAACCAGACCCTAGCTGCACTCTGCCCTTGCCTCACTAACCCCCGGCCTTCACTCAACCAACCGGAATTGGCCAAATCAGTGGTCAGAGTGTGCCCCCACCCCCTGACCCCAAGCCCTATAAATTCTTTGTTCCCTTGGGACTCGGGGCTCTCTCTTGCATCCAGTAATGGAGGCGGGGTGGGGGGGAAGGGGGGACCAAGTCCCGGGCTTGAATAAAAGCCTATGCTTTTGCATCGGACTCGGCTCCCTAGTGGTCTGTCTTGGGGGAATCTTGAAATCTGGGCATAACATTTGGGGGCTCGTCCGGAATCCCCCAAGGCTCATGAGGGACCCCGATCCAGAGAGTCTGACTGACCGCGGTAAGTGTCTATGTGTTGTCTATTCTGTTCTGTGTGTTCTGTCCTGTGTGAGCTCACTTCTGAAACCTGTATTGCCCGTAAAGGCCTAGGTGGATGCACTGGGGGGCCACGGGTCGGGAATGCCCTGATCCTCCATCTGGAGGGGCGCAGAACCCCTCAATCTGAGATGAGTGGTGCATGGCCATCGTCTAATCTGTAGTTTTGCTTCTGCAGAGTCGGAAGGTTGTTTTGGTTTTGCTTCCATAGAGTTGGAAGACTGTATTTGTCTGGGTTTGTGTTTTTTTTTTTTCTGTTTTCTGTGGACTTACTGGACGAATGTTATGGGACAGACTCAAACTACTCCTTTAAGCATTATGGTCGTTTTAAAGTCAAGGGCTGGGCCAAACCTGCTTGCCAGCCACAGGTGTGGTTTTCCAGAACTATTGGGAACTTGGGACCTTGAAGCTTACTGAATTCAAATGATAAAAAACTTATGTCTTGCATCTTTGAAGTTTATTCTTAAAAATGTTACTGATTGAGAAATGCTGAATATTTGACTTGCCAGCTAAAAGTTTAAGATTTGGGTTGAATTGGGAAAAATTGTGTGTTGTGGTAGCTAAATGCCTTTGCTGAATGAATGTCTGGTGAAAGTGTGCAAGTGTGGAGGGAGGGGGCCTGCCCTCTTCTCTCCTTTGTGTGTCTCCACAACTTCGGTCAGGTGGGCATCTGAGTAAGTATCTGTGAAAACAGGTCACCCCCTCCCTTGTCTGTCTCTTGTCACCGATCATGATGAGGTCGGGACAAAGAAAACCTACTGTTCTTAATTACATGTTAAAAATTTTTTTAAAGGGGTACAATAGAGACTGTGGAATTGGAATGAATGCTGAAACATTGAGGAAGGATGAGTGAACAGCTGTTTGTTTGTGTGGGACTAGCCAATTTGCTGCCAAGAGGGGGGACTGGATGCAGTCTTAACTCCTCTGGTAGGTTCTCACCAAAACGTTGGTTGAGAATTCTGTTCTGGGAGATGGGTGCCAGGAGTGCCCCCACGCTTGTCTGGGGAGTTGGGCATTGTTTTGTTTATCTGCTCAGCTCCAGTCTGGGCTAGTCTACTGAGAGAGTGTGAATACAAGTGTTTGTCTATTTTGGCTGCTCATTACTAGTCTGTGTGAAGTGGAAGTTACTTTGATTTATTTTGCATTTCTGTTAATTTATCTGGCTGAACGTTTGGACTGGACCCGCAATGGGCTGCAAGAATCTCTAGCACTTCTCAGAGTCTTTTGCTTGCCATTACAGAAGGAATCAGCTCACTTAGTTAATATAAATTTCTGTCTATAAGTTGCTCTTACCTGGGTTGTAAATCGCTGTAATTCCAAGATTGCTTAGTTCTGAGATTGCTTATAAAAGAGCAAGAGAGAAGTCTTTTCAAGTTAACTGTTTGCTTAGCAAATTAACAAAGTAGAAAATTTCAAAGAACTTGTTATTCATGGTTTTCTTATCTCTTTGGTGGACAGCTCCGCAGGACGGAGAGAATTACTGCCTGTGACTGTATTTTGTTTAACTTGCTGTTTTCAATTGTTTATTAGAAACCTCATTGAGAACATAACCTGATCTTTCCATTCCTCTCTCATCGGGATTCTGAAAGCATCTGTAACTGGATTTCAGATGGTCTCCAGGTTTTCTGTCTGCAAGAAACCTCCCTATGCACCCGTTATATTTCCAGGCTGACTCTGTGAGGAAAAGCAATGGGCCTGGGCTGAGACAAGGAGGTGCGGGGGTGTTGGCAGTTATGCTGCTGGCTGCAAACCTAACAGGTCTTATCAATGAACTTCAAGGTCACAAAAAGTAACTGTAAGCACAGTCTTTCTCTGCCCTGGTTTATTCTTTTAACCTCTCCAATGCTGTATCAGACTGATACCTGTTCTTAATTTTATCACAAAAGGACTAGATGTATCTTAAGAGTAAAGGTACATTTAAAATATGTTCATAAATATTAATCTAAAATAGCTGAATGTTCAGTTTTGGTAATCATTAAAGGATTAAGGTTTCTAAGAATAAAAAACAACAACTAAACTCCCACTAGAAAAGCGGAGGAGGAACAAAGCTAGAATCCGCAGCCCCCCTGGTGGTTTAGAACTGTTTGCCAGGCAGACTCAGCCCCTGAGAGCTAGGTCAAAGAAGTGGGGGGCTGAATGCCTAAGCTGCCTGATAGGCCCAGAAGCCCCTGGGGGAGAAGAAGTGGCACACGGATCAACGAGAGCCTACAGGGATGCAGCAGCTGCTGGTGGGCACTGAGGTGAGGCTGGCGGGTGGTGCCGAGGGGATGCTGAGTGAGCAGACAGGGGTCAGGGCATAGCCTGGCCTCACCTCCCTCCCTCACCTGGAGCCCCTGCCAGCGCAGGTGCAGGCTAAGCTGGAGGTTTTGGAGCTGACGGTGTAGCGCGTCCTGCAGGAGTGCTGCGGGGCAGGGCTTGTGGGTGCAAGCAGCTGCAGGCAGAAGCCAGTGAGCACTTCACTGCCAGCTACATCCAGTGAACCCCCTGCTTGAGTCCATACCACTGCAAAAGGGCAGCAGCTTCCGGGATTTTCTGGGGGACGCTCTGGCCGAGCGCCTAGGAGACCCTAGGCGGAGCAGCTGGCTCACAGGAGGGGCTGATATACGCTTCTAGTTGCACTCCCTTGAAAGAGACCTGGTTGCTGCTTTGCCATGAAGGGAACTGGTAAAAAGGCAAAAAGCAAGGCCCTAAGGGTTAACAAAAAGGCACTCTCCCTGGACCTGGAAGCCATCAGGACTTTGAAATTCTCCAAAAGAGGAGGAGTCTGAGTCAGAGGCTGGCTGAAACCTCATTGGGTTAGAAAAACCGGAGGCTGCATATTGAACTTATAGACTGCAGCTTGCTGGGCAAAGGTCCAAGCCCAGTTATATAGGGGTTAAACTACCTGTGTACAGCAAAACAACTTTCTCCTGTGCCGGAATACATTTTAAGAAAATTTAATGCATGATAGACCAGTAAGCTGGGACAAGTAAAATAGGGAAACTGAGCAGAAATCCTGTCTTCCTTAAACCAATGACACTTGGGAGTAAATGCTTTGCATTTGCCTCCCTAAAACAAAGGTTAAATCGTTTATGTCAATCTGATTAGTGTCATTTGTTGTCCACATCCAGGGACAAATGAAGTTAGAAAATAAGCCTTATTTTGATTAGTTCTTTTATTCAGGAGGAGCCAACCCAGTCCCTCCCTGCAACATGAATGATAAAATGTATGTTAAGGAATTTTAAAATTGCTCAAACCTCACTGCCTTGGGTCCAGTTCTGCGTGTGTAAGAAGGGACAGAGTAAAGGCCAGAAGAAGCTGGCAAGGCCATCCAAACCACCCAGCCGCTATTGGCCAGAGCCGCCTGAGGCAGACCTCCTCGACTGGCAACAGCTGACTCTGACTAGGACAGACTGGGCTTTTTCCAACTGGGCCCCCATGAGCCGATGGTCAAAATGAAGATCGGAGGCCAGGCTGGGAACTTTATGATTGATACAGCAGCAGAGCCCTTGGTAGTTACTCAGAAGGTAGCTCCCCTCTCAGGACAGAAGTCAACATTATTGGAGCTACCGGTACAGTACCACAGGTGCAGACTGTTCTGCCACCCCCACCGATGTCAGTTAGGCGGCCATCAGGTGGTTCATGAATTCCTATATTTACCAGTTGACCTGGTCCCTCTAATGGACAGAGACCTTTTGGCCAAAATTGAAGCAGAAACCACTTTTGCCCAGATAGCTCAGCACAGTCTTGCCTAGGTGAAGAGACCTCTCCAATGATCCTGCCTTAGCAGTGCTGAGGGAGAAAGAATGGAGATTTTATACCCCCCAGCCAAAGGCCCCCACATCTGTACTTGTCAGGCCCCCATCAGGGGACTTGGGCAGTGTTCCTGTTATCTGCCAAAATTCCCAAGACTGTAAAAGTACTTGTTTACTGAAAAGGTGTAAATGTGGATGTTTATTTGATGTTTATATGTCTACTTAGGTATAAATATTTGTAGATAAATAGAACCCCTGGTTAATTTTCTGGTGTATTCTGGAGCAGCCCATTCAGTCTTGACAGAGCCAATGGGACCAGTAACATCTAAGAAGACACCAGTTCTAAGAGCCACCAGACAAACTGCCTTTTTCCTTGGACATCAAAGAGGACTGTGGACCTCAGAAAGAACACGGTAACTCATTCATTTCTAGTCATGCCAGAATGCCTATACCCCTTACTTGGACGTGATCTCTTACAGAAATTATGAGCTATCCATAAGCTTGTTCTAGATGCCCTGCCAGTGCCACCTTGGACTCTGTACATCCTTTCTAGCCTGGGGACTCGGTGTGGGTAAAGAAGTTCACGACTCCAGGACTCACCCCAACTTAAAAAGGACTATACCTGCAGAAAATTTTATAATAGACTCAGATGATGCCTGCATCTTCATAGACATGGCTTCAGAAGACAAGGACAATTTTGCCTTATATAGAAAGGTCAAAGAGTGGACTTTAGTCACCTCCCTAAAATGTTTGTATAGCCCTGCCATATCTCATGTTTAGTAGTGGAGGATTTAGCTGCCTGAAGCGGCCATGATGCCAATATTATGTTTCATTGTATTAATATGTTGTATTAACCTTCAATTTTCTTACAGTTTTAAATGTAGCTGTATCTGTGGACCGGTGATGGTCTACAGTCCTTGGTAGTTTTTGGGAATAACTGGCAAGTGTCCAGTCTCCCACACTGAGGGACATTGTTATAGCTATGTGTTAGCTGTCCTGGAAGGGGACTATATGGAATGAACCCCAAAAATAAAGCGTGTCTGGCTGCCAAGAGGGCAGATGCCCAACTGGACAAAGAAGAATACCCATCAGGTTTTGGTCTCTATTGAGAAACAGCTGACAGTTGGCAGCCTGTGTACTGTCTTTCAGGCCTGCATGCCCATGCCCATGTCAGGGGTGGTACAAACCTCGGCTGTAGAGAGCTGGTGAAGGCCTATTTAGAATGGAAGGTCTGAGGCATAGTTATGCATTTTTAACGGACTGACAAGAAAAATCAGAAGATCTTAGAGCAGATCAGTATGTTTTTCTCTTTATATAATTCCTCTGAAATCTGGCAATGCTTAATAAGTCATGGCAATACATTTCTTTGCATGAAATCAATAAGACCGGTTTTCAGTAGTGATTTTATTAACCAGAAACTTTGACTGGAGTATCATGTTTTAAAGAAACCTGTCTGAGCTCTGAAGACTTGAAGCCAATAAGAGTGCCACAGAGAAAGCATGGTATCCTGCTTGGGAGCCCTGAAGATGGCTGGCGCTGGAGCATCAGGCCCATGCCCTACCATCACTGGAGGTTGGTAAGAGTAGAAGGGGAGCAATAAGGATGCCTCTGCATCCCTGCGGAACCCCCACACACTCTCAGACGCAATAAGTAGGAGGGCTACTTAGATGGGCCTTAAAGCCTAGAGCATGGGCTCAGGTGGAGTTGCTACAGGTGAGGGATTCACCTAATGCAGCAGATACTGCAGGCAGGCCTGATGGCAGCTGGATGGCTTGGCTTCCTGGCCCTATGAGGCACATTAAGATTCAATCATGAAATTCCAGCAAAGGTAGTCAGTTACCATTCTTGTTGTGTTTATGCAAACAGCAGGCCAAATTGAATACAATAGATAAATTAACCTTGATTTGGCTTTTTGATAGCCATAGAGGAATTTTTAAGAAGAAAAACTCTATTTCAATGGAGGTTATTAAAACGGAAATGTTTTCTTTCCCCTCCACTGGACCATTTGTTATAGTTTGTCTCTGCTAGGTCACAAGCCCAGCTCTTTCCGTGCCCAGGACAGCAGGGAGCCTGACTGGAAGGTGACCTCTGACTAGACACACCCGCTGCAGATCACCCTCAAGAAGACAGCGGACCTCAGCGGATTCCTTGTAATCCTTCTACTGCTGTTGACTTTTGGCCCTTGCGTTATTAACAGACTAGTCCAATTTGTCAAGAAGTGTATAAAAGTAGTTCAGTTAATAGTTCAGTTCATCTCATGATTGAGCCAGAAGTTCCAAGAAAAGGGGGGAATGAAAGTACAGAACAGGACTTATAGCTGTGTCCTTATCCCCTCTTCCAAGAAAAAGCTGCAGAATGTATCAGTTACTCAGCTTGCCCTTATCTTGGCCAATGGGAACGCGGGGGAAACCAGCCTAAGGCCAAGAGTATGCTAGCCACCCCCTGTCTTTTTGTAACCAGACCCTAGCTGCACTCTGCCCTTGCATCACTAGCCCCCAGCCCTCACTCAACCAACCAGAATTGGCCAAATCAGTGGTCAGAGTGTGCCCCCACCCCCTGACCCCAAGCCCTATAAATTCTTTGTTCCCTTGGGACTCAGGGCTCTCTCTTGCATCCAGTAATGGAGGCGGTTGGGGGGGGGGGGCGAGTCCTGGGCTTGAATAAAAGACTCTATGCTTTTGCATTGGACTCGGCTCCCTAGTGGTCTGTCTTGGGGGATCTTGAAATCTGGGCATAACATTAGCTATTATAAATTGTGCTGCTATGAAATAGGGGTGCATATATCCTTTCTGATTGGTGTTTCTGGTTTCTTGGGATATATTCCTAGAAGTGGGATCACGGGGTCAAATGGGAGTTCTGTTTTTAGTTTTTGAGGATAATCCATACGGTCCTCCACAGTGGCTGAACCAGTCTGCATTCCCACCAGCAGTGCAGGAGGGTTTCTTTTTCTCCACATTCTACCAGCACTTGTCATTTGTTGATTTGTTGATGATAGCCATTCTGACAGGTATGAGGTGGTACCTCATTGTCATTTTGATTTGCATTTCTTGGATGATTAGTGACTTTGAACATGTTTTCATATGTCTCTCAGCCTTATGTATGTCCTCTTTCAAAAAGTGTCTGTTGAGGTCCTTTGCCAGTTTTTTGATTGGGTTGTTTATCTTCCTTTTGTTAAGTTGTATGAGTTCCCTGTAAATGTTGGAGATTAAACCTTTATCAGAGAGAACATTGGCAAATATGTTCTCCCATGCAGTGGGTTTTCTTGTTGTTTTCTTTTGCTGTGCAGAGATTTTTATTTTGATATAGTCCCAATTGTTTATTTTCCCTTTAGTTTCTATTGCCCTAGGAGCTATTTCAGTGAAGAAAATTTTTTGGCATATATCTGAGATTTTGCTACATGTGGATTCCTCTAATATTTTTATGGTTTCCTGTTTTACATTTAAGTCCTTTATTCATTTTGAGTTTATTTTTGTGTATGGTGTAAGTTGGTTGGTAGTTTCATTTTTTTGCATGTGTATGACCAAATTTCCCAACATCTTTTATTGAAGAGACTGTCTTGACTCTATTGTGTGCTCTTTCCTCCTTTGTCAAATATTAATTAAGCATAATGGCTTGGGTCTATTTCTGGGTTCTCTGTTCTGTTCCATTGGTCTATATGTCCGTTCTTTTGCCAGTACCAGGCAGTTTTGTATACAGCTTGATATCTGGTATTGAGATCCTTCCTACTTTGTTCTTCTTTCTCAGTATTGCAGCAGCTATTTGGGGTTTTTATTTTTATCCCAGATGAATTTTTGGAGAGTTCTTTCTAGATCTGTGAAATATGCTGTTGGTATTTTAATGCGGAGTGGGTTGAATTTATAGATTGCTTTGGGTAGTATGGACATTTTGATGATGTTGATTCTACCAATCCATGAAACGGTATGTTCTTCCATCTGTTTATGTCTTCCTCTATCTCTTTTTTCAATATCCCTTAGTTTCCTGGGTAGAGGTCTTTTACCTCCTTAGTTAAGTTTATTCCTGGGTATCTTAATTTTTTTTGTGCAATGGTAAATAGGATTGTTTTTTAAATTTCTCTTTCTGTCAGTTCACTATTGGCATATAAAAATGGCATAGATTTCTTGGCATTATTTTTGTTTCCTGCTACATTACCAAATTCATTTGTTAGGTGTAATAATTTTTTTATGGAGTCTTTAGGGTTTTCTAAGTACAGTATTATGTCATCTGCAAATAATGACAATTTTACTTCTTCTTTTCCAATTTGGGTGTCTTTTATTTCTTCTTCTTGTCTGATTGCTTTGGCTAGCACTTCCAGGTCTATGTTGAACAGGAGTGGTGTAATGGGGCATTCCTGTCTTGTTCCTGTTCTTAAGGGAAATGGTGTTAGCTTTTGCCCATTGAGTATGATGTTGGCTGTAGGTTTGTCATATATGGCCTTTGTTATGTTGAGGTTTGATCCCTTTATTCCCAGTTTGCTGAGAATTTTTAACAAGAAAGGGTGTTGAACGTTGTCAAATGCCTTTTTTGCACCAATCCATATGATTATGTGATTTTTGTCTCTCAATTTGTTTACGTGATGTATCATGTTTGATTTGCAGATATTGTTCCAGCCTTGCATTCCTGGAATGACCCCACTTGGTCATGGTGTATGATCTTTCTAATGTACTGCTGGATCCGGTTTGCTAGAATTTTGTTGAGGATTTTGGCATCTATGTTCATCAGGGATATTGGCCTGTAAATGTTTTTCATTGTGGTTTCATTATCTAGTTTTGGGATTATGTAATGCTGGTTTCTCAGAAGGAGCTTGGAAGTGTGCCTTCCTGTTGAATTTTTTGTAATAGTCTAAGAAGGATTGGCTTTAGTTCTTTTAATGTATGGTAAAACTCCCCTGTGAAGCCATCTGGTCCAGGGCTTTTGTTTGCTGGAAGTTTTTTTTTATTACTCTCTCAATTTCAACAGTAGTTATTGGCCTATTTGTTTTTTTATTCTTCCTGATTGAGTTTTGGAAGCTTGTATTTTTCTAGGAATGTGTCCATTTCATTGAGGTTGTCCAGTTTGTTGGAGTAAAGTTTTTTGTAGTATTTTTTTTGACAATCCATTGTATATCAGTGGGGTCAGTTGTTACTGCACCTCTTTCATTTCTAATTTTGTTTATTTGGGTGTTCTTTCTTTTTTGGTGAGCCTGGAGAGAGGTTCATCAATCTTGTTAAGCCTTTCAAAGAACCAGCTCTTGGTTTCATTGATCTTTTGTATTGTACTTTTGGTCTCTATGTCATTTATTTCTGCTCTGACATTTATTATTTCCTTCCTTCTGGATACTGTGGGATTTTCTTGTTTCTCTCTAACTCTTTGAGTTGTAGGGTTATATCATTTATAATCTTGTTTTTTTGAGGTAGGCCTGTAGAGCTATGAACTTTCCTCTCAGGACTGCTTTCATATGGCCCATAGATTTTTGATTGTTGTGTTTTCATTGTAATTTTTATTTTCCAGAATGCTTTTTATTTTTTCTTCGATCTCTCTGGTAACCCAGTCATTGTTTAATAGCATTCTATTTAGCCTCCAAGTGTTTTATTTTTTTCAATGTGTTTATTGTATTTGATTTCTAGTTTTATGCCATTGTGATATGAGGAAATGCTAGTTATGATTTCTATTCCCTTGAATTTGAAGAGACTCTGCCTGTGTCCTTACACATGGTTTATCTTTGAAAATATCCCATGTGCACTCAAGAAGAATGTATATTCTGTGGCCTGGGGGTGAAATGTTCTGAACATGTCAATTAAGTCCATCTGATCTAGTGAGTCACTTAGGATTGATGTTTCTTTGCTGATTTTTTGTTTAGAGGATTTATCCAGTGGTGTCAGTGGGGTATTAAAGTCCTCTACTATGATTGTATTGCTATTGATCTCTCCCTTGATATCTTCCAGAAGTTGCTTTATGTATTTGGGTGCTCCTGTATTGGGTGCATTTATGTTTACCAGAGTTATATCTTCTTGTTGAATTGCTCCCTTTAGTATTATGTAGTGGCCTTCCTTATCTCTTGTTATGGCCTTTACTTTGAGGTTTATTTTGTCAGGTATAAGTATTGGAACCCCAGTTTTTTTCTCATTTCCATTTGCCTGAAAAATTATTTTCCATCCCTTCACTCTCAGTCTGTGTGAATTCTTTATTCTGAGGTGGGTCTCTTGCAGACAGCAAATATATGGGTCATGTTTTGTTATTCATTCAGCTACCCTGTGTGTTTTGATTGGAGCATTTACTCCATTTACATTTAATGTTATTGAAAAGTACTTGTTTGTGGTCATTTTTATTCTTAATGTTTGTGTTTCTTCTTGTCTTTCTGTTTCTTCTTTTTGCAGCAGTCCCATTAGCATGTCTTATATTTCTATGTTGGTGGTAATAAACTCTCTTAGCCCTTTTTTGTCTGTGAAGCTCCTGAATCCACCTTTAATTTTAAATGATAGCCTTGCTGGGTATATTATTCTTGGATTTATTCCTTTGCTTTGCATCATTTTGTATATTTTATTCCATTCCCTTCTTGCCTGTTGTTTTTCTGTTGAGAAGTGAGCTGATATTCTTATAGGAGATCTTTGTAAAGTAATCTTCTGTCTCTCTCTGGCAGCCTTTAAGATTCTTACTTTGTCGTTGGTGTTTGCCAATTTAATTATGATGTGTCTTGGTGTTGATCTTTTGGGGTTCATCTTGTTTGGCACTCTATGTGCTTCTTCGACTGCATAGTTTTTTCTTGCCAGTCTCAGGGAAGTGTTCTGTCATTATTTCTTCCAACAGGTTTTCTATTCCTTGCTTCTCCTCTCCTTCTGGTACCCTATTAAGTCAATGTTGTTTCATTTTGCATTGTCCCAAAACTCCCTTAGGCTCTCCTCTTGCTTTTTAAGTTTTTTTTTCAGTTGTTCCTGTGTTTGTGTGTTTTTTCCTACCTTGTCTTCTAATTCGCTGATGTGGTCCTCAGCCTCTTCTAGTCTGCTCTTTAAGCCTTCCATTGTGTTCTTTATTGCAGCTATGTTGTTCTTCATTTCCTCTTGGTTCCTCTTCATCTTGGTGACATTCTCATTCAACTCCTTATAATTCTCATTGAGTTGTGTGTATGTGTTATCCAGCCATTTGAGCATCCTAATAACCATTATTCTGAATAAGCTAGTAGTCTCAATTTCATTTAACTCCCTTTCAGGTGATTCCTTTTTTTCTTTCCTTTGTGGATTGCTGTTTTGTCTTCCCATGTTTTGCTGTAATGTTTTCATTGTAGCTCCAATTGCTTTGCTACCCAGTTTTTTTGGGGGTATGGTGCTACTGGGACCTCTCAGGTATCCTGGGCTTGGTAGTCTAGTAGCTCCCTACTTGAGCTATTTTGGTTCTCTTGATGTACACCTGTGAGCTGGAAAGGTGCAACTGAGGTGTCGAGAAGTCAGCAGTTGTGGACGGGATGTCCCAATTTTTGCTGTCTTGTGCCCTTGGTTGAAATTACACATGCTCAACAGGGACTCACAGTGGCATGCAGGAACCATCTGCTGGGGTCTTGCGGCTCAGGAAGCCTGTGTTCTGGAAAGGCGTGACTGCAGTGTCCATAGTTATGTACTTGTGGGGTGGGCAGACACAGCATTTGCTGCTGCCTTCATGATTGTATACATGCGATCCCAGTGGCAGTTCCCAGGGGCACCTCTGGTGTGTTTGCCAACAGGCTGTACTGACACACTCTGAAGGGCCCTGGCACTGAAGCCACTGGATTGCAGTGTCTGCGGGCAGGTATCCCAGAAGGGGCAATTCAGCATTTCTATAGCTCAGCATTGCACCCCTGTTTGTTTAAGTGTGTGTCCAGCGGGGCTCACAGTGGGGCCCCAGGGCTACCTGTGGAGTGGTGGTCTTGGGAGACCTGCACACTGGAAAAGCATGCTACTGTAATTTCCAGAGTTCTGCAGCTGTGGGGTAGGGAAACTCAGTTTTTGCTGATGCATCTGTGGTGGATAGGTGTGTGTTCCCAGTGGTGGCACACAGGAGCACCCACCGTGAGTTTGCTAGCGCAGGTGCACTGAAGCACTCTGAAGGGCCCTGGCACGCTTAATCGAGGCGTCTTTGGGCAGGTATCCAGGGTGTGTGAATTCAGAATTTCTACTTCCCAGGGGAGCGCATCCCTATTTGTCCAAGATCAGACCCAGTGGGGGCTCACTGAAGCTTCCCAAAGTGCCCTGTGGATAGATTGGCTCAGGGGTAATGAGCTCTGATGCACTCGATGGGCCCTGTCACTGAATGACCCTGGCACTAATGTTGTACAGCTGGGTGTGTGGGGGAAGTTATTCAGGGAGAGGAAATTCAGAATTTCTACTGGGGGGCAGTGTGCCTGTGTCTGTACAAAATCACTTTCAACTGGAGTTTACAGAGAAGTCTATGGAGGGGTGTGCCTCGAAGACCTGCATGGTGGAGATGCGTGAATGCAATGTTGGAGGTCTACTGCTGGGGAGGGAGAAGCTTCACTTATTGCTCTGGGTGCGGTTCTCCTTTGGAGGTGGAGGTCCCAGGTCTGTAGGTCTATGGGTGAGGCTGCAGGGATTTTGGCTGGAGTGGTTGCTGGGTTGTGGGCAGTATAGTCCAAGGCCTATCTGGGTGGTGGTTCTTATGAGTTCCTAGACGAGGCCACTCTCCCCTTTAAGGTGGCATGGGCTCCATGCCCGAGTCTGGCTATCTGGGAGAAGGGGGGTGTCTGCAGTGGTGGTAGTCTTTCCCTGTCCCAGAGAGCCCGGTCTGCCAGCCTCTGCTGCTCCTGCAGGATTTAGCTGTCCCTCACTCACTCACACACATACCATAATACCACAAACATCCACACACACTCCTCTCATCCCCACACTCACTTCCTATCCCTCACCTCTGTCCTGCCAGCCACCATCTTTTCAAACCTCCCCCCCACCCTTTTTTTTGACATTCTCACTATGATCCTTGAAAGTTTCACTAAGTCCTTTGGGGGTTTATGGAAGATTCTAGAAAAACCTTACAGCCATGCTTTTGAACTCTATATCCAGTAGTTTGCTTTCTTCCATTTCTTTCATTTGGACATTTTTCTTTATCTCCACATTTTGGCTGCTTTTCTGTGTTTGTTTCTATGCTATTTCTCTTTGAGTTGGCATAGTGCCTTTGTGTAGTTGGTGTTCCATAAGGCCCTGTGGCTCAGTGTCCCCATTCATCTGAGCTGGGAACTCTAGGTAAACCCCGTTGTTGTATTTGAGTACATCTTTTAGTTGAGACTTGCTTGCTGTTGATGTCACTGTGGGGAATCAATTTCTAGGTCAATTAGCTGTGAGAATCAGCTACTGCTGTAGTGGGAGTGCTACTGTGCAGAAGATATCCCTATGGAGCAGGACTAGCTTCAATGGGGCTTTGGTGCTCACTGAGTCTGACCTTTGAGTGGTGTCACTTGTGAATGTGAAGAGTTGTAATCTGGTATGGTCTGACACTGACCACTGGATACACTGGCTCTTGGGTATCCAAAATGGTGCAAAATCAGCCATGCCCAGGGGCCACCCAGAAGAAGCTACAGAGATCTTCAGATTCTTCCTCTTTGTATTGGGATTGGAAGTACCCAGATGAGGCCCAGCTATGAAGGAAGGCATGATGGTGCCAGATCTTGGACCTTTTATTGATAGGTTTGAGGCTCTCATACCCAGCCGCAGCTTGTTTGACAGAGTTTTAGTCTGAGAATGGACAGACCATTCATATGCAAAAACCACTGGGTGGGATTGTAAATTGGATGAGGAAGGATCTTAGGGATTCACCAGGTGGAGCAAACAGAAATGGTTGCCAGTCAGTCCTGCGACTGGGGACGTCCCAGAATAGGAACAATGATCTCTGTGAGCACTTCTGCCTGGGAGATAGCCACCCTTAAGTTCCTGCCCTGAAGCCAGACAATCCAGTTTCTCCTTATATTTGTCTGTTTTCCCAGAGGTTCATCCTGGTGCTGGAGCTCTGAGGAAGCAGTACCTTATAAGTTCAGTTCATGGTGATGGCCTTTTAAGAGGAAATGCTAGATCTCCAGCAGCCTCTATGTCACTAAGCCTCAATCTGCATTGTTTTTTACCGCCTGTAGTTCTTACTGCCCATAGGGACTTCTTTTCCCAGCTCTGGGACCCTTGGTTGAGGGTATGTTGGGGCCTGGGACCCTTGGCTCCCCATGGGTGGCCTCCACAGAGACTGTCTCCCTCCTGATTAAAAAAGTGGCACATGTGGCTGCCAGCCCAGCCCATTCTGTGCTTCCATACCTCCTACCAGTCTCAGTGTGCTCTCTTCTTTATTTCTCTAGTTGTAGGACAGCCAGCTTTCCAGCAGTTTTAAATGATGGTTGTTCTGTATTTTAGTTATAATTTTGATGTGGTTGTGGGAGGCAGCAATCTACACTACCATCTTGGTTCCTTTCTATTTCTTTTGTTACTGCATTAACTTTAGCATTTCTTGCATTGCTGGCTGGATGTTAATAAACTCTCTTAGCCTTCTTTTTGTCTGAAAAGCTCCTGATTTCACCTTTAATATTTAATGATAGCCTTATTGGGTAGAGTATTCTTAGATTCAGGACTTTGCTTTACATCACTTTGTATACTTCATTCCATTCTATTCTGGCCTGATGTGTTTCTATTGAGAAATCTTTTGATAGTCTAATGGGAAATTTCTTGTAGGTAACTTTCTTTCTCTCTCTGGCAGCCTTTAAGATTCTTACACTGTCATTTACATTTGGCAATTTAATTATGATGTATCTTGGTGTCAGTCTTTTGGGGTTCATCTTGTTTGGAACTCTTTGTGCTTCATGGACTTGTTAACTTTTTTCTTCCCAAAGTCAGACATTTTCTGTCATTATTTCTTCAAGCAGGTTTTCCTTTCCTTGCTCAGCTTCTGCTCCTTCTGTCACCCCTATTATGCAGATGTTGTTTTATTTTGTGGTGTCCCTGAGCTCCCTTAGATTCTCCTTCTGCTTTTTAAGTTTTGTTTCCCCCCACCCCCTAATTGCAGTTCTGCTTTGGTTTATTTTTCTACCTTGTCTTCTAATTCACTGATTTGATCCTCAGCTTCTTCTAGGGTGCTCTTAAAATATTCCATTGTGTTTTTTATTGCAGCTTATGTTATTATTCATTTCTCTTAATTCTTACACATATTGGTGAAATTCTCATCCAGCCTTTTGAACATTAATATAACCATTGCTCTCAATTCTTTATCTGACAAATTGCTTGCCTCCATTTCATATATATCTTTTTCTGGAGATTCCTCCTTTTCTTTCCTTTGGGAATTGTTTCTTTGCCTCCCCATTTTGCTGTGTCTTTGTATTTGTTTCTGTGTAATGTGAGTTGCTGCCACTTTCTGTTCCTGGACAACCAGCTTGAGGTCCAAGAAGTTGAAGTCCCTAGTTATCCAATGGTCTAGGACTCCTTATCCCAGAAGTTGGGTCTGCCTTAAGTATCACTCCTCTGTCTCTGCTTTGAGTTGTATTTATTTCTCCTACAGATATGGTTCCTCAGTTGTCTGATGCCGGTCCACCAGGGTGCATGTATACTTGTTGTGGTGTATGATTCTAGCTGGGTCCCTGAAGCACCATTTGAAGTGCTATGACCAGGCACACTGGGACTGGGCATGTTGAATTCTTGAAGTGCCAGTTCTGGTGTGAGTACCAGGTGTAAGGTGTCTTGGAGAGCTGGATTTGGGCATGGGCCACCAGGCACACACAGGGTCCTTAAGTACTGGGTCCAGGCATGCAGCCATAGGGTGCGCTGCATCTCTGCACATGGGATCCTTGAAGCTCTGGTTCAGGTGCTGGCAATGAGCATATGGTGTCCTGGTGAGCCAGGACCTGATATATGGGGTGCTGGCACATGGAGTCCTGGTGCGGCAATGGAGTGTTGACACATGGAGTTCACTGAAGTGCCTGGTTGGGCAAGTGGATGGAGAAATGCAATGCAAGAGGTCTCTCTGGCCTGCGGTCTCTGTTGGGAGCTGGCAGTGAGGTAGGGCAACACTCACTGCAGGGGTGGCAGGTGAGTGGTTCACTACAAAGGTGCCTGGGGCCTGGTGGTGTCTGAGGGCTGCCTGCGTGTTGGTGTGGCTGCACTCCTGACCTCTGCTCCTTCAAGATAGCGTGGGGTTCAGCATCAAGCCTTTTAAGCCTGGGAGTTCTGTTATTGTAGGAGGGGCTCTGTATACAGGAGAGCTCGATCTGCCAGCTCCCAGACTTCTGCGAGATCTGGCTGTCCCTCACTCACCCACACACACATCACTCATGTCCACACATGCCCCTCTCACTCCTTTACTCACTCACACTCTCTTCCTCACTTCTGTCCTGCTGGCCACTATGTTGGGGTACTCTCTAGCCTCTTCTTCTTTCTCTTTTTTCTCTATATCCTCTCTAAGTCTTGGGTCACGTGTATGTTAGTATTCTTTTATTTTCTTTTTGCTTTGCTTTCTATTCACTTTCCTTCTCAGGCTTTTCTGTGGTTGTTGCTTTCTATAGCTTGATTTTCATGTTATTTTTGATTTGTTCATTTTGTGTCTTGTCCTGTTATGTCAGTGCCAGTATAACAGCTGGCACAATGACATTGGGTTTAAACCTCACCTACCACAAATGTGACACCAACAATCAAATCTAAATTATAACAGCAGAGCCCAAATAATGCAAACAAGGGGGCTTTTCTAGAGCATCCAGCTCAGGACATCAGAGATTGCTCCATTGGACCCTTTGAGACACTTTATACATATGGCCATCTAACAGAGACTGGGAGGCCTGAAAGTTCTATCTAATACATAGAAGCAAATACAAAGAGACAGCTAAAATGGGAGACAAATAAACAACCTTCAAATGAAAGAAAAGAAGGAATCCCCAGAATAAAAATCAAATGAATGGGGGCAAGACAGAGTTCAAAGTAATGGTTATAAAGATGCTTAAGAAGTTTAGTGAAAATTACAAGGAATGAGTGGGAAGTCTGGCAGCATGAAAAAGGAAATAGACATCATGACTTTGAACCAGACATAAATAAAGAATAAGATATCTGACATCAAGAACTCACTGAAAGGTATTAAAAAGGGATTGGATGAAGCAGAGAATTGAATCAGCAATTTGGAAGACAAGGTAGAAATAAATACCCAATTAGAGCAACAAATAGGAAAAAGAATTAAAAAGCAGAAAGATAGCTTAAGGGAGCTCTGGGATAACATGAAATGTAACAACATCCACATCATAGGAAAACAAGAAGGAGAGGAAGATGATCCAGGAACAGAGAACCTTTTTAAAGGAGATGATAGAAAACTTCCCAAACTGGTGAAGGAAAATGTCACACAAGTTCAGGAGGCACAGAGATTCACAAGGAAGATGAACCCAAAGAGACCCACACCTGGATACATCATAATCAAAATGTCAAATATTAAAGACAAAGAATCTTACAGGCAGAAAGAGAGAGACAAACATTATCGATAAAGGGTTTCCATTAGAATGTCAGCTGCCTTTTCAATAGAAGCACTTCATGTCAGAAGGGAGTGGCATGAAGAACTCAAAGTTATGAAAAGCAAGGGGGTATCCAACAAGGCTATCATTTAAAATTAAAAGTGAAATAAAAAGCTTTTCAGACCCTTCCCCAAATAAAAATGTATAAAGGAATATAATACCACCAAACCAGCAATGCAGAAAATGTTAAAAGAACTTCTTCTTGAAGAAGAGGAGATAGAAAGCATCATAAGCATAAAGATAATAAAAATGCCAATAAACAAATATTTAATAATAATCTTAAATGTAAATGGATTAAATACAGCAACCAAAAGATAATAGGGTGATAGAATGTTAATAAGAACAGGACCCAAATATGTGCTATGTAGAAGAACAAAACTCAGAATAAAAGATATACACAGACTAAGACTGAAGGTATGAAAAATAAATTTCATACAAATAGAAGGAGAAAAGAAATCTGGGGTAGCAAATAATTCTATCTCACCAGCTAGGTTTCAAAACAAAGGCATTGCTTACAAACAAAGAAGGCCACTGCATAATGCTAAAGGGAATGATTCAACAAGAAAATATAACCTTTGTAAACATATATGCACCCAAACACAGAAAAAAGACCCTTTTGATTAAGGGAGATATTAACAGCAATTCAGTAATGGCAGGAGACTTCCTGACAAAATGTCAACAAGGAAACAGAGGCCTTAAATGACACACTACATCAAATGGATTTAACTGATATTTATAGAACAACAGAAAATACATTCTTCTCAAGCACACATATAACATTCTCATAGATAGACCACATGTTAGGACACACAACAACTCTCTACAAATTCAAGAAGTGTGTTATTATACCAAGAATCTTCTCGGATAAAATGGCATAAAGTTAGAAATCACCCACAATAAAAGACTTGGAGGCTAAAAAGCATATTATTTAACAATTAAACAAATTAAAAAATTCCTGGAAATAAATGAAAATGATCACATAACCACCCCAAACTACTGGGATACAGCAAAAGCAGTCTTGAGAGGAAAATTCATAACATTATAGGTCTACCCCATAAAACAAAAATAGCACTAATGAACTATTTAATTCTATACCTAAATGAGTTAGAAAGGGAACAGCAAGAAAAGCCAAGGAAGTAAAGGAAGGAAATAATAAAGATCAGAGCAGAAATAAATGATATAGAGATTAAAAAAAACCCAAACTTGCCAAAGATAAATGAATCCAAGAGTTGGTTCTTTGAAAAGGTAAACTAAAATTTATGAATCCCTAGTAAGACTCATCAAGAAACAAAGAGAAAGAATCCAAATAAATAAAATCAGAAATGAAAGAGGTAATTAACAATGGGCACCAAAAAAATACAAATGATTGTAAGTAAATACTATATACAACTATATGCCAAAAAAACTGGACAACCTGAGTGAAATGGAAAAAGCAATATCCTAATTTCAAATCCAGATAAAGATATTAGATGAAATAAAATTACAGTCCAATATCTCTGATGAACACAGATGCTAAGATCCTCAAGAAAACAGTAGCAAATCAGATCCATCAATATATTGAAAAGATCATACACCATGAATATGGTATACACTTCTATTTATGTAATTCATTATGGTTATGCAAGGTTAGTACAATTTTTTCAAATAAAAATTGTGACACATAAACAAAATGAAAGACAAAGTCACATGATCATATCAATAGATGCAGAAAAAGCATTTGAGCATTGTTCCTGTGGCTGCCTCTCCGCTCGGCTCGCTGCAACCACCTCCCCCCGCCGCGCCTCCTCCACCGCCGCGACTCCGGCAGCTTCTTCGCCAGAGTCCTCCAACTCTCGCTTTTTTAAAAAAAATCCGCTGCATAGGATCACCGGCGTGCCCCACCATGTCAGACACCAGCTCCGAGATCACCACCAAGGACTTAAAGGAGAAGTAGGAAGTTGTGGAGGAGGAAGAAAATGGAAGACATGCACCTGCGAATAGGAACGCTAATGAGGAAAATGGGGAGCAGGAGGCTGACAATGAGGTAGATGAAGAAGAGGAAGAAGGAGGGGAGGAGGAGGAGGAGGAAGAGGAAGGTGATGGTGAGGAAGAAGATGGAAATGAAGATGAGGAGGCTGAGGCAGCTGAAGATGATGAGGATGATGATGTTGACACCAAGAAGCAGAAGACCGATGAGGATGACTAGACAGCAAAAAAAGGAAAAGTTAAAGTCCTCCGTGACCTATTCACCCTCCACTTCCCGTCTCAGAATCTAAACGTGGTCACCTTCGAGTAGAGGCTCCCGCCCACCTGCCTACCCACCCACCTCAGGCAGCGCCACCTGCAGATGACACGCACTCTCCACCACCCAACCAAAACCACAACGCGAATTTGCAACAGGGGAGGAAAAAAGAACCAAAACTTCCAAGGCCCTGCTCTGCTTTTTTTCTTAAAAGTACTTTAAAAAGGAAAGTTTGTTTGTATTTTTTATTTACATTTTATATTTTTGTACATATTGTTAGGGGTCAGCCATTTTTAATGATCTTGGGATGACCAAACCAGCCTTTGGAGCATTCTCTGTCCTACTTCTGAGTACTTGTGGTGTGACCATGTTCATTATAATCTCAAAGGAGAAAAAAAACCTTGTAAAAAAAGCAAAAACAACAACAAAAAAACAATCTTATTCTGAGCATTCCAGTAACTTTTTGTGTATGTGCTTAGCTGTACTATAAGTAGTTAGTTTGTATGAGATGGTTAAAAAGGCCAAAGATAAAAAGGTTTCTTTTTTTCCCTTTTTTTGTCTATGAAATTGCTGTTTATTTATTTATTTTTTGGCCTGTTCGATGTATGTGTGAAACAATGTTGTCCACAATAAACAGGAATTTTATTTTGCTGAGTTTTTCTAACAAAAAAAAAAAAAAAAAAAAAAAAAAAAGAAAAAGAAAAAGAAAAAGACAAAACCCAGAACATTTTTTTTTTTGATAAAAACTCTTAGCAAAGTAACAATAGAGAGATCACATATCACTATAATAAAGGACATATATGTCCACCCTTCAGCCAATATAATATTCATTGGGATACTATAAAACAACTTCCCTTTAGAACAGGTACAAGACAAGGTGTCCACTTTCACCACTTTTTCTTTTAATTAAATTTTTAGTGTTTATATTATTACAGTTGTTCTTCTTTTTCCAATGATAGCTTTGCTGGGTAGAGTACTCTTGGTTGTAGTTTCTTGCTATTCATCATTTTGAATATTTCTTGCCACTCCCCTCAACCTGGTTCCCACTCCACCCTCTGTGCTTACCACCCCCCACACTGTCCTCATCCATAGGTGTATGATTTTTGTCCAGTCTCTTCCCGCACCCCCCACACCCTTTACCCCCAAGAATTGTCAGTCCACTCCCTTTCTATGCTCCTGATTCTATTATAGTACTAGTTTATTCTGTTCATCAGATTTTTTATTCACTTGAATTTTAGATTCACTTATTGGTAGATATGTATTTGTTGTTCATAATTTTTATCTTTACCTTTTTCTTCTTCTTACTCTTCTTAAAGGATACCTTTCAGCATTTCATATAATACTAGTTTGGTGGTGATGAGCTCCTTTAACTTTTTCTCATCTGTGAAGCTCTTTATCTGACCTTCAATTCTGAATGATAGCTTTGCTGGGTAGAGTACTCTTGGTTGTAGGTTCTTGGTATTCATCATTTTGAATATTTCTTGCCACTCCCTCTGGCCTGCATAGTTTCTGTTGAGAAATCAGCTGACAATTTTATGGGTACACCCTTGTAGGTAACTAACTGTTTTTTTCTTGCTGCTTTTAAGATTCTCTCTGTGTTTAATTATGATGTGGTCCTCTTGGTGTGGTTCTCTTTGGATTCCTTTTTTTGGGGGGTTCTCCACACTTCCTGGACTTGTGAGTCTGTTTCTTTCACCAGGTAGGGGAAGTTTTTCATCATTATTTCTTCAAATAGGTTTTCAATATCTTGCTCTCTCTCTTCTTCTGGCACACCCATAATTTGGATGTTGGTACGCTTGAAGGTGTCCCAGAGGCTCCTTACACTATCTTCATATTTTTGGATTCTTTTTGCCTTTTGTTTTTCTGGTTGGGTGTTTTTGCTTCTTTGTATTTCAAATCTTTGACTTGATTCTTGCAATCCTCCAGTCTGCAGTTGGATCTCTGTATATTATTCTTTATTTTAGTCAGTGTATGCTTAATTTCTAGTTGGTCCTTTATCATATCCTCAAGGGGCTCACTAGATTTACTGAGGGTCTCTTTGTATTTCAAATCTTTGACTTGATTCTTGCAATCCTCCAGTCTGCAGTTGGATCTCTGTATATTATTCTTTATTTTAGTCAGTGTATGCTTAATTTCTAGTTGGTCCTTTATCATATCCTCAAGGGGCTCACTAGATTTACTGAGGGTCTCATTAAATTTATTGGCGGTTTCTAGAAAATTCTTGAAAAACTTTATAACTATGTTTTTGAACTCTATATCCAGTAATTTGCTTTCTGCCATTTCTGTCATTTGTGACCTGTTTGCCTCCATATTTTGGCTGCTTCCCTGTGTTGATAGAGTGGCTTTCTGTGCTAGGTGTCCTACAGAGCCCAGTGGCTTAGTCTCCCCAATTACCTGAGGTGGACACTCTTGGTGCACCCCTTTGTAGGCTTTGTGCACAGTCTTGTTGTCATTAAGCCTTGATTGTTGTTGGTATCACTGGGAGGAATTGGCCTCCAGGCCAATTGGCTGTGAGAAACAGCTGTGTCTATGGTGGGAGAACTTCTGTGCTGGAGACACCCTTATGGGGCAAGACCTGCTTCACTGGAGCTTTGGTGCTCACTGAGTCTGCCTGTCCCCTGAGTGTGTCCCTTATTGATCTGAGGAGTTGTAATCTCACTGGTCCCACTCTGACCACTGGGTATATTGGCTCTTGGATCTCTAAGGAGGTGCTAATTTAGCCTCTGTCTGAGGCTACCCAGCAGGAGCTAAGGAGAGATCTGCAGAGTCCTCTTTTTTGTTTGGGGTTTGGAGGTGCCCAGATGAGGCCCAGCTGTGAAACAATGCAAGCTGCTGTGGGGCCTTGGGCCTTCTTTTGGATGTTCTGGGTCTCTCTGATGCAGCTGCAGTTTGTTAGGTAATTTTAGATTGCAAAGGGTCAGGCCATTCATATGCAAAAGCCTCTGCACACAGCTTGGGTGGGGCAGGATCTCCAGGAATCAACAGGGTGGAGCAAACAGCTGTGGCTGCACCTCAGGTATGCCCTAAGAGGCCCCGGGTCTCAGGTTCCGTGGTAAGTGCTGCAAACACCTCTGAGAGAAAGCTGCCCTCAAGTTCTGCCCATTGCCAGACAGTCCACTTTCTCCCAGCATGAGTCTGGGTCCCCAGGGACTCACCAGAACTGGAGTTCAGAGCAGTCAGGAGCTTGTGTCTCCCTTCCAATTGAAAAAGACAACTGCGTCCTCAGTTGCTAGCCCTTTCCCCGTTTGCCTCCGTACCTCTTCACTTTACTTTAGCACCTCCTCTGAGTCTCAGTGTGCTTTGCTCTTTCATTCTATTTGTAGAATTTCTACTCATCCAGCCTTCCTATGGTTCTGGATAATGTCCATTTTGTCTTTTAGTTGTAGTTTTAAAATGGTTGTGCAAGGCAGCAATTTCAGGTGTTTACCTATACCACCATCTTGGTTTCTCTCACCACTCTTATTCAATATAATACTGGCAGTTTTAGCCACAACAATCAGACAAGAAGAAGAGATAAAAGGCATTCAAATTAGAAAGGATAAAGTAAAACTGTCATTTCCTCCAGATTACATAATATTTTTATAGAAAACCTTAAGAACTCCACCAGGAAGCTAATCCTATCTAATAAAAGAGAAACATGATAATCAGCTGTACATCCGCTACCCTTCCCATTGGCTAATCAGGGAGATATGCAAATTAACCACCAACAAAGATGATGGGTAATTTGCATACATAGGCGCAATGATGGGAGGCAAAAGGGGAAAGATGGAAGAATGGTGGCAATCAAGAGCTGGGGGCGGGCATACCAGGGGGCCCCAGGCATGGCTGCAAGCCGTGCCTGTGGCCCCACCCCTCCCTTCGTGATAGCAGATCGGGGCGCAGGCATGGCTGCACCCGCCCCCAGCCAGTGATTGCCATCGTAAAGCCCGGCAGCAGGCCAGGCAACACCCCTGGCCTGGGGTGCCGGTGATCACCGTGGCGATCGGAGTAAGAGAGAGCCAGGTGCAGGACCCCCAGGGCCAGGGGTGCCGGCTGGTCTTCAGCCCCCGGATCTGCCATGGCGAAGGGAGGGGCAGGGCCCCAGGCATGGTGGTCAGTCACTGGGTCTAGCTGTGCCTGTGCCCCCGGATATGCAATCTTGAAGGGAGGGGCGGGGCAGCAGGCATGGCAGCATCCTGGGCACTGGGTGCAGGTCCAGGGTGCAGCCTGCCTGCGGCCATCTGATCTGAGATGCGAAGGGAGGGGCATGGCCACAGGCATGGCGGCACCCAGGGCACCGGGTGCTGAGGTGCCTGGGGTCCCCTGATCTGAGATCTGGAAGTGAGGGGCGGGGTCCCAGGTACAGCTGTACCTGGGGGACCTGATTGCATCCCCAGCGAGGAGGCAGGGAGGGACCCAGAACAGCGGAAGGCATCCTGCCTGGCCGTGGGGGACTGATCATGTCCCTGGCGATGAGGCAGGGAGGGACCAGAACACACAGAAGCCAGGTCTTTTTTTCTTTTTTTTTTAAGATTGTGTAATTATTTATTACAAATAAATGGTGGTTTCACATCTGTCAAAAACGGGTCCTCTTTTTACATGTGTGTGCAGGTTCTGATGTACAAGAAAGGGTCATGTGCTTAGTTCATCCATGCAAAGCTCACAGGTACATCACTAATTACTTAAAAAATAGAATGATCTCTTTTTGAACCAATCTGTTTAGATTCAGGATCAGTAAAACAGTACTAAACTAATGAAATACAGTGATAGGAATTAGGAAGTGTGACACTGATGGTTCTGGGCATGTGAAGGGTGAGGGACAGAAGGGTATACATGGCCTTCCCTTCAGTTCTGCTGGAGAGATGAACTCTGAGGGCCGGAGCTGCTCCATGCCCAGAGGAGGTGGGTGTGGTCAGTGGCTCTGTTACAGAACTTCTTGCCAAGTAGAGAGCTTACTTGACCCACAGTAACCTTTTTACTCCAGAAAACAGAAATAGCCAGTTCCCAATGGGCATGGGAAAACCAGTGTCCCCTCCTGTGCACGGTGTCCTGATGGAGTGATGGGGGAGGTGGGCGAGGGGAGCAGTGCAGAGTTGTGAGGCAGCTGGAGTGGGAGTGGAAAGGCCATGAAATGTCCAGAGTCCTGGCTGTGCCCATGGCCTGGGCTGCTCCTCCAGGCCCTGGCTGAGGCTGAGGGATTAGGGCTGATTCTCTCGGAAGGGAATATTCCATGGGTGAAAGATTTACAGGCTCAGGGTGGGCCGTGTGTTAGTTTGGGGCAAATACCTCAGCCTTCCTGCTGCCAAGCCCTCAAAGGAATGAGGCAGAGGTACCCCTCACCCCCAAGACCTCTTCGTGGACATTTTAGCATCTACGTGATTTTTAATCCCTTCAGGGAGACTTTCTATCCTGCAGTCCCATCCCACCCCACTGTTGCTGTGTGGTCAAGCATCAGGAAAAGGGGGGTTTATACTTACTGAAAGACTACTGATCCTACCAGGAAACCAACCTGTTTACTGCACTGTTGTAAATATCATACTCTTTATATCCTGTATATTGGCTTCTTTTAAATAAAATGAAATGTCTAAGAAAAAAAAAAAGGCAGGGCGGGACCCAGAAGACCCATATAGGGAGTGCCACTCAGCCAGAAGCTGGCTCATGGCTGGCCAGTGTAGTGGTGGTGGCAAGATCCTCTCCCACCTCCGTGGCAGCACTAAGAATGTCCAAATAATGGTTTAGACCTGATCCCTTGGGGGCCTAAACCTTTAGTTGGACATCCCCCGAGGCCTCCCTGGCTGCCAGAAGGATGTCTGCCTGCAAGGTTAGGCCTGACCCCCAGGGAGTGGGCCTAAGTCAACAAGTGGACATGCCCCAAGGGGTACTGGACTGTGACTGGGCACAGGCCAGGCTGAGGGGACCCTACCCCTCCCCTCCCCAGTGCACAAATTTTTGTGCACCGGACCTCTAGTCCTATATAATAAAAGGCTAATATGCAAATTAACCAAATTGTGGAATGACCGGTCACTATGACACTCATTGACCACCACGGGGCAGTTGCTCAACACAGGAGCTGCCCCCTGGTGGTCAATGTGCTCCCACAGGGAAAGCGTTGCTCAGCCAGAATACCTGAACAGGGCTCATGGCTGGCAAGCACAGCAGTGATGATATGTATGTAGGAATTAACTTAACCAAGTAGATAAAAGACCTGACTGTGCTTGGAAAATTTTAGGGCATTGAAAAAAAAAGTAGAGGAAGATACAAATAAATGGAAATGTATACCACATTCATGGATTGAAAGAATTAACATCATTAAAATGTCCATACTACCTAATCAATCTACAGATTCAATGCAATCCTTTAAAAAATACCAATAGCATATTTCACTGAACTAGAACAAATAGTCCAAAATTTATATGGAACAATATAAGACTTCAAATAACTACAGCAATCTTTAGACAGAAGAACAAAGTTAGAGGGATCACAATACCAGATTCTACAAAGCCATTATCCTCAAAACAGCAGGCATATAGATCAATAGATAAAAGACCCCAGTAATTGGCCCACACCATTACAGTCAATTAATATTTGACAAAGGAGGCCAATACACACAATGAAGTAAAGACAATCTCTTCAACAAATGTTGGGAAAACTGGACTGACATGCAAAAAGATGAAAGTGGACCATCAACTTATATATACACAAGAATAAACCCAAGATGGATAAAAAACTTCAATGTAAGGAATGAAACCATAAAAGTCTTAGAAGAAAAATTCTCATTCATCTCACAGAGCAGAATTTTTGCCAATACATCGCCTAGGGCAAGTGAAACAAAGGAAAAAATAAACAAATGGGGCTACATCAAAACAAAAAGCTTCTGCTTAACAAAAGAAACCACCATCAAAATGAAAAGGGAATCCACTGTGTGGGAGAACATATTTGCTAATGATATATCTGTTAAGGGGTTAATCTCCAAAATATATAAAGTACCTTATAATTCAACAAAAGGAAGACAAACAATCTAATAAAAAGTGGACATAAGACCTAATAGACATTTCTTCAAATATAAATGGCCAAGAAACATATTAAAAAATGTTCACAGTCACTAATCATCAGAGAAACAAAAATTAAAACCACAGTGAGATATCACCCAACACCTGTCAGAATGGCTATCATAAAGAAATCAACAAACAACAAGTGTTGGCAAGAGTTTGGAGAAAAGGGAACACTAATTTACTGCTGGTGGGAATGCAGATTGATGCATCCAATATAGAAAAATTAGAGGCCTGGTGCACAAAATTCATGCATGGGTGCAGTCCCTAGGCCTGGCTGGCGATCGTAGTGTCAGCATCTGGCATGGAAGGGCAGGTCCTCACTGACCTCCGGATCCTCGACAACACCTGGGCCCCTGGGGCCCCACATGCCCCTCTCTGCCTGAGTTCCATCAGGCCCCTGCCTGGCTCCCTCAGCACCTGGGAGCTGGGTGTCAGCCCCACCCCGCACCCTGCCACTGCTGCTGTTCACCATCTGCAGGGCTATCGCCAAGGCAATTGGTCCCTTTTTACACCCGTTTGACCTGGTGCTGCCCGCTCACTTGCTCCACCATCCCACTGTGGTCCTGCTTTTGTTGGGGCCCATTGGAGCCAGCAGCGCCTCCACTGCCAGCTGCTGCCAGTGCTGCATTGCTGACACCTGCCATGTTTCTTGTCACCCCCTGACAAGGTGGTCAGTGCATGTCATAGCAAGTGGTTGAACTCCCAGTCAAATTCCCGGTTAAGGGGACAATTTGAATATTAGGCTTTTATTATATAGGATATGAAAATAAAAATGGAACCTCTGTATGATTTCATTTCATAGGAATATATCCTAAAAACTACAAAACACCTACCAGAAAGAACATATACACCCCTATGTACATAACACTGTTATATGTAATAACTAAGATTTGGAAATAGCCCAAGTGCCCATCAGTAGATGAATGGATAAAAAAGCTGTGGGACATTTACATAATGGAGTACTATACAGCTGTATAAAAGAGAGATCATTTAACCTGTGGGGCAGAATGGATGGACCTGGAGAGTATTATGCCAACTGAAATAAGCCAATTTGAGGAAGACAAATATCACATGATCTCACTTATTTGTGAAATCTAATGAACACAATGAATGACCACCAAAATAAGACCCAAAGTATAGAGGCATGGAACAGACAGACATACCTCGATGTGGGATTGGGGGAGCAGGCCTAAGCCATCAGTCAGACAACCTTAGCACTGCTGTGGAGGCAAGAGAGGCTCCCACCACTGGTGCTGTGCTAGCCAACCATAAGACCAGCTTCTGGCTGAGTGGTGCTCCCCTGTGGGAGCACACTCACCACCAGGGGACAGCTCCTGCATTGAGTATCTGCCCCCTGTTGGTCAGTGCATGTCGTTCTGCTGTTCAGTCTATTTGCATATTAGCCTTTTATTATATAGGCTAATGTGTTATTATGGGCAAGGCCTCTAATTCAAATTTTTTTAGGTAGTTAAAGGGAGGGGCACAATTTTCACTTGAGCCTGAAGCTAAAATTGCCTTTAGCTCAAGAATATGCATACCACTGAGACACATGCTGAATCCCTACACTGTTCTATTATGTGTATAATTATTGGGAAGCGTCTTATCTCTTTAGTGAAAGGAACCCTTTGTTATGTTACAATGACTAACTTTTTCTCATGAGTTGTGTTTTGGCTTCAAGCCTGTATACAATATTCATGCATCAATGTCAGTTCTTCTGTTCAGTATTTACCTGGCATATCTTTTCTTTTCTTTTCTCTAAATCTTTCTAGATTTTTATGTATTAGATAGAAATAACCCATGGACACAGACAATAGTCTGTCAAAGGCCTGGAAGGGGTGGAGATCACTGTGGGGGGGGGGGACCTAAACAAAGGGATATCTGTAATGCTTTCAACAATAAAGATACATCCTATATAATAAAAGAGAAACATGCAAATTAACCATCCCTCCACTACACTCAAGCCACACACAAACCATGCCCACAAGGCACACCCACCAGCCAATCAGGTGTAAATATGCAAATTAACCCAGCTAAGATGGTGTCGGTCACAGAGCTGGAGGAAGCAGGAGGCTTAGGTTGCCCCAGGCGATGGAGGAAACCAAGCTTCCCGCATGCCCTGGCCAGACCTGGGCTCTGCTCAAGGTTACAAAGTTTCAATTATAGAAGATAAATCCCAGAAGGAAAAAGAGAGGCTGGGAGCTTCAGTTGCCGGGTGGTGTGGCCAGCTTGAAAACAGCCATCAACCCCTCACCCATGCTGGCCAGGAAACCCAGTGGGGACCCCCACCCTGAAGGGGGTGTGGCCAGCCTAAAAACAGCCCTCAGCCCCTCACCCAGGCTGGCTACACCCCCATAGGGTTAGGGTCCCCCCTTGGGGGCTTTACCAGCCAGCAAACAGCCATCAGCCCTCAACCAGGCTGGCAAGGCACCCCAATGAGGCCCTCAACCATGAAGGGGGTATGGCCAGCCTGAAAACGGCCCTCTGCCTCTCACCCAGATTGGCCAGGCACTCCAGCTGGACTTCCCCCCAGCCTTAAGGGGCTGTGGCCAGCCTGAAAACAGCCATCAGCCCCTCACCCAGGCTGGCCAAGATCCAAGCGGGGACCTCCACCAATAAGGGGGTGTGGCTAGCCTGAAAATAGCCCTCAGCCCCTCTCCCAGGCTGGCTATTCATCCATGGAGTGAGGGTCCCTGCTGGAGGGCTTGGTAAGCCTGAAAACAGCTGTCAGCCCCTCACCCAGGTTGGCCAGGCAGCCCAGGGGGGACCCCCACCCTGAAGGGGTTTGGCAGCCTGAAAATAGCCCTCAGCCCCTCTCCCAGGCTGGCCACTCTCCTATGGGGTGAGGGTCCCTGCTGGGGGGCTTGGCCAGTCTGCAAACAGCCATCAGCCCCTCTCCCAGGCTGGCCAGGCACCCTAGTGGGGGCCCCTACATTGAAGGGTGTGTGGCCAGCCTGAAATGGCCCTCAGCCCCTCACCCAGGCTGACCAGGCACCTACGCGGGACCCCCACCCTTATCCGGGACACCCTTCAGGGCAAACCAGCCAGCCTTCACCCATGCACCAGGCCTCTATCCTATATAGTAAAAGGGTAATATACAAATTGACCCTAACAGCAGAACGACTGGGAATCACTGGTCTCTATGACACACACTGACTACAGGGGGCAGATGCTCCTGCAATGAGCATCTGCCCCCTGGTGGTCAATGGACTCCCACAGGGGGAGCTCTGCTCAGCCAGAAGCCAGGCTGATGGCTGCCCGCACAGCAGTGGTGGCAGAAGCCTCTCCTGCCTCCTCAGCAGTGCTAAGGATGTTCAACTGTAGCTTAGGTCTGCTCTCTGCAGGCAAGTGGACATTCCCCAAGGACTCCCAGGCTGCAAGAGGGATGTCTGAATCCCAGCTTAGGTATGATCCCCCAGGGAGCGGGCCTAACCCAGCAGGTGGACATGCCCTGAGGGGTCCCAGACTGTGAGAGGGCACAGGCCGGGCTGAGGGAACCCCCTGAGTGCACCAATTTTTGAGCACCAGGCCTCTAGTTTTAAATAAAGGAAAATATCCTAGTGGAAAAGAGTTTTATGTGAAATAATTTAAGTAATTGCTCTACACTGTACTTTACATTCTCAACTCCTCTGAAAGAGATATTGATTCTATGTTCACTTAATGTTAATTGACCATATATTCATTGACTGCAGAACTGACTTCCACCTCGCCAACGCAGCACTGACTGCTACGGGGGCTGTAATCAGACCTTGCTTTTCTCTCCTGGCCTCTTTCCAGGCCTGACTGCAGCCCCCTCGGCAGTCAGTGCTGGGTTGCTGAGGTGCCAGCAGCATGGCAATCAGTTCTGGGTCTCCATGGTGACCCAGCAATGACTGCAGGACTGACTTTCACCACGCCAACTCAGCACTGCCTGCTACGGCGGTTGCAATCAAAATTGGCTTTTCTCTTCTAGCCTCTGTCCAGGCCTGATTGCAGCCACCTCAGCAGTCAGTGTTGGGACATCTCAGCTGAGGCTCCTGCAGCGCCACAGTCATGCCTGACTTCTAGTGTTTGGTTAAGCCTTCGGTCGTTTTGGACATTATGGACCCTGGCTCTCTATATGTATAGATAGGCATAGCTCATGGACACAAGAAAATAAAGTGGTAAAGATTTTAGGATGTGGGTAGTGGTTGGGAGGTCTGGCAGAAAAGTGGGAGAAAATGGGAGACATCTATCATATTACCAATGATAAAAATATACATATTAAAAATAATAAACAATAAAATATTTTGTTATACAGAACCTCAATAG
The DNA here is from genome assembly GCA_036010255.1 of Myotis pilosus. Taxonomy (NCBI): domain Eukaryota; kingdom Metazoa; phylum Chordata; class Mammalia; order Chiroptera; family Vespertilionidae; genus Myotis; species Myotis pilosus. The sequence continues at coordinate 942,979 of JASKON010000044.1, forward strand.
CTTGACAATAAAACAAATGAACAAATTAGGATAATATTAAGGAAAACAACTTGTGACCCAGACCTTCAAACCCCATTTGGAATCAACTTAAAATGTAAAAAAAAATTAATTGTAACCATCTATTGATACTAGAAGCAAAACTAGAGTCCCTCTTAAAGGATTTGGCAAGATGGAATAGTTTATCTCTAGCTCTATGGGAAAGTATTTATCCAAGTATAGTAACAGATATTGGCATGGCAAAAAATTTTTATTGGACAGTGAGCACATAATTAAGCTAACTTTTTGTCAAGGACTACTGATGCTGAGGAATATAAAGCAGTGGTGTCCAACATGAAGCACATGCTCCATAGGGGGCAATTTTATTTTTCATGGGTAATTTGAGAATGAGTTATTAACAGTGAATTTTTTGCATGTCTCATGGTTTTATGGGCCTCATATAGTCTATATGAATATATCTTGTGACATATTTATGCATTTCATTTACTATATTTTTTGAAATTTTATTTGCTATTTTTCATATCATGTCCTATTATTATTATTATTATTATTATTACTACTACTAGAGGCCTGGTGCATGAAATTTGTGCACTGGGGGTGTGTCCCTCAGCCCAGGCTGCCCCATCTCACATACCAGGAGCCCTCAAGGGATGTCCTATTGACGGCTTAGGCCGCTTCCTGCCCTGCTCCCCTTGGGGAGTGGGCCTAAGCTGCAGTCTGGTTTCCCTTTGTGGGAGGCAACTGGGCTGATCAGGCGAAGGCAACAACCTCATCAACCCTGCTGCTGCAGCCACTGCCATTCACCTCAGCCACCAAGGTTTTTTTCATCAACCTGGCCTCCAGTTCCTTCAACATGAAAAAATGCCAACTTTCTTTAGGCATTTTCAAGATGTGTCTTTCATAGGATATGGCATTTCTTTATTTTTTTTTACCCTCACCTGAGGATATGTTTCCATTGATTTTTAGAGAATGTGGAAGAGAAAGGGGAAGACAGAGAGAAACATCAAAGTGAGAGGAACATGAGCCCTGACCTGTGCCCTAGCCAGGGAGGAGCCTGCAATCTAGGTACATGCCCTTAGTCAGAATTGAACCCAGACCCTGTGGTCGGCAGGCCGAGGCATTTTCCACTGAGCCAAATGGGCTAGGGCAGGATATGACATTTCTTAGCCCTCCAGCAGTGGACCTTCATTTTTTTCTCCAGGAATGAGGTGGAAAAACCCTAGATCACCTTCTTGCATTCTTATTACCCAAGTAACTAAGAATATTACCAGTGGCATACAGGGAGTTTAGCCAATGAGTGGTCAGAAAAGGTGTTTCCTCTGTAGTTCACACTGATCGCCCGCTTGGCCCCCCAGCTCCCTCCCATCAATGGCTTGGCCCCTGCCCATGCCTAAGGACTCTGGCTGGGGCTTTAGGCCTGGGAAGGGGACCCTTTGCTCCCTCCAATTGCCGGCTCCACCCCTGAACAGGTCTTAGGCCTCTGGCGGAGGCTTTAGGCCTGGGCAGGGGATCCCCAGCTCCCTACCATCACAGGCTCTGCCTCTGCCCAGGCCTAACGCCTCTAGCTGAGGTTTTTAGGGGGCCCCCTCAGCTCTAATTGCAGGCTTACTCTCTGTCCAGGAGGCCCCTGGCTCAAGGCCTTCCTAGGCTGCTCAGGGCCCACACATGGCCTACCTTGGAGTAACCTGGGTGCCTGATGATGTTTCTGGGACCCAGGCCACTGGGAGCCTATGTATGCTAATTAACTGCCATCTTTGTTGAGTTAATTTGCATACTCTCATGATTGGCTGGTGAGCATAGTGGAGGGATAGTCAATTTACCTGTTTATTATTAGGTAAGATTATATTTAACAATTTCTTAGTGATTTCTTTGTACTTCAATTGTCCTTTTTGATTTTTCTCTTTCATGGATGCCATATTCTCTGGAAGCTTGTTTAGAACAAGTTAATGGCCTTTTCAGCTCCCTCCATGTGAATAGAAGTTCACTTTTTGAATAATATGAATTATACTAGTAATGTGATGGAGAGCAGGCATAAAGATTTTAGGGATGCTTAGGTGGGGCATGGCCAAAAAATGGTTGGGAACCACTGGTCTAAAGATATTTGAGGGGCTTGAATGACCCCGGAGATTGTGCAAGCAATTTGATGATTCTAATTAGGTTTAGTATTATTATGTCTAATTAAACAATACCAAAATCACCTAATATAAGAAAAATTGTGAGAAAGCAATTATCTCCATCTCTTGAAAAACCTGCTAGAGAATCAAATCTATGGAAAGGCCACAAGAGTTATCTTTATAAACAGTAATTCTCATTCAGGTAGTTATTTACTATTGATAATTTATTTTATTTTCTCTGGTGAGAATTTAAAAGGTTGGTTATTACATTTTGAGGGTAGTAAAAGAGGATGTCAAGTAACCAAAAAGACTTTGCTCACTCAGGCTCTAGATAACAGGATAATTACTCAAAGCTAATTTTAATATGCACAGATCAAACATAACCTGTGGGAGCTCAGAGGGTGCTTGCAAGAGTTGTTCACTTAGGGATTTATTAGCTGAAAGCAATGTGGGAAAATTTTTCTAACAGGGATCAGTGTGGTTTGGAAGTTCCTCTATAAATTTTTCAGGGTGTTTTCAGATTGTGGGGTAAACATTAAATTTGTGGCATTGTGAGGTGTGTTCACTCAAAAAGGTCTTACAAAGCTGAATTCTACAATGGTCAATGTTTAAATAGAACCAGATTTAAATAATTTAAGAAATAGTGATGTAATAAGGGATTGTTAGAAACTATTTCAACAATTAAAAATGGTTTGCTCTCATGTGAAGGGAGTGTAATTTATGAATAGGGTGGGTTTAGGTAAATGCAGGGCAAAAGTGAAACTCCCTTTTGCAATTTAATGCAATAAGTTTTAAAAGGGGGAGGTTTCATGAAATAAATAGTAATATTAAGGACAATTACAAAGTTGATAGCGTTTCCATGTCAGTCTGAGCCCTAGCTGGAAACAAAACATATGTGCTTTGGATCTTTAGTACAAGAGACTGCCATTGATGCCATCTAGTTCCTCAGGGCTCACCTGCATCACATACTTACTGAAAATTCCATTGTTATAAGCCACAATGATGGTGAAGCTTGCAAAGGCTATTAAAAATTAAGGTGACTCCAAGAAAATGGCTTCCCCTCCAAAGGAAGTTGAAAAAAATAGTGAAGATGAGGGAATGTCAGAAGATACTGGTAAAGATAAAAACAGTGGAGAAAAGGTTATCACTCCTCAGAAAAAAGCAAAAAGGCTACCACCTGCTAGAGAGTCAAATCCCACTGAAAGGCTACAAGAGTTAACTTCAGCCAATAAGCTGATGGTTTCCCCAACAAAAAAGATTTGGTTGCTATACCAGCTAAGAAATCAATTGTCACCTCTGGCAAGAAGGCAGCGGCTATACTGGCCCCTGACCATAAGGCAGCAGTTACTCCAACTAGAGCAGTAGTCACACACTTTGGCAAGAAGGGAGGCACACTAGACAAAGCATTGGAAGCCCAACCCTAGGAAGAAAGGAGTAGCCACCAAGCCAAGGGACCAATGAATGATGAGAATGCCAGGAAAGAAGACAGTAGTGTGTAAGATGATGATGAGGATGACAGAAAAGAGGATTGTTATTAGGAGAATGATGAAGATCAGCATGATGCCTCTGAAGATGCCTCTTTGAAGAAGAACTTCTGGAAAGCATACCAGCCAAAGGCAACAAAGCTCCTGCAAAAGCTGTTCCCATGATAGCCAAGAGCATAGCCAAGGATGAAAACAAAGAGAATGATGATAAAGATGACGAAGAAGAGTATGATAAGGAAGAAAAAAATGAGGATGAGGGGGAAACGAAGAGGTGAAAGAGTGTTAAAGAAAACCTTGAAAATGAAGGAAATGACTAAATAGAAAGCTGCTTTTGAAGCAAAAATAAACAAACAAAAAACCAGAATGGGTCATAGAACCAACTACAGCTTTCAATTTCTTTGTTGAAACCTGAACTTCAATAAATCTGATCCTGAGTTAAAAATGGGTTTCAATGCCCTGTCTGGCTGGGTCAGTTGGTTGGAGCATCATTCTGTACACCAAAAGGTTGTGGATATGATTTCTTATTAGGGCACTTACCTAGGTTGAGTCCAATCCCTGGTTGTGGCGCATAGGGGAAGCAATCAACCAATGTTATTCTCTCATAGTGATATTTCTCTCTCTCTCTCTCTCTCTCTCTCTCTCTCTCTCTCTCTCTTCATTTCAACCAATGAAACCATTCTTAAATGAGTATTTAAAAAACAGGCATCAGTGACATTTTTGCTAAAAATGATCTTGATGTTGCAAATGTCAGAATTGGTGTGTCTAGGAAGTTCGACTATGTGGATTTTGAATCTACTGAAGATTCATCAAAAAGCCTTGGAACTTACTGGTTTAAAAATGTTTGGCAATGAAATTAAAGTAAAAAAACCAAAGGGAAGAAACAGTACTAGTGAATAGATTGAGATGTGAGAATACTTTCGGCTATAGCTCTGCCTTATAAAGTTACTCAGGATGAATTAAAAGAAGTGTTTGAAGATGCTATGGAGATCAGATTAGTCAGTAATGATGGAAAGAGTAAAAGGATTGCTTATTTTGAATTAAAGACAAAAACTGATACAAAAAAAACCTTAAAAGAAAATCAGGAAACATAGAAAGATGGGTGATCCATTTTCTAGTACAACACCAGAGAGAAAGATCAGAGTTGAGACTAGAGAGGTGGAAAGAATAGTACTTGGAGTGCTGAATCAAAAGCTAGTTTTAAGAGATCTAACATGGCTTCAGAATAGGTGGAACTTCCCACAGTTGGCTTACAACACTATATTATAGGGCAATTGGCATGAAAAAAAAAAAAAAACAGTGGAGGGGAAGCTGATTGTAATAATATGAACAGAAAATGCAGAGGAAAGTCTGAAGGATATGGGAGGAGGGTGAGTCAACTCAGGCAGAGGGCACTGATACTAATTTTTAATAGTGGAGATCTTACCCCCATGTAGATATCCCCAGTTTAGAAACACAGAGAAGGGAAGGGGAATCTGGGAAGCAGTGGAGATAAAGTCCACCTTGGAAGCTCAAACTGCAAAAGCTCAGACAAAAAGCAATTTCTTTGTTGCAGCACCAGGGACAATTGCTCTAATCTAGGACTGGGGGAAATGGCCAAGAGCAAAGGTTGGCTGTGGAAGGGATTGATCCCTACACTAAGCAGTAACTCTGAGAAATCCTTTAACTCCTGGTAGAACATTGGGCAGAGAGCCAGCTGGGGATTGTTCTGTGTCCCTAGGGGAAAAAAACATAGATTAGACTTCCCTAATTCACTTCCATTTCAAGGACACTGCCCTGCCCCCATACTGTAAATCTGCTAGTTCTGCCCCCTTCTGCTCTGATCTGAGCCAAAAGAAAACAGTGCAGGGCTATAAATCTATGCAGATACTGCTTGGTGTGATGGCATGGGGGATGTACATTTGGCCAGTTGGAGCTTGAGTAAAGGCCTGCACAAGAATGATCAGCTGTGCAGAAAGATTGAAGTGCTAAGGAGGGCTGATTTTCTTTTTTAAATATTGTTCAACTCTGAGTTGTGGGGAGGGAGTTTTAGAGAGTTAGGCATAGCTTCTGGGTTACAACAGGTTCTTCTGTGTATGTTTTTGTCTTGGAGACCTAGTGATATGTGCTGGTTCCTTGTGCAGCATTTCAGGGACACACATCTGAGCTCCCCAGTAAACACAGCCAGCCTAGCCCTGGGAAAAAGAAAGATGGCCTGCCCCAACTTCTACTGATTACAAGCACTAGCCCCAAAAGAAGTTTGTTTAAAACACCCAGCTAGGTCCCAGATTGCCCTTTTAGAGTAAAGATTTGTGGAGGAAGGGAGAAGAACTCAGAACCAGGGCATTCAAGGGTTAAATGTGAGGCAGACCTAGTCTCTGGGCTTCATAGAACCTTCCCATTGGACTTATTGGGGCTCTGCATTGTCATAGGTCATACTGGTGGCTGAAAGCCAGGCAGAGATAGCAAGTGACATTAATGGCCCCAGAGAACCTACCAGGAGCCTGTGACAAGCACACCCAGGGGCCAGCCTTGGACAACATCAGAGCAAAATCCAGTGAATGGTACAAATGACATATCCAAATGGTGAATGCAGTAGGCACCAAAATATGTGGAGCCAAACTCCACTTGTTTTCCTTTTCTTTTTAATTCTTTATTATTTTGTATATAATATCTTTATTGTTAATATTTCATTTAGCTTCTTCTTTTAGCTTTCATATCCCAATTTCCTTTCCTCCATCTTTTTTTCCCTTTGTCTTTGCTTTATAAATTTTTTAAAAATTGATTTCATAGAGGAAGGGAGTGGTAGAGAAAGATAGTAACATCAATGACAAAAGAGAGTCATTGATCGGCTCTTATTAGGGATTGAGCTTGCAATTCAGCCATATGCTCTGACCAAGAATTGAATCCTGACCTAGTTCATAGCTTGATGTTCAATCACTGAGCCACACCACCTGGCTGTCTCTGTTTTATTTATTTACTAGTGGCCCAGTGCATGCATTCGTGCACATGGAAAGGAAATGAATTAGAAGAAATATTTTAATATTGCTATTCACACTTTCTCTATAATAGGAGTGCCAATAGTTGTTTTCAGATACATTCTGTCTGTGACACACTTTCTTTCCACTTCAGAATGTCAACAAAAACAAACAAATTCACGATTGGCAATGACAGATCAAAACACATGTGTGCAATTGATGCCAGTGAGAGCTTTATATGTATTGCACATGTGTGAGTGAACGTTTATTTTTAAATTACCAGTGTGCATCTTATGTACCAGCCAGTTGGTCGGTCTGACATATATATATATAGATTTTTATTATTTTTAAAATATAATTTAAGTAAGTATTTTATTTATGTTTCTTTCTCAAAATCTCTATTGTTGAAAGTACTACATATGTCCACTTTCCCCCCAATTGCTCTCTTTCAACCCCCTAACACCAGCCTTTACTACTCTATTGTCTGTGTCTATGGGTTATGCATATACGCATAACCTTTCCCTTTTCCCCTCTCCTGCCTTCCCTCTCAAGTTTCACAGTCTGTTAGATATTTTTGTCCATCAATTTACCCATACCAATTATTCAAGAGACTGTCTTGATTGCATTGTTCATTAGATTACACACATGAATAGATACTTATCTTTCTCGGACTGTCTTATTTTGCTTAGCATAATGCTCTCTAGGTCCATCCATTCTGTTGCAAATGGTGAGTTCTTTCTTTTTACAGCTGCAAAGTATTCCATTCTATAGGTGTACCATTCATCTGCTGATGGACACTTAGGCTGCTGATGGGCACTTAGGCTGTTTCCAAATCATAGCTATTGTAAATTGTTCTGCTATGAATACAGGGGTGCATATTTTATTTCTGATGAGTGTTTCTGATTTCTTGGGATATATTTCTAGAAGTGGAATCACTAGTTCAAATGGGAGTTCCATTTTTAAATTTTTGAGGAGACTCCAAAATGTTTTCCACAGAGGCTGCAACAATTTGCATTACCCCCAGCAGTGTATGAGGGTTCCCTTTTTTCCACATCCTCACCAACACTTGTCCTTTGTTGATAATAGGCATTCTGACAGGTGTGAGGTCATACTTCACTGACATTTTGATTTGTACTTTGAAGATGATTAGTGACGTTGAACATTTTTTCATATGACTTTTGACCTTCTGAATGTCTACTTGGGAGAAGTATCTATTTAGGTTCTTTGCCCATGTTTGAATTGGATTGTTTAGCTTTCTTTAGTCAAGTTGTACAAGTTCCCTATAAATTTGTGAGGTTAATCACTTATTGGATGTATCCTTAGCAAATATGTTCTACATGCGGTGGGCTCACATGTTATTTTGTTGATGATTTCTTTTGTGGTGCAGAAGCTCTTTATTTTGACATAGTCCCATTTGTTTATTTTATTCTTAGTTTCCCTTGTCTTATGGGATATATCCATAAACATATTGCTACCAGAGATGTCAGAGATTTTGCTGCCAATCTTTTAGGATTTTTGAGGTTTCACATCTTACATTTAAGTCTTTTATCTATTGTGAGTATATTTTCATATATGGAGTAAGTTGGTGGTCTAGTTTCATTTTATTTTATGTGTCTGTCCAATTTTCCCAACACCATTTATTGAAGAGACTGTCTTGATTCCATTGTATATTCTTGCCTCCTTTGTCAAGTATTAATTAAGCATAATGACTTGGGTCTATTTCTGGGTTTTCTGTTCTTTTCCATTGGTCTATCTGCCTGTACCAGGATGTTTTGAGTACAGTGGCTTTGTACAATAACTTGATATTATGATACCTCCAACTTTGTTCTTCTTTCTCAAGAATGCTGCAGTTATTTGGGGTCTTTTTGATTCCATATATATTTTTGGAATGTTTGTTGTAGGAACACAAAAGAAGCCATTGGTATTTTGATAGGAATTGCATTGAATCTATAGATTGGTTTGGGTAGTTTGGCCATTTAAATGGTGTTGATTCTACCAATCCATAAAAGTGATATATTATTCCACTTGTGTATATCATCCTCTATATCTTCTTTAATTTTAATATTTTATTGTTTAAAGTATTACAAATAGTAGTACATATGTCTCCTCCCTCCATCTCTTTTTTCAACATGCTGTAGAATTCTGAGTACAGGCATTTTTTTCTCTTTGGTAAAGTTTATTCCCAAGTGTTGGAGAGGATGTGGAAAAGAGGAACCCTTCTGCACTGCTGGTGGCAATGCAGACTGGTGCAGCCACTTTGGAGAATAGTATGGAGTTTCCTCAAAAAACTAAAAATGGAACTCCCATTTGACCCAGTGATTCCACTTCTAGGAATATATCCTAAGAAATGAGAAACACCAATTTACAATAGCTAAGATTTGGAATCAGCCTAAGTGCCCATCAGCAGATGAGTGGATTAAAAAGCTTTGGCACATCTATGCAATGGAATACCATGCCACAGTAAAAAGGAAGAAACTCCTACCATTTGCAACAGCATAGATGTAGCTGGAGAGCATTATGCTAAGTGAAATAACTCAGGCAGAGAAAGATAAATATCACATGATTTGTTGATTATGATGAACAACATAAACCGATTACCAAAAAACAGATCTAGAGACAGGAAGCATTGATTAGATGCTCAAACCACAGAGGGAAGGTAGGGGAGGGTGGGGGTAAGATGGAGAGATCAACCAAAAGGCTTGTATACATGCATATAAACGTAAGTGATGGATGCAAACAACATGGGATGAGGCTGAGGGCAGGACTGGGGGGATAAAGGAACAATGGGCGGCGGGGGCGGGGGTAAAGACACATTTGTAATACATTAATCAATAAAAATTAAAAAGTGAAATAAATGATAATAAAATAATCAAAAAAATTCAAACACTTGGAAGCTGAATAGCATACAATTAAACAGTGATTGGGTTACCAAAGAGATCAAAGAAGAAATTAAAAACTTCCTGGAAATGAATGACAATGAAAACATAACAATCCAAAATCTATAGGACAGAGTGAAAGCAGCCCTGAGAGGGAAGTTTATAGCTCAACAGACCTATCTCAAAAAACAAGAACAAATGGTAATAAATCATCTGACTCTACAACTTAAAGAATTAGAAGGAGAGCAAAGAGAAAAGCAGAATGAGCAGAAGGGAGTAGATAATAAAGATTAGAGCAGAAATAAATGACATAGAGACAAAAAAATCCAAAATGTGAATGAAACAAAAAACTAGATATTTGAAAGGCTAATCAAGATTGATGAACTTCTTTCCAGGCTCACCAAGAAGCAGAGAGAGAGGACTCAAATAAATAAAATCAGAAGTGAAAAAGGCAAAATAACAACAGACCACACAGAAATACAAAGGATTGTTAAAAAATACTATGAACTACTCTATTCCAACAATCTAGAAAACCTAGAGGAAATGGACATATTCCTAGAAATATATAACCTTCCAAAACCCAATAAGGAAGACAAAGGCCCATCTCAGTATGTTGATAACTATGGAAGAAATTGAAGTAGTCATCAAAAAGCTTCCAGCAAACAAAAGCCCAGGGGATCAGATGTCTTCACAGGGGAGTTTTACCAAACATTCAAAGAACTAAAACCTATCCTCTTCAGACTATTCCAAAAATTCAAGAGGAAGGAACATTTCCAAGCTCATTCTTTGAAGCCAGCATCACCCTAATACCAAAACCAGGTAAAGACAACATAATGAAAGAAGTACAGGCCAATATCCCTCATGAAAATAGACACCAAAATCCTCAACCAAATCCTAGCAAATCGGATCCAGAAGTACATCAGAAAGATCATACACCATGACAAAGTAGGATTTATCCTGGGGATTCAAGGATGGTACAATATCTGCAAATCAATAAACGTGATACATCACATAAACAAATTGAGAGATAAAAAGCACATAGTCATATCAATTGATGCATTAAAAACATTTGAGATTTTCAATCCCAGCAACAACACAGAGCGGATAACTATTAAGGAATCAGCTCTGGGCAGTGGACTTCCCCAAACCAGTTTTTTAAGTGCAATAGAGATGATAAACCCAAGCCACTGGACAGAGAGGCCCTATAGCCTCAGAGGCCAACCCAAAAACACTGCCACCCAGAGGCTGAGCCACAAACTGATTCTTTGCTAAATACAAATTAAGGCAGTCTGGGAAACAAATACGGCCTGCTTTAAAATCAGGACTGTGGTTTACAACACGGAGGAACAGTGTATCGCAGGGAAATTCAGCACTCTCCTGAATACCTGGCAGGACTAAGGCGAGCCAGACTGACGAGTAGAAGAACCGAAGGACCTTCACTACTGAACTTTTTTTTTTCTTCTTTTCACCTTTCAACTAAGAAACCATTTTTTTCTTCTTTTTCCATCACCTGATTTTACCTTGTTAATTACTACATTTTTATTTTTAACCAGTATTATTACTGCTACCATTTTACCATTTTTTAAAGTGCCATTTTATTTTCTCTTTATTTTATTTTGGGATTAGTGTTCTCCATTCTATTTTCATCATTCCTTTAGCATCAATTTTCCCTACCTCAATTTTACCTCTATGCTAAAACCCTCTCCCTCACTTTTCCCCTTTTGTTGTCCTGTTTTTCTTACCCTATTCCTGCTTTGGATTTTCCCTATTCCTTCTGTTTACCTCCTGTCAAAATTTCACCCTACTTATATATCCTATTTCCAATCCACTGCTCTAAATCCTTATACACATATCCCTTATCTTTCTTCACTATCCAAATTCTTTTTTTTTTTTTTTTTTTTTTTTTGTTTTGTTGTTGTTTTTTTGATTGTTGAGTTTATTGTTGTTTTTGTTTTGTCGTTGTTGTTTTTTTTTTTTTTTTTTTTTTGTGTGTGCGCGTGTGTGTGTGTGTGTGTGTTTTAGGACTGGTTGTGAGGCTGTTTTGCTTATTCTTTCTTTTCTGCTGGTTTTCCCCCTCCACCCCCCAGTTATTTTTGTGCTTCTGTTTTCCCTTGCCTCTCTTGATATTATTGGATGTTTCTAGTTTGCATTCATCTCCAGGGAGCTGTTGCTGGAACTTGTTGGGATTAGTGGTGGTTCTATAGGAGTTTTCTCCTCATATACATAGTCTCTTCCCCTCTTCTACTTCATTCTCTCTTTTCGCTCTTTTTTTCCCTCTTTTCTTTCCCCCTCCTTTTTGCCAATTTCATTTTTGCACTCCTTTTTTTTTCTTCCCTATTTTTCTTTTTTCTCTTTTATCTTTTTCTCTTCTTTCTTCCTTATCCCCTAATTCTCTTAATTCAGGTGGTCATCTTTATTTGGGGTTATTAATATCGTGAATATATTTGTGGTTAGTGCCTGGAACGTGGTGCCTTGTTGTGTTGTATTTTGTGCCTTTAAATCAACACAGCAGATCCAAGCAACATCAGCCTCCTGAGCACCACACCCTCTGTCTGAGAAACAGCAGCTGTACATGAAGCCACCCCCAACCAGCAAGAAGAGCCACCACAGCTGTGAACAACACCCAACAGAGGAGCTGCTGCCAACTGAGGAGCAGCTGCTACTGCAACCGCCTGAGGAGCAACCACAGCCCAAGGAGCCACTGCCACCCAGGGAGCAGCCACTGAATGACTCAACGTCTAGATATATCAGTGAGATAAAACATGGGTAGACAAAGAAACCCCCAAAGGAAAGAGAAGGAGGACTATCCAGAAAAGCAGCTAAGTAATACAGAGGCATGCAACATGACAGAAAAAGAATTCAGAATAAGGGTCCTAGAGAGCATAAACCGGATGGAGGAAAAAAATCAACAACTTCTGCAAGGAGCAAGAAGAAACAGATGAAAAAGTCAACTACCTTTGCAAGAAGCAAGAAGAAACAGATGAAAAAATCAATAACATGGAAGAAGCTAGAAAAAACAGATGAAAAAATCAGCAACTTAAGTAACACCCAAGAAAAAATGAAGAGTGATATAGCTGCAATAAAAAACACCATTGTAAGTATCAACAGTAGACTAGGAGAAGTGGAGGACCGAACTAATGAATTAGAAGACAAGGAAGCAAAATACACTCAAAATGTACTGCAATTGGAGAAAAAAATAAAAGACAGGAGGAGAGCCTATGGGAGTTTTGGGGCAACATGAAATGAAACAACATACAAATAATAGGGGTGCCAGAACAACAGAAAGATGAACAAGGATTAGAAAACCTCTTCGTAGAAATAATATCAGAAAACTTCCCTGAGTTGGGGAAGAAAAAAGTCACACAAGCCCAGAGAGTCCCAAACAAGGTGAACCCGAAAAGACCCACACCAAGACACATCATAATTACCATGGCAAATGTTCAGGACAAAGAGAGAATCTTACAGGCTGCAAGAGAGAGATGGCAAGTTACATACAAGGGATCTCCCATTAGATTATCAAATGATTTCTCAACAGAAACACATCAGGCCAGAAAAGAATGGATGGAAATTTACAAAGTGATGCAAAACAAAGGACTGAATCCAAGAATACTCTATCCAGGAAGGCTATCATTCAAACTTGAAGGGGAAATAAGAAGCTTCACAGACAAAAAAAGGGTAATGGAGTTTATCACCATCAAGCCAGCAATGCAAGGAATGCTAAAGGGTCTGGTATAAAAAGAAGAAATAAAAAGCTCAGAAAGAAAACAGCCACACAAAAAAAGAAATGGTTACAAACAAGTACCTTTCAATAATAACTTTAAAGTAAATGGACTAAATGCTCCAAACAAAAGACATCGAGTGGCTGAATGGATAAAAAAACATGACCCATACATCTGCTATCTACAAGAAACCCACCTCATTAGAAGAGACTCACACAGACTGAAAGGGAAAGGATGGAAAAATATCTTTCAGGCAAATAGAAAGGAAAAGAAAGGTGGGGTAGCAATGCTTATATCAGACAAAATAGACCTCAAAGTGAAGGCCATAACAAGAGATAAGGAAGGCCACTTCATAATACTAAAGGGATCAATACAACAAGAAGATATAACCCTGGTAAACATATATGCACCCAATGCAGGAGCACCCAAATTCATAAAAAAACTCCTAGAAGATATCAAAGGAGAGATTGACAATAATACAATCATAGTAGGGGACTTTAATACACCACTGTCAGCACTGGATAAGTCCTCTGGATAAAATCAGCAAAGAAACAGCAATCCTAAATGACTCACTTGATCAGATGGACTTAATTGACATCTTCAGAACACTTCACCCCAAAACCATGAAATATATATTCTACTCAAGTGCTCATAACACATATTCAAAAATAGACCATATATTGGGTCACAAGCAAAGTATCCCCAAATTCAAGAAGATTGAAATCATAAAAAGCATCTTCTCAACCACGATGGCATAATATTAGAAATAAACTACAATAAAAACAACCCAAAATACTCAAACACCTGGAAGCTGAATAGCATGTTATTAAATATTGACTGGGTTACCAATGAGATCAAAGAAGAAATTAAAAACATCCTGGAAACTATTGACAATGAAAACACAACAATCCAAAACCTATGGGACACAATGAAAGCAGTCCTGAGAGGGAAGTTTATAGCTCTACAGGCCTATCTCAAAAAACAAGAAAAAATGGTAGTAAATCATCTAACTCAACAACTCAAAGAATTAGAAAAAGAGCAACAAGAAAACCCCAGAGTGAGCAGAAGGAAGGAGATAATAAAGATTAGAGCAGAAATAAATGACATAGAGGCCAAAAAAAAAAAAAAAATAGAGAAAATAAACGAAACCAAGAGCTGGTTCTTTGAAAGGATAAACAAGATTGACAAACCTGTAGCCAGACTCACCAAGAAGCAAAGAGAGAGGACCCAAATAAACAAAATCAGAAACGATAGAGGCGAAATAACAACAGACCCCACAGAAATACAAATGATTGTTAAAAAATACTATGGACATCTCTACTCAAACAAAATAGACAACTGGGAGGAAATGGACAAATTCCTAGAAAAATACAACATTCCAAAACTAAATCAGGAAGAATCTAAAAATCTCAACAGGCCAATAACTATGGAAGAAATTGAAGCAGTCATCAAAAAGCTTCCAGCAAACAAAAGCCCAGGACCAGACGGCGTCACAGGGGAGTTTTACCAAACATTCAAGGAAGAACTAAAACCTATCCTCCTCAGACTACTACAAAAAATTCAAGAGGAAGGAACACTTCCAAGCTCATTCTATGAAGCCAGCTTCACCCTAATACCAAAACCAGGTAAAGACAACACAATGAAAGAGAATTACAGGCCAATATCCCACATGAATATAGATGCCAAAATCCTCAACAAAATCTTAGCTAATCGGATCCAGCAATACATCAGAAAGATCATACACCATGACCAAGTAGGATTTATCCCAGGGATGCAAGGATGGTACAATATCCGCAAATCAATAAACGTGATACATCACATAAACAAATTGAAAGAAAAAAACTACATGGTCATATCAATTGATGCAGAAAAAGCATTTGACAAAATTCAACACCCATTTTTGATAAAAACTCTCAGTAAGGCAGGAGTAGAAGGATCATACCTCAACATAATAAAAGCCATATATGGCAGGCCCACAGCCAATATCAGACTCAATGGACAAAAACTAACACCATTTCTCCTAAGAACAGGAAAAGACAGGGATGCCCCCTTTCACCACTCCTGTTCAACATAGTACTGGAAGTGTTAGCCATTGCAATTAGGCAAGAAGAAGAAATAAAAGGCATCCAAATTGGAAATGAGGAAGTAAAACTGTCCTTATTTGCAGATGACATGATATTATACATACAAAACCCTAGAGACTCCATCAAAAAGCTACTAGACTTAATACATGAATTTGGCAATATAGCAGGATACAAAATTAACCCCAAGAAATCTGAGGCACTTCTATACACCAATAGTGATCTTTCAGAAAGAGAGATTATAAAAACAATACCATTTACCATCGCACCAAACAAATGAAGCTACCTAGGAATAAACTTTACTGAAGAGGTAAAAGACCTCTACTCAGAAAACTACAGGACTTTGAAAAAAGATATAGAGGAAGACTTAAACAGATGGAAGAGCATACCGTGTTCATGGATTGGTAGAATCAACATCATTAAAATGTCCATAATCCCCAAAGCAATCTATAAATTCAACACACTTCCCATTAAAATACCAGTGGCATACTTCACAGATCTAGAATGAACTCTCCAAAAATTCATCTGGAATAAAAAAAGACCCCGAATAGCTGCAGCAATCCTGAAAGAGAACAAGGTAGGTGGGATCACAATACCAGATATCAAGCTGTATTACAAAGCCACTGTTCTCAAAAGTGCCTTGTACTGGCACAAGAACAGGCATATAGATCAATGGAATAGAATAGAGAGCCCAGAAATTGGCCCGAACCAATATGCTCAATTAATATTTGACAAAGGAGGCAAGAACATACAATGGAGCCAAGATAGTCTCTTCAATAAATGGTGCTGGGAAAGTTGTACAGATATATGCAAGAAAATGAAACTAAACCACCAACTTACACCATACACAAAAATAAACTCAAAATGGATAAAGGACTTAAATGTATGACAGGAAACCATAAAAATTCTAGAAGAATCCAAAGGCAACAAAATCTCAGACATATGCCGAAGCAATTTCTTCACTGATACAGCTCCTAGGACACTTGAAACTAAAGAGAAATTGAACAAATGGGACTACATCAAAATAAAAAGCTTCTGCACAGCAAAAGAAACCATCAACAAAACAATGAGAAAACCCACTGCGTGGGAAAACATATTTGCCAATGTCATACCTGATAAGGGCCTAATCTCCAAAATTTATAGGGAACTCATACAACTTAACAAAAGGAAGATAAACAATCCAATCAAAAAATGGGCAAAGGACCTAAATAGACACCTTTCAAAAGAGGACGTTCAGAAAGCCAAGAGACATATGGAAACATGCTCAAAGTCACTAATCATCCGAGAAATGCAAATCAAAGCAGCAATGAGGTACCATCTCACACCTGTCAGACTGGCTATCATCAACAAATCCACAAACGACAAGTGCTGGAGAGGATGTGGAGAAAAAGGAACACTTGTACACTGCTGGTGGGAATGCAGACTGGTGCAGCCACTATGGAAGACAATATGGAGTTTCCTCAAAAAACTACAAATGGAACTCCCATTTGACCCTGTGATCCCACTTCTAGCAATATATCCCAAGAAACCAGAAACACCGGTCAGAAAGGATATATGCACCCCTATGTTCATAGCAGCACAATTCACCATAGCTAAGACCTGGAAACAGCCTAAGTGCCCATCAGCAGATGAATGGATTAGAAAACGGTGGTACATCTACATGATGGAATGCTATGCTGTTCTAAAAAGGAAGGAACTCTTACCATTTGCAACGTCATGGATGGAACTGGAGAGCATTATGCTAAGTGAAATAAGCCAGTCAATGAAGGAAAAATACCACATGATCTCACTCATTCATGGATAATAGAGACCATTATAAACTTTTGAACAATAATAGATACAGAGGCAGAACTGCCTCAAACAGATTGTCAAACTGCAGCGGGAAGTCTGGGGAGGGTTGGAGGGCAGGAGGGAGTGGTTAAGAGATCAACCAAAGGACTTGTATGCATACATATATGCATAACCAATGGACATAAGACACTGGGGGGTAGGAGAGGCTAGGGGACTGTCAAGGGTGGGGGGAAAAATGGACACATATGTAATACCCTTTGTATTACTTTAAGCAATAAAAAAAAAAAAAACATTTGACAAATTCCAACACTCTTTCTTGATAAAAAACCCTCAGCAAAATGGGAATAGAGGGATCATGCCTCCATATAATAAAAGGCTTATATGACAAACCAACAGCTAACAACATACTCAATGGGCAAAAATGAAAACCATTTCACTTAAGAACAGGAATGAGACACTTTCACCACTCCTATTCGACATAGTACTGGAAATGCTAGTCATGACCAAGTGTGATTTTCTCAGGGGATGCAAGGATGTTACAGTATCCATAAATCAATAAATGTGATACATCACATAAACTGAGAGATAAAACTACATAACCATATCAATTGATGCAGAAAAAGCAAATCCTTTCTTGGTAAAAACTCTCAGCAAAGTGGGAATACAAGGGTAATACTGAAAGGTTAAAGAGAATAAAATGGGGCAAAGAAAGCCTTATTGTACTTAGCAAATATCTTGCAGAAAGCTTGCAGCCTTGAGCACAGCATAACTCAGATAACCAGAAGACACCTGGCATGGGAGGGACCAAGGACAGACCAGACTCTTATGTCAGCAGAGCTGCTTGCAGCCAGAAAAAATAAATAAAAACCCTTTCTCTGCTCTCATGACTGATGACTTTCTCTGTCTCAACCCACCGGCACCCAGGTGTTGGGAATAAAATCTCTTGATACATTATGATCTCATATCATAGGTGTGCAACCCCAGCCCACTCCTAATGTTTCATTTGGTGCTGGACATCCGAGAAGGTCTATTAAGGGGTCCAGTAAGAGCCATTGCAGGGTTCCAGCAACCGGGCACTTGGCACTCAGAGACACCGTGATCATCAGGCTCCTGAGCTCCCCTTGTGTCTGGGAAGCCCCCCCAGCTGTGGTCCTGATGGCTGCACTTCTGCTAAACTCATAACACTTACTTGGGCCCGCTACATTCCTCTGGACCCATCTGGATTGTGCCCGTGACTGGATAGTGGACCTCTCCTTGCCTTGCCTCCTCCTGAATCAACACTGGGCATAAATTCATAGGTAAGTGCCTTTAGTCTCATTTCCTCTGTCTGGACTATCCTGTCATTTTGGTTTTGGAGCCAGGTTCTGGGCTGATATTGTTCAGCCGGCCCCATGGAAATCCAGTGCTGGTTAGGACAAGTCCTCTGGGGAACCAGGTTCCCCAGCTCACTCTCCTGATGGGGACGCCTGTCACAAAGGGAGGGCTCTGTTATTCCTTTCTGGTGAACATTAGGGGGAGATGGGGATGCCTTTCTCGGCCTTAACTTTATGGAAAGCAGACCTTAAGCCACTGCCAGTCACCATAAGGAATTTGCAGTCAACCATTCCCCACATCACACCCCTGGACTGTCTACTTAAAAGCCTTCAAACCCTAGAATTCACGAAGGACTTCTGGCCTCAGTAAAATGGCATTTTCAATTTCCAAATCCTAACTGACCTTAACAATTACTGCCACAGGCAAGAGAAGTGGTCTGAGATCCTGTATATCCAGGCTTTTTTTACACTCAAGGACACATCCTTTTCTCTGTAACAGCTGCTCTCCTTCACAGATTTTTTTCTTCTTTACTCTAAGCCCCCAGAGGATCTCAAATTCTCCTCCTCCTTCATCACTTTTAATCTTGCCAACCAACCTTAGTCCCTCCAGCCTATGGCTCCTCAGTCTCAACAGCCTGAGAGCCCACCCCCTTACACAGCAGATGCCACTTTCACAATCCCATCTCACACCCACTCCAGAGCAGTTTTTGGCTCCCTTCCTCCCTCCACTTAGGCACTGGCCTTAAAATGCCCCCCTTCAGGAGATTGCTGGTTCCAAATCTGGTTTCATGCCCAGGGCCACACAGATACCCTTCACCAATAGGCCCCTGTGCTCCTAGTTGGAGTGGATGCTGTCCCTGACACAGACCCATTGTAAATCTATCAGGAAGGGTAGGCAGGTCACAGATCTCAAGGTCACTTGGTTCTCTTCCTCGAAGGACTGAAAAACACAGCCCACAAAGCAGCTAATTATAAAAATTTGCAAAGATCACCTAGGATAGACTTGAAAATCCAGCAGTTTTCCTCTCTAGCCTTACACAGGCAATGAGAAAATACACCAATCTTGACCCTACAAACCCAGAGGGAACAAACCCTCCAATGATACCTTTTAAACATGACCTTTAAGGTCATAATGAAGACAAGGGGAACAAAATCCGAAAACAAAGATGAGATCAGGCCAAGGCTGAAGTCCAGATGAAGGCCTTTCAGCTCCTAGCCACGACTCTAATGACCCCAAATGAAGTGTCAATCCTCCAAATAAGGGTAAGTTGGGGGCTAAGCCTCCTCTGGGCCCATGCTTCAAATGCAACAAGAGAGAACACTGGACCAAGTCCTCCCCAAACCCTAGACCCCAGCCTGGGCCCTGCCCAAGGTGAGGGAGGGAAGGCCACTGGAAATCAGACTTCAGTTTGGCCCCTCCAGGTCGAACCTCAGCAAGGCTTTCCTCTGGATCCAGTTTGGAGCTCCCAGACCTCCCGGGACTGGCCACAGAAGACTGAAGCTGCTCAGGCCCTGACAAGATCCCACAGACTTACATTACCAGGACCAAACCTCAGGTAATCATTGTGGTGGCAGGTAAGCCGATCTTATTTTAATTGACACTGGGGCCACTTATTCTGTCCTATCCAAATTTTCTGGGACTCTTGTCCCCTCCTCAGTCTCTATCATGGGGGTTGACAGATTAGTTTCATGGTCAGTATCCACCTCACCTCTACACTGCATCTTATTAAATACCCCCTTATCCACTTTTCTTGCCGGACCTGAATAGTACTGGCATCCCCTCATAAGCCAAGTTGTCCCAAACCACTGTTACTTACTTCAGTTTCACGCTCACCCTCCAAAACCATGCCATTTCTTGGACTATAAACACCTTATCTCCTTCATGACTCTCCCCTTCTCTAAATAAGAAATACTCTCCTTTCTCAGGCTTCCTAGGTATTTTCACCTCTGAGTTCCCAATTTCAATTTTCTTACAAAGCTCCTCTATGATGGAACATGACAAAGGGACTCCTCACTGAGCCTTAGTAAATCCCAAGGTCAGCATTCTCACCCCTTCAATGCTCTGAAATCTTCTCTGACCTTAGCACCTTCTCACACACATACTCTTCCCAACTTTCTTTACTGAAAAACTACAAATGTTTACTTAACAGTCCAGCTACTATCAGAAGCTGAACTCATTATCACCCAAACCTTAGCATATTATCTTCAAGGGAAATTATGGCAGTTTTAAATCCACTCAGCTAGAAGCCTGGGTACAGAATGCTAAGCCCCCACATTTTCTCCAGCCTCATATGTCTATACATAATTTTCCAGAGTCTTTGGCAGCTTAAAACTTAAAAATATTACTACAGGCAGTCCTTGGGTTAGGTCAGACTAGGTGTACATTATTTTGTGGTTATGTCACCATCTCCCATTTACAGTATTTATAAAAAAAAAAAGTTCCGTCATTTTGACATATGTACATATGTGCTTTATGTTTTTTTATTATTTACCACAAGTAAAGGTCAGGAATTGTCTTTAATTTTTTTTACTGTTTCACTTCATTACTGTTGTGTCTGTGCTCCATGTGTGTATCATAGATGCTTATGTAGATGGGTTGACTTACGGTGAAAATCGTGTTACATTGCGCTGTAGGAATGTATCTCTGATGTAACCTGAGGACCTACTGTATATTAAATGATAAACATATAAATATTTCAACAAGTTTTAAGTTTACCTAATTTTAGCATTTATTACAGAAAATCTATAAAGTAAATTTAAAACTGTTAATACAATGTCTTGAATTTTGTTAAAGATATGTTTTTTAAGAGTGAGCATGTTCATAAATGTCAATCTAATAAATGTTGGCTGTTTACTTTTTGATCATTAGAAAATTAAAGTTTAAATATTGTAAATGACACAGGCCAGTAAGCAAGAACAAGC
Source organism: Myotis pilosus (assembly GCA_036010255.1). Taxonomy (NCBI): domain Eukaryota; kingdom Metazoa; phylum Chordata; class Mammalia; order Chiroptera; family Vespertilionidae; genus Myotis; species Myotis pilosus. Next base: position 964,230 of record JASKON010000044.1, read on the forward strand.
AGAATAGGAAAACTGAGATAGTAAAACAGCAGTCTGCAGCCATCTAGTAAATCCTATCTTCCCTAAACCAAGGACACTTAAAAATAAATAATTTAAGAATAAACCTCATTTTAGTATGTTAGACTACAACCCTCTAAACTAATGTCTCTTTTCTTCCACCAGACCATTTGTCATAACTCTTATTCTTCTTTTACCCCAATAATATAAAACAGTTTGTCTCCACCAGGTTACAAACCCCACTTGTACTCAGAAAATACCACCCCTACATACCATCACAACCTCCTTTTGTGCCTAGCCCTCTTTGTTCCTCTGACTACCAGAGCAAGGACAATAGGCCAGATACATATGTAAAAACTTACCAGAGCAAAAAGCTCCAGATGCTTGGCAAGGGGCAAAACTGCAAACACACACACACACACACACACACACACACACACACACACACACACACACACACAACAACAACAACAACTTGCCTCCAGAATAACCTATCCTCCCACTAGCCTTCCTGAGAGAAAATAGCCCCTCTTGCATATAAGCCAAATAACTAGTAAATTATATACCCAGACTTCCACATTCCTGAATGTTAGTAACAACAGTCCCCCACCTATTGCAGACTATCCCATCCGAACAGTGCAAGGTATTTTTGAACTCATTACAGATCTGGTTCCAGGGCAATTTACAGGATTCCTCTTCAGATCACATCTATTTGTTTACTTTCATAGTGCTTCTAAATCTCACAGATCTCTTATATTTCTAAAATGATCCCTCTACTTGCCCTAGATTAACTTTTATTTAAAGAGGGAAAGGTTTGTTTAACTCCTAACACCTCCTGTTGTTATCTAAACTCTACAGGTAAAGTAGAGGAAATAACACAACACATTCTACAGAATACTCAATGGCTCAAGGAGATCAGTCAGGACAGCATAGAACAGTCCATATGGTCCAACCTACAAGCAGCTCTGCCAAAATTAGCTTGGCTTTTACCCCTTTTGAGCTCCCTAACACTATTTCTCCTACTCTTCCTCTTCAGGCCATGCATTTTCAAGATAGTTAGCAAATTTATACAAACAAGATTACAAGTCCTAGTTAAAATAGTAAGACAGTTTGTCCTTACTCAGGTAAAGGGACCATACAGGCTTATATCCCAGAAAATAATCTGAATTTACTCCTTAGGCATCCATAACAGCCCCTACCACACATGAAGCAGACAAAGAGAAATGGCAAACCCTACCTCCTTCTTTTCCTTTATATATACCCTTTAAGATGTGAATGAAAGGGTTAAAGAAAATAAAACAGGGCAGATAAAAACTTATTGTGCTTAGCAGATATCTTGCAGAAAGCTTGCAGCCTTGAGCACAGCATAGCCCAGATAACCAGAAAACACCTGGCATGGGAAGAACTAAGAACAGACCATACCCTTACATCACCAGAATGGCTTTCAGCCAGCAAGGATTAATAAAAACCTGCTCTCCCTGCTCTCTTGGCTGATGTTTTTCTTCGTCTCAGCCCATCAACACCCAGGTATCAGGAATAAAATCTCTTTTGATACATTATGGCCTCATGTCATAGGTGTGTGACCATGGTCCACTCTGAACCTTTCACATGCCTCAACTTAGTAAAAGCCTATAGTATAACAAACCTACAGCCAACATCATACTCAATGGGAAGAAAACTAAAAGCCATTTCCCCTAAGAACAGGAACAAGACACCACTCTGAAATAGTTCTATAAGTGCTAACCATAGCAATCAGATAAGAAGCAGAAATGAAAGGCATCCATATTGGGAAAGAAGTAAAACTGTCATTATTCATAGGTGACATGATATTTTACATACAAAACTCTAAAGACTGCATAAAAATGACTAGATTTAATAAATGAATTCAGCAATGTAGCAGAATACAAAATTAACACCCAGAAATCTATGGCTTTTTTATACACCAATAATGAACTCACAGGAAGAGAATTTAAAAAAAACAACAACCCCACTTACCATTGAAATAACAAAAAAAATTAAGATACCTAGGAATAAACTTAACTAAGGAGGTAAAAAGCTGTGCCTGAAAAACTACAAAACATTAAAAAAAAAAAAGAGCTAGAGGAAGACATAAACAAATGGAAGACTATACTGTGTTCATGGATTGGTAGAATCAACATCATTAAAATGCCCACACTACCCAAAGCAAGCTAGAGATTTAATGCAATTCCCATAAAATACCATTGGCGTATTTCACAGACTTAGAAAAAACTGTCCAAAAATTCATATGGAACAAAAAAGGACACCAAATAACCGCAGCAATCCTAAGAAAGAAGAACAAAGTTGGAGGGATCACAATACCAGACATCAAGCTATATTACAAAGCCATTCTTCTCAAAACTGCCTGGTACTGGCACAAGAACAGGCATATATACCAATGGAACAGTACAGAGAACCCAGAAATAGACCCAACCCATTATGCTCAATTAATATTTGACAAAGGAGGAAAGAGCATACCATAGAGTCAAGACAGTCTCTTCAATAAAAGATGTTGGGAAAGTCAGATAGACACCTGCAAAAAAATGGAAGTAGACCACCAACTTATACCACCCACAAAAATAAACTCAAAATGGTTAAAGGACTTAAATATAAGATGGGAACCATAAAAATATTAGAGGAATACATAGGCAGCAAAATTTCAGACATATGTTGTAGCAATATCTTTACCAATATCGCCCCTAGGGCAATGGAAACTAAGGAAAAAATAAACAGGATTACATCAAAATAAAAAGCTTCTGCAGAGCAAAAGAAACCATCAACAAAACAACAAGAAAGCCCACTGCATGGGAGAAAATATTTGCCAATGTTATATCTGTTAATGGCCCAATCGCCACAATTTATATGGAACTCTTACATCTTAACAAAAAGAAGATAAATAATCCAATCAAAAAATGGGCAAAGGACTTACATAGACACTTTTGAAAGGGGACGTAGTGAAGGCCAAGGGATATATGGAAACATGCTTAAAGTCACTAATCATTTAATGATGCAAATCAAAACAACAATGAGAAATCATCTCACACCTTTCAGAATGGCTATAATCAATAAATCAACAAATGACAGTGCTGCTGAGGATGCAGAGAAAAAGAACTCCCAAGCACTGCTGGTGGGAATGCAGACTGCGTCCATTGTGGAAAACTTGAAAAAAATTTAAATGGAACTCCCATTTGACCCAGTAATCCCACTTCTGGGATATATCCTAAGAAAGCAGAAACACCAATCAGAAAGGACTTATGCACCCTTATGCTCATAGCAGCACAATTTACAGTAGCTAAGATTTGGAAATAGCCTATGTGTCCATCAGCAGATGAGTGGATAAGAAACACAGTTAGACACCTACACAATGCAATATTATGCTGCTGTAGAAAAGAAAGAACTCTTACCATTCACAACAGCACAAATGGACCTGGAGAGCATTATGCTATGGGAAATAAGCCAGTCAGAGAAAGATAAATATCACATGATCTCAGTCATTTGTGGGATATAATGAACAACAAAAACTGATGCATAAAAATAGACACAGAGACATACTAGTAGAAACATCAAACAGACTGCCAGACTTCAGTGGGAAGGAAGGAGAGGTGGGTAAGAGATCAACCAAAGGACTCGTATGCATGCTTTTAGCATAACCAATGGACAGACACTAGCAGGGAGGGCGGGGTGGTGTGGGGTGGGGTGAAGGCTTGTGGGTGTGAGTGTCCAGGGTGAGGTCAACGGGGGAAAAGGAGACATATAAAATATTGCTAGTGGCCCAGTGCATGGATTCATGCACATTGAAAGGAAATTGGGAGCCCACACCTGCATGCCAAGTAGTTTTCATGGTTGAGCCACTGGGAAGTCGCTTGGGGAGTCTGTCCTCCTCCCCACAGCTTCCTGAAAAAATATTTCCAAATGTCCCTTCTGTAGCCAGGGTCACACCTTGCCGGCTGGGAGGTCCCCGGTGTATGCCTTGGGCCATGCTGGACACTTTTCATTGCTCAGAGCTGGATAAGAGATGCTCCAAGATGAACAATACAAAGTTGGGGATATTGGGGATCAGGAGTGCTCTGTTGCCCATGCCCCCACCCTTCAGATCCATCTCTCTTAGACTTTTACCCCAATTGTCAGTAGCCTCCTTGTGACCACTGTTATATTGCTGCCTTCCTTTGTAGCTTCAGGGCAATCCATAAGGGTTGAGATTTGATCTTGATGCCTGAGGCAGAGTTCCAGGAGCCTGGCAGTGATATCAGGCTCATCCTGGCTACTCCGAGTGTCCATGCTTCAACCCTTCTCCGGTGATTGTAACTGTAGGCTTATGGGGTATGAGGGATGTAGCAGTGCACTAAGCGGCAGGCAGCCAGGTAGGAGCCTGAACTGCTCCTGCTCACCCCAGCCTCGTGGTGCCTGCTTCCACTTCACCTGGTAGCACTGCTGTGGAGGCAGAAGAGGCTCCCACCTACCCAACTGCTCTTGCCAGCCATGAGCCTGGCTTCTGGCTGAGTGGTGCTACCCCTGTGGGAGCACAATGACCACCAGGGGAAGCTCCTGCTTTGCACATATACTCCCTGGTGGTCATTGTGCATCATAGCAACTGGTCAACTGGATGTTTGGTCATAAAGGTCACATAGGCTTTTATATATATAGACTAGAGGCCCGGTGTACAAAAATTTGTGCACTCGGGGGAAGGGAGGGTCCCTCAGCCTGGCCTCTGCCCTCTCCCAGTCTGGGAACCCTCGGGAGATAAAGACTTGCTGGTTTAGGCCCGCTCCCGGGTGGCAGAGGGCAGGCCTAATCCCTAGGTGCAGCCCCTGGTTGGGCTCAGAGCAGGGCCGATTGGGGAGTTGGGGTGCCACCCCCTGTCATGCACAGAGCAGGGCAGATTGGGAAGTTGCAATGCCACCCCCGTCACGCTCAGGGTAGGGCCGATTGGGGGGTTGGGGCACCGCCCCCGACACACTCAAGGCAGGGTCAATGGGGAGGTTGCGGTGCCACCCCCTGTCATAGAATAGAGGCCTGGTGCATGGGTGGGGCTGGCTGGTTTGCCCTGAAGGGTATCCTGGATCAGGGTGGGGGTCCCCACTGGGGTGCCTGGCCAGTCTGGGTGAGGGGCTGAGGACTGTTTTCAGGCTGGCAGGTGATGGAAGCTCCCAACCGCTCCTTTTTTCTTTCTTTCTTTTTTTATTCTGGGCCAGCTTTAGCTCTGAGGCTTGGCTCCAGCTCTGAGGCCTCAGCTGCTGAAAGTAGGTATCTGGTTTGTTTCAATTCTATTATCGAAACTCTGTATCAACTCCAGCTCTGAGATCCCAGCTCGCAGCTTCTATATTTGTTATAATGTTCAAACTGCAGGCTCAGAGGCCGGCAAGGCAGGCGGGGAACGTTGGAGTCCTCTCTCAGTCACTGAAGCAAGTAAGCCTCATGTTCAGTTTAAGCTGCCTGGCTGCCGGCCACCCTCTTGGCTGGAAGTTAATTTGCATATCTTGCTGATTAGCCAATGGGAAGGGTAGCAGTCATACGCCAATTACCATGTTTCTCTTTTATTAGATAAGGATCAGGAACTTGCAGAAAGAGATACTAAAAAACAATCCCGTTTACCATTTCAACAAAAATATTAAGATACTGAGGAATAAACTTAACCAAAGAGGCAAAAGATCTGTATTTGGAAAACTACAGGATGTTGAAAAATGTGATGAAGACATCTACAGTGGAAGAATATATTATGTTCATGGATTGGTAGAATTAACATTAAAATGTCCATACTACCCAAAGCAATCTATAGATTCAATGCAATCCATAGTAAAATACCAATGGCATATTTCACAGATCTAGATCAAATACTCCAAAAACTTATATGAAACCATAAAAAACACTGAATATCTGCAGCGATTTTGAGAAAGAATAAAGTGGGATACCAGATATCAAGTTATACTATAAAGCCACTGTACTCCTGGCACTGGCACAAGAACAGACCTATAGATCAATTGTACAGAACTGAGAATGTAGAAATCAATCAAATTCATTACACTGAATTGATATTGGACAAAGGAGGCAAGAACATACAGTGAAGTCAATAAATGGTGTTGGGAAAATTGGACAAATACATGCAAAAAATAAAACTAGGCTTACACCATGCACAGAAATAAATTTAAAATGCATAAAAGATTTAAAACTAAGTTGAGAAACCATAAAAATTCTAGAAGAAACCATAGGCAGCAAAATATGAGACATGTCTCATAGCAAGAATTTACAGATACATCTCTCATAGGGCAAGGGAAACTAAGGAGAAAATAAACAAATGGGACTGCATTAAAATAAAAAGCTTCTGCACAACAAAAGAAATAAAAAGGGGCCCCACTGTATGGGAGAACACATTTGGCAATGATACAGCTGATAAAGAATTAATACCCAAGATATTATAAGGAAGTCATACAACTTAACAAAAGGCAGACAAACAATCCAATTTTAAAATGGTCAAAATATCTAATTAGACACTTCTCTAAAGTGGACATACAGAGAGCTAAGAAACATATGAAAAAATGGAAAAGGCAAAGTCAGTGATCATCAGAAGGATGCAAATTTAAATGACAATGAAGTAATAGCAAACACGTCAGATTGGCTACCATCAACAAATCAGCAAATGGCAAGTTCTGGTGAGGATGTGGAGGAAGGGGAATCTTAGTATACTGCTGGTGGAAATTCAGATTGGTGCAGCCATTATGAAAAACATTATGGTGTTTCCTCAAAATATTAAAACTGCAACTGCCATTTTACTTAGTGATCCTACGTCCAGGAATATATCCTAAGAGATCTGAAACACCAATCAGAAAGCATGTATTCACCCCTGTGTTCATAGGAGCACAATTCACAAAAGCTAAAATTTGAAACAGCCCAAGTGTCCATCAGTAGATAAGTAGATAAAAAAGCTGTCATTCATTTACACATGGAGTACTATGCAGCAATAAAAAAAGTTTCCTTAACCCTTGATACAGCATGGAGAAATCTGAGGAGTATTATGCTAAGCAAACTATGCCAGTCAGAGGAAGACAAGTATCACATGATCTCACTTATACGTGTACTCTAATGAACAAAATAAACTGATGAACAAAATAGATGCAGAAACATAGAAACATGGAATGGACTGGAATCTTAGAGGGAAGTGTAGGTGGTTGAGTGGGTGGATGAGAAGAGATGAATTAAAGGTCTTGTATATATATACTAGAGGCCCATAGGGTTCCTAGCAGCTGCCAGCTGGGTACTCCTCCCTTCTCTTGGTCACCTCTGCTGAAGGGGCCTCCCTTTCCTCACACTGGCTCTACTCCTGGTGGAGGGGACAATTTACATACTACACTTTTATTATATAGGATGCATAACCCATTGACACAGACAATAGGGTGGTGAAGGCCCGGGGCAGTGGACTGGAGGGCAGGCTAGCAGGGGCCAATGGGAGAAAAAAGGGGTCATATGTAAACTTTCAACAATAAAAATTTAATTTTTAAAAAGCAACATGAGCTTTGGCTGGTTTGGCTCACTGGAAAGAGTGTCAGCCTGGGGACTGAAGGGTCCCGGATTTGATTCTGGTCAAGGGCATGTGCCTTGGTTGCAGGCACATCCCCAATGGGGCGTGTGCAGAAGGCAGCTGATCGATGTTTCTCTCTCATCAATATTTCTAACTCTCTGTCCCTCTCCCTTCCTCTCTGTAAAAAAATCAATAAAAAAATGTATTAGAAAAAAAAGCAACATGAATGGTCAACATGGAAGAGACCCAGGAACAAGTTTCTCACCATTCCAACTGCTCTGATGTTGGCAGGGGTGAAGCCTTGGATCCATCACACCAGAGAGGAGAAGGCATCAGAAAGGGAAGAATGGGTGACGTAACCCAAGGAACATATCAAAAAGGAACCTATGTAGAACAGACTTTTATATCTTGCCTAATAGGTTTTGGGACACTGATAACTATTATATAGAACTAGGTGCAGTCCCTAGGCCTGGCTGGTAATTGAAGAGTGAGTGTCTGGCATGAGAGGACAGGTCCCAGCTGACCTCTGGGTCCTGGGTAGCACCTACCCCCCTTCGCCCCCCATGCACTCCCTTCTACTTGAGTCATTGGGTCCCTGCCTGACTCCTTCAGTGCCTGGGAGCTGGTGGTGGCCCCACCCCCCACTGCTACCACTGTGCCAGGAGCCGGTCCATCCTTGCTGTTTCAAGGGACCTGGCGTATATGGCAAACTGTTCTTAATATGTTTGCTCACCTTCTTGGCACTATGTGTTTTAACCAAGGTCACCTCTCTGAGAAAGGTTGTTTCCCTAGGTAGGGATTTTCCCCTGAAGTTAGGGAGGGAATAAAACCCCTTAACTAAGTGCCAGGCGGGTAATTAATCACTTTAACTACGAACAATCATGCTTAAGTTACATAATCTTTACTCCCTGGAATGGAGATAAGAAACGCCCTAACCTTTGGAATAGAGATTGATAGGATTGAATTAACTGGTATAAATACAGATGTAACAAGACAACAGGAGACAGAACTTAGAAGACAGAACCTACACAGAACCTAAAGACAGAACCTGGATAGAACATGGCAAGAGATCCTGACTAGAACCTGGTGACAGAACCTGGCTGGAGAACCTAGCGAGGAAACATGGCTACAGAACCTGGCTGGAGAACCTGGAGAACCTGGCTGGAGAACCTAGCAAGAGAATATGGACACAGAACCTGGCTGGAGATGCTAACCATAACCTCGCTGGAGATCCTGACCAGAACTTGGCTAGAGATCCTGTCTAGGCTGCTGATCAACTAAACTCTGTCTCCATGTCATTCCTTCTTCACCAACTCCGTCCATACCTTTGGGGACCCCTGGACCTGCTAGGGTTGGACCCCAGCACCACTGGTTGCCATCTGCAGAGCAATCAGTGGGGTGATTGGGCCCGCTTGCACCTGTGCCTGGCGCCACCGACTCACCTACTCCACCATCTCACCACATCCAGCTCTTGTTTCTCCCATTAGGGCCGGCAGCGCTTCTACTGCTGCTTACTATCAGCACCTTGTTGTTGATACCTGCCAGGTTCCACACCACCCCCTGGTGGTCAGTGCACGTCAGAGTGAGTTGTCAAACTCCCAGTCGAACTCAAGAAGACAAGTTGCATATTAAGCTTTTATTATATAGGATTACAGTCATTCTATTTATTTTGGTAAGAAAGTCACTTATGGATATTTTTACTCATTAGGACCCCCTGTTAGGGAAAAGGATTATGGATACTTTATCTAAAGGTTGCTTCAGTAGCTCCTTGTGTCCAATGTCTGGCTTTTATTGGGTGTTCTAATTTTTGTCTTTCAGGGTCTAATAGTTACAGTATTAATTGTTCTGATAATTTTACCCTCCCTTATGGTAATGAACATACTAAGTTGTTGGCTGGTTGGTTTCTGATATGTAGAGTATCAGACACTGTGTATTCATATACTAGAGGCCCTGTGCATGAATTTGTGCACCAGTGGGGTCCCTCAGCATGGCTTTTATTATATAGGATGCATAACCCATTGGGATCAGGCCAAAGTCAGCTCTCTGACATCCCCCAAGGGTCCCAGATTGGTAGAGGGCACAAGCCAGGTCAAGGGACTACACCAGTACATGATTGGGGCCAGGAAGAGACATGGGAGGTTAGCCAGCCTGGGAGGGACTGCGGGAGGGGTCTAGGGCATGTCCAGCCCATCTTGTTCAATCCTGATTGGTCAGATCCCAGCAGCAAGCTAACCTACCAGAATGTCTGTCCCTTGGCGGTCAGTGCACATCGTAGTGAGCAGTTGAGAGCCTTAGCATATCATTAGCATATTATGCTTTGATTGGTTGAATGGACAGTTGGACACTTAGCATGTTAGACTTTTATTATATAGGACTAGAGGCCCACTGCACAAAAATTTGTGCACTTGAGGGGAGGGGGGGGGGGTCCCTCAGCCCAGCCTGTGCCCCCTCGAAGTCTGGGACCCCTCAGGAGATAATGACCTGCTGGCTTAGGCCTGCTCCTGGGTGGCAGAGGGCAGGCCCAATCCCTAGGTGCAGCCCCTGGTCGGACTCAGAGCAGGGCCGATTGGGGAGTTGGGGTGCCACCCCTGTCATGCACAGAGCAGGGTGGATTGGGAGGTTGCAATGCCACCCCCAGTCACGCTCAGGGTAGGGCCGATTGGGGGGTTGGGGCACTGCCCCCGTCACACTCAATGCAGGGTCAATGGGGAGGTTGCAGCGCCACCCCCTGTCACACACAGTGCAGGGCCAATCAGGGGGTTGGGAAGCTCCCCCTGTCACCCACAGAGCAGGGCCGATCATGGGGTTGGGGCGCCGCCACTCTCACACTCAGGGCAGGGCTGATGGGGAGGTTATGGCTCTACCCCATCACACACAGAGAAGGGCCATGGGGGTTGCGGGGGGAGGGGGTTGGGGCGCCGCACCTTGTCACACACAGAGCAGGGCCGATCAGGGGGTTTGGGTGCTGCACCCTGTCACACACAGAGCAGGGCCGATCAGGAGGTTTGGATGCTGCCCCCTGTCACGGTGATCCTGGTGCTGGGAGGCATATTACCCTTTTACTATATAGGATAGAGGCCTGGTGCATGGGTGGGGGCTGGCTGGTTTGCCCTGAAGGGTGTCCTGGATCAGGTTGGGGGTCCCCTCTGGGGTGCCTGGCCAGCCTGGGTGAGGGGATGATGGCTGTTTGCAGCTCATCACACACCCTTCAGGGTGGGGGTCCCCACTGAGGTGCCTGGCCAGTCTGGGTGAGGGGCTGAGGGCTGTTTTCAGGCTTGGGGTGACTGAAGCTCCCAACCGCTCCTTTTTTTTTCTTTTTTTATTCTGGGCCAGCTTTAGCTCTGGCTCCAGCTCTGAGGATTCAGCTGCTGAAAGAAGGTATCTGGTTTGTTTCGGTTCTATAATCGAAACTGTGTATCAACTCCAGCTCTGAGATCCCAGCTCACTGAAAGCAGGTTTTTGGGTTTTTTTTTTAGCTTCTATATGTAACAATGTTTCTTAAACTGCAGGCTGGGAGGCCTGCAGCGGCAGGTGGGGAACGTTGCAGTCCTCCCTCACTGAAGCAAGCAAGCCTCATGTTAGTTTCAAGCTGCCTGGCTGCTGGCCGCCATCTTGGCTGGCAGTTAATTTGCATATCTCTATGATTAGTCAATGGGAAGGGTATCGGTCATATGCCAATTACCATGTTTCTCTTTTATTAGATAGGATCCCTGCCAAAGGCACTGGGATACCTTGTTCCTTAGGATGACTGAAAGGAGATAGAGACCTTTGTCCCAATTCCATTAGGATAATTGTTAACAAAAAGAAAGAGGAGGAAAATGTTAGGTCTGTAGGGCAATAAAATTTTTAATAGCCATTTTTAAGCTTCCCACTACAGGAGAACAAAAGACCAGGAAAAACTCCCTGGACACCATGTGTCAGAACATACAAGGGATGGAAACTGCCCTGAAGGCACCTGATCACACACCTGCATTGCATTACCATTCCAAGTTCACAAGCTCAGCCCCAAACACACTGTTGACAAGTTTTCCACCAGTGACTGCCTATAAGGATCAAACTGAAGCTCCTGGGTGGTGCCATCATTGACCCAATATCCTCTTGGCTCAGTGGTGTGCAGGCCTTCCCCTTGGATATCTCATTGCACTGTCCCTTAATATATTCAATTTTCTTTAATCACCATCTGAGATGGCCATTTTGTCTGCCCACTCACATCAGCCATTATGTTCACCTTTTATTTTGGTCACTTACTCTGGCCACTGACAACATTTTGTTCTCAGCCCTTTTATTCACAATGTAACAATACATTTTGTCCTTTTAAATTTTATTTCCTGATTCCACTAGGCATCAACCTTACAGCACTGAGTTTTCCTGTCCAATCAAAAACTGAGGGGGGACTCTTACTCCAATCACAGAGGCTGCTTTTGTCCCCAGGATCAGTGAGAATTCCAATTGCTGACCAAGGACGAGGGGCACTGAGGAGAGTGTCCATGAAATGAAAGAGGAGAAATAGAGGAACCTAACTTCCAATGATAGAGGAGAAGTTAGAGAAGTTAACTCCTATAGGCCATCAAAATGTTAGAGTTTGACTGGTGACATAGGCTATTAACTCACAGAAGAGATACACAGAGGGAGTATATTATTTATTTATTTATTTTTATTATATTTTATTGATTTTTTACAGAGAAGAAGAGAGAGGAATAGAGAGTTAGAAACATCGATGAGAGAGAAACATCGATCAGCTGCCTCCTACACATCTTCCACTGGGGACGTGCCTGCAACCAAGGCACATGCCCTTGACCGGAATTGAACCTGGGGCCTTTCAGTCCCCAGGCCCACACTCCATCCATGAGCCAAACCAGTTAGGGCAGAGAGGGAGTATATTTTGCTTTCCAAGAGAGGAAATGGCCAGTACATTGCTAGTCAAAACAGGGCAGGGTGTAAATTGTGGCCTGCTCTTTTAAATAGAGGCTGTTGCTAAATTGCAAGGAAGGGAGGGGAATTCTGTTGAAGTTGAGCAGATATCTCGGGTTGTCTTGAAAAGTTACAGTTTGTAGTCTTATCAATATTATCCTAATTGTGGTGTGTGTTACCTCTGAGTTGTAGAAGCAGAAGGTTGGAGGGAAATGTAAACTTGAGAGTAGCTTATCCCACAGTTTGAATAGAGGAGCCAACAATGTTTGGATTTAAATTGTGCAAGACCACAGTTAAGAAAAAGAGAGGCTCCTTTACTCTCCTTACAATCCCCTTCAAACTGAAAATTATTAGAATTCTAAAGATTGTCTGAATTTATAGAAGTACTGGCAAGAAAAATCAAGAGTAACAAAAATTAATTATGGGGCTGAATGAACTAAAAATAATTATAGTTTTTATAATTTTTGTTGAAAGTTTTGCTGACTTTTGATCTTTTTGTTTTTCAAAAATAAGGAAGCATTTCAAAGCAATGTGGTAAATTACATATTTTTCTTCTTACCTTATCCCTCCAGAATTTAGCAATTCTTAACTTCTAGAGTGCTGTGGAGTGCGATCCCGCTCCACCTGTCTTTCCCCAAAAGTGCCTGGAGTGCTATTGCTGTCCTCCTGCAATGTCACTATTAGATGCTAGTAGCTCACTCTGTATTGACAAATGGCACCTAAGTGCAGATTACTTATGATGCCGAATGTTTGTAGTTCTAAAATTGACCACTAGCATTTATCTGCCTAATTTTCATAATTTTTTTTCCCTAAACTGCTGTAAAATCAGCAAAAATGCCTTGGCAATTTTAGCATAGTTCCTAGGATATTGGTTGGCACTCAAAGGGTTAATGAGTGAGTCATGGCAAATACACTTCTTTGCATGAATTCAGTAAGACCAGTTTCCTGTTTGGTTATATTAACCAAGACTTTGACTGAAAGATCATGTCTGAGAGAGACATGCCTGGCTCTAGATGTCACCAGAAAGCTTTAAGAAGCCAATAAGAGCTTTTGGGTTAAGCCTGGTACCTTACTTGATCATGTAATTCATGGTAGTCTTTCCAGGTAAGGAACAAAGGTTACTTTCCTGAGAGATGGTAAGGAAGGAGCCACAAGACATTCTGAGAAGCTTAAGAACAAGTGGAATTCACTTAAGTCTACAGGTATTGCAGGCAAACCTGATTGCAGCTAAGTGGATCAGCTTCTTTGCCCTGGGGGAGCTAATCAAAGCTCAGTCATGAGATTACGGCAAAGAAAATTATAAAAAGCCTGTGTGATCAATTGCTTTTTAAAATGTGTTCATCCAAACAATCAGGCCAAATTTAAACTAATTTGGTCCTAATTTGGTCCTAAAAGTGAGGGTGACTTAGGGGGAAAATTTGTGTTTCAATAGACACTATAATTCTCCCACCAAACCATGTGTCCCAATTATTGTTTTTCTAGCTTTGGCCCCAATAATACTAATATTTATAACATAATTTGTCTCCACCAAGTTATAAGCCCTACTGCTACTGAGGGAATACCAATTCTAGATACTATCACCACCTGCTTCTGTTCCCAGGCCTCATTGTTCCTCTGACAGAGAGCAAGGATTTTTGTCTCTGAAGAAAAACTTTGTGTTTCCTCAGTATGAAGCAGTTACAAAATAGACTCTGTGCCCCTTTTCTCTAAAATAATTCAGAGCCAGAATCCTTGAGAGGGGATTTGGTAGGCAGTTAGATAGACATGAGCAGAACAAGGTTGATGGGCCAAGTTTGCTACATTCTTTCAAAGCAGGAGATAGAGTTCTACTCAAAACATGGAAAACTGGATCACCAGATAATCAGCTGGAGGAAAAATGGGTGGGATCCTGGGAGATGCTTCTCACCACTCCAACTGCTCTGTAGCTGTAGGGGTAAAGCCCTGGATTCATCACACCAGAGTGGTAGGGAGTCAGAGGGGAAGAATGGGTGACTGAACCAAAGGAACACCTCAAGGTCATCTTTTGAGGGCAGCTATAATTGGAATTGACCACTGCTGATCTGGCTGAAGGAGAACTAATTCCATTCAGAAGAAATAAAAATATTTGGATGTATTTAGGAAAAAAATGTTCTTAATAGCTCTGACTTTTGCCTTTCAGGAGGAACCTATGTAGAACAGACCTTTACATCTCGCCTAGTAGGAATTGGGAACACTTATTGCTAATATACAGAACTAGTAGCCCTGTGCATGAAATTCTTGCACAGGGGTGCGGCGGGGAAAGGGGCCCCTCAGTCTGGCCTGCACCCTCTCTAATATGAGACTCCTCAGGGAATGTCCAACTGCCTGTTTGTGCCCACACTTTTAACAGATAACAACAGCGCCATTGTTGTTTCTTTCTTATGCTTAAAACCATTGGAATTAGTAGGTATTCAAAGTGTGTGTACATTTTGGGGGGACACCCTGTATATCTCTAGTCAGCGGTGAAAGAAACCAACAGCAGATTTGGAACCCTCAGACAGGGAACCTCGCTCACTCCCCACATGTCTCCCCATTTCAATTTCCACCTTGGTGGGCAGCAGGAAAATCAACGTTTTCTCTTATTAATTTGGAAAAGCACGTCCTGTCACCCGCTGCCTGAAGGAGTGCACTAGGCCCCAAGCAAACGAGGCTCAATCAGGGCAGCCTTCGCTCATGGGTGCTGGCATCCAAAGTGCACATTCCTTCTCTACAGTCGCCCCGGTTAACCCACTGTTTCACTGAGAGGATGGAGTTCCTCTCAGCCTCTGGGTTCTTGATCTTGAATGCTGACCCAAGGCACCTCAGCGAGGGCTGCCCGCACCCACCAGGTATGTCTCTCCGCATCTGTTCCCGCCTCAGCACCTGCATTAACCTCCTAGAGGTGATCTCGTAGCTGCACTGGCCTCCGTGGGAACAGGGCATCATCACTCCGCCCTCTCACTGTCATCTCACAGGCTCCCACCCTCAGCACCCAGAACACCTAGACACTCCCCAAAGGATGGGAATGCATCAGAGGGGATATGTGCACATCCTGTGGGGGTGTTAGGATTGCCAGGTTGATGGGAGTGCGGTGGAGAAGCGGGGGGAACTTGTGCATGCCTTGGTTTGCAACTGTTGCAGGTGCGGGAGGGTGGCTGTGCTGGGAAATGTTCACACGCCAGGGAGGGTGTGCACACCAGAGGCCTCTGACTTTGCAGATCTGCAAACCCCCATGGTGCGGCCAGGAGGACGTCAGTCTGGCCCGCCATGGTGGCTGTCCCTGCGATCCTGCACCTTCTGGGCCAGGAGGCGGATCTTGCACAGCCACTCCTGAGTGCTGATGGCCTGCAGGTGCTACTTCAGCTCAGCCTGCAGGCTCCACTTGTCGTGCTCACAGCTGTCACCACCGCCAAGTGGGGAGTACAGACCGCCCTCCACCGGCCTGCCTCCCCTGTCCAGAGGCTCTCTGTGCTGCTCACCTGCCCAGAGTGACTGGGGCTGGGCAGAAGCCAGGCCTCCTGCCCTGCCCAACTCTGGCCGATCTGCCCCTTTACGAGCTGCTGCCCCACCAGGAAGGGTCACGGATCCGGGTCCCGGGACCATGGACAGCCTTCCGTGCTCCCCCCCTGCCCGGCAGGGTCATGGATCTGGTCCCAGACCACAGACAGCCTTGCCCGCTGCCGCCTGTCTTCAGTATGCAAATTAGCTGCCATCTTGTTGCTACAGGGTGGGGGTCCCCACTGGGGTGCCTGGCCAGTCTGGGTGAGGGGATGAGGGCCATTTTTTAGGCTGGCAGGTGACTGAAGCTCCCAACCTCTCCTTTTTTCTTTTACTCTGGGATTTATTTACTTTCTATGGCCGTCACTGGAGCTGAGAGCTGGCTTCAGCTCTGAGGCTCGGCTCCAGCTCTGAGACCTTGGCTGCTGAAAACAGGGATCTGGGTTTGTTCTATAATTGAAACAATGTTGCGGTCCTGCTGGCTGAAGCCAGGCTGGCTGAAAGCAGGTTTCTGGGGATTGTTTAGCTTCTATACTTGCAACATTGTTTCTTAGAGTTGCAGCTCAGAGGCTGGCAGCGGCAGGCAGGGAACCTTGGCTTTCTCCATAACTGGAGCAAGCAAACCTCCTGTTCGCTTCAGCTTCCTGGCTGCCGGCTGCCATCTTGGTTGGCAGTTAATTTGCATATCGCCCTGATTAGCCAATGGGAAGCATGTCGGAGGTACTGATAATTACCATGTTTGTCTATTATTAGATAGGATTATACTCATTCTATGCATTTGGGGAATAAAGTCACATATGGGGACCTTTATGTGTTGGAACCCACTATCTGGGAAAAGGATGCAAGAATGCAACCTTCTATAAAGATTGCTGCAGTAGCTTGCTGAGGCAAATGTCTGAATTTCTGGTGTTCTGTTTGTCTTTCAGTACCTAATTACTACAATATAAACCCTTTTGATAATTTAACCATCCCTTATAGTAATGGACATACTAAGGTGATGGTTGGTTTCTGAAAACTGGGAGACCCTTGTTCCTTAAGATAGACTGACTATCTTTATGCCTCAGAAAAATCATTATCCACACCAAGGCTATAGCACCAGACTGCAGTGATGATTTTCATCTATGGAGCTCTGCTGAATGTATTTCTTTAACCATTTTTGTTGTGTTAGTAATGGTAGGATCCATTTAGTAGAAGTGACCTGACTGGCTTATAGTATGGTAAAAGCCCTGAATGCCACTTCCAGGGCTATACATGGGGTAAATCAAGAGCTGAGCCAGGTCAGGGAAGCAGTTCTAGAGAATCAGGTTTCATTTTTCTTGTTTATTTTTATAGTTTGATTGCTTGCTATTGTATTCAATATCTTCCTCTTTTAGATCCTACATTCACTGTGTTGCATCCCTGTAACTGCTTTCAAGGCAGAAGCAAATGCAATCCAGCAGGATGAGACTTTTCACCTAAAACAAATCTGATAAATATATAATTATAGAAATGGTGGTGGGGAATGTTGGAGGCAGAAATAGGATAATGAGGACTAGCTATAATTATAAGAAATATTAATCATGCTCTGTTACCATAATAGTTCTGTTCTGATTAGAGAAAGTGCATTCTAACCTGCCTGAGAGTTGTGTGCTCTGGACATAGGAGTTAAGCTTGGGATGCATTCCATTCTCCTTTTCCAATAACTGCCTATTATCATGGAAAGGTTAACAACCTTGTTGCTGAAATAATTTGGTTCCAGAGGTACCTATCCTTTGCAACCCCCAGCCTGCACTGCCTATAACAAATAAACATTATACCTTGCCTACTTCCCCATGCCTGCAACTTCTACTTTCCCATGTATTCTTTTTCCTTCTACCCAACATTAGCAGCTGACTTACTGGGGGCATAGGGTATAGAGCAGTGGATGACCGGCTGTTCTCCCATACTGCCAACCATTAGAATAGACACTGATATATGTTTTTGCTTAATTGGCTCAAGAAGTAACAAGCAGTCTGGACCTATTTGTTGTGCTGTTTCAGTGTCTCCAAATCAGATGGTAGAAATACCCAAAAATTGAGGATGGCTGAGGCTTCCTACTGCTACCACTAACCATCTGACTCTTAAGGCAGAAGAGTATTAGGTACCCCTTGACATGATAGGTAAGCCCATTACATGTTTATTAGACATGAGGCTGCTTACTCATGTCTGACTCACTCATTAGGGCCTTTTTTTTTGCAATATGTTTCTGATCAATGGGTAAAAGGGCATTCTCAATGCTACCTTTCAGTCAGTCCTTCATCTGCAGTCTCAGAAGTCTCATGTTTAGTCAGGCTGTTCATGTAGTTCCATGGTCCACTCCCTTATTAAGGAAGGAAATCTAGTTTAGTATAGGAATTACTATAACCCTAAGAACATTAGCCATAGAAAACAATAAACCTTTCTTGTTTACCAATCTACCTTGTAAACCTAAACCAATAAGTTAATAATATTCTAGAATGTGTTACCCAAGTCAACCCTGAGGTATAGAAAATTGGAATATCAGACAGAATAATGAACATACATCCTATCAAAATATTCCTAAAACCAAGGGTTCCTTACCCTAACAGCAGATAACACACTCTCAAACCTGAGGCTACAAAAGAAGCCAAACTTCTCATTGAAAGATATTTAAAACATGGACTCTCAGGCTCTGCCAGTCTCCATGCAATACTCCTATTCTCCCAATACACAAGCTAAATGGAGAATACTGGTTTGTACCAGGACAGAAAATTAGGCTATAATTTTAGTAGATCCTATAGTTCCAAACACCAACACGATCCTAATTCAAATTCCAGGAGAAGCCAACTATTTAAATGTGTTATATTTAAAAGATGTCTTTTTCTCTATCCTCCTTCATCCTGGCTCCTGGTCCTTGTTTGTATTTGAATGGAGTAAACTCCAAACTAAAGAAACTTACCAGTAGGCTTGGAATGTGCTTTCTTGGGGCTTCAAGAACATTCTCCATTTGTTTGGAAATGCTATAGCAAAAAATTAAGAGAAGTCAATTAACTAAGTGAGCCTTTCTACAATATATATTTATAGCACAGAAGACTCAGATAAAAATTTCATCTTAAACTTCCTTACAGAGAGAAAATATAAAATATCTCCCCAAAAGACCCAAATCACTGCCCAGTAGGTCCAATACCTAAGCTACCTGCTTACTGCAGAAGTTTGGACCCTGTTACCACCACCAAAACAAGCCATATTCAATCTCAGATTCTAACGAAGTAAATGACAGTTTGGAGGATTTTTAGAAATAGCTCAATTTTGCCACCTATGGATACCAGGTCTGGAGCTAATTAATAAACTTAATATGAGACTTTAAAAAGAAACAACAAAGGACCCATAGACTATATCCCTGAATGCCTCTGTGCCTTCAAGAAATTAAAAATCAAACTAAGTAGGACTTAAGACTGTCAAATTCAGAAAAACAATAACCCATTTACAATATACGTAGCAAAGAGACAAGGAATAGCACTTAAGAGTCCTCATGCAGGCAATAGGTCTGACTCCAAGACAAGTAGCTTGCTATTCGAAATATCTAGATACTATTGTATCCATCTGAGAACATTGTTTACAAGCCATAACAACCACTGCTCTCCTAGAAGGAGAGGCCAATAATCTTACCCAAGGCAGCCATTAGAAAAACTAACAATCATTAAGTACAAGTTGTGTTTAAAATAAAAGGATATCAGGAGTTGGTTGTAGCATCATCCTGTGCTCCAAAAGGTTGCAGGTTTGATTCCCAATTAGGGCATATGCTTAGGTTGTAGCTTTGTTCTCAGATCTGGACACATTTGAGAGGCAACCAATTGATATTTCTCTTTCTTCCCTTCCCTCCTCCTCTCTCTCACAAACCAATAAACATAGCCTCAAGTGAGGAGAAAATAAATAAGTAAAGGCATAGCAATTGCTCATAGGTGGAGGGTTAAATATATATCAGGCTTTCCTCCTGGACTTGCCTGGATTAACGGAAAATATTTTTCAAACTCTCATTCCGGACACCCTCCTACCAATAAACACTGAAACACAGGTCACACAATCATATAAACTATTGCACCCTCTCACAATCCGGGACCACTGGCTCCTAACCACTCTGCCTGCCTGCCTGATCACTCCTTATCACTTGCCTGCCTACCTGATTACCCCTAACCACCTCTGTCTTGGCCCCTGCCACGGGGCTTCATCCAGAAGGACATCTGGAAGGTCATTCAGCTCTGGTCTAATTAGAATATTATGCTTTTACCTCAAATCTTTAAGTGGAAATATATTAAAATACTCAGTGTTGCTTGGTGGTTGAGCATCAACCTATGAACCAGAAGGTCATGGCTCAATTCCTGGTCAAGACACATGCCCAGGTTGTGGGCTCAATTTCCAGTGTTGGGCATGTAGAAGGCAGCTGATCAATTATTCTCTCATTATTGATGTTTCTCTCTCTTCTCTCCCTTCCTCTCTGAAATAAAAAATATGTATTTTTTAAAATGTTCCATGATGACACCCACTTGTGGAGAGATATTCTGGCCACCCATGTCTCCCAGCTGTTTTTGATTTAATGCATTCATAAAACTGTAAAGGAAGTGTGGGAACCATGCCAGAGTACACTGGATGGCCAATTGGAGTGTGGAAGCCTTGTTCAGAATACACAGGATGTGATGTCCAAAGCTACTCTGAGTGTGGAAATCTTAAAGTATTCAAGTCTAAGACATTATATCCAGGTACAAGGACAGCGCAATCTCATGGTACACTGTGCAAGAATGTCCTTCTATAACCCAAATGATTGATGTCACTATTTGGCAGAAAGCCTCTTTTTGTCTAAGTAGTATTGAACTATGTTACTAAGGGTACTGAGGCTGTGAGCTCAGAGGCAGCTACTATGAAAGGCTATGGATCCAGAGGCAGTGTGTAGCTGCTCAGATAATGGCTGTGGGGACAGAAGCTTCTGCTGCTTTGTGGGAAAGATGATTGTTAACTACCTGGTATGTGGATACATACTGTGTGGGACTTTACTTTGGGGAACTGCTTTGTCTAATGGCTTCTTGTTAGCAATGGCTTTACAATAAAGACTCTCTTATATACCCACAGCTTCTCATGGCATCTCTGTCTATTACTCGGCATCCTAGAAGGTCCAGACTCTGGCAGAGGGGCTCAGACCCAATAGTTAGTGTAGTAGGGTAGGGCAGAACCTGTGATACTACACTTGGACCAGTTGTCAGGATGGAGCAGTGAGTGCTTCCAACACTTGACGCAGTAAACAGGGTTCGAGAAGGAACTTGCTCTCATGATTAGTGCTATGAGCAGGATTTAGGAGTAAGTACTCTAAGAATCAGAATTTGCTCCAACAGGTAGTAACCCAAAGGTGTGTATTGTGCTTCAAATATCCCCCAAAGACACCTCCATTTCCTTCCTTTTTAATGCCAATACAACAAAAGGGCGCATATCGTGGAAAGGATTGACAAACTGATCTTATTAAGATGCCTCCTAAAGCTGCATTTAAATACATACTATTATAGTAGACACTTTAACCATATTGAAGCCTTTCCTACCAGAATAGGAAAAACTACTGAGGTAGTCAAGTTTTTACTAAAACAAATCTTACCTTGGTTTGGACTACCAAGAAGCTTACAAAGTGACAATGCACCCTCTTTTGTAGCCAAAATTACACAAGAGATGGGCTTAAGCTTTAGGAATTGACACACTCATCAGGGAGACCTCAATATTCAGGTAAGGAAGGAAAGCTAATCGAACCTTGAAAAGGACTCTGGCCAAGCTATGCCAGAAAACCTTAGAGTCCTGTGTGTCTATGTTACCCATATGCCTCATGAAAATGAGAGCTATACCTACAGAAAAAGTATTAGTGAGCCCTTTTGAACACATCTATGGCAGGTCATTTCTGAAGTTTAATCTGCTAAAGGACTGATGTAAAAAAAATAAGTAGAAATGGAGGAAGACAGGCATAAAAATGCAACAAATAATTACCTATCAATAAGAACCTTAAACGTAATGAATTAAAGGCTCCAATCAAAAGAGTTAGGGTAGCTGAATGGATAAGAAAACAGGACCCATATATATGCAGTCTACAAGAGACCCATCTCAGAACAAAGAACTCGCACACTGAAAGTGAAGAGATGGAATGAAATTTATCAGAAAAATGGAAATAAAAAAAGCAACACGCATATCTGACAAAATGGACTTCAAAGTGAAGGCTACAAGAAGAAATAAGGAAGGCCACTTCATACTGATAAAGGGATTTATACAACAAGAGGATATAATGCTGATAAACATATATGTACCAAATACAGGAGCATCTAAATACATAAAAACACTTCTGGAGGATATCAAGGGAGAGATTGATAGCAATATAATCATAGTAGGGACTATAATTCCTCATTGACACCACAGGATAGATCTTCTAGATAAAAAAACCAACAAGGAAACAGAGATCCTGAACAGCACACCAGATCAGATAGAATTAATTGATATTTTCAGAACATTTTACCCCAAAGGTACAGAAAATACATTCTTCTAAATTTCACACTTGACATTTTTAAAGATAGACCACATGTTAGGACTCAAACTAAATCTATACAAGTTCAAAAAGATTGAAATCTTGATTTGATTATTAATTAATAACTTCCATTAATTCTACACCATAATGGCATAAAATAAGAAAACAGATAGAAACAATAAAAACCCTCAAAACCATTCACACACATGGAGTCTAAATAACATGTTATTAAACATGCAGATTTTACTAAGATAACATGCTAAAAATGGATCAACAAAGAGATCAAGAATAAAATAAACACATCCTGGAAACAAATGAAAATGAACACACAGCAATCCAAAATCAATGGGACACAGTGAAAGCAGTCATGAGAAGGAACTTCATAGCACTATAAGCATACCTCAAAACAAGAAAAACTAGTAATAACAACAAGACTGTGCACAAAGCCCACAAGGGGGTGCACCAAGAGTGTCCACCTCAGGTAACTGGGGAGGCTGAGCCACTGGGCCCTATAGGAAACCTAACATACAAAGCCACTCTACCAACACAGGAAGCAGCCAAAATGCAGAGACAAAGAAACAGGTCACAAATGACAGAAATGGAGGAAAGCAAACTACTACATATAGAGTTCAAAACCAAACTTAAAAGGTTTTTCAAGAATTTTCTAGAAACTGCCAATAAACTTAGTGAGACCCTCAAGAAATCTAGTAAGACCCTCAAGGATATGAACAAGGACCAACTAGAAATTAAGAATACACTGACTGAAATAAAGAATATTTATACAGAGTTCCAACAGCAGACTAGAGGATCATAAGAATCAAGTCAAAGATTTGAAATACAAAGAAGCAAAAAACACCCAGCCAGAAAAACAAAAAAGCAAAAGGATTCCAAAAATACGAAGATAGTGTAAGGAGCCTCTGGGACAGCCTCAAGCGTACCAACATCCGAATTATGGGGGTGCCAGAAGATGAAAGACAGCAAGACATTGAAAACCTATTTGAAGAAATAATGTTGTAAAACTTCCCCTACCTGGTGATAGAAATAGACTTACAAGTCCTGGAAGCACAGAGAACCCCAAACAAAAGGAATCCAAAGAGGACCACACCAAGACACATCATAATTAAAATGCCAAGAGCAAAAGACAAATAGAAAATCTTAAAAGCAGCAAGAGAAAAAAAGTCAGATACCTACAAGGGAGTACCCATATGACTGTCAGCTGATTTCTCAACAGAAACCATGCAGGCCAGAAGAGAGTGTCAAGAAATATTCAAAGTGATGAATAGAAAGAACCTACAACCAAGATTACTTTACCCAGCAAAGCTATCATTCAGAATTGAAGGTCAGATAAAGAGCTTCACAGATAAGGAAAAGCTAAAGGAGTTCATCACCACCAAAGCAGTATTATGCTAAAGAGGAAATGCTAAAGAGGAAGAAGAAGAAAAAGGTAAAGATACAAATTATGAACAACAAATACACATCTATCAACAAGTGAATCTAAAAATAAGTGAATACATAATCTGATGAACAGAATAAACTGGTGAATATAATAGAATCAGGGGCATAGAAGGGAAGTAGACTGACTATTCTGGCTGTGGGGGGGAATGGCTGTGGGGGGTGCAGGAAGAGACTGGACAAAAATCGAACACCTATGGATGAGGATGGGGAGTGGGGTGTTTAAGGGCAGAGGGTGGGGTGGGAACTGGGTGGAGGGGAACTATGGGGGGAAAAATAGGAGCAATTGTAATAATTTGAACAATAAAGTTTTAAAAAAGAAAAGAAAAAGTATGTCGCATAAAAGAAGCAAAAAAAAAGAAAAAAGAGAAAAACTATTAATAAGATATCTAACACTACAACTTAATGACTTATAAAGTGAGTAACAAGAAAAGCCCAGAGCAAATAGAAGGAAGTAAATAATAAAGATCAGAGCAGAAATAAATGATATAAAGACAAAAAGAAAAACAATACAAAAAATCAATAAAACCAAGAGCTTGTTCTTTGAAAAGATAAATAAGATTGAAGAACTTTAGCCACACTCATCAAGAAACAGAGAGAATCCAAATAAACAAAATCAGAAATGAAAGAGGTGAAGTAACAACTGACCTCACAGAGATTGTACAATATGGACAAAAAGGACATATTCCTAGAAAAATAATATCTTCCCAAACTCAGATCATGCAGAATCAGAAAACCTGAATTAGCTGAAAGCTGATGAAATTGAAGCAGTAATAATAATTTAAAAAAAAACTCCCAGAAAACAAAAGCCCTGAACCAGATGGCTTCACAGGGGAGTCTTACTAAACATTGAAAGAACAACTAAAACTTATCCTCCTTAAAAAATATTTTATTCCAAAAAATTCAAGAGGAAGGAACACTTCCATGCTCTTTCTATGAAGCCAGCATTATCCTAATTCCAAATCCAAATACAGATGCTACAAAGAAAGAGAATTACAGGCCAATAGCCCTCATGAACATAGATGCTGAAATCCCCAACAAAATCTTAGCAAATTGGATCCAGCAGTACATTGGAAAGATCATACACCATGAACAAGTGGGATTTATTCTGGGGATGCAAGGCGGGTATAATATTCGCAATTCAATAAATGTGATACATCACATAAATAGCTGGCAAGACAAAAATCACATGATCATATCAATTGATGCAGATAAAGCATTAAAAAAAACCCAACATTTTTGATTAAAACTCTCAGCAAACTGGGAGTAAAGAGGTCATACCTCAACATAATAAAAGCCATATATGATAAATCTCATCTACATTAATAAAAGAGAAACATGCAAATTTGTGTCACTCCACTATGCCCACCAGCCAATCGGATGAGTATACAAGTTAACCCAACAAAGATGGCAGTTAATTTGCATACGTTGGCACCCAGTGGCCTGGGTCCTGGGGACATCATTGGCACCCAAGTCACTCTGAGGTAGGCCCTGTGTGGGCCCTGAGCAGCTTAGGAAGGGCCTGAGACAGGGGGCTCCTGGGCATGGCAAAGCCTGCAATCAAAGCTATGGGGAGAGGGGAGGCTCTGCCGAGGCCTCAAGCCTGGGCCAGAGGCTTTAGGCCTGGGCAGGGTAGAAGTTGGCAATCAAAGGAAGCTGGGGGTCCCCTGACCAGGCCTAAAGCCTGGCCACAGGATTTCGGCCTGGGCAGAGGTGGAGCTGGCAATTGAAGGGAGATGAGGGGCTCCTGTCCAGGCCCGAGGCTTTAGGCCTGGGCAGGGGTGGAGCCAGCAATCAGAGGGAGCTGTGGGGGGCCCTGCTCAGGCCTGAAGCATCGGCCAGAGGCGTTAGGCCTGGGCAGGGGGCCAAGTGGGCGATGGGTGTGAATACAGAGAAAACACCTTTTCTGACCACTCATTGGTTAAGCTCCCTGTATGCCACTGCTAATATTCTTAGTAACTTGGGTAATAAGAATCCAAGAAGGTGACCTAGGATTTTCCCCCCAAACTCCTGGAGAAAAAAATGAAGGTCCACTGCTGGAGGGCTAAGAAATGTCATATCCTGCCCTAGCCCATTTGACTCAGTGGAAAATACCTCAGCCTGCCAACCGCAGGGTTTGGGTTCAATTCTGACTGAGGGCATGTGCCTAGGTTGCAGGCTCCTCCTTGGCTTGGGCCCAGGTC
This sequence comes from Myotis pilosus, assembly GCA_036010255.1. Taxonomy (NCBI): domain Eukaryota; kingdom Metazoa; phylum Chordata; class Mammalia; order Chiroptera; family Vespertilionidae; genus Myotis; species Myotis pilosus. The sequence continues at coordinate 990,322 of JASKON010000044.1, forward strand.
AGGGCTTATGCAGGAGGCAACCAATCAAAGTGTTCCTCTCACTTTGATGTTTCTCTCTGTCTTTCCCTTTCTCTTCCACATTCTCTAAAAATCAATGGAAACATATCCTCAGGTAAGGATAAAAAAAGAAAGAAAGAAATGTCATATGAAAGACACATCTTGAAAATGCCTAAAGAAAGTTGGCATTTTTTCATGTTGAAGGGCCTGGAGGCCAGGTTGATGAAAAAACCTTGGTGGCTGAGGTGAATGGCAGTGGCTGCAGCAGCGGGGTGATGAGGTTGTTGCCTTCGCCTTATCAGGTCGGTTGCCTCCCACAAAGGGAAACCAGACTGCAGCTTAGGCCCGCTCCTCAAGGGGAGCAGGGAGCGGGCCTAAGCCGTCAATAGGACATCCCTTGAGGGCTCCTGGTATGTGGGAGGGGGCAGGCTAGGCTGAGGGACCGCCCCCTCCCCCAATGCACAAATTTTGTGCACCAGACCCTAGAATATGATAAACAGCCAACATCATACTCAATTGGCAATAATTAAAACCATTTCCCAAAGAACAGAAACAAGACAGGGAGGCCCTCTTTCACCACTTTTGTTCAACATAGTACTGTAAGTTCTAGCCATAGCCATATTAATCCTATAAAATAAAGAAGAAATATGCAAATTGACCACTCCAACACACAAGGTGGCACCCCCCATATGGACACAAGATAGCCACTACAAGATGGTCAGTAGGGGAGGACAGTTGTGGGTGATCAGGCCAGCAGGGGAGAGCAGTTGGGAGTGACTGTGCTGGCAGAGGAGGAAAGTTGGGGTCAACCAGGCCTGTAGTGGAGGGCAGTTTAGGGGTGACCAGGTTGGCAGGGGAGGGCAGTTAGGGGCAATAAGGCCACCAGGGGAGGGCAGTTAGGGGCAACCAGCCTGGCAAGGCAGAGTAGCTAGGGGTGACCGGGCCAGAAGGGGAGGGCAGTTGGTGGTGACCAGGCCAGTAGGGGAGGGCAGTTAGGAGCAATTGGGCTGGCAGGGGAGCAGTTAGGCATCAATCAGGCTGGCAGGAAGGGATTAGGGTGTGATCAGGCTGTCAGGCAGAAGTGGTTAGGGGCAATCAAGCAGGCAGGCAGGTGAGCAGTTGGGAGCCAGCAGTCCTGGATTGTGAGAGAGATGTCTGACTACTTGTTTAGGCCTGATCCCACTGGGATCCCAGATGGGAGAGGATGCAGGCTGGGCTGAGTGACAACACTCCCCCTCCCACCTCCATGCATGAATTTTGTGCACTGAGCGTCTAGTAAGAAATAAAAGGCATCCATATTGGAAAAGAGGAAGAAAAACTCTCATTATTTGCAGATGACATAATATTGTACATAGAAAACCATAAAGAACATACAAAAAAACTACTAAATTTAATAAAGGAATTTGGCAATGTAGCAGGGTGTACAAAATTAACACCCAGAAACCCAAGTCAATTTTATACAACTAGAGGCCTGGTGCACAAAATTCTTACATGGTGCAGTCCCTAGGCCTGGCTAGTGATTGAAGCATGAGCGTCTGGCATGGAAGGGCAGGTCCCAACTGACCGCTGGACCCTGAGAAGCATCTGGAGACCCGGAGCCCTATGCTCCCCCCTCCACCTGAGTCATGGCACCCAAGTCCCCATGAAGAGATGCTGTAAGCGCAAAGAAACCCCTCAGTCTGGGGCGCAATGTGGGCCTTTTGGACATGTGTCATGATCAGGAATTGAACCTTGACCTCCTGGTCCATAGGTCGATGCTCAATCACTGAGTCATATGGGCTGAGCAGTAAAGCTGTTTTTTTAGAAAAAGATGATGGATCTGATAGAGTTGAGGCCACTGCTTTCAGCAACTGAGCAATGACGGAATTTTTGCGTTGAGGTGCTTCCAAGTGTCAGAGTCTGCAGGATGTGAGGCCTTTCTCAAAATGTGGTTCAACTCTCCAGATCAAGATGCTCCAATCTCACTCCTGGAGCATGTGAACCTGGCTGTCAGCATTCCTATAAGCAAGCAGCTGAAGGGAAAGGGGGCTTCACCAGTCAGCATGCAGACTTTTACTTAATCCCATTGTGTTCAAGCCATCTCCTCACTCCACCTTTTAGGTGCCTCTCACTTCTATTAATATTTATAGGTCCCCTTCCTTCCTTCCTTCCTTCCTTCCTTCCTTCCTTCCTTTATTTATTTCTATATTTTTTAAATTGTTTTATTGATTAAAGTATTACAAAGAGTATTACATATGTCTCCTTTTTTTCCCTGCCCTTGACAATCCCCAGGCCTCCCTTACCCCCCAGTTTCTTATGTCCATTGGTTATGCTTATATGCATGCATAAAAGTCCTTCAGTTGATCTCTCACCCTCTCCTCCTGTCCGCCAACCCCCCCACCCAACCTTCCCACTGTAGTTTGAGAGTCTTTTCGAGGCTGCTATGCCTCTGTGTCTAATTTTGTTCATCCTATCTAATAAAAGAGAAATATTGTAATTAGCTGTACATCCGCTACCCTTCCCATTGGCTAATCAGGGTGATATGCAAATTAACTGCCAGCCAAGATGGCGGCCAGCAGCCAGGCAGCTGAGAACAGGAGGCTTGGTTGCCCCAGCGATGGAGGAAGCCAAGGTTCCCACCTGGGGCTGCAAGGTTCTGAGCTCCTGAAGCAACAACTCCAAAAGATACAATGTTTCAATTATAGAAGCTATAAGATGGCAGTTAATTTGCATACTCAGGCTCCAAGCAAAGCCAAACAGCCCTGAAGCCGTAGAGTAGAGAGGCCTCCTGCCCCGGGATCAGTGGAGCCACGAGGCCTCAGGGCTCTGGGATTAGTGGAGCCGAGAGGCCTCCGGGTCCTGGGATCAGCGGAGCTGAGAGGCATACTGGCCCCGGGATCAGCGGAGCCTGATGGTAGCCCTGTGTGTTTATGTACCGTGGGGGTGCAGAGGTCCTGTCCTAGGCAGAGGCCAATGGCAAAACTTCCGACTCCGATAAGCAGCCTGGGGGCTGGAAGGCGGCTCCTCGGACTTCAGTGCTGGAGTCCCACTGCTCCACCAGGAGAGGAGCAGAGAAAGGCCGGAGCCTCCCTCAAGGTGACCCGAAATCCCCACCCACACCAGGCAGGCTGCTGGGACTGTTCATGGAGGACTCACTTCCAAGCCCAGCCGGTGGCCCTGCCGCAGCCATGGCACTCCTGGGTGCAGGCCCTAGTGGGATGCAGGGTGGCAGCGGGGGCGCCTTGAGTCCTGGGCTCCTTGTCTGCCTTCCAAGGCTTCCTCCTGCTTTAGGGCCTCTCCCTCTGCCAGCCTCCTCCTCCCCAGCTCCCAGAGCAGAGGACCCACCAAGGGCGCTCCCTGCTGGACGAGGAGGTGAATGGAGCAGTGGGTACTCCTTGGTGAAGAGTCGCCCTGGGGAGGAGTCCTGACACCTCCATGCCCCACTCCTGGAGTGCTGCCCAGGCCTGAGTGCAGCGTGGAGCCGCGCAGGCCTGGAGGGCACAGGTGGGGGCGGGGCACATGCGCCTGGTGCAGCAGGGTGTACTGGGGAGCCGCCCGCCTTCCAGGGCCTCCTCCTGCTTCAGGGACTCGCCCAGAGAAGCGTACCCACTGAGGGCGTTCCCTGCTGGCCAAGGGAGTGAATGAAGCGGCAGGGACTCCCAGGTAAAGGGTTGCCCTGGGGAGGAGTCCCAACACCTCCAAGACCCGCTCCTGTTCAGCAACATCCCCAAGATCAGGCGTCTGCACCGGGGCTGTGGGGCAGCGTGACGGCGCCGATGGTGGAGAAGGTGCTGTGCATGGGCGTGGGGGGCGGGGGGGGAGTGTGGGCTGCTGCAGCCCGGGACCTCCTCAAAGGCTTCAAGATGTTTGGCTCCCTCTTCAAGCCCTACATCCGGTACTGTATGGAGGAGGAGGGCTGCATGGAGTACATGCGCAGCCTGCTGCGCGACAAAAACCTCTTCCCAAGAAGCACCAGCAGTGCCAGAGGCTGAAGCTGAGCGACATGCTCGCCAAGCCCCACTGGAGGCTCACCAAGTACCTGCTGCTGCTCAAGTCGGTGATGAGGAAGAGGGACGAGCCATGTGCCAAGGAGGCCGTCATCACCATGATCAGCTCGGTGGAGCGCTTCATCCACCACGTGAACGCGTGCATGCAGCAGCGACAGGAGCGGCAGCAGCTGGCCGCCGTGGTGAGCTGCATGGATGCCTACGAGGTGGTGGAGGGTAGCAACAACCAGGTGGACAAGCTCCTGAAGGAATTTCTGTACCTGGACCTGACCACGCCCATCCCAGGTGCCTCCCCAGAGGAGACATGTCAGCTGATGTTGGAGGGCAGCCTGAGGATGAAGGAGGGAAAGGACAGCAAGATGGATGTGTACTGCTTCCTCTTCACGGACCTACTCTTAGTGACCAAGGCAGTGAAGAAGGCTGAGAGGACCAGGGTCATTAGACCACCACTGCTGGTGGACAAGATCGTGTGCCGGGATATGCGGGACCCGCGGGACCCTGGCTCCTTCCTCCTCATCTACCTGAACAAGTTCCACAGCGCCGTGGGGGCCTACACGTTCCAGGCCAGTGGGCAGGCTCTGTGCCAGGGCTCGGTAGCCTCCATTTACAATGCCCAGAACCAGTTGCAGCAGCTGCATGCGTAGGAGCACGCGGGCAGCCAGCGGCAGCACCTACAGAGCCTGGAGGAGGAGGAGGAGCAAGAGGATGAAGAGGAAGATAAGGAGGAAGAGGCGGGTGGGGAGAGTAGTACTTCTGCCACCAGCTTCCCCACCATCCTGTGCAAAAGCAGCAACAGCCTGGACTCCCAGCACTGCGCCTCGGACAGCTCCACGGAGACCCTGGCCGTGGTGGTGCTGGAGCCCGGGGAGACGCTCTCTTCTACTGAGTTTGAGGGCGGCCCCTTCAGCTCCCAATCAGATGAGATGTCCCTCAGTACCACCGCCTCATCTGTCACACTGACCAGCGAGCTGCTGGCCCTGGGCCCCGGGGAGGGCAGCTCCTGCTCCGTGGACTCCGCCTGCAGCACCCTCTCCTCCACCTCCTTGCAAGACTTTGCGACCCCAGCCAATGTGGTGGAGCCAGCGCCCCGGCCCCTAGATTTACCACAGGCCCCTTCACCCCTCCCCCTCCCTTGCCCAGCCTCCGCCTCCCCCCTGTCCAGCTGCTGCCCCGCCTGCCCACCCGCTCAAGTCCAAATCTGAGGCCAGCCTCCTGCAGCTGCTGGCAGGGGCCGCCACCCAGGGGGCGCCACAGCCCCCAGCCGCACCCTGTTGGAACTCTGCTTGGCTGCCACAACCACTGGCGCATCAGGACCACCCTGCTGCTTAACTCCCAGGCCTTGAGCACAGTGTGGAGCCACCATGCCTGGAGGGCGCCGTCCGAGGTGGGCGCATGTGTGCCTGGTGCAGCGGAACTTGCTGGGGAGCCGCCGCCTTCCTGGCCGGGCCTCAGGCCCAGGGCCCAACATGGAAGGGCCACAGTGCGGCCACCAGGCCCTGAAGGCTGCCCTGAAAGTCACACAAAGACAACCTTCTACTGGAGGGCAGGCATGTGGTGCTCTGGGAAGATTCCGGAGGTAGGGAAGGAAGGTCATGGAAGGGAACAATTGCAAGAGGAGATCCCGAAGGTTCTGAAAGCAGAGGACCAGCTCCTTGCAGACCTGAACTCTATGTGGGCCTCTTTATCGGCCCTGGCGGTGGGAGACACAGGAGGAGGTGATGGACCGGGGCTGTGCCCAAGGAAGACTCAGAGGAAGCAGCGTGTGGACAGGGCCAGGTGGAGCAAGCAGGCCCGTGTGGATCCCGCTGGAGCACAGCCAGACAAGACGACCACCAAGTCAGGCCCCAGGGAGAAGTGAGCAGATGCCACTCCACTCGCTGGAGAAGACCAGTAAGCAGAAAACTAAAGAAACCAATTTTACATCATTTCCCAGGTGGAGAACAGTTGGCATGTAAGCCCCTGACCAGTGCCCAGCCTCTCGTCTATCTCACTCTTAGGTACAATGTTCTTTTTTCTCTCTTAACTGCAACTCATTTTTAAACTAGATTGCTTTTAAAAGAAGACTAAATAAAGTTTCCCTTAAGTTATTTAGGCGGTGCTGAGGCTGCTGGGGCTGCTGGGGGCCTGATAGAAGACACAAACATGCAGGGGGGGGGGCGGGGGTGTGTACCCAGCAGCCCCAAGGCCCACCACCTTGGTGCTGGGGCTGCTGGGGCCCTGATCAAAGACCCGCAGCCCCAAGCCCCGCCATCAAGGTGCTGGGGCTGCTGAGGGTATCAGAGACACAAACCCGCAGGCCCGGCACCCAGCAGACCCAAGGCCTTCACGGCAAGGCTAAGGCCTGGAGCGGTAAGAAGCAGCAAGCAGGTGGGCAGTAAGTAGGGAGGGGTCCTGGACTGTGAGAGGCCACATGCTGGGCTAAGGGACCCCCCACCCATCTCCAGTGCACAAACTTCGAGCACCGGGCATCTAGTAAGTTTATAAAGGTCTTAATTATCCATAAATGAGTGAGATCATGTGGTATTTTCCTTCATTGACTGGCTTATTTCACTTAGCATAATGCTCTCCAACTCCATCCATGCTGTTCTAAAAGGTAAGAATTCCTTCCTTTTTGCAGGAGCATAGTATTCCATCCTGTAGATGTACCACCATTTTCTAATCCATTCATCTACTGATGGGCACTTAGGCTGTTTCCACATCTTAGGTATGGTAAATTGTGCTGCTATGAACATAGGGGTGCATATATCCTTTGTGACTGGTGTTTCTGGTTTCTTGGGATATATTCCTAGAAGTGGGATCACGGGGTCAAATGGGAGTTCCATTTTCAGTTTTTGAGCAAACTCTATACTGTCTTCCATAGTGGCTGCACCAGTCTGCATTCCCACCAGCAGTGCACGAGTGTTCCTTTTTCTCCACATCCTCTCCAGCACTTGTCGTTTGTTGATTTGTTGATGATAGCCATTCTGACAGGTGTGAGATGGTACCTCATTGTTGTTTTGATTTGCATCTCTCGGATGATTAGTGACTTTGAGCATGTTTTCATGTCTCTTGGCTTTCTGAATGTCCTCTTTTGAAAAGTGTCTATTTGGGTCCTTTGCACATTTTTTGATTGGATTGTTTATCTTCCTATTGTTAAGTTGTATGAGTTCCCTATAAATGGAGATTAAACCCTTATCAGAGATATCATTGGCAATATGTTCTCCCTTGCAGGGGATTTCTTGTTTCATTGAAGATTTCTTTTGCTGTGCTGAAGCTTTTTATTTTGATGTAGTCCCATTTGTTTATTTTCTCTTTAGTTTCCAATGCCCTAGGAGCTGTATCAGTGAAGAAATTGCTTCAGCATAGATCTGAGATTTTTTTTGCCTTTGGATTCTACTAGTATTTTTATGGTTTCCCATCTTACATTTAAGTCCTTTAACCATTTTGAGTTTATTTTTGTGTATGGTGTGAGTTGGTGGTCTAGTTTCATCTTTTTGCATGTATCTGTCCAATTTTCCCAACACCATTTATTGAAGAGACTGTCTTGACTCAATTGTATGCTCTTGCATCCTTTGTCAAATATTAATTGGGCAAAGTGGTTTGGGTCGATTTCTGGGTTCTCTATTCTATTCCATTGACCCATATGTCTGTTCTTGCGCCAGTACCATGCTGTTTTGAGAACAGTGGCTTTGTAATACAGCTTGATATCTGGTAATGAGATCCCACCTACTTTGTTCTTCTTTCTCAGGATTGCTGAGCTATTGGAGGTCTTTTTTTATTCCAGATGAAATTTGGAGAGTTCTTTCTAGGTCTGTGAAATATTCTGTTGGTTTTTTAATGGAAAGTGCGTTGAATTTATATATTGCTTTGGGTAGTATGGACATTTTGATGATGTTGATTCTACCGATCCATGAAAATGGTATGTTCTTCCATCTGCTTATGTCTTCCTCTATCTCTTTTTTCAATGTCCTGTAGTTTTCTGAGTAGAGGTCTTTTACCTCTTTAGTTTATTCCTAGGTATCTTCATTTTTTTAGTGCGATGGTAAATGGGATTGCTTTTTTAGTCTCACTTTCTGTAAGTTCACTGTTGGTGTACAGAAATGCCATAGATTTATTGGCATGAATTTTATATTCTGCTACGTTGCTGAATTCATGTATTAAGTCTAATAGTTTTTTGATAGAGTCTTTAGGGATTTTTATGTATAATATCATGTCATCTTCAAATAAGGACAGTTTTACTTCTTCTTTTCCAATTTGGATGCCTTTTATTTCTTCTTCTTGTCTGATCGCAATGGCTAATACTTCCAGTACTACGTTGAACAAGAGTGGTGAGAGTGGGCATCCCTGTCTTGTGCCTGTTTTTAGGGGAAATGGTATTAGTTTTTGCCCATTGATTATGATGTTGGCTGTGGATTTGTCATATATGGCTTTTATTATGTTGAGGTATGGTCCTACTCTTCCTACCTTGTAGAGAGTTTTTATCAAGAAATGGTGTTAGATTTTGTGAAATTCTTTTTCTGTATCAATTGATATGACTGTGTTTTTTTTTCTTTCAATTTGTTTATGTGATATATCGCATTTATTGATTTGCTGATATTGTATCAGCCTTGCATCCCTGGGATAAATCCTACTTGGTCATAATGCATGATCTTTCTGATGTACTGCTGGATCCAATTTGATAAGATTTTGTTGAGGATTTTGGCATCTATGTTCATGAGGGATATTGGCCTGTAATTCTCTTTCATTGTGTCGTCTTTATCTGGTTTTGGTGTTAGGGTGATGCTGGCTTCATAGAATGAGCTTGGAAGTGTTCCTTCCTCTTGCATTTTTTGTAGTAGTCTGAGGAGGATAGGTTTTAGTTCTTCCTTGAATGTTTGGTAAAATCCCTCCTGTGAAGCTGTCTGGTCCTGGGCTTTTGTTTGCTGGAAGCTTTTTGATAATTGTTTCAATTTCTCTCATAGTTATTGGCCTGTTGAGATTTTTAGATTCTTCCTGATTGAGTTTTGGTACATTGCAGTTTTCTAGGAATATGTCCATTTCCTCCAGGTTGTCTAGTTTGTTGGAGTAGAGTTGTCGATAGCATTTTTTAACAATCATTTGTATTTCTGTGGGGTCTGTTGTTATTTCGTCCCTATCATTTCTGATTTTGTTTATTTGGGTCCTCTCTCATTGCTTCTTGGTGAGCCTGGCTAGAGGTTCATCAATCTTGTTTATCCTTTCAAAGAACAAACTCTTGTTTTCATTGATTTTCTGTATTGTTTTTTTGGTCTCTATGTCATTTATTTCTGCTCTAATCTTTATTGTCTCTTCCTTCTGCTCACTCTGGGCTTTTCTTGTTGCTCTTTTTCTAGTTCTTTGAGATATAGAGTTATATGATTTACTACCATTTTTTTCTTGTTTTTGGAGATAGTCCTGTAGAGCTATAAATTTCCCTATCAAGACCGCTTTCATTGTGTCCCAAATGTTTTGGATTGTTGTGTTTTCATTGTCATTAGTTTCCTGGATGTTTTTAATTTCTTCTTTGATCTCATTGATAACCCAATCAATATTTAATAACATGCTATTCAGCTTCCAAGTGTTTTAGTATTTTGGGTTGTTTTTTATGTAGTTTATTTCTAATATTATGCCATTTTGGTCTGAGAAGATGCTTGGTATGATTTCAATCTTCTTAAATTTGAGGAGGCTTTGTTTGTGACTCAATATGTGGTCTAATTTTGAAAATGTCCCATGAGTGCTTGAGAAGAACGTACATTCCATGGCTTTGGGGTGAAATGTTCTGAATATGTCAATTAAGTCCATCTGATCAAATGAGTCATTTAGGATTGCTGTTTCTTTGCCGATATTTTGTCTAGACGATTTATCCAGGTGATGTCAGTGGTGTATTAAAGTCCCCTACTACGATTGTATTGTTGATGATCTCTCCCTTGATATCTTCCAGGATTTTTTTTTATCTATTTGGGTGCTCCTGCATTGGGTGTATATGTGTTTATCACGGTTATATCCTCTTGTTGTATTAATGCCTTTAGTATTATGAAGTGGCCTTCCTTATCTTTTATTATGGCCTTTACTTTGAGGTCTATTTTGTCCAATATAAATATTACTACCCACGCTATTTTTTCATTTCCATTTGCCAGAAATATATTTTTCCATCCCTTCAGTTTCAATCTATGTGAGTCCCTTATTCTGAGGTGGGTCTCTTGTACACAGCAAATATATGTGTCATGGTTTTTTATCCATTCAGCCACTCGAAGTCGTTTGGTTGGAGCATTTAGTCCGTTTAAGTTATTATTGAAAGATACTTGTTTGTAGCCATTTCAATTTTTTGTGCCTGTTTTTTTTTTTTTTAGCTTTTTCTTTTTTTCTTTTTCTACCAGTCCCTTTAGCATTTCATGCATTGCTGGCTTGGATAGAGTATTCTTGGATTCATTCCTTTACTTTGCATCACTTTGTAAATTTCTGTCCATTCTTTTCTGGTCTGATGTGTTTCTGTTGAGAAATCATTTGATAATCTAATGGGGGATCTCTTGTATTTGACTTTCCATCTCTCCCTTGCAGCCTTTAAGATTCTCTCTTTGGCCTGAACATTTGCCATGATAATTATGATGTGTCTTGGTGTAGGTCTCTTTGGGTTCACCTTTCTTGGGACTCTCTGTGCTTGTGTGACTTTTTCTTCCCCACCTCAGGGAAGTTTTCTGATATAATTTCTTCAAATAGGTTTTCTAACCCTTGTTCCTCTTTCTGTTGTTCTTGCGACCCTATTACTCATATGTTGTTTCGTTTCATGTTGTCTCATATCTCCCTTAGGCTCTCCTCCTGTCTTTTAATTTTAAAAATGGTTGGGATATTTGTTTTTTAAATAAGTTAGGTTACTGGAGTTCTACATGTTACTGGATTACTTGGGGTAATTTTCTGATTGGAAAAGTAAGAATTATAGTCAGAGGGGAGGACATGTGAATTTTTAAAGAATATATTCAATTTACTTAAGAAGCCGAACCTCTCTTATCACTTGACTTGTTTTGTATGTTTGTTAAACTATATTATCACATAAGCATTGCTGCTATTGGCACAAACAGTGACAGTTGATTTGGGTCATTTGAATGTCCACTGCCTGTTTTAATTTGTATGTTTGTTTTGACTCTGTCATATGCTCAAACTTCAGTGTAAGCCATGAGAACATATTATTTTTGCCTGCTCCCACCTTTACTTTGGAAATATTCTTTTTTACTCAGAGGGACCTTAACTTTGATGTAAGGGATTGTTTCTGTTGCCAACTGTTTTCTTCCTTGCCAAGTAAGAGAGTTGTGAACTCTTCAGTGATGCCTTCCCCAGGATATTTGCAGATGTGGTTGGGAAAAGTCATTTCATACCCAACCTTTGCATCTCAGGTGTTGAGGTGCTGGGGGTGCCATGGCAATCACAGGGAAGCAGGCCAGCTGGCACACCAGGACCCAAGGGGTCCGAGGGTGCCAGCTGGCCTGTGCCCGGGCTCTCTCTGCCTCCAATTGCCATGGTGGTCATGGGGAAGCAGGCCAGCCAGCACCCCTGGCCCCGGGGTTCCAGGGATGCCAGCTGGCCTGCGCCGGGGCTCTCTCTGCCTCGGATCCACAATGCAATCACCAATCACCGGCCGCAGGCAGCCTGCACCCCTAGCCTGGGGTTGTTGCCTTGCCTGCTTCCAGGCTTTCCAATGGTGATCACCTGCTGGGGGCGGGCAAAGGCGGTCAGTATGGTCTTTGCCTGCTCCCCACATCTTTCCTGCCAGCTGGGTTTCCGATCCCTTTTGCCTCCCATGATTGTGCCTACATATACAAATTAACTGCCATCTTTGTTGGCGGTTAACTGCCATCTTGGTTGGCAGTTAATTTGCATATCGCCCTGATTAGCCAATGAGAAGCATGTCGGAGCTATGGTTAATTACCATGTTTGTCTATTATTAGATAGGATATACTTTTGTCTGTCAAATATTCCTGTTTAATAAAAACTTCCATGAAGAAATGGCTATTAATGCTTGCACAGTTTTTATAATTTGGAAGGATATTTTAAACGAGAGCACTATGGTCTTATACTAGGCTACCGAAACCACATAACCGACTTCATCTTTTTCTTTCCGATCACAGCGATTGAACAGGAGAAACAATCAAGGGAATCGTAATGCACTGTACATTCCACAAGCATTATCTTCTTATTTTACTCCTTTTAGCTGTTTAACTTTGTAAAATGCAAAGAGGTTAAATCAGTTTAAGTGACTGTGCTGCCCCTTTTTACATCAGAACTATTGACAAAGAAGGCCACAGCTGCTCCTCCCTTCTGCCTGGCTGGCTGGGTGGAAGTGAAAGAACTTGCATGTTGGTGAAGGAACAACCTGGATGGGACAACGGTGAAATTTAGAGTAAAAACAAAGCTGGTCCAAGGTGTCCTGCAGGCTGTAAAATCAATTTAATTAGAGTGCCATTTTTGTTGTTGTTCAAATGATTTTAATTAATGGAATACTCAATTTTTAAAATGCAAATAAAATGTTTTAAAACCTGCCTGGTTCAAGAAGTGGCTTTTCTCAGATGAAATCTGTTCATAGAGGCTAGCCTGTCTCATGGTCTTGTTGTTATGGAATCAGGCCAGAAGGAAGCAACAAAGCAAACAGACTTGGACGTTCAGAAATGACTATTTATTTGCAGTGGTGCTGGCTCAGTGGAGTCTCCAGAGGCTGAGCGCCAATGGGTCTTTGCTTTATATACATTTGTAGTTCTTTGTCTCCCATATATGGCATACATACACATTCTAGATATTCTATCTTGTATGTTAAACTTCTGGGTATCTGTGGCAGTTTGGGGAGGGGAGTGGCTCACAATCAAGCAGAGCTGGGACTCTCAGCACTAGTGGAGTCCCTCTAGAAGCTGGGGGAGGGCTGCCCAGCTCTCCCATTTCTATGCACCAGGCTCCTGCCTCCTTCTTTCCCCCATGGTTGCCCCTTGCTCTAGGCCAGTGGTTCTCAACCTTCCTAATGCTACAACCCTTTAATACAGTTCCTCATGTTGTGGTGACCCCCAACCATAAAATTATTTTCGTTGCTACTTCATAACTGTAATTTTGCTACTGTTATGAATTGTAATGTAAATACCTGATATGCAGGATGTGAAAGGGTCATTCGACCCCCAAAGAGGTCTCAACCCACAGGTTGAGAACTGCTGCTCTAGGCTGTTCCTCCCACCACTTGCTGCCAGCAACCACTGGGAGCCTGTGGCTGGGGACCAGCTCTCCGCCTGGAACGATGTGCCTGGGGCAAGAGCTGAGCAGGGCTCCTGAGCCCCGAGTCCGGAGTCAACCTCCACAGCACCCCTGCCCAACTGGAGGCCCTACACTCTTCTAAGCCGCATTCAGACTGGAGTCACTATAGTGTCTTAGATAATAAGGGCTGCGACCTGAGACAGAAGAAGCTTGACTGGCAGCAGACCTGCTGGTGCAGAAGCAGAAGAAACAAGTGAAATTACAGAAGCTGAGGGGGCTTGCCATCTCATTGTCAGTGGTGCTCAATGGGGTTATTACACCGTCTGGTTCTTATCTTGTGTATAGGAATGAATTCAAGCAAGACACAACAAATAACAGCAAAAGTAAATGGATATTTATTTGTGGGAAAGATACAGTCAGATAGAAACTGAGCAGGCAATAGCTGTCCTAGATTGAACCCAGTGCCCCAATATTTGGGAATGTAGAGCATTTATACCCCAAGGCTAGAATACCTCTAGGCAAGAAGCAAGTCACTCCCTCCCTCATATTTTTTAAAAAAGTGCATAAGGCTCCTTCACCTAGGTGTTAGACCACATTCTGGAGGGCTCTGAATCTTTCTTGCTCTCATAGTGGTCTGCTACCTCCATTGTCTATTTTCAGTTTGTCACTTCCCACAAGAATTTTCTCCAAGTCCCAGCTACTTCTTCCAACCAACTCATGTCTATCTGCCTATTCTAACATCCCCACTACCCTACCTCAAGCGGTATCACCAAACTGCTTAGAGAAGGTGAAGGATATATTTCTGACCTCTGGATCTACTTCCTGTGGATATAGAGACTAATTGGTCTGATATCCCTAAATCTATGGGAGTGCCTAGGTTAGGGTGGAGTGGATGGGTTGTGTAGCTACATCTGATGGGTTTTGTGGAATGGACTGATTGAAGCGGGTAGAGATACTAGTACAGTGATGGCGAACCTATGACATGCATGTCAGAGGTGACATATGAACTCATTTTGGGTGACACACATTGACCGAGACAACTAATTGCATAATTCAAATATTTGTCTCTCACAATGGCCAGAGTTGGGCATCACTTGAGTAATATTATTACTCACGTTACTCATGATCAATAATGCAATTCTAAAACTGGATGTAAACATGTACATCGGTGTTGCATAGCAAAGATACATAGTGAAAACATCCAAGATACATTGTTCCAATATTGACATTAATATAAAAAGGTTAAGAATTGCACTATAAAGAGATTAATCTTTACTCATGACATTTTATTTTTACTCCAGTGACAAAATGTCCAATTCTGGAAATGACCTTGTTATTGTCAACATGTGCCTCGGGTAAGCTTCCCGTGCGTTTGGGTGCATTCGACAAACGGACACACTTGATCGGCATGTTCGTTAGGAGACAGTAGTGGGAGGGTTATAACAAAAAGATATACAGTGCAACAGTGCTCGATGAGACATTCTGCGTGTCAGATAATTGATTACAGCACCATATATTTGTTGGTTATACACACTATCTTTGAATTGTTTTGCACCAGGAGTCAGTGCAACAACACTGAAAAAAGTTAATAGGTAAGAAACCTATCAACCTTTTATAAAAAATGCCATGATTTATATTTATTTATTTTTGCAGCCTTGAGATGGAGAATCAAAAAAATTAAAAAAGCAAGATTGAATGATAAAGGAACTGGAAGTAGCAGCAGCCGACCCTTTCAAGACATATGGACTGAGATGTATGGGATTGTCTACAGAAACAACCGATCAAGGTGCATACTGTGTAATGGAATGGTAGTAAGCAAAATGTGGAATGTAAACAGACATTTGAAACTAAGCATTGTCAGCTCTTAAAAAAAAGTATCGATGAAAAGAAGGAATACATTTCTAGGCAGCTACACCTCTATAAAAGTCAATCAAATTCCATCATTAAATTTGTAAGATGCTCTCCAAATTTAACATCAGCAAGTTACTGTATTGCTCACTCCATAGCTCAGCATGGAAAAGCCTTCAGTGACGGAGAATTTATTAAGGAAACATTTCTAAGATGTGCACCGGCTCTATTTCATGATATAAAAAATAAAGATGAAATTATTAAAAGAATTTCTGAGTTACCATTCAGTAGAAATACTATCAAAGACAGAATAATAGATCTTAACAAAAATGTACAACATCAATTAAAAAAAGGCTTAAATAGTTGTAAATATTTTTTGATTTATCTTGATGAAACTACTGATGTCACATCAAATACTCGGTTGGCCATTATTGTTAGATATTCTGATGGTCTCACAATGAGAGAAGAGTTGATAAAGTTAGAATCAGTGCCAATAAGTACATCAGGAAATGAAATATGTAAGATTGTTATAAAAACACTCAGTGACCTAAACATTGATATCTCAAAAATTGTTTCAGTCACGACAGATGGGGCACCAAATATGGTGGGAAAAAATGT
This sequence comes from Myotis pilosus, assembly GCA_036010255.1. Lineage (NCBI taxonomy): Eukaryota > Metazoa > Chordata > Mammalia > Chiroptera > Vespertilionidae > Myotis > Myotis pilosus. The sequence goes on from JASKON010000044.1 coordinate 1,005,972, forward strand.
GGGGTTCCTGAAATTGTTTATGGAAGACAGTGGACATCTACTTGTACCTTTTCATTGCATTATCCATCAGGAGGTGTTGTGTGCCAAATCGGGATTCTCAGAATTGAATTTAATGTCAGTTGTAAAAAAAATTGTGAATTTAATAGCTTCTCGACCCCTTCACAAGCAAACATTTTCTGCACTTTTACAGGAAGTTGATTCAACCTACAGTGGACTACTGATGTTCAATAATGTGAGATGGCTGAGTCGAGGTAAAGTGCTTGAGCGATTTGTGGAGTGCTTTGAAGAAATTATGGTATTTATTGAGAATAAGGATCTGGAAAACTTTCCTCAAATCAATGATCATAAGTGGGTCAGCAATTTGATGTTTTTTACAGATCTCTCTGTTCATATGAATGAACTGAACTTAAAATTACAAGGTTTTGGCAAAAGTATTGACGTTATGTTTGGATACATCAAATCTTTTGAAAGTGAACTTAAATTTTCAAGTGAGTTATTAAAACTAAACTTATAAGTATTTTCCTTGGATAAAAACGTATTCCAAGAAGACCACTACAACGAGTGTAATGGAGTCCATACTTATGTACCAGAATATAGTAAACTTGTTCTTTGAACAGTTCAGTGAAAGATTCAACCAATTTAGAAGCCTAGAACAGATCATTAAAATAATTAAGTATCCGGATGTAGTTGTTTACAGTACTTTGGAATTAAAAGATTTCCAATGGATGCAAATTGATGATTTAGAGATGCAACTTGCAGATTTTCAAGGTAGCATTTGGACTCATGTGTTTGTCGACTTCAGGTTGAAACTTGAAAATCTGGAACGAAATCCTTTGAATGATGAAGAGTGCAACTACGAACAAGAAATTTTGAGTGCTTGGAACAGAGTACCTGACACTTTTAGCGAAATAAAAAATCTAACGATGGTTTTGCGAACAATTTTTTCATCAACATATTTTTGTGAGACTTTTTCTCAGCATTAAGTAATATTAAAATGAACAAAAGAAACCAGCTAACAGATGAAGTTAGTGGCACTTGTTGGCCTTGATGTGCACCAAGTATGAACCTGCAATCGAAGAATTAGCAGACAAACTTCAGCACCAAAAAAGTCACTGATTTCTAGTTTTCATACCATTTGATTATCATTGTTTTTATTATTTTTTTTCTAAATGTACATTGTTTTTCTGTTTTTGTTCATCTTATACATATTTTTGGTTGATTTTTCTTTGTTAAATGGCATTTAAATACATAAATATCAAAACTATAAATCTTTTTTTTACTATGGTTGCAAATATAAAAAAAATTATGAATATTTCTATATGTGACATGGCACCAGAGTTAAGTTAGGGTTTTTCAAAATTTTGAAATGCTAAGCTCAAAATGTTTGCCATCACTGTGCAAGTATATACTACCCATATACTTGGGTAGTATATCCAAGACTGGGTGAAATTCTTGAGTGAGTATCATTTGAAGTCTTACAGCTGATAGTCAATGTGAAAAACAGAAACAAGGATGTTTAGAATTTGGGATCCAAAAATTAGGGTTATTAAGAGTCCCAATAGGATTAAGATAAAAGAAGTTATACATTGGAGAATGGTGAATGTGAGGGGAGCACACCAAGAGATTTTTTCTAGGTCAGTGATTTTTTTTTTTTTTTGGCTTAAGAAACAGAAATTTATTTTCTTATAGTTCTGGAGCCCAGGAGTCTGAGATCAAGAGTTTGGCAGGGCTATTTTCTTAGTTGATGAGAGAAGGATCTGTATTGGACTTCCCTTTGGCTTGCTCATGGTCTTTTTCTCCCTGTATCATCACATTGTCTTCCCTCTATATCTATATCTAAATATCCTTTTCTGTTTTTTTATCTTTAATTTCTTGATTGGTTAAGGTATTACAAATGTGTCCTCATCCCCCCATTAACCCCCAACCTCCCCCCCACTCATGTTCTCATCCCCTGTTGTCCATGTCCATTGATTTGGCTTATATGCATGCATACAAGTGCTTTGTTTGATCTCTTCCTCTTACCCCCACCCTCCCCTACTTTGCCTCTGGAGATTGATAGTCTGATCACTGTTTCTCTGTCTTTGGATCTGTACCTGTTCATCAGTCTATGTTGTTCTCTATATTCCACAAATGAGTGAGATCATGTGGTATTTATTTTTCTCTGACTCACTAATTTCACTTAGCCTAATGCTCTCCAGTTCCGTCCATGCTGTTACAAATGGCAAGAGTTCCTTGTTTTTTACCGCAGCATAGTATTCCATTGTGTAGATGTACCACAGTTTTCTAATCCACTCCTCTGCTGATAGGCACGTAGGCTGTTTCCAAATCTTAGCTATGGTGAATTGTGCTGCTATGAACATAGAGGTGCATATATCCTTTCTGATTGGTGTTTCAGATATATTCCTAGAAGTGGGATCACTGGGTCAAATGGGAGTTCCATTTTTAGTTTTTTGAGGAAACTTCATACTGTTTTCCACAGTGGCAGCACCAGTCTCATTCCCACTAGCAGTGCAGAAGGCTTCCTTTTTCTCCATATCCTCTCCAACATGTGTTTGTTGATGTGTTGATGATAGCCATTCTGGCAGGTGTGAGATGATACTGCATTGTCATTTTGATTTGCATCTCTCATATAATTAGTGACTTTGAGCATGTTGTCATGTGTCTTTCGGCCTTCTGTATGTCCTCTTTTGAGAAGTGTCTATCTAGGTCCTTTGCCCATTTTTTGATTGGATTGTTTATCTTCCTATTGTTAAGTTACATGAGTTCCCTGTAAATGTTGGAGATTAAACCCTTATCAGTGATATCATTGGCCAATATGTTCTCCCATGAAGTGGGCCTTCTTGTTCTTTTGTTGATGGTTTCCTTTGTTGAGCAAAAGCTTTTTATTTTGATGTAGTCCCATTTGTTTATTTTCTCTTTAGTTTCCATTGCCAAAGGAAAAGTATCCGAGAAGAAATTTTTTCGGCATATGTTTGCGATTTCCCTGCCTGTGGATTCCTCTAGTATTTTTATGGTTTCCCAACTTACGTTTAAATCCTTTAGCCATTTTGAGTTTATTTTTGTGTATGGTGTGAGTTGGTGGTCTAGTTTCATCTTTTTGCATGTATCTGTCCAATTTTCCCAACACCATTTATTGAAGAGACTGTCTTGACTCAATTGTATGCTCTTGCATCCTTTGTCAAATATTAATTGGGCAAAGTGGTTTGGGTCGATTTCTGGGGTCTCTATTCTATTCCATTGACCCATGTGTCTGTTCTTGTGCCAGTACCATGCTGTTTTGAGAACAGTGGCTTTGTAATACAGCTTGATATCTGGTAATGAGATCCCACCTACTTTGTTCTTCTTTCTCAGGATCGCTGCAGCTATTGGAGGTTTTTTTTGTTTTTTTTTTCTTTTTTTTTTTTTTTTTTTTTTTTATTCCAGATGAAATTTGGAGAGCTTGTTCTAGTTCTGTGAAATATTCTGTTGGTTTTTTAATGGAAAGTGTGTTGAATTTATAGATTGCTTTGGGTAGTATGGACATTTTGATGATGTTGATTCTACCAATCCATGAAAATGGTGTGTTCTTCCATCTGCTAATGTCTTCCTCTATCTCTTTTTTCAATGTCCTGCAGTTTTTCAAATATGTCTTTTACTTCCTTAGTGAAATTTATTCCTAGGTATCTTCATTTTTTTGGTGCGATGGTAAATGGGATTGCTTTTTTAGTCTCACTTTCTGTAAGTTCACTGTTGGTGTACAGAAATGCCATAGATTTATTGGCATGAATTTTATATCCTGCTACTTTGCTGAATTCATATATTAAGTCTAATAGTTTTTTGATGGGGTCTTTAATGTATAATATCATGTCATCTTCAAATAAGGACAGTTTTACTTCTTCTTTTCCAATTTGGATGCCTTTTATTTCTTCTTCTTGTCTGATCGCAATGGCTAATACTTCCAGTAGTATGTTGAACACGAGTTGTGAGAGTGGGCATCCCTGCCTTTTTCCTGTTTTTAGGGGAAATGGTGTTAGTTTTTGCCCATTGATTATGATGTTGGCTGTGGGTTTTTCATATATAGCTTTTATTATGTTGAGGTATGGTCCTACTATTACTACCTTGTAGAGAGTTTTTATCAAGAAATGGTGTTGGATTTTTTCAAATGCATTTTCTGCATCAATTGATATGATATGTGGTTTTTATCTCTCAATTGGTTTATGTGATCTATCATGTTTATTGATTTGCCGATATTGTACCAGCCTTGCATCCCTGGGATAAATCCTACTTGGTCATGGTGTATGATCTTTCTGATGTACTGCTGGATCCGATTTGCTAAGATTTTGTTGAGGATTTTGGCATCTATGTTCATGAGGGATATTGGCCTGTAATTCTCTTTCATTGTGTCGTCTTTATCTGGTTTTGGTATTAGAGTGATGCTGGCTTCATAGAATGAGCTTGGAAGTGTTCCTTTCTCTTGTATTTTTTGTAGTAGTCTGAGGAGGATAGGTTTTGTTTATTTGGATCATCTCTCTTTGTTTCTTGGTGAGCCTGGCTAGAGGTTCATCAATCTTGTGTATCATTTCAAAGAACCAGCTCTTGGATTTGTTGATCTTTTGTATTGTTTTATTGGTCTCTATGTCGTTTATCTCCACTCTGTTCTTTATTATTTCTTTCCTTCTGCTTCCACAGGACTTTTCTTATTGCTCTCTTTCTAACTCTTTGAGTTGTACGGTTAGTAATTTATTATCATTGTTTCTTTTTCTTCTTTTTTTTTTGCAGTAGGCTTGTAGAGCTATGAACTTCCCTGTCAAGACTGCTTTTGCTGTATCCCTTAGGTTTTGGATTGTTGTGTTTTCATTGTCATTTGTTGCCATGATGTTTTTAATTTCTTCTTTCATATCTCTGGTAATCCAGTCATATATTAATAGCATGCTATTTAGTCTCCATGTGTTGGATTTTTTTGGATTGTTTTTATTGTAGTTGATTTCTAGTTTTATGCCATTGTGGTCTGAGAAGATGCTTGATATGATTTCTGTCTTCTTGAATTTGAAGAAACTTTGCTTCTGATCCAATTTATGGTCTATCTTTGAAAATGACCCATGTGCACTTGAGAAGAATGTATATTCTGTGGCTTTGGGATAAAATGTTCTGAAGATGTCAATTAATTCCATCTGATCTAGTGAGTCATTTAAGATTGATGCTTCTTTGCTGATTTTTTGTTTAGAGGTTTTGTCCAATGGTGATAGTGGGGTGTTAATTTCCCCTACTATGATTGTATTGCTGTCAATCTCTCCCTTGATCCCCTCCAGAAGTTTTCTAATGTATTTGGGTGCTCCTATATTGGGTGCATATATGTTTACCAGAATTATTTCTTCTTGTTGGATTGCTCCCTTTAGTATGATGAAGTGGCTTTCCTTATCTCTTTTTATGTCCTTCACTTTGAGATCTAATTTGTCAGATATAAGTATTGCTACCCCAGCTTTTTTTTCATTTCCATTCGCCTGAAGAACCTTTATCCATCCCTTCACCATCAGTCTGTGTGCATCTGTTTTTCTGAGGCGGGTTTCTTATAGACAGCTGATATATGGGTCATGTTTTCTTATCCACTCAGTTACCCTATGTCTCTTGATTGGGGCTTTTAATCCATTTACATTTAGAATTATTATTGATAGTTGTTTGTTGCCATTTTTATTCTTTACCCCTGTGTTCCTTCTTCATTTCCTATTTTTTTTCTTTTTACAGCAGACCCTTTAGCATTTCTTGCATTGCTGGTTTGATGGTAATAAACTCCCATAGTCCTTTTTTGTCCATGAACTCTGATTTCACCCTCAATTTTGATTGATAACCTTGCTGGGTAAAGTATTCTTGGATTCTGACCCTTCCTTTGCATGATTTTGAATATTTCATTCTATTCCTTTCTTGCCTAATGGGTTTCCATTGAGAAATCAGTTGCTAGTCTGATGGGGGATCCTTTGTAGGTAACTTTTTGTCTCTCTCTGGCCTCTTTTAAGATTCTTGCTTTGTCATTGGTGTTTGCCAATTTAATTATAATGTGCCTTGGCATCAGTCTTTTGGGGTTTATTTTGTTTGGGACTCTGTGACCTTCTTGGATTTGTGTGAGTTCTTTATTCCTTATATCAGGAAAGTTTTCTGTCGTTATTTTTTCAAACAGGTTTTCTATACCTTTTTCAATTTTGTCTCCTTCTGGCACCCCTATTATGTGGATGTTGTTTTGTTTTGTGTTGTCCCAGAGTTCTCTTAGGCTCTCCTCCTGCTTTTTTTTTTTTTTTTGTAGAAACTGCTCTGCTTGCATATTTTTTCCTACCTTGTCTTCTAGCTCACTGATGTGTTCCTCTGCTTCTAGTCTACTGTTGATGCTTTCTATGGAGTTCTTTATAGCAGTGATTTCATTTTTCATTTCCTCTTGGTTCTTATACATATTGTTGAATTTGTATTCCATTCATTTTTTTAAGAATATATATATATATTTTATTGATTTTTTACAGAGAGGAAGGGAGAGGAATAGAGAGTTAGAAACATCGATGAGAGAGAAATACTGATCAGCTGCCTCCTGCACATACCCTACTGCGGATGTGCCCACAACCAAGGTACATGCCCTTGACCGGAATCGAATCTGGGACCCTTGAGCACGCAGGCCGATGCTCTATCCACTGAGCCAAACTGGTTAGCACTGTCTTCCATTCTTTTCGTCCACCTTATAACCATTTCTCTGAATTCTTTCTCTGACAGGTTGCTTTCCTCCACTGCCTCCATTTGGTTTACTTCCTTTTCTTGTGATGCCTGTTTTTCTTACATATGCAGGCTGTTTCTTTATCTTCCCATGATCTTTCTTCTCCAGGTGTTTGGTTATGTAGTTCTCTCTCTGCTGTGTTGATTTAAAGGCAGAAAATACAACACAACAAGGCACAAAGCACAAGGCACTGAACACAAATGTATTCATGGTACTAATAATCCCAAATAAAGGTGACCACCAGATCAAAGAAAATTAGAGGATAAGGAAGAAAGAAGAGAAAAAGAAAAGAGAGAAAAAAATAGAAAAAAAAGAAGTGCAAAAATGAAATTGGGAAAAGGAAGGAAAAAAAATAAGTGAGAAAATATAGAGAATGAAATAGAAGAGGGGAAGAAACTATTTATATGGGGAGAAAACTCCAATAGAACAACCACTAATCCCAACAAATTCCAGCAACAGAATGCAAACTACAAACAACAACTGATATCAAGCAAGGCAAGGGAAAACAGGAGCAAAATAAACAAACAAACAAAAAAACAATAATAATAACCAGAAAAGAAAAAACAAAAACAAAAACAGAAAATTAGAAAGAAAATGCAAAACAATCTCACAAACAAGCATAAAGAAAACCCCAATATACTGAACAATCGAGTAAACAACAACCAATGACAGAGAGAAGAAACAAATTTGGATAGTGAAGAAAGAGAAGAGAGAGGTGTATATTGATTTAGAGCAGGGGATTGGAAATTATATATATAAGTAGGGTGAAATTTTAACGGGATAAAAAGAAGAAATAGGGAAAATCTAAAGCAGGAATAGGGTAAGAGAAACAGGACAACAAAAGAAGAAAAGTGAGGGAGAGAGTTTTGGCATAAAGATAATGTTGAGGTAGAGTAAAATGATGCTAAAGGAAAGATGAAAATAGAATTTAGAATACTAATCCTAAAATAAGATAAAGAGAAAATATAATGACACTTTAACAAAAAAGGTAAAATGGTAGTAGTAATAATACTGGCTAAAAATAAAAATGTAGTAATTAAAAAGGTAAAATCTGGTGATGAAAAAGAAAAAAAATTAGTTTATTAAGGAAAAGGTGAAAAAAATAAAATAAAAAATAAAAATATGGCCCTACCAGCTTGACTCAGGAGATAGAGTGTCAGCTTGTGGACTGAAGGGTCCCAGGTTTGATTCTGGTCAAGGGCATTTACCTTGGTTGCGGGCACATCCTCAGTAGGGGGTGTGCAGGAGGCAGCTGATTGATGTTTCTTGCTCATCGATATTTCTAACTCTATTTCTCTCCCTTCCTCTCTGTAAAAAATCAATAAAATATATTTAAAAAAGATAAAAATGTGCAGTAGTTAAGGTCCTTCAGTTCCTCTACTCTTCTGTTTGACATGCCTTAGTCCTGTCAGGTATTCAGGGGAGTGTTGAAGTTCCCTGTGATACACTGCTCCTCCATGTTGTAAACCACAGTCCTGATTTTAAAGCTGGCCATATTTGTTTCCCAAACTGCCTTTATTTGTATTTACAGAAGAGTCAGTTTGTGGTTCAGCCCCTGGGTGGCAGTGTTTCTGGACTGAACTCTGAGGCTATAAGTCCTCTCTAGCTAGTAATTTGGGAGAGTCAACTGCCACAGAGCTGTTGTTTTGATTGTTACTCCCAGCTCTGATTCCCAGGTTCCACAAAAACAACTTTTCCTCGCAGTCTCTGTAAGTGACCCCAATTGGGCAATCCTATGTATTGGGTTTAATAATCAAATGCAAAAATTTAAGGGGGAGAGAGAGGGAAAAAAGGGCCTGAGGAGGTGCGCAAGCTCTCGCAACCCTCCACCATCCAGCTCTGTGCGCAGTCTCTTCCACATGTCTTCTCTCTCCTGGCACTAAGCAGCCAGCGCCCTGGAAAAATCTGAGGCTGCCTTTTTGCACCCAGTCCAGCTATGGGCTTATTTTGTGTTCCCTTCTGGCGGCAGCCCTGTGAGAACCCTTCCACACTCACAGATCGTGCTGGTCCCAACAGCCGTGGACCTTGTGGGGGCACAGACTACCCCAGCTCATGTTCCTCTCTCCAACCTGAATTGCAAATCGCACCCTTATCAAGGCAAAATCTGACCTTTCCGTGAGGAGAAGCAGGGCTCCTCTGAGTCCATGTATTCGCTCTGCTTTATATCCAGTGTTTCTGGGTCAGTAGCCAATTCCTGGATGCGGTGGTTGCAGGATCTCTGGATGTATACACTTCCGAAAACAGCCACTCAAGATGGTGCAGACTCTGTGGCTGAGCCAGCTGTTCCAGGAGTTTTCAGCTGCAGTCTCCAACAGTCCCTTTTCTCTGGGAGTCCTCTACCTTTCCCAGCTGCAAACTGTCTCCCAGCTGAATTTCCTCTACTATACGGGCTAGATGTTACTCGGTTCAGCTGCTCACCCTATCTGCCCCGGGACAAGTCACATTCGTCTATACCGCTGCCATTTTCTCTCCCACAATAAGACTTTTACTATCCTCTTGTTTCTGAAGGGATTAACATAAAGTATAGAAAAGGTTAAAACAAGCCTCAAACAGTGTAGAATGGGGCTTCTTTTTTTGTAGAAAGATCTACAAATGAGGAGATGATTATATAGACATTTGAGAGAATTCTAGTTCTATTTTAAAGGAAAAATAACAAAGGTGCATGTGAGAAACAGACTCTGGAGGGCACTTTAAAGTTGTAACTTTCTGGTACATGTATTTAATTTCAATTCAGAACTGTGTGGCTTGACTTCTGTGCCCCAAAGTGCTGACTGAAGCTCAATTTGAATATTCCTTGTAATTGAAATTCCAGCAAAGTGGATTTGAAAAAGCTTATAGAATCAATTACTATTCTTATTGTGTTCATGCAAATAATCAGGCCAATTTAAAACTAAACTTGATAAAATACCCTTTGATAAAAATGAGGGTATAGATTACTACCACTTTGATAATTCCCAACATGGAAGCGATTGTACCTTAGAAGTCATTGCACCAAGAGGCATTGTAATCCTCAGTACAACCCAGCCAAATCACAACCCCCATTCTAGGAAAAAAATGGCCTTTGACCTAGTCTTGACAGGGGTGGTTTGGAAAATCTCAGCGATAGCTCAATGGGGAGAGTTCAACTACCATGAACACATTAACAGAACTCACCAAATCAATAGAAGAAATATCTATCCACATTGCACATAGCTTACCCAGACTTTCCAGGTCCCTATATTCTCGAGACAATATAGTCCTTTATAACCATTTAGCCCTCAACTATCTCCTAGCAGGGCAGGGAAGTATCTATGCAGTTATTAACAAACTTGCTGTACGTATAACAATTCTAGTCCAAGATATTGGGCAGTCCCTCTCTTCCTGGTTACCTAATATGAGGCTTCTATTTATTTTGAATTCACTCACCTCAATAATTCTTCTTCAGACATTGCATCATCTACACCCTCTTTTTCTTTCCTCAAAATCATATGTGAACTATTACAGACAAACCAATAGTCCTGACCATGGCCTATAGAACAATTCTTACCGTTATTCTCCAATTCCCAAACATAGTAACTTGGATTAGGGATATCTCTATATTCACAAATCAGTAGGAGGTATTTACAGAAGATAGAGACCTTTGCCCCAATTCCATAATAATCCTATATAATAAAAGGCTAATATGCAAATTGTCCCCTCCACTGGGAGTTTGACAAGGGGGTGGGGGCAGCTGGCCAACCACTTGAAGCCCCTCCCCCAGCCGCCCTCACCCCCAATGGCCTCCCATACCTCAATTGATGGAGAGGCCACCAGCCTACCACCCGAGGCCCCTCCCTCCATCTGGCCCTCCCCCTTATTGGCCCCCTATTCCAATCAGGGTTGATTGGATGGACCCCACCTGTGCATAAATTCATGCACTAGGCCTCTAGTAACTAATAACATATAGGGAGAGGAAGGAAATGTTAGGACTATGGGGCAATATAATTTTTAATGGCCATTTGTAAGCTTTCCACCAAAGACCAGGAAGACTTGTCCAAGCTTCCTGCGACAGGAGGACAAGGACCAGGAAAACTTGCTGGACACCAGGAATCAGTTTTAACATAAGAAATTTAAACTGCCCTAAAAACACCTGAACAAAAATCTGCTTTTACCTATATTCCAAACTCACCAAATCAGCCCCAAGACTCATTGACAAGAGCTTCCTGCCAGTGACAACATATAAGAATGATACTCCAGCTCCTGGATGCTGCTCCATTGGCTTAGTATCCCCATGGCTCAGTGCTATCAGCTCTTTCCTTTGGGTATCTCATTCCCTTTCTCCTCCCCTTAATAAATTTAATTTTTCTTTATACATCATCTGAGATGGCTATTTAGTCCCCCCACATACCATCAGAGTAACCTTTCATAAACTTTGAAGAAATTGTCACAATAGCTCATGCTTAGATGGTTTTGGTGACTAATGTTGTGTAAGCCATAGAGTTTGCTTGAGCATCAGATTTCAGACTATGAACCAGGAAAATCTATCTGATTATCTCTGCCTGTCTTCATTCCAACAAAAATAAAACTGAGTCTTGTATCTAAAGGTCCTCTTGTCTTGAAACCTTACAGACTCAGATATTGGTTTATAATTTGCTCTGATAATTACTTAGGGTATAGATAATCTGGCCTATTGCTGCTTCTACTGTTGCTGTGGGTGTGGGCTCAGCTTGTAATTTAAACCCAGAATGCCCTCCTAATTCTCAGGGACTATCATAGAAAATATGGGTGTGTAGGATTGTAAGAGTCAAATAAGAGGGTCACAATTAGCAGACAAATTCAAATCCATCTTATTAGCTAATTTTTCCCTTAATTGAACCTGGACCTAGTTTTTCTATTTCTATCGAGGTTGGGGAATGGATACACAAAAAAGGAAATTTTAACAGACTAACATTTTTGCTCTCTATAGATCCTTCAGGATAGTAGCTCCCACAACAGATATGCTAAATACTAGAATTCTGCTGGACACTTGAGCTTTTGCAAAAACAGCCCTTGTCAAAAGTTCATTCTTCCCAAAGAGGTGGGGAAATATGCACAAAGTAATGAATTGATCAGAGATTTACAGGTTTAGAACCAGACTGAGGTCAGCCAGGGTCAATAAATCAACTGGAAACAAAGAAATTATAAAAATGTAGTTGATTTCTTGCATCCCTTTAAATGTCTGGATCTCTGGGTTTCTATTGCCCTCATCCATCTCTTCTCTTCCCTTTTCTTCACTCCCTTGACATAAAAGATGCCTAATATTTGGCAGTCTGAATGTAACCAGACAAACAATGGGTCTGTGTTGCCTGTGACTGAGTCAATTCAGCAGAGACAGGGTTGAATCATATATGAGCATTTATTCCAATACTAGAGGCCCAGTGCACAGATTCGTGCATATTCAAAGTAAATTAATTAGAAGAAATCTTTTAAAATCACCATTTGCCCTTTCTTTATAATAGAAGTGTCAACCAAATTCACATCAACAAATGATAGATCAAAATAAACACATGCAATTGGCACCAGCGAGAGCTTTATATGTATCATGCATGTGCGAGTCAACTTAGCCTTTTTATGTTCTGTATATAAAAAGGAGGCTGTGTGCATGGTGAGATGGAGCTCCCCTGTTGCTCAAAAGACAGAGCAGAAGCGGGGAGGTGTCTGGAGGAGGTGGAACGATCCCATGGTGGGGAGGGCGGGGGTGAGAGCCTATAGCGCCCCACTCACCAGTCCTTTGCTATCCACTGCTTGCACTCAGAGCACCTTGCCACCCACCTGCCAGGGGAAGGAGAGCAGTGCATGTGCCTCCAGGAAATGTCACTCTAAACTCTGCATCAGGCATGAGGCTTACACATTATCCTCCCGTGCGATGATGGGGCAGAGCCACCGCATTGCTCTGGAGACAGGGTGGGTGGAAGTGGAAAGGCACCCAGAGGAGGTGGGACCAGCCTAAGGTGACTAGTGGGACCTAGGGCAGGGCTTGAAGTGGCCAGGGAAGGCCAAAGGGGTTGGGAGCGGGGCCAGGCACACTTGAGCTCTAGGTGGAGAGGTTAGGGTGTCAAGGCGGAACATCAAGTAGGCAGGGCATGCAAGGATGGGCGGGGTTGCAAGATATCACATGCTGGGCCTCTAGTATAGAATAAACTTGCTTAATTAGATCTGCTTTCTGATTTAGCTAAACTTTTTCCAACCAGCCCAGTGAAGCACCCCAACTTCTCTTTCAGGTAATTGTCAGCAACACAACAGTAAATATCAACATGAAGCAGATTATTTTTGTGGATCATGCAGGGAAAACAAAGGGTAAAATATTTAACTGTAGCAGTATTTGATTATATTCTGCACAGTGAGAAAACCTGAAGTCATTTTTAAGGCCCACCATTTCTTACTTCTTTTCAATTTGTTCAAGTTTCTAAGCTTTCCAATTCTCTGCTTTCTGGCTAATGAAAAGAAAATAGGATTCCACCGAGTCTCCTATCCACCTACATTAGGACTTCTGTGAGGATCAAATGAGATGAAGCACATGAAATACTTCACAAACATTTAGTTAAAGTGTAAAATGTTTGCATCTGGCTATAAAGTAATTTGGGTTCCTGGGCTGAAGAACCAGCAAGTTGTTAGGGAGAGAAAGCCAGTTGTGGCTGTGTGCATCATTACCTGGTGCCCATAGCCACTGTTTCCAGGCTGGGTTGGGCTGTGGGCTGCATTTTGTGCCATGGGGTCTTGGCAGCATTGGCTGTGATTTGGTGGGATATCACTCAGGCGTGTGGTGGGGCCTGTGTCCCACTTGGGGGAAGTCAAGTGTTGGTTTGTTGGCACCAGGTCCATAATGCCATTTATTTTTAAATGGCCAGTGTGTGTCACAGCATTGAGCATCTGCCACCTGGTGGTCAGTGTGTATCATAGTGACCAGTCATTCCCAGTCTTTCTGCTGTTAGGGTCAGCTTGCATATTACCCTTTTACTAAAGAGGATAGAGGCCTGGTGCATGGGTGAGGGCCAGCTGGTTTGCCTTGAAGGGTGTCCTGGATCAGGGTAGGGGTCCTGCTTGGGTGCCTGGCCAGCCTGGACGACGGGCTGATGGCTGTTTGCAGCTGGTCACACCCCCTTCAGGGTGGGGGTCCCCACTGGGGTGCCTGGTCAGTCTGGGTGAGGGGCTGAGGGCCATTTTCAGGCTGGTGGGCGACTGAAGCTCCCAGCCTCTCCTTTTTTTCTTTTTTTTATTCTGGGATTTATTTACCTTCTATAATTGAAACATTGTTGCTGTCCTTGGCGCTCCCAGCTCTAAGGCCGCAGCCGGCTGAAAGCAGGTATCTGGGGTTTGTTTAGCTTTGATAATTGAAACATTGTTGCTTCCAGAGCTCAGAGCCGGGCTGCGGCAGGTGGGGAACCTTGGCTTCCTCCATCACTGGAGCAAGCAAGCCTCCTGCTCGTTTAAGGTGCATAGCTTCCGGCTGCCATCTTTGTTTGCAGCTAATTTGCATATCGCCCTGATTAGCCAATGGAAAGTGTAGCGGAGGTATGGTTAATTATCTTTTTTGTCTTTTATTAAATAGGACTAGAGGCCCGGTGCACAAAAATTTGTACACTGGCGGTCAGGCCAGCTTGCCCCCATCACATACTGGGAGCCCTAGGGGATGTCCTACTACCTGCTCCCTGCTCCCCTTGGGGAGTGGGCCTAAGCCACAGTCTGGCCTCCCTTTGTGGGAGTCAACCAGGCTGATCAGGGGAAGGCCGCAGCCCCATCACTGCACTGTTGCAGCCACTGCCAGTCATGGCAGCCACCAAGATGTTTTCATCAACACGGACTCCAGTCCCTTTACCATGAAAAAATCCATCCATCCATCCTTCCATCCTTCTTCCTTCTTTCCTACCTTCCTTCCTTCTTTCCTCCATCCTTCTTCCTTCTTTCCTACCTTCCTTCCTTCCTTCCTTCCTTCCTTCCTTCCTTCCTTCCTTCCTTCCTCCCTCCTTCCTTCCTTCCTTCCTTCCTTCCTTCCTTCCTTCCTTCCTTCCTTCCTTCCTTCCTTCTTCCTTCCTTCTCCTCACCTGAGGATATGTTTCCATTGATTTTTAGAGAATGTGGAAGGGAAAGGGAAAGACAGAGAGAAACATCAAAGTGAGAGGAGCACTTTGGTTGCCTCCTGCATGAGCCCTGACCTGGGCCTGGACCAGGGAGGAACCTGCAACCTAGGTACATGCCCTTGGTCAGAATTGAACCCAGAATCTGTGTTGGGCAGGCTGAGGTATTACCCACTGAGCCAAACCAGCTAGGGCAGGATATGACATTTCTTAACCCTCCAGCAGCAGACCTTCCTTTTTTTCTCCAGGAGTGTAGTAAAAAAACCCTACATCACCTATTTGGACTCTCATTACCCAAGTTACTAAGAATATTACCAGTGGCATACAGGGAGCTTAGCCAATCAGCAGTCAGAAAAGGTGTTTCCTCTGTAGTTCACACCAATTGCCAGTATGGCCCCTGCCCAGGACTAAAGCCTCTGGTGAGTTATTAGCCCTGGGCCGGGTCACCCCCAGCTCCCCACCGCTGCCACCATCAGTGATTGCTGGCTGGCTCCTCCTTGGCCCAAGCTTAAAGCCTCAGGCCGAGGTTTTAGCCCTGGGCCGGGGCACCCCCAGCTCCCCACAGCCTCTGCCACCGCCATCAAGGATCGCTGGCTGGCTCCGCCCTGATTTCCCGCCGCTGCAGCCATCAAAGATCCCTGGCTGGCTCCTCCCTGGCCCAAGCCTAAAGCCTCTGGTTGAGGTGTTAGGCCTGGGCCTGGGCCGGCTCCCCCCTCGCCCCCAACCAGCTCCCTGCTGCTGATCGCTGGCTGGCTCCACCTCGGCCCGGCCTAAAGCCTTAGGCCGAGGCTTTAGACCTGGACGGGGACACCCCCAGCTCCCTGCCACCGATAACTGACTGACTCCACCCCAATTCCCTGCCAAAGCCGCCATCAACGATCGCTGGCTGGCTCTTCCCTGGCCCAAGCCTAAAGCCTCCGGCTGAGGTGTTAGGCCTGGGCCGAACCCTCCCCCCGCATGCTCCCCGCCATCAAGATCCCTGGCTAGCTCCTCCCTGGCCCAGGCCTAATGCCTCAGGCCGAGGCTTTAGGCCTGGACTTGGGCACCCCCAGCTCCCCGCGCTGCCGCTGCCTCTGCCATCAAGGATCGCTGGATGGCTCCGCCCAGGCCCCAGCCTAAAGCTTCAGTCTGAGGCTTGGGGCTGACATATGCAAATTAGCCGCCATCTTGGCTGTCGACTAATTTGCATATCTCACTGAATAGCCAATGAAAAGGGTAGTGGTCGTAGGCCAATTACCATGTTCTCTTTTATTATATAGGATTCCTGGCAATATGGGAGAGCAGCAGGTCATCCACAAAAATCTGCTCTGCAGCCCACCATAAGCCAGCTGCTTATATAGGTAGAAGTACAAAGCTGGGGATCTTTAAAGTGCTTAGTGATATGCAAACGCTGGGGTCTTCCCTGGCTGAAAATTCTGGTTTCTGGCTCTGGTTTTTGCAACAAAATTGTTAATCTTTCCATGATTATAGGCTGCTCCAAATGGGGAGCATGGGCTGCACTTCCAGGTGAGCTCTCAGGTCCCAAATGCAACTGCCAGCCAGGTTAGAATGTGCCTTATTTAATCAGAATCTATATTTATAAAGAGGGACGGTCCATAATGTTTGCAACAACCAAGATTTGACTGAACACTGAAAGCCAATGATGGGTTGCCATGGCGATCCAGCACAGACTGCAGCCGGTGATGGTGTAGTGACCCAGCAGTGACTGCTATTGCCTCTTTCTTTCTCTCTTGGCTTTACCAGCAGCTGTACCTCCATTTATTTCTGGGCCTGGGAGAGGGAGGGGTTTTGAGAGAGGGCTGCTGCTCAGCCCTGCCTCTTTGATCAGGCCCAGAGATAGGCCCGGAGAAGCTGACTGGCATAGAAACTGACCAATCAGAACTAAATCTGGGTGAAGTGCCAGGAGCCAATAGCTGCATAGGAGGAGGAGCTTTTGATGCTGACTGGCATAGAAACCAACCAATCAGAACCAAAGTTGGATGAAGTGTGAGGAGCCAATGGCTGCCTAGAAAGAGGAGCTTTTGAGCTGATTGACATAGAAACTGACCAATTAGAACATAATCTGGGTGAACTACAAAGGCAGAACCTAAGGTGGGGGCTGAGGAGGGGTTTTAAGAGCAACAGCTGTTTGGTGTAAGGTGTAAGAAAGTGGTTCAATTTTTTTAATGACCACTTTGGTAGTATAGTGCATATGGCTGGCTATAAGTTCAGATATAAGGATTATGTTTTTTTGTCTGCCAAGAGCATCTCCTCCTGCTGAAAAAGACTCCCCCCAACTCATTTAAGCAATCCTATCTTAATAATCTATACTAATAAAAGTGTAATATGCTAATTAGACCGGGGTGACTGGCCAACCTCCAGATGTCCGACTTCCTTCTGGACAAAGAAATGGTGGCTTTGGCAAAAACAGTTAGGGGTATCAGGTCAGCAGGGGTGGGCAGTTAGGGGTGATCAGGCAGGCAGGAAAGCAGGCAAGTGAGTGGCTAGGAGCCAGAGGTCCCAGATTTTGAGAAGGACTTCTGGATGCTGGTTTAGGCCCCAAGGGGTTCCTGATTGAAGAGGGTGCAGGCTGGGCTGAGGGAACCCCTTCCCTGTATGCCAGGCAGCTGGGGCTGGGGTCTCCCTTCTCTGAGTCCTGCATGGAGGGGGAGACATGAACCAGTTTGTACAAGTTAGGAGGCACTTTTGGGATTAAAGAATAATGAAAGACAGACATAAAATTAGATTAAAAGCTTGGGCTGGGTGTGGTGTCTGCCCTCTGACTCCAGGGACAGAGAGAGCTTCTCCGATGGAGAGACAGACACAGAGAGAGCACCAGCACCGAAAGCTGTTTATTATGTACTTGAATTATAGGAAGTTACATCACATCTGGGTGGGCCTTCAATATCATGAGATCCATCCTCTTAACACTGGGTGGGGAAAGTCAGACTGAGTGGTGTCCGATCTTTTGACTGGCCCTGCCCTCAGGGCATGGCTCTGCCCTCTCTCTGAGTCCCAGCTGATGTAATTTAGCCAGAGTGTTTTTTCCAAAGGCCCTTAACACCCCCGTGCACAAATTTTGTGCACTGGGTCACTAGTAAAACAATAATTGTTATCTGAGCATGTTTAATATTTCAATTCTAGCTGGTTTCTCAACATTCTATATCTTCCCCTATCATTTTACCACTGCTATTTTTATCACTTTATATATATGAGATTAATTTTAGATGAAAAATCTCATCCTGTTGGACTGCATTTGTTTCTGTCTTAAAAGAAGTTCTTGGGGATGGAATACAAGGAATGCATGATGTCAAAAGAGGAAGACATTGAATATAGCAGCAAGCTATCAGACTACAAAATATAAACAGTAGAAAAAAATTAATATGAACTCCCACAACCCAGAAAAATTAAAAAGAATTCCCTCAAAAATAAATAGAAGAAAAATTAAAAAGAACTCCCACAACCTAACCCCCTGGATGGCCAGAAGGTTAGGTTGGATAAGTCAAATCCCCAAAACCCTTCTCATTGCTTTCCCTTGGAGATGGTTTCCCTAATTTGTTGAATACTGTTTCTTATCAATTGAGAATTGTCATACATTAAAACAGCACGTTCCTTTAAATACCTCACGAACGTGGTTATGCCACAATAGCAAATAATCTATTGCTGCCCAACTCTCTAGAATGGCCTCCTTGACCTGACTCAGCTCTTGATTTATTCAATGTATAGCCCTGAAAGTGGCATAGCTTTTACCATGATACAAGCCAATTGGGTCACTTCTACATTAAGGGAGCCTACCATTACCAGCATAATAATAATGGTTATAGCAACATAATCAGCATGGATCTTCAGGCGGAGATCATTGTTTGCAGTCTGGTGCTATGGCCATGAGAAGGTTTATTTTTGTTTGCACCCTGTGATGTTTCTGAGGCATTAAGACATTCAGTCATCCTAAGGAACAAGGACCTTCAGTGCTGTTGGCAAGAATCCTATGTAATAAAAGCCCAGCGACCATAATGATATAATGACCAGAACAACCACTTGACCAGTCATTGACCACCTCTCAGTCCCTCCACCTTCCCCTGGCCTGCAGGCTCTGTTCACAGGATGGCAAATGGGGAACCAGGGTGAGTAGCAGTGGGGAGGGACTAGGGACTGGAGAGTGGGTGGAACAGCTGTCCTCTTGGTCCCTCTCCCCGACCCATAGGCTCCAATCTTAGGATGGTGAATGGGGAACCACGGAAACCAGGGTAAGTGGTGGGGGGGCAGGACCGGGGACTGGTGAGCAGGTGAAATGGCTGACCTCTTGGTCCCTCCCCAAGGCCTGCAGGCTTCAATCAAAAGATGGTGTATGGGGAACCCTGGGGAACTGGAGTGGGGGGTGGTGGAGTGGAACTGGGGACTGGAAAGGGGGTGAAAGATGGCCCTGATCACAGTATTTCATTCTCGGGGCCTCTAGTATATGAATAAATAGTTATTCCACATATCAGAAATCAACTAACTGGCAGTTGATTATTATAAGGAGGTTGAAATTATCAGAAAAAAATCATATTGTAGTCATTAGATACTTAAAGGCAATAACTAATACTCTTATTAAAAGTGAGATATTCACCACAGGAAGTTACTGCAGCAACTTTTAGAGAAAAGGTTGCTTCTTTTTCCAGGACAGTGGGTCCCAATATATTAAGGTCCCCACCTGTGACTTTCTTCCCAAAATGAATAGAATAATTCTATTCATTAGCAATAGGTGTCCCAACTCCTCCTAGGTAAAATGTAATGGTCCGTTCTGCATAGGTTCCTCCATTGCCAGCTTTAGAGCAGTTGGAATGATAAGATGTATGTCTCAGATTCCTGTCCAATCCTCCTCCAGTTATCCTGTCATCCTTGCTCTGATCATGTCTTTCTAACTGCCTACCACATCCCCTCAAGGATCTTGGCTCTGAATTCTTTCATGGAAAAGGAGCATAGAATCTCTTCTGAAGCTACTTCCTGCTGAAGAGAGATGAAGGTTTATTTCAGAGCCAAGAGATCATTGCTTTTTGTAGGATCCTTGCTGTTATTCAGAGATGTGGAAGGAGGTGGAAATGGTGTCTTGAGGTGGTATTCTATAAGTGCTAGTAGGGCTTGTAACCTGGTGGAGGTAGACTGTGTTGTAAAAGTTTAGTATCTTTGGGCAAAAGTTAGAACAGCAAGAATTACAACAAATGGTCTGGTGGAAGGAAACAAAATCAAGTCTAATAATTCTGTATTGAAACAGTTACATTAATACTATTACTTACTGTATTAAGTCTAGTTTCAATTTGGCCTGATTGTTTGTATGAACACATTGAAATAACACTTGGTCACATAGGCTTTTTTTTTTTTTTTAGGTATATTCTTTCCTGGAATCTTATGGCCAAACTTTAATTATTCCCAAAGGGTAAAGAAGCTGAGCCACTTAGCTGGCATCAGGCTTGCCTGAAATAATATCTGTAGACTTGAATAATTCCTTAAGTTCTTGA
The DNA here is from genome assembly GCA_036010255.1 of Myotis pilosus. Lineage (NCBI taxonomy): Eukaryota > Metazoa > Chordata > Mammalia > Chiroptera > Vespertilionidae > Myotis > Myotis pilosus. Next base: position 1,026,251 of record JASKON010000044.1, read on the forward strand.
GGCCCCCCATGATGTCTTGATATCCTTCCTTGCCATCTTTCAGGATAATAAGGTTCCTTACCTGGAAAGAATGCTATCAACCATGACACCAAGTAAGGTAACAGGCTTTCTCCAGGGTGCTCTTATTAGCTTCATTACTTCAAGCTTTCTAGTGACAACCAGAGTCCAAGCATGTTTCTCTAAGACATGACACTGCAGCCCAACTATTGGTTAATAAAACCATCATTGGAAACTTGTTTTATTAAATTCATGCAAAGAAATGCATTGCCATGACTCAATCATTAAGAACTGCCAACGTCTGGAGGGATAGGTAGGGAGAAAAGTATATAATTTACCAAATTGCTTTAAAAATGCTTCCTTATATCCGAAAAACAAAAAGTTTCATAATCAGCAATGCTTTCAATAAGTTACAAAACTGTATATTTTCAGTTCTTTCAATTCCATAATCAATGTTTTTCCTCCTGATTTTTCCTGCTGGTACTTCTATAAATCCAGATAGTCTATCAAGTTCTAATAAATTTAATCCAGTTTGAAATGGATGATCTAAAAATGTCAGAGTCCTTCCCATGGATTCCTCAGAAGATGTAACATTTTTCCAAATTCACTATAACAAAACAGTGCCTGTCTTTAAATGACAAGAAGAAATTTAAAATGATACATTTATTGATTTGATTATAATGCAAATGGCATGGAATCTGTAATTTTGCAAAACACAATATTCCAAAATAACAATTAGAATTATAAGTGAAAGCATATCAGAATCTAGTTTAGTAATGTGCATATATAAATAGAATACAGATTATTCTTTGACAAAACTTCACATGTACCTTAAGTATAAAATTTTCTCTCATAAGGAGAGAAAACAAATCCTTGAGTCATTCTAGGGTTCATTGGCATGATCTAAAGCCATTTCAATGTCAAAAAATAATTCCTTAAAATTTAAACCATGGAAGATTGTCAAACTTATTTCACCCTATATAATAAAGAGGTAATATGCAAATTGACTGTCACACTCTTGCACAAGATGGCCACTCCCATGTGGTCAAAGATGTCCACCCCCATGTGGTTACAATTTGGCCGCCACAAGATGGGAGGGCAGTTTTGGGCAATCAGGCCAGCAGGGGAGAGCAGTTAAGGGTGACCAGGCAAGCAGGAGAGGGCAGTTGGGGGTGACTAGGCCTGCAGGGAGGGCACTTGGGGCAATCGGGCTGGTGGGGGAGCAGTTAGGCATTGAACAGGCTGACAGGGGCGTGGTTAAGGGGTGATCAGGTTGGTAGGCAGAAGCGGTTAGGGGCAATCAGGCAGGCAGGCAGGTGAGTAGTTGGGAGCCAGCAGTTCAGGATTGTGAGAGGGTGTCAGGCATCCCCCAAGGGGTCCCAGATTGGAGAGGATCTAGGTTGGGCTGAGGGACACCCTTGCCCTACCAGTGCACAAATTTCATGCACCAGGCCTCTAATTATTATTAGAAAACAGTATTAGACTATTCATTCAAAGTGATAAAAGGGTATTAAACACAAACATAGGCTAGCAAAACTTCAGTTCTCATAATTAAGGTCACTATTTTTTTTTAAAGTAACCAAGTACTGATTAAATAACACAATCTACACTAATAAAAGACAAAGATGCTAATTGACCATACCTTCGCTATGCCCTAAGCCACACCCACCAGCCAATCAGAGCAACTATATCCAAATTAACCCAACCAAGATGGTGGCTGGCAGCCATGAAGCTGGAGCAAGCATGAGGCGTGGTTGCCCGGGCGATGGAGGAATCCAAGCTTCCCACCGCCCCTGAGCTGGCTGTGGCCTCCGCTCATTGCAACAAATTTTCAATTATAGAAGACAAATAAATCTCAGATACCTGCTTCCAGCCAGCCTCCACTGGGAGCTTGGGTGGCTGGGGTTGTGGCCAGCCTGCAAACAGCCCTCATCCCCTCACCCAGGCTGGCCAGGAACCTTAGTGAAAACCCCCACACTGAAAGGGCTTTGGCCAGCCTGCAAACAGCCATTATCCCCTCACCCAGGCTGGCCAGGCACTCCTATATAATAAACGGGTAATCTGCAAATTGACCCTAACAGCAGAACAACTGGGAATGACTGGTCACTATGACACACACTGACCACCAGGGGGAAGACACTCAATGCTGGAGCTGCCCCCTGGTGGTCAGTGCACCCCCACATGGGGGAGCTCTGCTCAGCCACAGCCAGGCTGATGGCTGCCAGTACATGGTGGTGGTGGGAGCCTCTCCTGCCTCCTCAGCAGCGCTAAGGATGTCCAACTGCAGCTTAGGCCTGCTCCCCACTGGCAAGTGACTATCCCTTGAGGGCTCCTGGGCTGCCAGAGGGATGTCTGACTGCCAGCTTAGGTCCAATCTCCCAGGGAGTAGGCCTAAGCCAGCAGGCGGTCATCCCCTGAGGGGCCCCAGACTGCGAGAGGGCACAGGCCGGGCTGAGGGACCCCCCCGAGTGCACAAATTTTTGTGCACCCGGCCTCTAGTATATAATATTTTAATACTTTTGCTTCCCAGGCAGATATAGGAAAAATGTTTTCCCCTTTAAAGGACTAAACAAATTTAGTTTACTTTAGAGTCACTTATCTAATTAAATTATTCAATTTTCCTATAATTTCCTTCTAAGATTTTCTTTACAGCCCTGCTATAATTTCACAAATCTTCTTATTCATTTAGTTTTAGAACAACTTTATTTTCTTTTTTCTTCAGAAATGCATCTCCGTACCTCATGCCCTCTATTCCTAAAACCATATAATTTTTTCCAAATTAGAATTGTTTTACTATTAGATATTACAGTTGTTGAAGGAGGAATGTCTGAAGCCAAAAAGGGGTGAAGAATTATGAATTTATTAGGTCATCTGGATACCAGATGGGCTGATCCCCAAAATAGCGCCAGCCCCCAAAGACAGGGAGTCAGAGGATTTTAAGGAACTTAAGGCAGGCTTCTTCTGGGCAGAGACTTCTCTGTGCAGGTCCAGATTCTGGGAAACTCTGGAGGGGAGAGATAATGTCTTAACAAGTGGAATGTGGTCTAAGCAAGTGGAATGTCCATTGTAAGGTGACTTAAATGTCAGTTTCTGGGGGTGGGGGGGAGGTATCAATTCAATTATTTGATCAGACCTAATATTCCAGCCTTTTAGTTTTATGGAATAGGTAAAAAGGTCATACCTTCTGTATTAATTTCCTGCTGAGGGCAAACGTGGAAATCAAAGGGGAATGGATTTTGATAGTAGTGAACTGGATGAGGGGTACAGCAACATAATTTCCCTGAAAGACTGGTTGGTGAAGCCTTGAAAGTGGTCCTATTGAGTGACTTGGGAAGTAAAAGCTGGTCCTGAGGCTGCGACAGCATCACTTGTCTGATTTTGCTGCTTTTATGGGCCTGAAGCTGAAATAAAACTGAGGCCTAGATGTTATCTTTAGTGAGGAAAAGATCAGAGGTCTTAGTTGCCTGACTAGTTATTTGCTAGGGGAAGATATGTTACCCTGGGGGTGAGATTCTTATTTTCCCACAATTGCCCCTTTACCAGCACTCAGAGCTTTCTGGCCCATCATCCTTGCTCTTAAGGTCAAAAGGACAATGAGGCTTGGGCACAAAAGGAGGTAATTATGGTGCCTAGTATTGGTATTTCCTGAGTAAAAGTAGGGTTTGTAATCTAGTGAAGACAAACTATTTTATAAATTTTAATATTACTTGGGAAAAACTAAAAGACCAAGAATCAAAATAAATGGTCTGGTGGAAGGAAAGAGACATTAGGTTGGAGAGCTATCTACACTAATAAAAGAGAAACATGGTAATTGGCATATGACTGCTACCCTTTTCATTGGCTAATCAGCGAGATATGCAAATTAACTGTCAGCCAAGATGGCGGCCGGCTGCCAGGCAGCTTGAAACTAACATGAGGCTTGCTTGCCTCAGTGACAGAGGAAACCAACCTTCCCTGCCTGTGGCTCCAGCAGCCGGCAGTTTCAGAAATTCTGTAACAAATACCACCAGACTACAGCCAGCAGATTTGCAACATTGTAAGCAAAGGCCAGAAATCTACTTTCAACTGCAGAGGCCTAAGAGCTGGAACCAAGCCTCAGCTAAAGCTGGCCCAGAATAAAAAAAAAAAAAGGAAAAAAGGAGCGGTTGGGAGCTTCAGTCACCCCCAGCCTGAAAACAGCCTTCAGCCCCTCACCCAGACTGGCCAGGCACCCCAGTGGGGACCCCCACCCTGAAGGGTGTGTGACCAGCTGCAAACAGCCATCATACCCTCACCCAGGCTGGCCAGGCACCCCAGTGGGGACCCCACCCTGATCCAGGACACCCTTCAGGACAAACCAGCCGGCCCCACCCATGCACCAGGCCTCTACCCTATATAGTAAAAGGGTAATATGCCTCCCAGCACCGGGATCAGTGGAGCTGAGAGGCCTCCTGGCACCGGGATCAGTGTGACAGCGGGCAGCACCCAAACCCCCTGATCGCCCTGCAGCTCTGTGTGTGACAGGGTGGGGCACCCAAATCCCCTCCCCACCACAGGCCCTGCTCTGTGTGTGACAGAGTAGAGCCATAATCTCCCCATCGGCCCTGCCCTGAGTGTGACAGTGGCAGTGCCCCAACCCACTGATCCGCCCTGCTCTGTGTGTGACAGGGGATGGTACCCCAACTCCCCTGATGGGCCCAGCTGTGTGCGTGACAGGGGGCAGCGCCCCAACCCCCTGATTGGCCCTGCTCTGTGCATGACAGGGGGTGGCGCCGCAACCTCCCCATTTACCCTGCCTTGACTGCGACAGGGGGCGGTGCTCCAAACCCCCAATTGGTCCTACCCTGAGCGTGACTGAGGGTGGCATCGCAACCTCCCAATCTGCCCTGCTCTGTGCATGACAGGGGGCGGCGCCCCAACTCCCCAATCAGCCCTGCTCTGAGCCCGACCAGGGGCTGCACCTAGGGATTGGGCCAGGCCTCTGCCACCCGGGAGCAGGCCTAAGCCAGCAGGTCGTTATCTCCCGAGGGGTCCCAGACTGCGAGAGGGCACAGGCCGGGCTGAGGGACCCCCCCACCGAGTGCACAAATTTTTGTGCACCGGGCCTCTAGTAGTTTAATTTAACAAAATGAGGTTTATCCTCAAACCATTTATTCTTAAGTGCCTTTGGTTTAGGGAAGATAAGGTTTTCTAAATGGCTTCAAACTGCTGTTTTACTATCTCAGTTTCCCTATTCTGCTTGTCCTGACTTACTGGCCTGTGTCATTTATATAATTTCCTTTTAACATTTCTCCCTATAAATATTCTATAACTTTTATGAACCTTCTTACAACTTTCACAAACATTTTACAACTTTAACTCGCTTTCTTTTTCCTTCAGAATGCATGTCCATGCCTATGCCTTCTATTATAAACTCTTAGAAACTTTAATTTTCCAATGATTACTAAAAAGTAAATAGCCAGTTTAGAGAGCACCTGGGAGGGCACCTGAGCAGAGGGTTGTCCGTTGAGCCCGGCAGCATTGCCAAAGCCATTTCCTGGAGACATACATTGCCAAAGGCAGGAATCATCAGTGCTGATCTTTAGTTCAGGTACCAGGAGGTGGGTATAATGATCTGAGTTCAGCTAGGCACCAGGGGCAGATGCAATTATCAGGGTCCAGTCATGCCTGACAATTCTGAGAAGTCACAAGAATAAAGAATCGCAGCTTGATCTTTAAGCACGATTTCACATAATTTCCTTTGTCTTAAACTTTAGTAACACTTCCTGGTATCATGCTATATATAATAAATGTGCTGCACTAGCTCTGGGCCACTGTCTCTCCATCTGAGAACAGTGTAGCACCTGTCCCAGATTTCCCCACTGTCTCTATCTGTATCTTTCCTTTTATCAATCCCCCATCACCGCTACTCAGGACTCATCCTCTCTCTAGCCATGCTGGTCATGGCCAAGAAAGAACACTCATAAGCCAGTATTTCTTTTTTTTCTTTTATTGTTATTATTAAGGTATTACAAATGTGTCCTCAGCCCCCCCATGAACCCCCAACCTCCCCCCACACACACACACTCATGCTCCCATCCCCCTGTTGTCCATGTCCATTGGTTTGGCTTATATACATGTATACAAGTCCTTCGGTTGATCTCTTCCCCTTACCCCCGCCCTCCCCTACTTCCCTTCTAGGGATTGATAGCCTGATTGCTGTTTCTCAGTCTTTGGGTCTGTCCCTTTTCATCAGTCTATGTTGTTCTCTATAATCCACAAATGAGTGAGATCATGTGGTATTTATCTTTCTCTGACTGGCTTATTTCACTTAGCATAATGCTCTCCAGTTCCATCCATATAAGCCAGTATTTCTTATATTAACATTTATTAACACACTTTAAATGCACTCTTACTTTCAAGAAAATATACTTTCAACAAAGTACAAGAGACCATCTGTGATAACAGCTAAGACCAGGTGAATTAAAACTTGTCTAACAATCAATGTTTCAGTATTTTATGATATTTAAAATATTTAGATGTTTATCATTTAACCTGATGATGTTCCCAAGCTTTTAAGTTATCAAAGACTTTGGAAAATTATGTATAAGCACATGAGGCTTGAGAAAAGGTGTAGGGGGTGTTCTGGGGACAAGGCCCCACAGTCTGTTCTAGGACTGAAGTTTCTAGGCCTCCGGTTATTTGGATTAAAATTGCCACATTTTTCCTTAGAGATAACATAGTAAGGTTTAGGTGATAATGAGTTCAGCTTCTGACAGTAGCTGGACTGTTAAGAAAGGGAAGTGAGGGGGGTGTGGTGAGAAGGTGCTGAAGTGAGAGCAGTTTTCAGCGCATTCATGGGGTGAGAATGCTAGCCTTTGGGTCTAAAGTTTCAGTGAGGGTCCCCTTTGCTGTGTCATAGAGGGGATTTGGGAGAAGACTGGAGTTGGCAACCCAGAGGTGAAAGTATGCAGTGAGCCTGAGAAAGGAGAAAATTTCTTGTTTAGAGGAGGGAACAGTCATGGAGGAGATAAGGCATTTGTAATCCAAGAAATGGCTTGGCCTTGTGGGGTGAGAGAGTGAAACTGAGGTAGGTGACTGTGGTTTGGGACAACTGGGTTTTATGAGAGGCTTCATGGTAGCCCTGGCCGGGCACCAAGGTAGAATGAGAAGAGAGTGAATGGGGTATTTAGTAATATACAGTGTAGAGATGAATTGGCCAATGACCTTGAGACTAATCCATCAACCCCCATAATAGAGAATGAGGAGGGGACAAGGGTCCCAGTGAATTTGGAGAGGGCAGAATAAGTGACCCCAGTGTCAATTAAAAAGGAGGTTGCCTTACCTGCCACCACAATCATTATCTGAGGCTCTGTCCTGGTGATGTAATTCTGTGGGGCCTTGTTAGGACCTGGGAAGCTTCAGTCTTTGGTAGCGAGTCCCAGGAGTCTGGGAGCTCTAAACCAGATCCAGATTATGGCCTTGCTGAGGTCTGACTTGGGGGGGCCAGACTACAGTCTGATTTCCTGTGGCCTTCTCTTCCACACATTGGGCAGGGACCAGGTGTGGGTCTCAGCTTTAGGAAGGACTTGGTTCAGTGTACTCCTTGTTGCATTTGAAGCATGGGCCTGGAGGAGGCTTAGCCTACTCAGGGCCTCAGCCTTGGCCTGATGTCACCTTTGTTTTTCGATTTGGGTCTCCTCATCTCTATTATTGGACACCTTAAAGGCCAGGTTAATGAGATCTTTTTGAGGGGTTCTTGTACCTCTGTCTATTTTTTGAAGTTTGTGGCATATGTTGGGGATGACTAGGATATAAAATGGGTGTTCAGATGAAGGGCTCCCTCTGGGGAGGTGAAGCTTAAGGTGGTAAATTTCTGTAAGGACTCCATGAAGCCGAAGAGAAAGAGAGCTGGGTTTTCATCAGAGCCTTGAGTGATTTCATTTAGTTTGTCATAATTGATCTCAATACCCTCAGTTCTTGCTACCACCTTAAGGGGTAGAATGGGCACAGGAATAGAAGAGGCTGTCTTTGGGTGGCCTGAGAGCAAGTGTTAGGTTGGAAAAGGCTGTTTTAGAGCTTGTTTTCTTTGGATTTGGGCTCTCAGAAGTCAGGGAGAAGGTGTTTGCTAGTTGGAAGTGTCTGGGTTTTTGGAATTTACTGTAGGCGAGGGAGGGGAGGTTAAGGGGGTGGATGTTGGTGGTCTGCTGGGTAAAAAGTAGATTCAGAATTAGAAGTGTTAGGGGTATGATGTTTTATGTGAAGGAGAAAGATCTGATGAGTAGAGCAGGATTGAGAGAGAGGATTGGGACTGAAAGGTGAAAAAGACCTGGATGTAGGGAATCTCTGACCACTTTCCATTGCAGTGACATCAATTATCTAAATTGTACAAAGTGTTAATTAAAGATGCTGTTTTCAGGCCATTGAGACTTATTATCTAGTTCAGCAGTCACCAACTTTTCAGACCTCACAGACCACCAGTGGTTCATGGACTGACAAATGATGATCTAGTTTATATTGTGGCCAAACAGTGTTACAAAATAAAATGAGGTGGTTGGGCATGATATCCCCTGTGAGTGTGCAGATTGGGTGTAGTGTGGCCCAGGAGAGAGGAAGGGTAAGTGACAGACTACAAATCCAAAGATGAACTGTTTAGGGCAGGCCTCCCTGCTGCTAAACATATCACCAGGAGAAATGAGGGATGACCCTCTGAACTGGGCATCCCCAATCCAGAAGGACCCAAAGCTAAACAGCTGAGGAGCTTTGTGGCCTAGCTCTAGGACAGCTGTTCTCAACCTGTGCGTCGCGACCCTTTTGGGGGTTGAATGACCCTTTCAAAGGAGTCGCCTAAGACCATCAGAAAACACATCTACATATTGTTTTTGTGATTAATCACTATGCTTTAATTATGTTCAATTTGTAATAATGAAAATAAATCCTGAATATCAGATATTTACATTATGATTTATAACAATAGCAAAATTACAGTTATGAAGTAGCAACGAAAATAATGTTATGGTTGGGTCACAGCATGAGGAACTGTATTAAAGGGTTGCGGCATTAGGAAGGTTGAGAACCACTGCCCTAGGACTTGTGAGATAAGAGACTTTCGAGAAGGCAGTGAAAGAGAAGATTTGAGATGAGGGAACTTGTGGAAATCATTCACCTAGAGAAGATTGGCTGGTGTGGGATGAGGGTTAGCAATGGAGGAGAGATTCCCAATCCGGTGTCCTTCTTGACTGATTCAGGAGGGTCCATAAAAGGAAGGAGGTCTAACTGAGGCTGGAAATGGAGTCACCCAAGTAGGATTAAGAGGTAAGCCCAGGTTGAACTGCTGCTGCCTACTGTTCTCCAAGTAGCAAACTTGGGGTGACCAAAGCCAGCGTGGTGGCTCCCCATCCCTGTGAAATCCTTCCAGGTTTTGGCACCAAATTTAGGGTCACCAAAGGAGGAACAGATGAGGCCAAAAAAGGGAGAAGAATTATAATTTATTAGGTCATCTGGATACCCAGATGGGCTGAGGCCCAAAATGGTGCCAGCTTCCAAAGAAGAGGAGTCAGGTTTTTTAAAGAACTTTAGGCAAGCTTCTTCTGGGAGGAGAATTCTCTGTGCAGGTCCAGATTCTGGGAAACTCTGGAGGGGAGAGATAATGTCATAACAAGTGGAATGTGGTCTAAGCAAGTGGAATGTCTATGGTTAAGTGTCATAAAGGTCAGTTCTCAGGGGAGGGAGTATTGATTCAATTATTTGATGAGACTTAACATTAGAAACCTTAAATTTTAAACCTTAAACCTAAATTTTAATTATTAAACCTAAATTTAGAAACCTTTAAGTATTTAACATTCTTTTCAAATTAGCAATACATTCATATTTTTTGTTTTTAATAAATATTTATTGTTCAGATTATTACAATTGTGCCTCCCCCCCCCCAATGCTCCCCTCCACCTGGTTACCATCCCACCCTCTGCCCTTAACCCCTCTCCCCACTGTTCTCATCCATAGGTGTACGATTTTTTTCCACTGTCTTTCTGCATGACCCATACCCCTTCCCTCCCAAGAAGTGTCAGTCTACTTCCTTTCTATGCCCCTGATTCTATTATAGTCACCAGTTTACTCTGTTCATCAGATTTTTTATTCACTTGATTTTTATATTCACTTGTTGGTAGATATGTATTTGTTGTTCATAATTTTTATCTTTACCTTTTTCTTCTTCTTCCTCTTTTCTTAAGGAATACCTTTCAGCATTTCATATAATACTGGTTTGGTGGTGATGAATTCTTTTAGTTTTTACTTACCTATGAAGCTCTTTATCTGACCTTCAATTCTGAATGATAGCTTTGCTGGGTAAAGTAATCTTGGTTGTAGGTTCTTTCTATTCATCACTTTGAATATTTCTTGCCACTCCCTTCTGACCTGCATAGTTGCTGTTGAGAAATCAGCTGACAATCATATGGGTACTCCCTTGTTGGTAACTGACATTTTTTCTCTTGCTGCTTTTAAGATTTTCTCTTTGTCTTTTGCTCTTGGAATTTTAATTATGATGTGTCTTGGTGAGGTCCTCTTTGGCTTCCTTTTGTTTGGGGTTCTTTATGCTTCCTTCTCATTATTTCCTCAAATAGGTTTTCAATATCTTTCTTTTGCTCTTATTCTGGCACCCCCATAATTCATATGTTGGTATGCTTGAAGTTGTCCCAGAGATTCCTTACACTATCTTCATATTTTTGCATTCATTTTCTTTTTGCTTTTCTGGTTGGGTGTTTTTTGCTTCTTCATATTTCAATTCTTTGACTTGATTCTTGCAATCCTTTATTCTACTATTGAATCTCTATATTATTTTTATTTCAGTCAGTGTGTGCTTAATTTCTAGTTGGTCTTTTTTCATATCATTGAGGGTCTTACTAAATTTATGGGTGGTTTCTAGAAAATTCTTGAAAAACCTTATAACTGTGGTTTTCAACTCTGTATCCAGTAGTTTGCTTTCCTCCATTTCTGTCATTTGTGACCCATTTTTTTGTCTCTGCATTTGGCTGCTTCCCTGTGTTGATAGAGTGGCTTTGTATGCTAGGTGTCATATAGGGACCAGTGGCTCAGTCTCCTCAATTACCTGATTTGGACACTCTTGGTGCACCACTTTGTGGGCTGTGTGTACAGTTTTGTTATAGTTAAGCCTTGATTGTTGTTGGTATCACTGGGAGGAATTGACCTCCAGGCCAATTGGCTATGAGAATCAGCTGTGTCTATGGTGGGAGAACTTATGTGCTGGAGACACCCTTATGAGGCAAGACCTGCTTCAGTGGGGCTTTGGTGCTCACTGAGTCTGCCCCCTGAGTGTGTCCTTTATGGATCTGAGGAGTTGTAATCTGGAAGGTCCCACTCCGACCACTGGGTCCATTGGCTCTTGGATCTCTAAGGAGGTGCTAATTTAGCCCCTGCCTGAGGCTATCCAGTAGGAGCTACAGAAAGATCTGCAGATTCCTCTTCTTTGTTTGGGATTTGGAGGTGCCCAGATGAGGCCCAGCTGTGAAGCAATGCAAGCTGCTGTGTGGCCTAGAGCCTTCTTTTGGATGTTCTGGGTCTCTCCACCCAGCTACAGTTTGTTAGGTAATTTTAGATTGCAAAGTTACCAGGGCATTCATATGCAAAAGCCTCTGCGCACAGCTTGGGTGGAGTGGGGGGTCTCAGGGAATCAAAAGGGTGGAGTAAACAGCTATGGCTGATCCTTAGCCCTGCCCTAAGAGGTCCTGGGTTTTAGTGTCCCTCAGTAATTGCTGCAAGCACCCCTGAGAGAAAATCTCCCTTGAGTTCTGCCTGATGTCAGACAGTCCAGTTTCTCCAAGTATGAGTCTGGGACCCAGAGACTCTCCCGGAACTGGAGTTTAGAGCAGCTGGGAACTTGTGTCTCCCTCCTGATTGAAAAAGACAACTGTGTCCTCAGTTGCCAGCCTTTCCAAGTGTGCCTCCATACCTCTGCACTTTACTTCCACACCTCCCCTGAGTCTCAGTGTGCTTTTCTCTTTCCTTCCAGTTATAGAATTTCCACTCAGCCAGCCTTTCTATGGTTCTGGATGATGTCCGTTTTGTCTTTTAAGTGTATTTTTGAAATGGTTGTGTGAGACAGCAATTTCAGGTGTTTACCTATATCACCGTCTTGGTTTCTCCCCTACATTCATATTTTTAAGAGAAAAATTTAAATACTACACAACACATTCTAGTATTCATTAATAAATTGAAGCCATCTTCTAGATTCTCTGTATTAAAAAATTCAAAAATAGGCAAACTCATATTAATATTTCAGTATCCAGTTATTTCAAAATACCTAGATACTTAATAATGTTTACTATTTAACTCAACAAACTCTATAGTTTTAAGTTACCAAAATCTTTGGAAAACTATGTTTAGGCACATATAATTTTTACTGAAAAGCTTTATATATACCCTTCATTTTAGTTGTATCTATTCATTATGTCTTAATAACTTTAAGAATGTAAAGGAAATTATTATTACCCAAGGCATTTTCGTGGCAACTTTTATAACAAGAATAACTCACCAGCCTTCAGTGGCTTTAATGTGAAAGTACTATTTTATTTAATTTTTCTTTACAAAAATGGGAGTGGACCCATTGCTATTTCTGAAGCCTGAAAGGGCGCTTCTGCAGATCTGGTCCTCCCGGAAATTAGACTTGGGAGTTTAGGTTTTATTTCCCATACTAGAGACCTGTCCTGCAGGATCAGGGTGAAACCAGCTCTCTGACATCTCCTGAGGGGGTCCCGGATTGAGAGAGGATGCAGGGACCCCACCAGGGATGGACTCTGGAGATTGGCCAGCTGGGGTAGAACTGCAGGGAGGGCTCCAGGGCATGTTCAGCCCGTCTTGCTCAATCCTGATCAGCTGGACCCCAGCAGCAAGTTGGTCGGAGCATCTGCCCCCCAGTGGTCAGTGCAAGTTGTAGTGACTGGTTGACCAGTAGACTGTCTGTCTCCTGGTGGTCAGTGCATGTCATAGCAAGCTGTTGAGTGGCCTTAGGATATTATGCTTTGGTTGGTTAAAAGAATGACTGGACTACCAGACACAGCATATTAGGCTTTTATTATATAGGATTTTTATTTCTGAGTAGACTGTAACAACATGAAATCTTGCATATAAGAAAAGATCTTAAAAAACACACAGATACAAACAAACAAAAAAAACCCTAAAAACCTCACAGTAAATAAATGAGTACTCTAGAAAGAATAGGCTGAGACATTAGCCTCAGAATCTTACCTCACACTAACCCAGGACCTTTTGTTCTGAGTGGCATAAAGCCCACACAGCAGAGACAAAGGATTCCTTATGTTCATAAACCAGCTAAGAGCAAACTATGTCCCCAAAAGATACAAAGCCAACAATGTACATCAGTAACCAGTTACATTACAGACAGACAAAAACTTTCAAAATTCAAACCCTGAATATCTGGCCACTGATGCCTTGAAGTTTCTATAATCATGGGAGGACAGGGAGGTTAGCCTGCCTGCAAGCAATTGGACCCCCAGCAAAGCAGGAATTGCTCCATCCTTAATTAATTTAAACAAAAATACAAAGAAACAAAGCAACAATCAACAAAGACACTCATATATATAATGTTTACAGTTGAGCACAATCTACAGATAAGGATTTCACACCATGCTCCTTGTCTATATAGCCACAGTCACCACAGAATGCCCTGCATAAGAAAAACACATACACACACACAAACACTGCAGCAGAGCAATGTCTCATCCTAGAGGCTAAGGGATCAGAGTCCAGGCAGGGACCGCTGGAGGTCTCTTGCCACTGGGAGCTATTCAGGCTGGCCCAGATGAAAGGCAGTACAATGCCTCTCCTGCCATACACAGTAAACATAGTACATGCTTCCTTACAGGAAGCATAAATGGGAAGCAGCCACTGCTTCTCATGCCCTACAGACATGCATGATTGCTCCTACAAAAACACTTGATTCAACTTAGGTCTTAGGTGAGACAAAGGTGATTGCTGAGGCTGTGGCTGGGACTCAGAACAGAAAAATTCCTGTCAGCTCTGCAAATAGGAATCCAGGCCTCAACTCCAGGAAACCATACTCCAGCCATGCAAGTGGTATCCACAAAGCTTGGGTGGAATGGGGGTCTTGGGGAATCAACAGGGTGGATAAAACAGCTATGGCTGATCCTCAGCCCTGCCCTAAGAGGCCTTGGGTCTCAGTGTCCCATGTAATTACTGTAAGCACCTCTGAGAAAAAGGTGCCTTTGAGTTCTATCTGATGCCAGGCAGTCCAGTTTCTCCCCATGTTTCTTAGTCCTCAGAGACTCTCTCAGAACTGGAGTTCAGAGCAGTCTGGAGCTTGTATCTCCCTCCCGATTGAAGAAGACAACTGTGTCCTCAGTTGCCAGCCCTTTCTGTGTGTGCCTCCATACCTCTGCACTTTACTTCTGCACCTCATCTGAGTCTCAGTGTGCTTTTCTCTTTCCTTCTAGTTGTAGAATTTCCACTCAGCCAGCCTTCTTGTGGTTCTGGATGATGTCCTTTTTGTTTTTTAGTTATAGTTTTGAAGTGGTTGTGCGAGGCAGCAATTTTAGGTGTTTACCTATGCCGCCATCTTGGTTTCTCTCTAAAGTTTCATTTTTCACTTGTAGACTACACTGGTTACTGAATTATTCTAGTTGTCTTCAACTCTCAAGCTAATGTTTTGTTTTTCCTTCCACCTCTGGATTAAAAATTATTGGGAACTAATTTTTTTTTCTAAAGCTATGTCTGTGTCTGTCATACAGAATTTATTTCAGCACCTAATTATATCACCAAAAAAGTTCAAACTGCAGTCAAAGCAAATCTATCAGTTTGTCACCACTTAATTTCATTCCAGCAAGGCTCAGTGGTGGCCTTGAAGACTCAAAAACTTGTTTGTGATTTGCTGTGTTCATTAATCTTTGTTTTTTGTGTTATTTTTTCTATTTTCATGGTATGTATGCCTATGATTTTGTTTATTGATTACTTGTTTGCACAGTATATGCCTCATATTAGAAACCCAACTGCATTGCTATCTCCTAAAATGAGACTCAACTGTTTGGCTGGATTGACTTATTGTCAGGTTGAGTTAATGGTATGGAGTGGTCTATCTGCTTTGCTTAGAACTTCTTTCCCTTTTCTGCCTAACTAGTTCTGAAGCATAGTAGTGATCCCTCATTTGGGAAAACTGCTGTTTGAAACTGCTGTTTTGAAGTTCTCTGCTATTTCTTGCCAGTCCCTTGTCCCATAAGTCAACTCTGTTATTTTTAGATGGTCTCTTATTCTGAAAAATAACTTTTTTTAGCTTGAATAATAGAAAGATAAACTTAATGGTATGATGTTGCCATGTAAAGGGACTGATACTGATAATATTCTCATGCCAGGTGTTTGTTAGATATGATATGTATTCAAGATTACAAGCTGTATGTATAGATATGATAGGTGTTTGTTAGATATGATATATACTCAAAGTTACAAGGTATCTGTAAAAACAACTTACACAATGACCTAGAAGGATATAAAAAGGGAACACTCCTTCCTTTGTTTGTTCAGAATTTGACAGAGATATTTTGCTCTAAACCCATGTGAAATAAAGATGACTCCTAACTAATTGGCTCCTTAAGGCATCTCATATCTAGCTTGCTAATTTATGATACAATATTTGGAGGGCCCAGTGAGATAAGGGCCACACCTAGTCTCGGATGCCTGGGACAGGTGGCCTTCCTGGCCTGGCTGCCAGGCCTTGCGGATCTCTAGCAGGAGGTACCACCTGATGAAGTTTTTGAGAGCCCCAGAGATACTTCTCAGTGGTCTCAGTAGATAGATGGGACACTTGACATGCCCTTGCATTTTTCTGGAGTCATCAGAAAGAAAGCCTCTGGAGGTGAGTGAATTCAAATTCAATTAAGGAATTTTGAGTTCACATTTCTGTCTGTCTGCCTGTGACTAGTCATCTTGTACTGAGAGAAGGACTCGACACAGTTGTAACTTCTCCGGTGAGGTTCTCACCAAGATTGGTTGAGAACCCTGTCCTCTTAATGGGGTGTGGGTGCCAGGTGTGACTCCATATCCATCAGGGAAATTGGTCAGTGTCCTGGTTATCTGCTTAACTCCCAAGAGTGCTTGTATGCTGAAAAAGTGTGAGTGCAGATGTTTTTCTGTCTTGGCATAATTATCTGTTCTTTAACTGGTCTATAAATATGTGTGAAAGCCTGAATAAAAGCAAAAGCTACTTTGATTTATTCTGCACTTCCATTGATTCATCTGGTTAAAACAATTGATTTATTTAAGGCTGAATGCCGTGACAGACTGCAAAGGTCTCAATCAGCTGCTGAGATTTCTTTTCTCAGAGATATTTGCTTTCTGTCAAGGAGGGAATTAGCCTACTTAGCTAATAAAATTTCTGCCTATGTTTGTATAGTAGGGGCTTTGTTTTGCTCTTCTCTGATTTATAATTTGAAAGGGCAAGGGCTATGCCCTCCATCTTTCCCCATACCCTCCATGTTGGGGCAGCTGCCATGTGCTCAGGAGAGTACCTTCTTCCCGGAAGCCCAGGCCCCTGCTGGCCATGCCCAGGATTTCTTTAAACTAACCAATGACAATCAAGGGACATGCACGCCATAGAGATGACCACATCCTGTGTAAGAAGACCCGACTGGCGCCTGGCCAATCAGCAGGGCCCATAGTCAGCTCCCCTCCCCTCACTCCACCCCCTATTAAAACCCTGTTTCTCTCATGGTGGGGCACTCTGCTTCCGGTCGCTGCGTCGGCCAGGAGGCAGGGTCGAGTTAGCTAGCTCAATAAAGGACCCTCTGCTTTTGCATCAGACTGGCTAGTTCCCTGGTGTGGTTTCCTTGGGGATCTTGAAATCTGGGCATAACAGATGTATTAGGTTAAAATTTTGGAGTTCTGGGGTTAATTTAAAGGTATAAATTTGTAAAAATTGTAGCCCAAAGAAATTTAAAACAAAGGCCAGCTAAGTTCCAAGATTGCTTGTGAAAAAAAAAAAAGCAAGAGAAAAATTTTTCACGTTAACCATTTGAAAAGGAGGCATAAAACTTTCAAGAAACAAAGTGTGGAAGTTCATGGCCAATGTGGCTTTTGGGGTTCAAAGGCTTGGAGGAAGAGCTGATGCACAAATGACACACATGATGAAATACTAATTTTTTTTTTTTTTGCAAATCTCTATCAGAGCTTGGATTGCTTTATTCTAATGAGACCTCTTGACTAAGTGCCAATTGCAAAAATATTAAGGGTAATAAGCAAATAATTTGAAAAAAGTATCTAATGATTGCCTCTATTTGAAGGGTAGGCTCTCCTTTTGAGAAAAATAGCTCCAATTTATTATACTTTTATAAACTTCAGTTTCATTTAAAAAGTATCATTTTAATCATAAAAAGGAGGCCTTTTAAAAATAGCTGATGATAGAATATCTGGTGATTTTTGCCAAAGTTGGACTTAGATTAATCAGTAGCTTCAAAGAAAAATTTTATGGAGTGCTTCCAATTATTTTTGAGCTTCTGCAGAATTTAGAGAACAAGAGGAGTACTAAAATTATAGGTTGATATTGGGGAGGCTGGGATTATACTAGAGATACTATGGAATGGAGCCACTGTTTGCCAGTTAGCTTTTCTTCTCACACTCAGAAACCAATAAAAACCAAGACTATTGAAATCCATCAGTTGGCAATAACATCAGCTAACTGTGTTTGGAGAGATGTGATAATTCTCTGTTTCTTGCAAAAAATCATTGTAGCATTGGTCCTCTCCTGTAGTTCAGGCAATGCCAGCCATGCCAATACTGCCCCTTTTGGGAACAATTGTTGCTTGGGTCCAACCCCAGCAGGTCCAGGGGTCCCCAAAGGTGTGGACGAAGTCGGCAAAGAAGGAATGACACAGAGACAGCATTCAGTTGATCAGCAGCCTAGCCAGGATCTCTAGCCAAGTTCTGCTTAGGATCTCCAGCCAAGTTCTGTGTCTAGGTTCTCCAACCAGGTTCTGTGTTTAGGTTCTCCAGCCAAGTTCTGTCACCAGGTTCTCTAGCCAGGTTCTCCAGCCAGGTTCTATCCAGGTTCTCCTGAAATTTTCTGTCTAGGTTCTCCAGCCAAATTCTGTAGCCAGGTTCTGTCCAGGATCTTTTGCCATGTTCTCTTGCTAGGTCTCTAGGTTCTCGAAATACTAATTTTGATACCAGGCGAAACCAGAGGAAAACTCGACATAGCAGTCAAATTCTCCCTGAGTCTCCATTCCCAGCTGCTTTTATTTACTAGAATACACAATTGCCTTTAGGAATGCAAACAGACATATCAACGGTAATGTTTAGTAAACAGTAAGATTATCAGATTTTGGGGGAGTTTGCTTTGGGCCAGTGAGTCAGCAGCAAGTAATAAAATGTAGATATTCACCCTGTGAATATCAAAAGGAGTACCAGGCAGCCTTCTGCCATTCTCCTCACATTTATATTAATTACTGTTGATCTTGATTTCCAGAACAAAGGACTTGTTATTTACAGTTTTCTTATCTCCTCTGGCAGAGGGAGGTTTCCAAGGACAGAAAGAGAGGCAGGATTTGCCAAACTCAGCAGGGAGGAGAGATTTACAGGGCCCTGAGCCTGCCTGTGACATGATAGTCTTGCACAGGCCAGCTGAGGTGGAACTAAGGCTTATGGGGTTAAGATTAGTACATTTTCTCACAGCTTGTGTAAGGTAAAAGAGAAAGACTGCCAGATTTTTATAACTTTCCTGGGTGATTTTTGTTAAGTTTTCATAATTAACTGCTTTGTGGGCTGCCTTTTCCAGCCCCTCTAGCAAGCTCATGGGAGTTCAGTTTTTCCTGAGCTATGCTTGCTCCTGTCCTGAAACCTTACTCTGTCCCTTCTTATTACATTTATAAACTTCACATTCTCAAATTAGCCTTCAAACCTTCTTTCTGTGTCCTTTAAAAATGTATAACCATGCCTTAGTCCTTCTATTAAGTATAATTCTTTACTATTAAAACCTTAATTTTTCAATGATTATCAAAAAGTAAACAGTCAGCATTTCTTAGATTAACATTTATGAACACACTTTAAATGTACTTTTTTAAAGAAAATATAATTAGACATTCTGTGATAAACAAAATCATAGGCATACATACCATGAAAATAGAAGAAAGAACACAAAAAACAAAGATTAATGAACACAGCAAATCACAAACAAGTTTTTGAGTCTTCAAAGCCACCATTGAGCCTTGCTGGAAGGAAGTTAAGTGGTGAAAACCTGATAGATTTGCTTTGACTGCAGTTTGAACTTTTTGGTGATATCATCTGGTGCTAAAATAAATTCTATATGACAGAAATAGCTTTTAATTTTGTTGATCTTTTGAAAATTTTTTGGCCCCTATGTCCTTTATTTCCATTCTGATCTTTACTATTTCCTTCCATCAACTTATTCTGGGTTTTTATGGTTCTCTTTCTAATTCTTTAAGTTGTAGTGTTAGATAACTTATACAAGTTTTTCTTGTTTGTAGAGGTAGGAATAGGTAGTGCTATGAACTTCCCTCTCAGGACTGCATTCACTGTGTCCCATAGATATGCAGAGGTTCTTGTCCCAGCATCAAGAAGGGTTCAGGAATCTGGAAAAAGTGCTTTGCATAGATGACATAGAAATCCAGAGACTAATAGAGTGTGGAGATGAGGCATAATTTTGAAAGGCATTTTAAAAGACATAATTTTGAAGGGGTCAGAGGACCTTCAGCTAAAGGAACTGAAGTCTCCCTCCTTGTCTAGGACCCTTGCTTTTATTAACACAATTTGTCCTAAGTCAAGGTGGAGATATACACTTCAAAGAGTAAGGTTTCAAAGGGATGAGTCCATTGTAAGTTTGATGGATTTAGCCTACGGCTATTCAGGTGTTTGGCCAGTAGGAGGCAATAACATGTAGATTTAGATGCCTTTTAGCTGTCTGGCAGCCACAATCAGTTTCCTATTCAGTTTTGGGGAAATGCTTTTAGGCATTCCCAACAGGTGACTACATGTGAGACTCAACCCTGTTGAGTCTCCAAGTGTCATAAACCTTTTGATGAAACTCATGAAATTATGACATGCTGAAATTGGTTCCCAGCACATAGATTTTTGGTTTTCATTGTTATTTGTTTCCAGGATGTGTTTTTTGTTACGCCCAGATTTCAAGATCCCCAAAAGACCACCAGGGAGCCAGCCGAGTCCAATGCAAAGGCGAAGAGTCTTTATTCAAGCTAGCTTGGCTCCCCAACCACACTCACCAATGCAGCAGCAAGCAGCAGAGAGAGAGAGAGAGAGCTAGCCCAGTGGGAAGAGGGTTTTAATAGGGGAGTTGGAGTAAGGGGAGGAGAGATGACTGTGGGCCCTGCTGATTGGCCAGGTGCAAGTTGGGGTCTTGTTACACAGGATGTGGTCATATCTATGGCGAGCACTTCCCTTGATTATCATTGCTTAGTTTAAAGAAATCCTGGGTGTGGCTAGCAGAGGCTTGGGCTTCCGGGAAGAAGCTCCTTGCAGAGCACATGGCTAAGGCTGCTGCCCAAAAATGAAGGATGCAGGGTAAGATGGAGGGTGTAGCCCTTGCCCTTTCATTTTTATTTCTCCCTAGGTCTCTTTGGTAATACATTCATTGTTTAATAGCATGCTTTTTAGCCTCTATGAGTTTGATTATTTTTGAGCATTTTTATTGCATCTGATTTTTAGTTTCATGCCCTTGTGGTCTGAGAAGGTACTTGATGTGATTTCTTTTTTTATTGCATAAAGTATTACAAAGAGTAGTACATATGTCTCCCTTTTTTTCCCCCTTGACTTTCCCTGAACTCCCCTACCCAACAGTGTCTTGTGTCTATTAGTGATGCTTATATGCATGCATACAAGTCCTTCTGTTGATCTCTTACCCTCACCCAACCCACCCAACAATCCACGATATTCAAACTGGACTTTGACAGTCTGTTCAATGCTGCTCTCACTCTGCACCTATTTTTGTTCATCAGTTTATAATGGTCAAATTATCCATATGAAAGAGATCATGTGGTATTTATCTTTCTCTGACTGGCTTATTTCACTTAGCATAATGCTCTCCAGTTCCATCCATGCTGTTGCAAATGGTAAGAATTCCTTCTTTTTCACAGCAGCATAGTATTCCATTGTGTAGATGTATCACACAGTTTTCTAATCCATTCATCTGATGAAGGGCACTTAGGCTGTTTCCAGATCTTCGCTATGGTAGATTGTGCTGCTATGAACATAGGGATGCATACATCCTTTCTGACTGGTGTTTCTGGTTTCTTGGGTTATATTCTTAGAGTTAGGATCATTGGGTCAAATGGGAGTTCAATTTTTAACTTTTTGAGGAAACTCCATACTGTCTTAATAGTGGCTGCATTCAGTCTACATTCCCACCAGCAGTGCGCGAGTGTTTTTTTTTCTCCACACCCTCTCCAGAACTTGTCGTTTCTTGATTTGTTGATGATAGCCACTCTGACAGGTGTGAGATGGTACCTCATTGTTGTTTTGATTTGCATCTCTTGGATGATTAGAGACTTTGAGCATGTTTTCATATGTCTCTTGGCATTATGAATGTCCTCTTTTGAAAAGTGTCTATTTAGGTCCTTTGCCCATTTTTTGATCAGATTGTTTATCTTCCTTTTGTTTAGTTATATGAATTCCCTATAAATGTTGGAGATTAAACCTTTATCAGTGATAAGATTGGAAAATATGTTCTCTCATGCAGTGGGCTTTCTTGTTGTTTTGTTGATTGTTTCTTTTGGTGTGCAGAAGGTTTTTATTTTTATGTAGTCCCATTTGTTTATTTTCTCTTTAGTTGACAATGCCCTAGGAGCTGTATCAGTGAAGAAATTCCTTTGGCATATGTATGAGATTTTGTATTTCTCTAGTATTTTTATGGTTTCCCAGCTTACATTTAAGTCCTTTATCCATTTTGAGTTTATTTTTGTGTATGATGTAAGTTGGTAGCCTAGTTTCATTTTTTTTTCTTGCATGTGTCTGTCCAATTTTCCCAACACCAATTATTGAAGAGACTGTCTTGACTCCATTGTATGTTGTTGCTTCCTTTGTCAAATATTAATTGAGCATATTGTTTCTGGTCAATTTCTGGGTTATCTATTCCATTCTACTGATCTATATGTCTGTTCTTATGCCAGTACCAGGCAGTTTTGAGAACAGTGACTTTGTAATACAGCTTGATATCTGGTATTGAGATCCCACCTACTTTGTTCTTTTTTCCCAGGATTGCTGCAGCTATTTGGGGTCTTTTAAATTCCAGATGAAGTTTTGGAGAGTTTGTTCTAAATCTGTGAAATATTCCATTGGTATTTCAATGAGGAGTGTGTTGAATTTATGGATTGCTTTGGGTAGTATCAACATTTTAATGATGTAGATTCTACCAATCTATAAATATGGTATGTTCTTCCCTTGGTTTATATATTCCTCTATCTCTTTTTTGAAATGTCCTGTAGTTTTCTGAGTCGAGGTCTTTTACCTCTTTAGTTAAGTTTATTCCTAGGTATCTTAATTTTTGTTGTATGATGCTAAATGTGACTGTGTTTTTAGTTTTTCATTCCCTAAGTTCACTATTAGTGTACAGAAATTCCATAGAGAGTTCCTGCTGCCCATGCCTCCTCATGGGAGAGACTCCCCTGTGCCAGCTTGGCTTCTAGTGCACGTGAACCCAGCAGAGGTATTTCCCATTTACTGTTCATTTCTCTGCCCTCTCGCCAAAGTCTGGTTCTAGAGTGCAAGCCACATAACCAGACACCTGGAAAGGAGGAGCATCGACGTGTGCAGCTCACTCCCATCCAAAGAACAGCAGCCATGCAAGCAGCTGACTCCCATCCAAGGAGAAGCAGACTTGCAATCAACCTGTCCAAGTCCAAGGAGTAGTAGCCCTACAGGAAGCCCACCACATCAGAAAAACAACAGCAGCTTGCAACCAGCCACCATTCAAGGAACATCAGCCACTTGAGTAGTCCGCATCAGTTCAAGGAGTAGCAGCTGCGTGTGTAGCCCACCCCCATCCAAGGAACAGCAGCCTCGTGATCAGCACACCCTCTGTCTGAGGAACAGCAGCTGTGTGAGAAGCCTCCCCGCACCAGCCAGAGGAGTTACCATGGCTGTGAACAGCACCCACCAGAGGAGCTACTGCCAACTGAGGAACAACTGCTACCACAACCACCTGAGAAGCAACTGCAACCCGATGAGCCACAGCCACCCAAGGTGCATCCACTGAACGACTCAACATCTAGATCTGTCGGTGAGATCAACCATGGGTAGACAAAGAAACCCCCAAAGGAAAGAAGAGGACTCGCCAGAAAAGCAGCTAAGTGAAACAGAGGCATGAAACATGTAAGAAAAAGGTTAAGGGTGCTAGAGTGCATAAACTGGATGGAGGAAAAAGTCAACAATTTATGCAAGAATCAAGAAGAAACAGATGAAAAAAAATCAACAACTTATGTAAGAATCAAAAAGAAATGGATGAAAAAATCAATAAATTATGTAAGAACCAAGAAGAAATGAAGAGTGATATAGCTGCAATAAAAAACACCATGGAGAGTTTCAACAGTAGATTAGGAGAAACAGAGGACAGAACTAGCGAATTAGAAGTCAGGGAAGCAAAAAAACACCCAAACTGAACTGCAATTGGAGAAAAAAATTAAAAGACAGGAGGAGAGCCTAACGGTGCTATGGGACAACATGATATAAAACAACATACGAATAATAGGGGTGCCAGAACAACAGAAAGAGGAACAAGGGTTAGAAAACCTATTGGAAGAAATAATATCAGAAAACTTCCCTGAGGTGGGGAAGAAAAAAGTCACACAAGCGCAGAGAGTCCCAAACAAGATGAACCAGAAAAGACCCATGCGAAGACACATCATAATTACTATGGCAAATGTTCAGGACATAGAATCTTAAAAGCTGCAAGAAAGAGATGGAAAGTTACATACAAGGAATATCTCATTAGATTACCAAATGACTTCTCAACAGAAAGACATCAGGCCAGAAAAAATGGACAGAAATTTACAAAGTGATGGAAAGCTAAAGGCCGAATCCAAGAATACTCTATCCAGCAAGGCTCTCATTCAAAATTGAAGGGGAAATAGGAAGCTTCACAGACAAAAGATAGCTAAGGAAGTTTATCATCACCAAGCTAGTGATGCAAGAAATGCTAAAGGGACTGGTGTAAAAAGAAGAAATAAAAAGCTAAGAAAGAAAACATGCACAAAAATTAGAAATGGCTACAAACAAGTACCTTTCAATAATAACTTTAAATGTAAATGGACTAAATCCTCCAATCAAAAGACATTGAGGAGAGACAAGATGGTGGCGGGATAGGCAGACATGTCCCAAGGCTTATGAGGGAGCAAATAGAATGAGCAGTTGTAACAAATAATATCAACCCTGAATGGGCGGACCAGGTTCAGCTGGTGAGACAGTTTGCAGCCGGGAAGCTTGGAGTTTTCCTGGAAAGATAAAAACCAGGGTTCTAGGCAGGAAAGTTTGCCAGACCTCTGAGTCCAGAAGATCAGAGGGAAACTTCACAGCACTCAGCCACATCCCTTGGGACAGGCACAGCCTCTGATGGGGGAAAGGAGATCCGCAGGACTGTTGGAGCTGGAGGATTTGTGATCTGGGTGCCATAATTACAAAACACTGAGCTCACAGGGCAGCCTAAAGTGCTGACCAGACCATGAAGTGTCGGTAAGAGAGGAGCTCCCAGGGACTGTCTTCCCTGTTTCTGAGGCCAGCATTTGTTTGTTTTCACTAAACCATGTTCATAGGACTTTTCGGGTAAAAACATTCACTCGTGCCAAGGAGCAGGAGAAGGTGCAGACAAGTGGAATCTGGGGAGAGGCTGGAGAAAGAAGGGGGTCCAGCAGAGGTGGCAGCAAGTTAAGTGCTGAGTCACGCCTGAGCCCAGGGCCTGTGCAGCCATTTTCTCCTAAAGTTATTAGCCCTTGCACCAGCCCCCAGGCAAGGAATACAGCCACACCCAGATTCCACCCTGAAAGGCACAAAGGATTAAAATAATCTGATTAGTCCCTGGGAGTTAATAGGGTCTGGCCTTCAGTCCCAGAAACAGGAAAAAAAAATCACAGACATTCCAGAAAACTGGAATCTTAAGGCATCCAAAGGATTGACATTTCAATTTTCCATTTTTATTTTTATATTATTATTTTGTTAGCTTTTTTTTGGTTTTTTCCTTGTTTTCCTTTTCTGTTTGTTGCTTTATTTTCTACTTTTTTTTTACATTATGTTTTCATCATTCAATTTTATTTTATTTTTACTTGCTATTTTCTATTTTTATACCATTTTTAAAATCAATTTTTTTCAACTGCATTATTTTGTTCCCCTTCTTTCTCTTCTTATCCACTCACACCTTTCCTACCTCTGAAAGGGCGAGGACTACGCCCTCCACCTTGCCCCAGGGTAAGGGCTATGCCCTCCATCTTACCTTGGCCATGTGCTCAGCAAGGCTTCTTCCCGGAAGCCAAGCCGCTGCTGGCCACGCCCAGGATTTCTCTGGACTGGCCAATGATAGTCAAGGGAAGTGCACGCCATCACTATGACCACATCCTGTGTAATGAGACATCGACTTGTGCCTGGCCAATCGCCAGGGCCCCCAGTCCTTTCTCCTCCCCTTACCCCAAACCCCTATAAAACCTCTCTCCACACAGAGTTTGCTCTCTCTTCCACCTGCTGCTGTGCCAGTAAGGGGCGGGGGCAGGGGAGCCAAACCTAGGTTTGAAATAAATGACTCTTTGCATTTGCATCAGACTCACTGGCTCCCTGGTGGGCCCTTGGGAATCTTGAAATCTGGGCACAACATTTTGGGGGCTCGTCCGGGATTCCCAAGACCATCGAGGGACCCCGATCCCAAGAGTCTGACTGACTGCGGTAGGTGTGTGTCGTTGTGTGTTCTGTTCTGTGTTTGCTCATTTCTGGAATCTGTAATTGCCTAAGGGGTCTAGGCAGACGCGCCGTGAAAGACCACAGGCGGGGGAGAGTTGGAAGACGTTCCTCTCCCCAGGAGGGATGGATATGCCCCTCACCCCAGGAGGGATGGATATGCCCCTCACCCCAGGAGGGATGGATATGCCCCTGATGGATTTGAGACTAGGCGGGTTGCTCCCACCGGTTTGGCATAAGGCCAATGTCTAGCTTTCGGGTTTGGCTTTCATGGAATTGGAAGACTGTATTTTTGGGCCCTGTTTAGTGTTCTGTGTTTGTCCTGGATGGACGTTATGGGATGGACTCAGACTGCTCCTTTGGGTATTGTGATTGATCATTTAAAGGAGATTGGGGGAGGCTTTAGAGCTCCCTCAGGAGTTGGGAAGTTGTTAGGAATTGAATGGATTGTTTAAACTCTGAATGAATGTCTGGTGAAAGTGTGTGAATGTGGAGGGAGGGGGCCTGCCTTCTCCCCTCCTTTGTGTGGCTATCTGAGTATGCCTAGTATGAAGTCTAGATGATAGAATTTAATCTATTAATTGAAAATGCCTTATATTTTATTTGAAATGTATCCTTAAATATAAAAGTATTGATTTGAAAAATGCTAAGTATTTAATTTGCTACCTAAGATTTAAAAAAGTTCTGCAATATAATGTTGGTCATCTATCTTTTAGGGGTTTTGGTTTGCTCTTCCCTTGTTTATTGTGAGAATGAGGAAATCATGTTTTCTGTCAGAGAACAGTTTAGACAGCCACAGTGTTGAGCTGCCTGACTTGGCAGCCGTCATGTTGGCTGCATGGCATGCCGTGCCCCTGGGGGCTGCCATCTTGGAACAGTAAAGACCCCTCCCTCTGACTTAGTCAATCACAAAAGGAATGTCTGCTCACTGAGGCAGGATGGGATTTCAGGGGTGGAGTTTTAAGGCGGAGTTTTACTAAGGAAATGCAGATGAGGCAGAAAGTGTGCTTGTCTCTCAGATTTATTTAATACTAAATTAGCAATCATGGTCTTAATATAATTTTAGTGATATGATAGACCAATGTTTTGAGCAGTTGGCTTTATAAGGGCCAACAATAGAGCTCTTATTTCTTAAAGAGCTTGTAGATAGAGAATTGAAAAGCTTTTACAAATTCATAAATGCATCTGGGATTTCTGTGCACATGTAAAGGGAAAAGGCCAGTTTATAAACGAGTGCGCATAGTTTTGAGCTGAACTTGACCTTTTGCTGTGTACAGAATAAAAACTTGAGACTGTTTTGGCCTTAATAGTTATGGGTTTGCTTCTTGAATTCCCCAGCAGGAAAATTGTGACCATTTTGAAATTTGGCAGCTATTCCAGGATAGCAGTAGTCCAATTTCTGAAGTAAAGTACAATTATTTCAGGTAGAAACTGTGGTTTAAAAGTTGTAGCTACCTGGAAAGCATGGCCTTGGTGTGATAGGAGAAAAAAAGAAATGTTAAATGGATGGTAGACCAGTGAGCTGGGACTGGTCACTAATGGTGGATTGTGAGAAGGGCTAGATGTGGCCTAACTTCTCCTTCCTTGGTACCCCTAAAATGCCAGAGGGTACTCTGGCCTTGGTTTTCCAATGTGTTTACATTGAATGGTTCTTTCCTTCCTCTTTAACTTTTGGGGGATTGTGTCAATGAATTACTGATGTAGATTATCAAGAATCTCTAAGGGACTTGTCCTGTATCTGGAGGAAAGGCTTCTAGATGGTATTCACTGTCTCTGGGACTTACGGAGGGAAGTCAAAACTCGGACTGGCTCAAATCTGGCCTATCTTTTAAAAGGGTAGAAAAGAAGCATTCCTAGCCAGTTTTCTACTGCCTCTGTTCAGGGACTTGTTCTGTATCTCGACACAACTGAAACTGATTTGTTGGTATTTTGTGGTATAAATGTGGCATGCACCTCAAAGTTCTTAATGGGGAATGTATCTAGTTATCATGTCTATTTAGTCTTGATTTCCTTGTTCAATATGAGTACCATTTCTATCTGGATGAGACATAGGTCAAAAGTCCTGTCCTGGGATGTGAGAAAGGGAGGCCCCCACATCTGTTCCTGTCAGGCCCCCATCAGGGGACTTGGGCGGTGTTCCTGTTACCTGCTCAAGATCCCAAGACTGTAAAAGTACTTGTTCACTGAAAGGGTGTAAGTGTGGATGTTTATTTGATGTTTGTAGTCTACTTGGGTATAACTATTTGTTCATGTAAGTGTGGAAGTATATTCTGTGCTGGGTTGGGATTTTGGAATTCTGGAGTAGATTTAAAAGGTATTTGTGGCTTTTTCTAGTCTGATTGAGACATTTAAGGGTGGGGCTCACAGTTCCTCAGGGCAGAGATTCCATGAGCCCTTCCCCCTGCCTGTGCTGAATTAAAAAATACAGGCCAGTGTCATTTGGCTTGCTGGTTAAAAGAAAACAATGGGCCTTAGAATCTGTAAGGATAGGTGGGAATGAAGCTGGTCAAATGTACTGAAAGGGTTTGGTACCTGTTGCTGCTAGCAAAGGAGGGGCTGATACCCATTTCTAGCGCACTCTCTTGACGGGAACTGGTAGAAAGGAGGCCTTGTTGCTGCTCTGCCACAAAGGGAACTGATAGAAAGGCCAAAAAAAAAAAAAAAAAAAAAAGGAGAGCAC
The DNA here is from genome assembly GCA_036010255.1 of Myotis pilosus. Classification (NCBI taxonomy): domain Eukaryota; kingdom Metazoa; phylum Chordata; class Mammalia; order Chiroptera; family Vespertilionidae; genus Myotis; species Myotis pilosus. The sequence continues at coordinate 1,054,827 of JASKON010000044.1, forward strand.
TGTAACTGATAAACAGGGTTACCTAGAAACCATCAGGACTTTGAAGTTCTCAAAGAGAGGAGGAATCTGACTCGGAGACTGGCGAGGACTGGGTGGCTTTTCTTTAACAATCTCTTTCTTTGAGAGGACTCCAGAGGGTGCACAAGGACATTTGGCCACGCCTCCGCACCATCTATGAGACCAGCCCAACCCCATCTCCTCATCAGCGCAGACCAGGATATTGGATCTACATCAGAAGGCACTGCTGGAAGACCCTAGAGCCACGTTGGAAGGGTCCCTACATTGTGGTGCTGATGACCCCCACCGCTCTCAAGGTAGATGGCATCGCAACCTGGGTCCATCTGAAAAGATTTCATCACCAAATGGAGCATCGATTGATCGAGATCAACGCAACCTGCTCAAGCTCAAGCTACGGTGTGCTTGACCTGCCTGATGCCGGTAACATGGCTTGCGATCACACCTGTCACCTGGAACCCCCACAATACTGTGTAATGCACTTAGATAATGCCTGCATCTTCATGGACATGGCTCATCACATGTTTAGTCTTCATGGACATGGCTCCAAAGAGACAAGGACCATTTATAGGATCACATGTTAAGTAGCAGAAGATTTGGCTGCCTGAAGCGGCCATGATGCCAATATTATGTTTCATTGTATTGATATGTTATATTAACCTTTGATTCTTTTGCAGGTTTGAATGTATGTTGGCTGTCCTGGAAGGGAGCTGTGTGGGGTGACCCCTAAAAGTAAAGGGTGTCTAGCTGCCAAGAGGGCAGGTGCCCAGCTGGGCAGGGAAGGGTGCCTATCAGGTTTTGGTCACTGTTGAGAGACAGCTAACAGTTGGCAGCCTGTAATACTGTCTTGCAGGCCTGAGTCACCATGCCCATGTCAGGGGTAGTAAAGCTGGAAAAAGCCTGTTTGGAATAGAAGGTCTGAGGCATGGTTATGCATAGAAAGAAGGTTTTATGCCAACAGTTACTGTTTTGTTTTAAATCCATGAAAAGGAATTAGCAAGGAAAGTCAGAAAATCTTAGAGTAGATCATATGTTTTTCTCTTTATGTAATTCCTCCGAAATCTGGCAATGCTAAATAAGTATGTTTCTTTGCCTATATCCAGTAAGACTGATTCCTAATAGTGCTTTTTTTATATTTTATTGATTTTTTACAGAGAGGAAGGGAGAGAGATAGAGAGTTAGAAACATCGATGAGAGAGAGAGACATCGATCAGCTGCCTCCTGCACATATCCTACTGGGGATGTGCCCACAACCCAGGTACATGCCCTTGACCGGAATCGAACCTGGGACCTTTCAGTCCACAGGCCGACGCTCTATCCACTGAGCCAAACCGGTTTCGGCACCTAATAGTGCTTTTATTAACGGAAAACTTTGACTGGAGTATCATGTTTTAAAGAGCCCTGTCTGAGCTCTAAAGACTTGAAGCCACTAAGAATGCCATGAAGAAAGCCTGGTATCCTGCTTGGGAGCCCTGAAGATGGCTGGCGCTGGAGCTTCAGGCCCATGCCCTACCATCACTGGCAGTTGGTAAGAGTAGAAGGGGAGCAGTAAAGATGCCTCTGCATCCCTGCAGAACCCCCACACACTCTGGGCCACAACAAGTAGGAAGGCTACTGAGATGGGCCTTAAAGCCTGGAGCGTGGGCTCAGGTGGAGTTGCTACAGGTGAGGGATTCACCTAACTCAGCAGATACTGCAGGCAGGCCTGATGGCAGCTGGATGGCTTGGCTTCCTGGCCCTATGGGGCACATTATGGTTCAACCATGAAATTCCAGCAAAAGTAGTCAGTTATCATTCTTGTAGTGTTTATGCAAACATCAGGACAGTAGATAAATTAATCTTGATTTGGCTTTTTAATAACCATGGAGGAATTTAAGAAGAAAAATCCTGTTTCAATAGAAGTTGTTAAATCTAAAATGGCTTCTTTCCTTTCCACCGGGCCATTTGTTAAGCTTATAGGGATAGTTCAGTTGATAGTTCTGTGTGCCCAGTATGGGCCTCTAGCAACGGTGGAATGGAAATGCAGTCCGTCTCATGATTGAGCCGGAAGTTCCAAGACAAGGGGGGAATGAAAGGGCGAGGACTACGCCCTCCACCTTGCCCCAGGGTAAGGGCTATGCCCTCCTTCTTACCTTGGCCATGTGCTCTTCAAGGGTTCTTCCCGGAAGCCAAGCTGCTGCTGGCCACGCCCAGGATTTCTCTGGACTGGCCAATGATAGTCAAAGGAAGTGCACGCCATCACTATGACCACATCCTGTGTAATGAGACACCGACTTGTGCCTGGCCAATCGGCAGGGCCCCTAGTCCTTTCTCCTCCCCTTACCCCAAACCCCTATAAAACCTCTCTCCACACAGAGTTTGCTCTCTCTTCCACCTGCTGCTGTGCCAGTAAGGGGCGGGGCAGGGGAGCCAAACCTAGGTTTGAAATAAATGACTCTTTGCTTTTGCATTGGACTCGCTGGCTCCCTGGTGGGCCCTTGGGAATCTTGAAATCTGGGCACAACAACCTCCTCTATATTGAATTGAGGTCCTTCCCATATTTATCCAATTTTTAACCTTATTTCCTGTATATCAGCTCAGCCTCTACATATTCTGTTCCCATCCTCTTTACTTGGTGTTTGGTGTTTGTATTTGGTTTATCTATTGGCTCTGTGGTGTTTTCTCCATAAATATATATTCTCCTTTTTCTTTTCTCTCCTATCTTTTTGTTTTTCTCTCTTAGATATCATGTGCGCTCTCTTTTCTCTCCCCTAATTATCTTTTCTCAGGTCGTTGCTTATATTGAGGTTATCAGTCATGAGTACATTCATGCTTTGTTCCCTTTGGGTTATGTCTTGTTAAGGTGAATATTTTGGGATTAGTGTTCTACATTCTATTTTCCTCTTTTCTTTAGCATCCTTTTACTCTACCTCAAATTTACCTTTATGCCAAAACTCTCTTTCTCACTTTTCCCCTTTTGTTGTCCAGTTTCTCTTACCATATCCCTGCTTTAGATTTTCCTTATTCCTTATTTTTACCCCCTGTTAAAATTTCACCCTACTTATATATCTAATTACCAATCTCCTGCTCTAAATCCATATACGCCTCTCTCTTCTCTTTCTTCACTATACAAAGATTTTTTTTCTTTCTGTTGTTTTGTTGTTGTTTGCTTGATTGTTGAGTACATTTGTTTTTTTTTTATGGTTGTTTGTTAGATTGTTTTTCTTTTTCTCTTTTGGTTGGTATTCTTTCTGGTTATTTTTTTGCTTCTGTTTTCCCTCTCCTCACTTAATATTAGTTGTTATTTGTAGTTTGCATTCATCTCCAGGGACCTGTTGCTAGAATTTGCTGTGATTAGGGCTGTACTATTGGAGTTTTCTCCCCATATAGTTTCTTCCCCTGTTCTATTACATTCTCTTCCTTTTCTCACTTACTTCTTTTCTTTCCTTTTCCCAATTTCATTTTTGCACTCCTTTATTTTCTCTTTTTTCTTTTTCTCTTCTTTCTTCTTTAGCCCATAATTCTCTATGATCTTGTGGTCACCTTTATTTGGGGTTATTAGTATCATGAATACATTCGTGTTCCTGTCTTGTGTGTTGTGCCTTGTTGTGTTGTATTTTGTGGCTTTAAATCAATGCAGAAGAGAGAGAACTGCATGACAAAACACCAGGAGAAGAGATATCATGGGGAGACAAAGAAACAGCCCACATATAAAAGAAAACAGCCATCACCAGAAAAGGAAGTAAAAAAAAAAAATGGAGGCAATGGAGAAAAGCAAACTGTCAGAGAAAGAATTAAGAGAAATGGTCATAAGGTAGATGAAAAGAATGGAAGACAATTTCAACAATATGTATAAGGACCAAGAGGAAATGAAGAAGAACCAAGAAGAAATGAAAAATGAAATTACTGCTATAAAGAACTCAATAGAAAGCATCAACAGTAGACTAGAAGAAGCAGAGGACCACAACAGTGAGCTAGAAGACAAGGTAGGAAAAAATACCCAAGCAGAGCTACTCCTAGAAAAAAAAAATTAAAAAGCAGGAGGAGAGCCTAACAGAATTTTGGGACAACATGAAATGAAACAACATCCGCATAATAGGAGTTCCAGAAAGAGAGGAAATTGAGCAAAGTATAGAAAACCTGTTTGAAAAAATAATGACAGAAAACTTCCCTGATATAGGGAAGAAAAAACTCACACAAATCCAAGAAGCTCACTGAGTTCCAAACAGAATGAACCCCAAAAGACTGACGCCAAGGCACATTATAATTAAATTGGCAAACACCAACGACAAAGGAAGAATCTTAAAAGTGGCCAGATAGAGACAGAAAGTTACTTGCAAAGGATTCCCCATCAGATGAGAGATGGATTTCTCAACAGAAAGACATCAGGCAAGAAGGGAATGTAATGAAATATACAAGTCATGCAAAGCAAGGGTCTGAATCCAATAATACCATACTCAGCAAGGTTATCAAACAAATTGAGGGTTAAATCAAGAGCTTCACAGACAAAAAAGGACTACAGGGGTTTATTACCACCAAACCAGCAATGCAAGAAATGCTAAAGGGTCTGCTGTAAAAAAAAAACAAAATAAAACACACACACAAAAAAACAAAAACAAAAACAAAAAACAAAGAAGGAAAACAGGGTTAAAGAATAAAAATGGCAACAAACAAGTATCTATCATAATAACTTTAAATGTAATTAGATTAAAAGCCCCAATCAAAATACATAGGGTAACTGAGTAGATAAGAAAACATGACCCATATATCAGCTGTCTACAAGAAACCCACCTCAGAACAAAAGACGCACACAGACTGATGATGAAGGGATCAAAAAAGGTTTTTCAGGCGAATGGAAATGAAAAATAAGCTGGGGTAGCAATACTTATATCTGACAAATTAGATCTCAAAGTGAAGGACATAAAAAGACATAAGGAAGGCCACTTCATAATACTAAAGGGAGCAATACAACAAGATATAATTCTGGTAAACATATATGCACCCCATATAGGAGCACCCAAATACATTAGAAAACTTCTGGAGGGGATCAAGGGGGAGATTGACAGCAATACAATCATAGTAGGGGACTTTAACAACCCACTATCACCATTGGAAAAATCCTCTAAACAAAAAATCAGCAAAGAAACATCAATCCTAAATGACTCACTAGATCAGATGGAATTAATTGACACCTTCAGAAGATTTCATCCCAAAGCCACAAAATATATATTCTTCTCAAGTAAACATGGGTCATTTTCAAAGATAGACCATATATTGGGTCACAGATGAAGTCTCTACAAATTCAAGAAGATAGAAATCATATCAAGTATTTTCTCAGATCACAATGGCATAAAACTGGAAATCAACTACAATAAAAGCAATCCAAAAAAATCAAACTCTTGGAGACTAAATAGCATGCTATTAAACAATCACTGGGTTACCAGAGAGATCAAAGAAGAAATTAAAAACATCATGGCAACAAACCACAATGAAAACACAACAGTCCAAAACCTATGGGACACAGCGAAAGCACGTTGAGAGGGAAGCTCATAGCTCTAGAAGCCTACTACAAAACACAAGAAACAATGATAATAAGTTACCTAATCCTACAACTCAAAGAGTTAGAAAGAGAACAATAAGAAAAGCCCAGGGTAAGCAGAACGAAGGAAATCATAAAGATCAGAGTGGAGATAAATGACATATAGAAAAAAAATAAAAAAGATCAACAAAATCAAGAGCTGGTTCTTTGAAAGGAAAAACAAGATTGATGAACCTCTAGCCAGGCTCACCAAGAAACAAAGGGAAAGGACCCAAATAAACAAAAGACAAAATCAGAAATGAAAGAGGAGAAATAACAATAGACCCCACAGAAATATAAAGGATTGTTAAAAAATACTATGGAGAATGCTACTCCAACAAACTACACAACCTAGAGGAAATGGATATATTAGTAGAAAAATACAACATTCCAAAACTTAATCAGGAAGAATCTAAAAATCTCAATAGCCCAATAACTATGGAAGAAATTGAAGCAGTCATCAAAAAGCTTCCAGCAAACAAAAGCCTGGGGCCAGACAGCTTCACAGGGGAGTTTTACCAAACATTCAAGGAAGAACTAAAACCTATCCTTCTCAGACTATTCCAAAAAATTCAAGAGGGAGGAACACTTCCAAGCTCATTCTATGAAGCCAGCATCACCCTAATACCATAACCAGGTAAAGACAACACAATGAAAGACAATTACAGGCCAATATCCCTCATGAAGATGCCAAAATCCTCAACAAAATCTTAGCAAATTGGATCCAGCAGTACATCAGAAAGATCATACACCACAACCAAGTAGGATTTATCCCAGGGATGCAAGGCTGATACAATATCTGCAAATCAATAAACGTGATACATCACATAAACAAATTGAATGATAAAAAACACATAGTCATGTCAACTGATGCAGAAAAAGCATTTGACAAAATCCAACACCCTTTTTTGATAAAAACTTTCAGCAAGGTAGAAATAGAAGGATCATACCTCAACATAATAAAACCATATATAACAAACCCACAGCCAACATCATACTCAATGGACAAAAACTAATACCATTTCCCCTAAGAATAGGAACAAGACAGGGATTCCCCCTCTTACCACTCCTGTTCAACATAGTACTGGAAGTACTAGCCATTGTGATTAGACAAGAAGAATAAAAGGCATCCAAATTGGAAAAGAAGAAATAAAAGTATACTTAATTGCAGATGACATGATACTGTACATAAGAACCCTAAAGACTCCATGAAAAAACTATTAGCCTAAATAAATGAATTCAGCAATGTTGCAGGATACAAAATTTATGCCAAGAAATCTATGGCATTTCTATACACCAATAGTGAACTTACAGAAAGAGAGACTAAAAAGCAATCCCATTTACCATTGCACTAAAAATATTGAGATACCTAGGAATAAACTTCCCTAAAGAGGTAAAAGATCTCTACTCAGAAAACTCTGGGATATTGAAAAAAGAGATAGAGGAAGACATAAACAGAGGGAAGAACATCATGTTGGATTGGTAGAATCAACATCATTAAAATATCCATACTACCCAAAGCAATCTATAAATTCGATGCACTTCCCATTAAAACACCAACGGCATATTTCACAGAACTAGAACGAACTCTCCAAAAATTCATCTGGAATAAAAAAGGACCCTGAGTAGCTGCAGTCATCCTGAGAAAGAAGAACAAAGTAGGTGGGATCTCAATACCAGATATCAAGCTGTATTACAAAGTCACTGTTCTCAAAACTGCCTGGTACTGGCACAAGAGCAGACATATAGATCAATGGAATAGAATAGAGAGCCCAGATATTGACCCAAACCAATATGATAAATTAATATTTGACAAAGGAGGCAAGAACATACAATGGAGTCAAGACAGTCTCTTCAATAAATGGTTTTGGGAAAATTGGACAGATACATGCAAGAAAATGAAAATAGACCACCAACTACACCATACACAGAAATAAACTCAAAATGGATAAAGGACTTAAATGTAAGCTGGGGAACCATAAAAATACTAGAGTAATCCAAAAGCAACAAATCTCAAATATTCTGAAGCAATTTCTTCACTGATACAGCTCCTAGGGCATTGTCAACTAAAGAGAAAATAAACAAATGGGACCACATCAAAATAAAGAGTTTCTGCACAGTAAAAGAAACAATCAACAAAATGACAAGAAATCCCACTGCATGAGAGAACATATTTGCCAATGGTTTCACCAATAAGGTTTAATCTCCAACATTTATTTGGAACTCATACGACTTAACAAAAGGAAGATAAACAATCCAATAAAAAAATGGGCAAAGGTCCTAAATAGACACTTTTCAAAAGAGGACATTCAGAAAGCCAAGAGACATATGAAAACATGCTCAAATTCACTAATCATCTGAGAAATGCAAATCAAAACAACAATGAGGTACCATCTTACATCTGTCAGAGTGGCTATCATTAACAAATCAACAAACGACAAGTGCTGGAGAGGATGTGGAGAAAAAGGAACACTTGTGCACTGCTGGTGGGAATGCAGACTCGTGCAGCCACTCTGGAAGCCATTATGGAGATTCCTCAAAATTTAAAAATGAAACTCCCATTTGACCCAGAGATCCCACTTCTATGAATATATTCCCAGAATTCAGAAACACCAATCAGAAAGAATATATTCATCCCTATGTTCATAGCAGACAATTCACCATAGCTAAGATCTGGAAACAGCCTAAGTGCCCATCAGCAGATGAATGGATTAGAAAACATCTACATGATGGAATACTATGCTGCTGTAAAATAGAAGGAATTCTTATCATTTGCAACAGCATGGATAGAACTGAGGAGCATTATGCTAAGTGAAATAAGCTAGTCAATGAAAGAAAAATACCACAGGATCTCACTCATTTATGGATAATTAATGCCACTATTAACTGATGAGCAAAAAATAGATACAGAGGCAGAGCAACATTTAACAGACTGTCAAACTTCATAGGGAGGCTGGGGAGGTTGGGGGGTAACAGGGGGTGGGTAAGAGATCAACCAAAGGACTTGTATGCATGCATATGAGCATAGCCAATGGACACAAGACACTAGGGGGTGTGGGAGGCTAGGGGAGGTTCAAGGGGAGAAAATAAAGGAGACATATATAATACTCTTTGTAATACTTTAAGCAATAAAACAATTAAAAAGAAAAAGAAATGCCATAGATTACTTGGCATGAATTTGTATCCTGCTACATTGTGGAATTCATTTATTAAATCTAATAGCTTTTTGATGGAGTCTTTAAGGTTTTTATGTACAATATCATATCATATCATTTTCAGGACTATCAAGCAAGATACCAGGCTTTCTTTATGTCACTCTTATTGGCTTCTTCACAGCTCAGACAGGGCTCTTTAAAACATGATACTCCAGTCAAAGTTTTCAGTCAATAAAACCACTATTGGAAACCGGTCTTATTGAATTTATGCAAAGAAATGTATTTCCATGATTTATTTAGCATTGTCAAATTTTAAAGGTATTATATAAGGAGAAAAAGCTACTGACCTTGCCTTAAGATCTTCTGATTTTCCTGGCCAGTCCTTTTTATGGACTCTCCAGAGTTATAACAAAACAGTAACTGTTGGATTTCTTTTATTAGTCCCCCCACATAAGTACTTTGGTATAATTATTTACCCTCTGTTTAGAGAGGCAGAATGTAAATTACTCTTCCTGGCTTACTGGCCTGTATTATTTAATTAATTTCCTTTTTACATTTCTCTTCTCCTTCTTATTACATACACAATGTTTATAAATTTTATACTTTCAAATTAGCCTTTAAACCTTCTTTCTATGTCCTTTTAAAATGCATAACCATGCCTCAGACCTTGTACTCAGTAATTTCTTATTCTTAGCTACCTCAATCCTTTAATGATTAATATAAAGTAAACAGCCAGTACTTCTTAGATTACTAAGAACAGGTGCTTCCTTCCCTATAGAATTTCAAGTATATTGTATCAGACTAATTTAGTATTTGAAGGGTTAAAGAGAACAAAACGGGGCAGAGTGAAACTTGCTGTGCTTAGTAGCAGCTTGCGGCCTTGAGTCCAGCATAGTTCAGATAAGTAAAAATCAACAAAAACTATCTGTCCCTGCTGTCCCTGCTGTCCCTGCCGACGACCCCCACCTTTTTTTTTTTTTTTGCATTAACCATTTACTCTGTCCTTAGCTGCTCTTCCTCTTCTGGGTCTGTCTTTTTTCTGCCTTTTGGGGGCTCTGTCAGCAAAACAGTCTGTCTCTGTCCCAATTTTTCTTCGGGGCATTGGCATTTCTTTAACCACCAGGGTTTCTCAGTGATGATGTCTATCCATATCTGGATGTAGGGAATTTGGTCAGGGTGGCTAGGATTACTGTAAATAATGTGATGAACCTGATATGCCATCCCTAGATCAAAGGACCCGGTGGATGGCCACCCAACCTCAAACGTGGGCCACTCTCATTCACAAAATTTCTGTAAATCAAAATAATTAACGGGGGTGGTGTAGTCCTCTCCATGTCTCTTGAAGTCCTGAAAATTCTCAAGAAAACATTGTAAGGGGTTGATGAAGACGACTGACCCTGACCCATTTTGACAAAGACAAAGACAACAAATAACAGAGACAAAACGAACCAGACAAATGCAACCTAAGGTTGCCCAGACCAGGACCCCCAGATGCCGTCACGTCTGGGCGGTCGGACTCCAAGGTTCCACTGCATCCAGCCCTCTTTTGAGTCCTAAAGGTAACGTTCCACAGACAGATACCAGATTCTTACCTCCGCACTGGAGGTCCAGGTGGCTCATCCTTTCGGATTGCAGTTTTGGGACAAAAACACTTCGCCTCCCTGGAACCAGGGATGGAGACTGGAGTGTCCTCCCCTGGGGCATCTGGGGTGTCTACCGGCAATTTGGCCAGAGTGGATCTCGCTGGGGGACTCCAAATATAATGGGGTGACCCGCAGAGATGACCACCAGGGACTCAGATCAAGATTTAGGAGACTTTATTAAGCTGGCCATTGACTACAGTTACAGCACCCTGCTGAAGCAAAGGCTGAACTGCAGTGCCGACTACAGGGGTTACAGCATTTTTGTTTGTTTTATTATTTTATTTTTTGTAGTTACCACATTTTTATTTGCAAAAACCACAAAGTTAGGTACAAAGCCCTGTTTACACAATTTATTCCTGATACAGTATAGCATCAGTATAGTGACTACCTTCCTATCTATGTGTTTTCGGAACAGAGAGCACAGCATACCCTGCCTGGCCGAAGTGCCAGATATGCAGCCCAGCACACCAGGCAAGACAAATGTTTATGTGGGAAGGATGTCCTCCATTGCAAGAGGGAATGACTCAGCCTAGGAAACTTGGTGTGCCTGCCTTCTGAGCTCTATCCCCTGAGTTTCCAGTCCTGGTTCTGCTCTCAAAGCTCCAGTCTGCTTCATCCTTCCTCTCTCAGAACACAAGGTGGGTGGATCCACAGGGAATTTTTGTGCATTGGCCCTGCAAGAGGGTGACCCAACTTTCAGCTGCCACTCCCTGGCATACAGCATCCCACTGCTTTTCACAGCTAGATGTTATGTGGGTACCCTCTTTAGATTTGGTGCTTCCTGCTGTGTAGCCCATCTTGGGGATTAGATCCCAGAGTTCTCAGTAGCACCCCCCCGCACCTCCCCCCCACACACAGCTGAGACACCACTTCAGGACTTCAGTTGCTGTCTGTAGGTGGCCTGGCCAGGCTTTCGTGCCTCTGCCCTCCTACCAGTCTCTATGTGGTCTCCACCTTTGGTCCTTGTGTATCAGGGTTCTCTTCTGTGAATTTTCTGTTGATTATTCAGAAAGCCTTTCCATATTTCAATTGTAACTCCAGCATGTCTGTGCAGCAGCCACCTACTCTTCAATGGGTTATTAAAGTCTCCTACTATGATTGTGTTGCTGTCAATCTCTCCCTTGATATCTCACATAAGTTTTTTTTTTTTTAAATATATATATTGGATGTTTCTATATTGAGTGCATATGTTTACCAGAGTTATATCCTGTTGTTGTATTGATCCCTTTAGTATTATGAAGGGGCCTTCCTTATCTTTTGTTATGGCCTTCACTTTGATGTCTATTTTGTCAGATATTGTAGGGAGTGGCTCTAGGGTTATGCCTCAGGCTGACCTGTTGGCAAAGCCACAAACAAGTCCCATCTTAGATGGCACAGTCCTCTTAGCATAATTAGGCTTGACCTTATGATGCTCCCTAGATCTTATCTGGGTAGCTAATGGGCTGAGGGAGATACAGCAAGTGCTGCCAAAACAAGTGAAACTCACAAGAACATTATAACTATGGTGACCACTACCTTGTTTACCTCTGGCTATAAAATAAAGGCTCAGCTTGCTGTCTGGGTCTCTCGCTATGGCCTCAGCCAGGCACAGGAAGATCCGCCTAGACCCAGTTTATTCTCTTTGCCATCCCCCTCACCCCCCCTCAGGCTGACCAAACTCTTGGTTGTGCTGGCATGGCACAAGATATAAGTATTGCTAGTCCAGTTTTTATTTTTTCATTCCCTTTTGCCTGAAAATGTTTTCCCATCTCTTTACTTTCAGTCCATGTGAGTTCTTTTTTCTGAGGTGGGTCTCTTGGAGACAGAATATATATATGGGTCATGTTTTCTTATTCATTCAGTCACCCTATGTCTTTTTATTGGTGCATTTAATCCCTTTACATTTAAAGTTATTATTGATAGGTACTTGTTTGTTGCCATTTTTACTCTTTTCTTTTTAAAGCATTTACTTGTTTTATTGTTGTTTGTAATTCAGTAAACATTCTTTATGTGATGAAGCCATGAGGTATACACATATATACTAACTGCCTTCTTTACCTTGTAACACAGTTGAGAATATAAGGAAGAAGTCAGTTTATCTCATAGCAGACATAAGAAAGAGCAGAATTCAAGTATGCCAGAAGGTGAAATATATCAAAGATATCCTGGAGATTATTTTAAAATTCTGGCTATCTCTATGTGTTAAGCAATGTTGTTTCCAAATATAATCTAATTTTAATAAGAGGAAGAGATTGCTTCCAGGGAAGGAGGCCTGCTATGCTTTATGAAGAATTGTCTTTAGGGGTGCATATGATTTTAACAGGCAAGGATGTGGGCAGTGACATTAGATGAGAATACTCTGTAGATGAAACACAGAAAAAATAAATCAGAAATGTGGAGATCTCAGGGCATGGAGGGACCATGAAAAAGGAACTAAAGTGTCCATCTGAGGCCAGGTGATAAAATGTCTTCAGAGGTTGGGATTGTTCAGAAGGGAGCCATTGAAGAATTTTACTCTTTCTTAATTTTTTTTCCTGGAGCATATTGGAAGAGCTATTTTGAGGAAGGTTACACTAGAGTAAATGTTATTTCTCTGAGGAGGTACTTTCATTTAACAAAATTTATTTTTATTGAGCACAGACAAAAATATATAATTATTTGTGGATTTGGAGGCATCTTTAGGTTAGAAAGAAAGGTAATGTTTTTTGTTTTTTTTGTGTGTGTGGCAATTACTGTATCAAATATTCCACAGTCTCTTAAAGGTAATTTCATCTGATGGTTTAGGCCAAACTGTCATTCTTGCCTGAATACAGCTCTTCAATACAGAACTATTAATTTTTTTTAAATTGTTAAGTAATATAATGATATAGAAAAGCACCTCGCCCACCAAAAATCTGCAAAATTACCTTTGTTTTCTTTATGCTGTAATATCATGGGGGATTTTTGCTTTTTATGCCTGTGTTCCTTCTTCCATTTTTATTTCTTCTTTATAACAGTTGCTTTAGCATTTGTTTCATTGCTGGTTTGGTGGTAATAAACTCCTTTAGGCTTTCTTTGTGTATGAAGCTTCTGAATTCCTCTTCAATCTTGAATAATACTCTTGCTGGATAGATTATTCTTGGATTCAGTCCCTTCTTTTGCATCACTTTGTATACTTCATTCCATTACCTCCTGGCTGATGTGTTTCTGTTGAGAAATGAGTTGATAGTATAATGTGAGATCCTTTGTAGTTAACCTTTCATCTCTCCCTTGCAGCCTTTAAAATTCTTTCATGTCATAATTACAATTTCAAATGTTAACAACAAAGAGACAATCTTAAAGGCTGCAAGAGAGAAACAGAGAGTTACCTACAAAGGATCCCCCATCAGATTATCAAATGATTTCTCAACAGATACACGTCAAGGTAGAAGGGAATGGAAGGAAGTATATAAAGTGATGCAAAGCAAAGGTCTGAATCCAAGAATACTCTATCCAGCAAAACTATCAAAAAAAAATTGAAGGGAAAATCAGGAACTTCACAGACAAAAAAAAAAAAAAAGCCACAGGGATTTTATCACTACCAAGACAGCAATGCAAGAAATGCTAATGGGAAGGCTGAAAAAAGAAAAAAAATAGAAGGGGAGGAAGGAACACAGGTTTAAAGTACAGAAATGGCTATAAACATGTACCTATCAATAATTACATTAAATGTAAATTGATTAAATGTTCCAATCAAAAGAAATTGAGTGACCGAATGGATAAGAAAACATGACCCATACATATGCTATCTACAGGAGACCCACCTCAGAACAAGGGACACACACAGAATGAAAGTGAAGGGATAGAAAAAAATATCAAGCAAATGGAAATGAAAAAAAAAGCTGGGGTAGCAATGCTTATATCTGACAAAATAGACTTTAAAATGAAGACCATAACAAGAAACAAGAAAGGATACTTCATAATTCTAAAGGGATCAATACAAAAAGAGGATATAACTCTGGTAAACATATATGTCCCCAATGCACATTAAAAGGGAATTAATTAGAGGAAATATTTTAATATTGCTATTTGCCCTTTCTCTATAATAGAAGTATCAGAGATGAAAGAAAAGTAGTAAAATGTATATGAAAATCTCCCTCCATCAGAGTCTGGAGCCTGCCAGGCTCAAGTCCCCACCCACCCATGAGCACTTTGAAATCATGAAAGACCCAGACCTGACTGGCTCCTTCCCCGTCAAGCCCTGAAGGGCAGGGCATGCAGCCTCAGATCACCGCAAAGCCCCACCAGGCCCCCCATCAAGCCCCACTAGGCGGGCACAGCCTCAGGTCCCCTGTCAAGCTCTGCTGGGTGGGGGACACAGCCACAATTCCCCTGGCCTCAGCTTTGGGGCATGGGGCACAGCCTCATGTCTCCCAGACCTGGTGCAAGGGCACAGAGTGCAGCCTCAGGCCCCCTGGCTTGGTCTCTGTTCCCCAGGCCCTGGCTTGACTGTGTGAAGGCATGACAACCATTTGCATATTGGCTTTTTATTATATAGGACTAGAGGACCAGTGCATGAAATCTGTGCAGGGGAGTTCCCTCAGCCCGGCATGCACCCTCTCCAATCCAGGATCCCTCTCACAATCTGGAACTACTCGCTCCTAACCACTCACCTGCCCACCTGCGTGAAGCCCCTAACTGCTCCCCTGCCGGCCTGATGGCCCTAACTGCATTGACCTGCCACCTGATTCCCCTAACTGCTTAACTCCTCTCCACTGCCGACCTGATCCCCCAACTGCTCTTCCTTCCTGGCCTGATTCCCCTAACTGCCTATCTGTTCTCACTTCCTCTCTGCACCCTTCAAACCCCTGGTGCAGGCATGCTGAGTGCTCTCCATGGACCCAGCTCCCTCCTTATTGGTCATTACACGATGGCATCCTAGCTAATTAGCATATTCATCTATTATTAGTATAGATTGCATCATCAAGTAGTTAGTAAAAATTATATTAAATAGTACGGCATGATAATACAACATATTATACTTCAAGATATGCTCACCACTCTAGTCTAATCTCCTTGTATATGAAAACTTTTGCCACCTAATACTTAGGATTTTTCCCTTCTGATAACCTGCATCAGTCAGATTTGGGATTATGGGGATTATGTTTCTGTTTGGTTTGTTTGCCACTTTTGCATTCAATATGTGAGAGAATATACATAATGTTTCAACATATCTTCTTGTCTAATTAAATCCCTCTCTTTGAGCTCCCCTGTGATAAGCCTTAAAATACTAATAAACATCTTTATATATTTTTGTCCATTGAATAGAATCAGTTCAGTACACACACCTCTCCCCAACATTCATTGCATGGGAATTTCTAATCATGTTTCTTACCTGTCTGGTCACTTGTCATACAAGCAACGTGAATGAGTTAACTGCCCCATAATCAGTCTATTTGGATGGTTTCCCTTACATGTGTCACATGGATATCCCAAAATGGTATGGCATGCTGCAGCTGAGCACAGTCTTGGCCATAAATTTTATGAAAGACTAGAGGCCTGGTGCAAAAAAAAATTGTGCACTCGGGGGAAGGGGGCATCCCTCAGACCGGCCTGTGCCCTCTCGCAGTCTGGGACCCCTCAGGAGATAAAAACCTGCTGGCTTAGGCCTGCTCCCAGGTGGCAGAGGGCAGGCCCAATCCCTAGGTGCAGCCCCTGGTTGGGCTCAGAGCAGGGCCAATTGGGGAATTGGGGTGCCGCCCTCTGTCATGCACAGAACAGGGCAGATTGGGAGGTTGCGATGCCACCCTCAGTCACGCTCAGGGTAGGACCGATTGGGGGGTTGGGGCATCGCCCCCTGTCACACTCAAGGCAGGGTTGATGGGGAGGTTGCGGTGACACCCCCTGTCATGAACAGAGCAGGGCCCATCAGGGGGGCTGGGGCTCCATACCCTCTCACACACAGAGCAGGGCCAATCAGGGGGTTGGGGCGCTGCCCCCTGTCACGCACAGAGTAGGGCCGATAGGGGAGTTGGGGCACTGCCCCCTGTCACACTCAGGGCAGGGCGGATCAGGGGGTTGGGGCACCGCCCTCTATCACCCACAGAGCAGGGCCGATCAGGGGGTTGGGGCGCTGCCACTGTCACATTCAGGGCAGGGCAGATAGGGAGGTTATGACTCTACCCAATCATACACAGAGCAGGGCCCATGGGGGGGGGGTTGGGGCACCACCCTCTATCACCCACAGAGCAGGGCCGATCAGGTGGGTGGGGCGCCACCACCCACATACTCAGGGCAGGGCCAATGGGGAGGTTATGGCTCTACCCCGTCACACACAGAGCAGGCCTGTGGGGAGTGCAGGGGTTGGGACCCCGCCCCCTGTCAGACACAGAGCTGCAGGGCAATCAGGGGGTTGGGGCGCTGCCCCCTGTCACACTGATCCCGGTGCCGGGAGGCCTCTCAGCTCTGCTGATCCCGGTGCTGGGAGGCATATACTCCTTTTACTATATAGAATAGAAAACAGGTTTCTGGCCTTTGTTTACCGTCTGTATTTGATACAATGTTGCGGTCCAGCTGGCTGAAGCTCCACTGAGTAAAGCAGGTTTCTGGGTTTTTTTTTAGCTTCTTTATTCGCAACCTAGTTGCTTAGCGTTGCAGCTGAGAGGCCGGCAAGTCAGGCGGGGAACGTTGGAGTCCTCCCTCACTGAAGCAAGCAAGCCTCCCTGTTCACATCAGCTGCCTGGCTGCCGGCCGCCATCTTGGCTGCCAGTTAATTTGCATATCTCGGCCCTACTCTGTGAGTGACAGGGGGATTAGCCAATGGGAAGGGTAGCAGTCATACGCCAATTACCATGTTTCTCTTTTATTAGTGTAGACTAGTTTCCCAGTGCACGGATTTGTGCATATTGAAAGGAAATAATTAAAGGTGGCTGGTGGGGCGGGACTGGACAAGATGGACTGAACATGCACTGGAGCCAACCTCTCACAGTCCCTCCCTGGCCAGCTGCACCTGGGGTAGTGCCATGGCTCAAAGGGCTATGAGTGAGAGGGGTACCTCTGACAGGTGGGGTCCTTCAGCCTGGCCTGTGGGGATTGGGCAAAAACCAGCTTTCCAACATCCCCCTAGGAGTTGCAGTTTGCAAGAGGGGGTTCACCACATCTTGGCAGTTCTTTCATTGTCTATTCTCTGGTGGTCAGTGTGTGTTATATCTACTGCTCAGATGGTCAGTTGGTTGGAGAGTCGCATAGACTTTTATATGTATAGACTAGAGGCCTGGTCTATGCCTCTTGTGCACTTGGGTGGGTCTCTCAGCCCGGCCTATGCCCTCTTGCAGTCTGGGACCCCTCAGAGGAAGTCCACCTGTTGGCTTAGGCCCGCTCTCTAGGGGATCAGGCCCACACTGGCAGTCAGACATCCCTCTGGCAGCCTGGAAGCCCTCGGGGGATGCCCACTTACCAGTAGGGAGCCAACCTAAGCTGCAGTCGGACATTCTTAGTGTTGCTGAGGAGGCGGGAGAGGCTCCCACCACCACCGCTGTGCTGGCAGCCATCAGCCTGGCTTGTGGCTGAGCAGAACTCCCTCTGTGGGAGCACATTGACCACCAGGGGGCAGCTCCTGCATTGAGCATCTGCCCCCTGGTGGTCAGTGTGTGTCATAGTGACCAGTCATTCCCAGTCATTCTGCTGTTAGGGTCAATTTGCATATCACCCTTTTATTATATAGGTTAGAGGCCTGGTGCATGGGTGGGGCCATCTGGTTTGCCATGGAGGGTGTCCCAGTTCAGGTTGGGGTCCCTGCTGGAGTGCCTAGACAGCCTGGGTGAAGGGCTGATTGCTGTTTGCAGGCTGGCTATAGCCCCCAACCACTCAAGCTCCCAGTGGAAGCTGGCTGGAAGCAGGTATCTGGGATTTATTCATCTTATATAATTGAAACTTTGTTGTCTTGAGCGGAGGCCACAGCCGGCCAGCCACGTGGGAAGCTTGGCTTCCTCCATCGCTGGGACAACCAAGTCTCCTGCTTGCTCCAGCTCCATGGCTGCTGGGTGCCATCTTGGTTGGGTTAATTTGCATATAGTTGCTCTAATTGCTGGTGGGCGTGTCTTGGGCATAGTGGAGGTGTGGCCAATTTGCATGGTTTTCTTTTATTAGATTAGACTAGTGACCCAGTGCATGGATTTGTGCACATCAAAGAGAAATTAATTAGAAGGTGGCTGGCAGGACGAGACTGAGCAAGATGGGCCAGACATACCCTGAGGTCCCTCCCCACCTGGCCACACCTAGGGCAGCACCCCAGCGGAGTGAGCAGGATCCCTCTGGCAGGTTGGGCCCCTTGGCCTGACCTGTGGGAATGGGGCAAATACTGGCACTCCAACATTCCCCAAGGCCTCCCAGAGTGTGAGAGGGCACTCTGAAAAGTTGCTGTCATACAGGGTGTGGAATGCAAATGCAAGTAAACCAGATTTGGGGCCAACAGTGCCCCAGCAACAACATTACTCACAACTAAAGGTGGAATCATGCAGTTCTGCAAGGAATCAGGCTCCCATGTCGTGTTTAAATTGGAAATTTTAAAACATACTTTACATTCTAAATTACCACTGAAATAAACCTTCAAGGTATTTATTTATTTATTTATTTATTTATTTATTTATTTATTTTTATTTTCAAAAGTTTTACATATGTCTCCGTTTTCCACAATTGACCTACTCCCAGCCATTCCCACCCTGGGCAAGACCATGTGTCAGACCATGTGTCAGACCATGTGTCTGTGTCCATTGGTTATGCTAATATGCATGCATACAAGTCCTTTGGCTGCTCTCTCACCTCCCCTCCCCTACTATTTTTCTCTGGATCTATTCTTGTTCATCAAATTATGTTGATCATTATATCCCACTTATGAGTGGGATCATGTAATATGTATCTTTCTTGGACATGTTTACTTCACTTAGCATAATGCTCTCCAGTTCCATCCATGCTGTTGCAAATGGTAAAAGATACTTCTTTTTACAGTGGCATAGTATTCCATTGTGTAGATGTGCCATAGTTTTTAAATCCATTCATCTGCTGATGGGCACTTAAACTGTTTCCACATCTTAGCTATTGTAAATTGTGCAACTATGAACATAGGGGTGCATATATACTTTCTGACTGGTGTTTCTGGTTTCTTGGGGTATAATCCTAGATGTGGGATTACTGGGTCAAATGGGAGTTACATTTTTAACTTTTTGAGGAAACTCCATACTGTCTTCCATAGTGGCTGTACCAGTCTGCATTCCCACCAGCAGTGCAGGAAGGTTCCTTTTTCTCCATATCTTGGCCAGTGACAGGCCCGCCTCCCGCCTCTCCGGGTGGTGCGGGTGGAGGATTTTGGCCACTGGGCTCTGGAATCCCTCCACGCCCGCCATAGGGCCTGGCCTCCCTAGAGCAGGTCCGAGTGTCCGGACCGGCTGTGTGGCCGGCAGCGGGCCAAGGGATGAGGCCAGGCGGCGACCGATCACGGGGGAGGTCGTGGGAGCGGAAGGCCTCACCGCCTGGCTCTTTCCTCCCTTCCCCCGTGGTCGGCTCCCCACTTGCCTGCGCTGGGGCCGGGAGTCCATGCGGCCCTCGGGGCCCGGTCAGGGGGGCTGGGGCCTGCGTGGGCCGGCCACCAGGCCCCATGAGGCACGGCCTGGCCGTGCTGCTGGCGGCCTCAGGCATCGGCTCCCCGGCCCACAGCAGGAGCCCGGCACAGGCTGCCACCTGCCCGCTGCCTCCTGGGCCAGGCCCACGTGGGCCGCGTGGACCCCTGGCCCTAGTGCGGCAGTGGCAGCAGCAGAGTGGGGTGTGTGCCCTAGCCTGGGGAGGCCGCCGTGCTGCAGTGCACCGGCCTCGTGGACCAGGCCTGCTCTGAGCAGATGCTGCTCTTCTGGAGCTGGGCTGCTCTGCTGGCCGCACCCTGTGTGCTGGGCCTGTGCCGCCCAGACGAGCCGCTGCGGGAGTCCCGGTCCGCCCGCAGGCCAGCTGCAGGTGCTGTGCAGGAGGGCCATCCTGCCTTGCGGCGTGTTCGAGCGGTAGCAGCGGGAGCCAGGCAAGGACTGCGCCCTCCATCTTGCCTTGGGTCCTCCATTTTGGGACAGAGCCATGTGTTTCTTCCTGGAAGAAGCCTCTGCGAGCCACACCCAGGATTTCTCTGGACTAACCAATAATAATCAAGGGAAGTGTACGCCATCACTATGAACACATCCTGTACCGACTCACACCTGGCCAATCGGCGGGGCCCACAGTCCCCTCTCCTGCCCTCACTCCACCCCCCTATAAAACCCCCTGTCCCATCAGGCTTCGGTCTCTCTCTCGGCCACTGGGGATTACTGTTGCATCAGTGAGTGTGGCAGGGGAGCCAAACCTAGGTTTGAAATAAATGACTCTTTGCTTTTGCATTGGTCTCACTGGCTCCCTGGGGGTCTTGGGAACCTTGAAATCTGGGCACAACAGCCCGCACTTGTCCTTTGTTGATTTGTTCCTGATAGCCATTCTTACGGGTGTGAAATTGGATCTCATTGTTTTGATTTGCAACTCTTGGATGATTAGTGACTTTGAGCATGTTTTCATATGTCTCTGGACCTTCTGTATGTCATCTTTTGAAAAGTGACTATTTAGATCATTTGCCTATTTTTTGATTAGATCATTTATCTTCCTTTTTTTTTTAAAGTTGTATGAATTCTCTGTAAACTTTGGAGATTAAACCCTTATCAGAAATATCATTGGCAAATACGCTCTCCCATGCAGTGTGTTTCTTGTTGTTTTGTTGATTTTTTTTTTGTTGCTGTGCAGAAGTTTTGTTTTTTGATTAGTCCCATTTGTTTATGGTTTTCTGTCTTAACATTTTAGTCCTTTAGTCATTTTGAGTTTGTTTTTATATATGGTATAAGTTGGTGATCTAGTTTCATTTTTTTGAATGTATCTGACCAAATTTCCCAGCATCATTTTTTGAAGCAATTATCTTCACTCCATTGTATACTCTACTTCCTTTGTGAAATATTGAGAATAATGGCTTGGGTCAATTTCTGGGTTCTCTGTTCTGTTCCATTAGTCTATATGTCTGTTCTTGTGCCAGGCAGTTTTGAAAACTGTTGCTTGGTAATATAGCTTCATATCTGGTATTGTGATCCCTCCAACTTTGTGCTTTTTTCTCAGGATTGCTGTGGCTATTCAGGGTCTTTTTTTATTCCAGATGGATTTTTGGAAAGTTTGTTCTAGCTCTTTGAAATGTGCCAATGGTATTATAATGGGGATTGCATTTTATCTGTAGACTGCTTTGGGTAGTATGGACATTTTAAGGATGTTGATGGTTCTACCAATCCATTAGCATGGCATCTGCATCCATTTGTTTATGTCTTCCTCTTTCTCTTTTTTCAATGTCCTGTAGTTTTCTGAGTATAGGACTTTTACGTCCTTAGTTAAGTTTATTCCTAGGTATCTTATTTTTTTTTTTTTTTGTGCAATGATAAATGGAACTGTTTTTTGTTTGTTTGTTTTTTTCATTTCTCTTTCTGTGAATTCATTATTGATGTTTAAAAAGTCCATAGATTTCTGGGTGTTAATTTTGTATCCTGCTACATTGCCAAGTTCATTTTGTACGTCTAGTTGTTTTTGGATGGAGTCTTTGGGGTTTCAATGAATAGTATCATATCACCTGTAAATAAGGACAGTTTTACTTCTTCTTTTCTATTATGAATGCCTTTTATTTCTACTTCTTTTCTGATCAATATGGCTAGAACTTCCAGTACTATATCGAACAGGAGTAGTGAAAGTGGGCATCTCTGTCTTATTCTTGTTCTTAGGGAAAATGAGTTTAGTTTTTGCCCATAGAATATGATTTTGGCTGTAGTTTTGTCATATAAGGCTTTATTATGTTGAGGTTTGATCCCTCTATTTCCACTTTGCTGATAGTTTTTATCAAGAAAGGGTATTGGATTTTGTTGAATGCTTTTTCTGCATCGTTTGATATAATTATGTAATTTTTGTCTCTCAGTTTATGAGATATATCACATTTATTGATTTGCGGGTACTGTGCCATCCTTGTATCCCCAGCATATATCCCACTTGGTTATGGTGTATGATCTTTCTAACGTAATTTTGGATTCAGTTTGCTAAAATTTTGTTGAGGATTTTAGCATCTATGTTCATCAAGGATATTGACCATTGTTCTCTTTTTATGTGGTGTCTTTATCTGGACTTGGGATTAGGGTAATGCTGGCTTCATAGAAAGAGCTTGGAAATGTGCCTTTCTCTTGAATTTTTTTGAATAGTCTGAGGAGGTTGGGTTTTAGTTCTTCTTTGAATGCTTGTTAGAACTCCCCTGTAAAGCCATCCAGGGCATTTGTTTGCTGGAAGATTTTTGATCATTGCTTCAATTTCTTCAGTAGTTATCGGCCTATTTGAGTTATTATTATTGTTACTATTATTATTATTCTTTTTTATTGCTTAACATATTACAAAGAGTATTACATATGTCTCCTTTATTCTTTTTCCCTGGCCTTGACAATCCCCTGGCCTCCCCTACCCCCCAGTGTCTTATGTCCAATGGTTATGCTTATATGCATGCAAATAAGTCCTTCGGTTGATCTCTTACCCCCCTCCCTCCTGCTCTCCTACCCTCCCCTCCCTTCCCACTGTAGTTTGACAGTCTGTTCAAGGAAGCTCTGCCTCTGTATCTATTTTTGTTCATAAGTTTATAATGGTATTTATTATCCAGAAATGAGTGAGATCATATGATATTTTTCCTTCATTGACTGGCTTATTCCACTTAGCATAATGCTCTCCAGTTCCATCCATGCCATTGCAAATGGTAAGAGTTCCTTCTTTTTTACAGCAGCATAGTATTCCATTGTGTAGATGTACCACAGTTTTCTAATCCATTCATCTACTGATGGGCACTTAGGCTGTTTCCAGATCTTTGCTATGGTGAATTGTGCTGAAATGAACATAGGGTTGCATATATCCTTGCTGACTGGTGTTTCTGCTTTCTTGGGGTATATTCCTAGAAGTGGGATCACAGGGAAAAATGGGAGTTCCATTTGTTGCTTTTTGAGGAAACTCCATACTGTCTTCCATAGTGGCTGCACCAGTCTGCATTCCCACCAGCAGTGCACAAGTGTTCCCTTTTCTCCACATCCTCTCCAGCACTTGTCGTTTGTTCAATTGTAGATGATAGCCATTCTGACAGGTGTGAGATGGTACCTCATTGTTGTTTTGATTTGTATCTCTCAGATGATTAGTGAATTTGAGCATGTCTCTTGGCTTTCTGAATGTCCTCTTTTGAAATGTGTCTATTTAGGTCCTTTGCCCATTTTTTGATTGGATTGTTTAACTTCCTTTTGTTGAGTTGTATGAGTTTCCTATAAATGTTGGAGGTTAAACCCTTATCAGTGATAGCACTGGCAAATATGTTCTCCAATGTAGTGGGGCTTTCTTGTTGTTTTGTTGATGGTTTCTTTTGCTGTGCAGAAACTCTTTATTTTGATGTAGTCCCATTTGTTTATTTTCTCTTTAGTTGACAATGCCCTAGGAGCTGTATCGGTGAAGAAATTGCTTCGGCATATGTCTGAGATTTTGTTGCCTTTGGATTCTTCTATTATTTGTATGGTTTCCCGTCGTATATTTAAGTCCTTTATCCATTTTGAGTTTATTTTTGTGTATGGTGTAAGTTGGTGGTCTAGTTTCATTTTCTTGCATGTATCTGTCCAATTTTCACAACACCATTTATTGAAGAGACTATGTTGACTCCATCGTATGTTCTTGCCTCCTTTGTCAAATAGTAATTGAGCGTATTGGTTGGGGAAGATTTCTGGGCTTTCTATTCTATTCCATTGATCTATATGCCTATTCTTGTGCCAGTACCAGGCAGTTTTGAGAACAGTGGCTTTGTAATACAGCTTGATATCTTGTATTGAGATCCCACCTACTTTGTTCTTTCTCAGGATCGCTGCAGCTATTTGGGGTCATTTTTTATTCCAGATGAATTTTTGGAGAGTTCGTTCTAGGTCTGTGAAATATGCCATCGGTATTTTAATGGGAAGTGTGTTGAATTTATAGATTGCTTTGGGTAGTATGGACATTTTGATGATGTTGTTTCTACCGATCCATGAAAATGGTATGTTCTTCCATCTGCTTATGTCTTCCTCTATCTCTTTTTTCAACGTCCTGTAGTTTTCTGAGTAGAGGTCTTTTACCTCTTTAGTTAAGTTTATTCCTAGGTAGCTTAATTTTTTTGGTGCTATGGTAAATGGGATTGCTTTTTTAGTCTCTCTTTCTGAAAGTTCACTATTGGTGTATAGAAATGCCATAGATTTCTTGGCATTAACTTTGCATTCTGCTACATTGCCGAATTCTTTTATTAAGTCTAATAGTTTTTTGATGGAGTCTTTAGGGTTTTTTAAGTATAATATCATGTCATCTGCAAATAATGACAGTTTTACTTCTTTTCCAATTTGGGTGCCTTTTATTTCTTCTTCTTGTCTAATTGCAATGGCTAATAGTAAGTCAAACAGGAGTGGTGAGAGTGGGCATCCCTGTCTTGTTCCTGTTTTTAGGGGAAATGGTGTTAGTTTTTGTCCATTGAGTATGATGTGGGCTGTGGGTTTGTCATATATGGCTTTTATTATATTGAGGTATGATCCTTCAATTCCCACCTTGCTGAGAGTTTTTATCAAAAATGGGTATTGAATTTTGTCAAATGCTTTTTCTGCATCAATTGATATGACTATGTGGTTTTTTTCTTTTAATTTGTTTATGTGGTGTATCATGTTTATTGATTTGCGGATATTGTACCATCCTTGCATCCCTGGGATAAATCCTAATTGGTTGTGGTGTATGATCTTTCTGATGTACTGCTGGATCCAATTTGCTAAGATTTTGTTGAGGATTTTGGCATCTATATTCATGAGGGATATTGGCCTGTAATTGTCTTTCATTGTGTTGTCTTTACCTGGTTATGGTATTAGGGTGATGTTGGCTTCATAGAATGAGCTTGGAAGTGTTCCTTTCTCTTGGATTTTTTGTAGTAGTCTGAGGAGGATAGGTTTTAGTTCTTCCTTGAATGCTTGGTAAAACTTCCCTGTGAAGCCGTTTGGTCCTGGGCTTTTGTTTGCTGGAAGCTTTTTGATGACTGCTTCAATTTCTTCCATAGTTATTGGCCTGTTGAGATTTTTAGATTCTTCCTGATTGAGTTTTGGAATGTTGTATTTTTCTAGGAATATTTCCATTTCCTCCAGGTTGTCTAGTTTGTTGGAGTAGAGTTGTCCATAGTATTTTATAACAATAATTTGTATTTCTGTGGGATTTGTTGTTATTTCGCCTCTATCATTTCTGATTTTGTTTATTTGGGCCCTTTCTCTTTGCTTCTTGGTGAGCCTGGCTAGAGGTTTGTCAATCTTGTTTATACTTTCAAAGAACCAGCTCTTTGTTTCATTGATTTTCTGTATTGTTTTTTTGGTCTCTATGTCATTTATTTCTGCTCTAATCTTTATTATCTCCTTTCTTCTGCTCACTCTGGGCTTTTCTTGTTGCTCTCTTTCTAATCCTTTGAGCTGTAGATTTACATGATTTACTACCATTTTTTCTTGTTTGCGAGATAGGCCTGTAGAGCTATAAACTTCCTTCTCAGGACTGCTTTCATTGTGTCCCAGATGTTTTGGATTGTTGTGTTTTCATTGTCATTAGTTTCCAGGATATTTTTAATTTCTTCTTTGATCTCATTGGTAACCAATCAATATTTAATAACATGCTATTCAACTTCCATGTGTTTGAGTATTTTGGGTTGTTTTTATTGTAGTTTATTTCTAATATTATGGCCTTGTGGTCTGAGAAGATGCTTGGTATGATTGCAATCTTCTTGTATTTGGGGAAACTTTGTGACACAATATGTCGTCTATTTTTGAAGATGTCTCATGAGCACTTGAGAAGAACGTATATTTTGTGGCTTTGGGGTGAAGTGTTCTGAAGATGTCAATTAAGTCCATCTGATCTAGTGAGTCATTTAGGATTGCTGTTTCTTTGCTGAGTTTTTGTCTAGCGGATTTATCCAGTGATGTCAGTGGTGTATTAAAGTCCCCTACTATGATTGTATTGGTGTCGATCTCTCCCCTGATATCTTCCAGGAGTTTTCTTATGTATGTGGGTGCTCCTGCATTGGGTGCATATATGTTTTTCAGGGTTATATCCTCTTGTTGTACTGATCCCTTTAGTATTATGAAGTGGCCTTCCTTATTTCTTGTTGTGGCCTTCTCTTTGAGGTCTATTTTGTCCAATATAAGTATTGCTACCCCAGCTTTTTTTTTCATTTCCATTTGCCTGAAAGATATTTTTTTCATCCCTTTACTTTCAGTCTGTGTGAGTCCCTTCTAATGAAGTGGGTCTCTTGTAGACAGCAAATATATGGGTCATGTTTTTTTATCCATTCAGCCACTTGATGTCTTTTGATTGGACCATTTAGTCCATTTACGTTTAAAGTTATTATTGAAAGGTACTTGTTTATAGCCATTTCTAATTTTTTTGTGGCTGTTTTTTTTCTGAGCTTTTTATTTCTTCTTTTTACACAAGTCCCTTTAGCATTTTTTTTCATTGCTGGCTTGGTGGTGATAAACTCCCTTAGCCTTTTTCTGTCCGTGAAGCTTCTTATTTCCCCTTCAAGTTTGAATGATAGCCTTGCTGGATAGAGTATTCTTGGATTCAGTCCTTTGCTTTGCATCACTTTGTAAATTTCTGTCCATTCTTTTCTGGCCTGATGTGTTTCTGTTGAGAAATCATTTGATAATCTGATAGGGGATCCTTTGTAGGTAACTCTGTTTCTCTCTTGCAGCCTTTAAGATTCTCTCTTTGTCTTGTACATTTGCCAGTGTTATTATGATGTGTCTTGGTGTGGGTCTTTTGGGATTCATCTTGCCTGGGACTCTCTGCACTTGTTTAAGTTTTTTCTTCCCCATATCTGGGAAGTTTTCTGACATTATTTCTTCAAATAGATTTTCTAATCCTTGCTGCTCCTCTTGTCCTTCTTGCAGCCCTATTATGCATATGTTACTTTGTTTCATGTTGTCCCGAAGCTCCCTTAGGCTCTCCTACTGCTTTTTAATTTTTTTCTTTAGTTGCTGTTCAGATTGAGCTTGTTTCTCTGCCTTTCTTTTAACTCACTAATTCGGTCCTCTGCTTCTAGTCTGCTGTTGAAACTTTCCATGGTGTTTTTGATTGAAGCTATATCACTTTTCATTTCTTCCTGATTCTTGCATAGGTTGTTGATTTTCTCATCCATCCGGTGAATGAATTGTACAACCATTATTCTGAATTCTTTTTCTGTCATGTTGCATGCTTCAACTTCATTAATTTCCTTTCTTGGTTACTCCTCATGTCTTTCCTCTGGGTGTTGTGTCGTCTCTTCATTCTGATTATCTCCCAATGGTTCAAATGTTGAGTTGCGTGGGCATGGGCCGTGTGCAGTGGGAGCCTCTCACCACCCTCGTGTCACTGAAGAGTTCTGACACTAAGATGTGTGGTTGTTTTGGGTTGGTTGGAACCAGGCTTGCTCAGAGCCAGTGTTGTCAGCACTCAATGTGGCCTTGTACATGCCCTTAGAATCAGGGACCCTGCCTGCATCGTGTTGGAACAGAGAACCCCCTGAAGCGTGTTGAAAACCAGAGCCCCCTAGAGTGCACCAGGAGTCAGAGTTCCCCAAGAATCCAGTATCAGCGTCTCTGTTGTTTCGCATGACCTTGTCTTGAGAATCAGGATCCCTGTGTGTCCTTGCACCAGGAATTCGAGTCACTGGCTCTTAGTATGAATGCACAGGGAATCAGGATCTCAGGCACAGGTGATAAAAAACACAGTCAAGTCACTGATGCTTGGTGCTGCCTCCTGCCCAGAAAATCTGGGTCCCTGTGCCTGTGCTACACAGACAAATTCCTGGTGTTCGAGCGATTGCTCCCAGCCCAGGGCTCAGAAGCCAGCAGTGCATGTAGGATCAGTTCCTGGGGTTTGCAGGTTTGCTCCCAGCCCAGGACTCCTGAACCCGGCCTTATGTGGGATCAGTTCCAAGGTGCTCGCGCATTTCCAGGCTAAAGTTCCTGGAGCGCTGAGGCCCTGGCAAGGGGTGGGTCTATCAGTTAGTTAGCCTGCGGGAAGGGGGGATGGGCTCTGTTACTCACGGATCTGCCACGGGGATTTCTGAACTTTTGGTGTCCGCAGGTCTGTAGCTGTGGTCACAGGTCTCTGTCCCCAGTGGCTGCAAGGTCCTGGTATGTGTCTGAGATCAGACTCTTATTATTATTCTTGATTGAATTTTGGGAGCTATATTTTTCTAAGAGTATGTCCATTTTTCTCAGTTGTCCATTTTGTTGGACTAGAGTTGTTCATAGTATTTTTTCATAATAGTTTGCATTTCTGTGGGATCTGTTTTTACTTCACCTCTTTCATTTCTGATTTGTTTATTTGGGTCATCTCCCTTTGCTTCTTGGTGAGCCTGGCTAGAGGTTCATCAATCTTGTTTATCCTTTCAAAGTACCAGCTCTTGGTCTTATTGATCTTTTGTGTGTGTGTGTGTGTGTGTGTGTGTGTGTGTGTGTGTGTGTTGTGGCGGGGGGGATGTGTGTGAAGGGAGTTTGTAGTTTTCTTTTCATTTTTGTTTTATTGTTTTTGGTTTCCATGTTGTTTATCTCCATTCTGACCTTAATTATTTTCTTCTTTCTGCTTGTGTTGGGCTTTTCTTGTTGCTCTCTTTCTAACTCTTTGAGTTGTAGGGCTAAATAATTTATTATCATTTTTTCTTGTTTATTTGAGGTAGGCCTGTAGAGCTATGAACTTCCCTCTCAAGACTGCTTTCACTGTGTCCCATAGATTTTGGATTGCTGTGTTTTCATTGTTATTTGGGGTCATGATGCTTTTTATTTCTTCATTGATCTCTTTGGTAACCCAATCATTGTTTAATTGCATGTTATTTAGCCCCCATTTTTAATATTTTTTTCCTGTTTTTATTGTTGTTGATTTCTAGTTTTATGCCATTGTGATCTGAGAAGATGCTTGATATGATTTCTATCTTCTTGCATTTGAAGAGACATTGCCTGTGTCCCAATATGTGTTCTATCTTTGAAAATGACCCATGTGCACTTGAGAAGAATGTGTATTTTGTGGCTTTGGGGTGAAATGTTCTGAATATGCCAATTAATTCCATCTCATCTAGTGAGTAATTTAGGATTGATGTTTCTTTGCTGATTGTTTGTTTAGAGGATTAGTCCTGTTGTGTTAGTGGAGTATTAAAGTCCCCTACTATGACTATATTGCTGTCAATCTCTTCCTTAAAACAATCTTTCAGAAGTTTTTTTTTTTTTTAAATGTATTGGGTGCTCCTGTATTGGGCGCATATATGTTTACCAGAATTATATCCTCTTGTTGAATTGCTCCTTTTAGTATTATGAAGTGGCCTTCCTTATCTCTTGTTATGGTCTTCACATTGTGGTCTAATTTTTTAGATATCAGTATTGCTACCCAGCTTTGTTTTCTTTTCCATTAACCTGAAAAACCTTTTCCATCCCTTCAGCATCAGTCTGTGTGAGTCCTTTGTTCTGAGGTGGGTTTTATGTAGACAGCAGATATATGGGTCATGTTTTCTTATCCATTCAGCTACCCTTTGTATTTTGATTTCATATTTAATCCATTTATATTTAAAGTTATTATTATTTTTAAATATATTTTTATTGATTTTTTTATTGATTTCAGAAAGGAAGGATGAGGGAGAGAGAGATAGAAACAACAATGATGAGAGAGAACAATTTATTAACTGCCTATTGCAGGACCCCAACTGGGGATCAAGCCTGAAACCTGGGCATGTGCCCTTGACTGGAATCAAACCTAGGACTCTTCAGTCTGCAGGTCAAAGCTCTATCCACCAAGCCAAACAGGGTAGGGTTAAAGTTATTATTGATAGGTACTTGTTTATTGCCATTTTTATTCTTTATGGCTGTGTTCCTTCTTCCCTTACTATTTCTTATTTTTATAATAGACCCTTTAGCATTTCTTGCATTTCTGGCTTGATAGTAATAAACTCCCTTAGTCCTTTTTTGTCTGTGAAGTTCCTGATTTCACCCTCAATTTTGATTGATAGACTTGCTCGGTACAGTATGCTTGGATTCAGACCCTTGCTTTGCATGACTTTGAATATTCATTCCATTCCCTTCTAGCCTGTTGAGAAATCAGTAATTATTCTGATGGGAGAATCTTTGTAGGTAACTTTCTGTATTTCTCTGTCAGCCTTTAAGATTCTTACTTTTTTGTTGGTGGTTGCCAATGTAATTATGATGTGTATTGGTGTCGGACTTTTGAGGTCCATCTTGTTTGGGACTCTGCAAGCTTCTTGGACTTGTGTGAGTTTTTTCTTCCCAATATCAGAGAATATTTATGTCATTATTTCTTCAAAAGGTTTTCTATTCCTTGCTCAGTTTCCTCTCCTTCTGGAACCCCATGTATGCTGATGTTTCATTTGTTCTTCTCTAAAAGCTCCCTTAGGTATTCCTCCTATTTTTTTCTAGATGCTGTTCTGCTTGGGTATTTTTTCCTACCTTGTCTTCTAGTGCACTGATGTGATCCTTCTCTTCTTCTAGTCTACTGTTGATGCTTTCTATTGAGTTCTTTGTAGCAGAAATGTCATTTTTCATTTATTCTTGGTTCTTCTTCATTTCCTCTTGGTTCTTACACATATTGTTGAATTTGTCTTCCATCCTTTTATCATCCTTATGATCATTGCTCTGAATTCTTTTTCTGTCATATTGCTTCCCTCCATTTTGTTTACTTTCTTTTTCAGTGATTCCTCCTTTTATTTCATATGTAGGCTATTTCTTTGTCTCACCATGATTGCTCCTCTGAGGGTATCTGGTTATGTAGCACTCTTTCTCACACAATGACTTTATCTACCTTTCCATCCATGGATTGCCTCACCATCTGTTTAATTTACCAACTGTAGGTGGGTGTTTTTTGATTCAGCTGTTCCTTCTATCTCTGTGAGAAAGTTCAGGACCCATCTGCATATTCAGTGCTGCTTTATCTCCCCCGGGAAGACTTTTTAGGTGCCTGCTGTTCGGGCAGCTGGTGTCCCAGTGTTTGTGAGTTCTCAGCTGAGGCAGCTGGTCCCTGGACATTGTGGTTGCAGGATACCAGGAGACATCTAAAGTCTCCCTGGTTGAAGGTAAGTCTCAGCTTCCGATCACAGCCTCTCTCCCCTTCAAGATGGTGTGCTCTCTTCAGCAGAGCTGGCCAGTATGGGTGAGATTTCAGCAGCAGGAGAGGCTGCCCAGCCAAGGGAGCCCAATCT
Source organism: Myotis pilosus (assembly GCA_036010255.1). Classification (NCBI taxonomy): domain Eukaryota; kingdom Metazoa; phylum Chordata; class Mammalia; order Chiroptera; family Vespertilionidae; genus Myotis; species Myotis pilosus. The sequence continues at coordinate 1,086,459 of JASKON010000044.1, forward strand.
GTCAGTCCTCAACTGTCCCATGGAATATAGCTGTCCCTCAGAAATACAGACACTGCTCACACATCCACAAACTCTACCTTTGTCCTCTCACTCACACACTATCTTGCAGCCTGCCATCCCATCAGCAGCCATCTACAATCTCTCAACTTTCTAGTTATTTTAAGAATCCTTCCCTAATAGAAACTTGCAATTTGAGCATTTGAATACATTAAAAATTTTCTCTAGTTTCACAGAACATGCCTACATATTATACAGGGTTTTTACTGCCTGGCCAGGGTGCTCAGTGGTTGAGTATCAACCTATGAACCAAGAGGTCACAGATTCTTGGGCTTGATCTCCAGTAGGGGTTTTATAGGAGGCAGCCAATTAATCCCTATTCCTTCCCCTCTATCTAAAAATCAATGAAAACATATTACAAAACAAGACACACAAGGGTTTCTAGTCATCTCCTCAAGAGGATCTTTAAGCATTAGTTGTCAAGAATATATACATAGTCTTTATAGCTACAGACACTAAGTTAAATGTATAATCAATGTCTAGAAACAACCTTATTCAGGATTGACTTGAATAAAATTTTAAAATTTTATTAACTTAAAGAAACATTGTCATCTTGAATAGAAAGCATATATAATGATGTCAACATTCCACAGTTGTCCAAAAGTTATTGTGACATAGCTTAAATGTCAGCAATATATTTGAAAAATTTTAAAGAGCTTTTAAAATTCACCTGTTACAAAAAAATTAAAAAATTATCTAAAGGGAAGTAATTATTAGAAGCTAGCCTGACCAGATATTAAATAATGTCTCATAAAGTAACAATAACTAAAACAGTAGGGTAAGACCTTATAAATAGACAAACTGCTGAAACAGAATAGAAGGTCCAGTAATAGACACAAATCTGTATGTAAATGTTGTATGATAAAGGTGTCTTCTCAGATCATAGAAAAGAATATGGTATAATCAATGGTGTTGGGACAACTAAAAAAAATATATTGGGCCTCTAATAACATCCTTCACTAAAATAAATTCTTTATGGATTTTAATAGCCTCTGATAATGAATACACAACATTTGGAGCTACCTAAAACAGAAGGGTAAAAACAGATTGAAAGTAAAAGAATTGGAAAAGATATATTACACACATATAACTCAAATGTAATTTGAATAACAACATACAGTAGATCTGAAGGCAGAGAGCATTCATAGAAATAAAGAACAATTCATATCAATAATTTAAATTTTGTCAAAAAGAAACAAATTCACAGGCACTTACCATACGTAATAACATAAATTCAAATTACACAGAACACAACTATGAGAAAAAGCACACAAATTCACTTCCATATTAGGAAACCATAGGCCTGTTGCAGGAAGATTCCTGCAAGAATAGGGCTTCCTGTGGCTGGAGAGAAGCAGAGAGGGGAGTGAAACCTGATGAGGCAGGCTTCGCTCCTGCCTCCGCCACCCGACTTGCTTCGCTCCCACCTTCACCCACCCCACTTGCTTGCCTCCCGCCTCTGCTGCCCCGCTTGCTTCGCTCGGGCCTCCACTGTCCCACTTGCTCCTCTGCAGCTTCGCTCTCTTCTGCAGTGCTTGGCTTCCTTCTATGTTGTCTTCCATCTTAGCTCCAAGCCTGCATATGGAAATTAACTGCCATCTTTGTTGGGTTAATTTGCATAAAATCGCTCTGATTGGCTGGTGGGCATGGCTTAGCATGTAGGGAAGGTATGGTCAATTAGCATCTTTGTATTTTATTAGTGTAGACAGAGCACACTTCTCTCAATAACGGATAAAGCATACCTCTTTCATAACCAATAGACCAGAGAAAAATCCCTAAGAATACAAAAATAAAATAAGCAGTAAATTAGATTCAACCTGCATAATCATTCCATTACACAACATAACTGTTATTGTTCTAAGATTTCTTTAATGCTTATATAACCACTAGAGGCCTGGTGCACAAAAAATTGTGCACTGGGGGGGAGGAGAGGTCCCTCAGCCTGGCCTGTGCCCTCTCGCAGTCTGGGACCCCTCGGGAGATAACGACCTGCTGGCTTAGGCCTGCTCCTGGGTGGCAGAGGGCAGGCCCAATCCCTCGGTGCAGCCCCTGGTAGGGCTCAGAGTAGGGCCAATTGGGGAGTTGGGGCGCCTCCCCCTGTCATGCACAGAGCAGGGCGGATTGGGAGGTTGTGATGCCACCCTCAGTGACGCTCAGGGTAGGGCCGATTGGGGGGTTGGGGCACACTCAAGGCATGTTCGATGGGGAGTTTGCAACGCCACCCCCTGTCATGCACAGAGCAGGGCCAATCAGGGGGGTAGGGGCTCCATACCCTGTCACACACAGAGCAGGGTCAATCAGGGGTTGGGGATCTCCCACCTGTCATGCACAGAGCAGGGCCCATCAGGGGAGTTGGGGAGCTCCCTCCTGTCACTAACAGATTGGGCTGATAAGGGAGTTGGGGCACTGCACCTTGTCACACTCAGGGCAGGGCCGATGGGGAGGTTATGGCTCTACCCCGTCACACAAGGAGCAGGGCCCATGGGGGGGGCACACCCTGTCACACACAGAGCCGCAGGGCGATCAGGGGGTTTGGGCGCTGCCCCCTGTCACTCTGATCCTGGTGCCAAGAGGCATGTTACCATTTTACTATATAGGATAGAGGCCTGGTGCACGGGTGAAGGCCAGCTGGTTTGCCCTGAAGGGTGTCCTGGATGAGGGTGGGGGTCCCCACTGGGGTGTCTTGCCAGCCTGGGTGAGGGGCTCATGGCTGTTTGAAGCTGGTCACACACCCTTCAGGGTGGGGGTCACCCCTGGGGTGCCTGGCCAGCCTGGGTGAGGGGCTCATGGCTGTTTGAAGCTGGTCACACACCCTTCAGGGTGGGGGTCACCCCTGGGGTGCCTGGCCAGTCTGGGTGAAGGGCAGAGGGCTGTTGTCAGGCAGGTGACTGAAGCTCCCAACCGCTCCTTTTTTTTTTTTTTTTTTTTATTCTGGGTCAGCTTTAGCTCTGAGGCTTGGCTCCAGCTCTGAGGCCTCGGTTGCTGCAAGCAGGTATCTGGTTTGTTTGGGTTCTGTAATTGAAACACTGTTTCAACTCCAGCTCTGAGATCCCGGCTGGCTGAAAGCAGGTTTCTGGGGTTTTGTTTAGCTTCTATATTTGTAAAATGTTTCAAATTGCAAGCTCAGAGGCCGGCAGCGGCAGGTGGGGAACGTTGGATGCCTCTGTCACTGAAGCAAGTAAGCCTTATGTTCGCTTCAAGGTGCCTGCTGCTGGCCGCCATCTTGGCTGGCAGTTAATTTGCATATCACCCTGATTAGCCAATGGGAAGTGTAGCAGATGTACGGCTAATTACCATGTTTCTCTTTTATTAGATAGGATATCACTTTTCTTATATTTATACTAGAGGCCCGGTGCACAAAAATTTGTGCACTAGGGAGGCTCCCTCAGCTTGGCCTGTGCCCTCTCGCAGCCTGGGACCCCTTGGGTGATGTGCACCTGCTAGCTTATGCCTGCTCCCCAGAGGATTGGGCCTAAGCTGGCAGTCAGACATCCCTCTAGCAGTCCTGGAGCCCTTAGGGATATCCACTTTCCAGTGGGAAGCAAGCTTAAGCTGCAGCCAGACATCTTTAGCAGTGCTGAGGAGGCAGGAGAGGCTCCCGCCTCCACCGCTGTACTGGCAGCAGTCAGCCTGGCTTATGGCTGAGCAGAGCTCCCCCTGTGGGAGTTCACTGACAAGCAGGGAGCAGCTCCTGCATTGAGCATCTGCTCCCTGGTGGTCAGTGTGTGTCATTGTGACCAGTCATTCCCAGGCGTTCTGCTGTTAGGGACAATTTACATATTACCCTTTTATTATATATGATATAGGTCTGGTGCACAGGTGGGGGTCAGCTGGTTTTCCCTGAAGGGTGTCCAGGATTAGGGTAGGGGTTCCTACTGGGGTGCCTGTCCAGCCTGGGTGAGGGACTGAGGGCTGTTATTAGGCTGTCCACATGCACTTCAGGCTCTTAACCTCTGGGGCACCTGGCCAGCCTGGGTAAGAGGATGATGGTTGTTTGCAGAATGGTCAAGCCCCCAGTGGGGACTGTCAACCCATGGGGGTGTGGCCAGCCTGGATGAGGGGTTGAGGGCCATTTTCAGGCTGCCCACAGCCCCTTCAGGGTGGGAGTGTGGCTGGCCAGCCTGGGTGAGAGGCAAAAGGCCATTTTCAGGCTGGCCACACCCCATGGACACCCACGCTCCCAGCTCCTTCTTTTTTTTGTTTTCTTTGTTTGGGGGGATTTACTTATTGTCTGTAATTGAAACTTTGTAGACTTCAGTGGAGCCAATGGCTGGCCAGGACAAGCCAGAAGCTTGGCTTCCTCTATCACCAGGGCAACCCAAGCCTCCTCCTCACTGCAGCTCCGTGGCTGCTGACATCTTAGTAGGGTCAATTTGCATACTCACTCCTGATTGGCTGGTGGGTGTGACTTGTGGTTGTGGCTTGAGTGTAGTGGAGGAATGGTTAATTTGAAAGTTTCTCTTTTATTACATAGGATATGTATATAATTTCATTTTACTTGTAAACTTCCTGGTACTTTATAACATTACAATTGAATTGGGATTTTGTTTGTAGTTAGCATCTCATTGAATCTTTTAATACAGTCATAAAATATAGGTCCTTTTTATTTGAGGATTTGTCCACTCATTATGTTATCCTTTTATTTTTTATCCTCCCCTGAGGATATGTTTACCAATTTATTTATTTATTACCAGGAGAGGGAGAGAGATTAAGAAACATTGATGTGAGAGAGGAACATTGACAAATCAAACCTGAAAGCTAGGTATATGCCCTGACCGGGAATAAAATCTGCAACCTGTTGGAGTACCAGATAGTGTTCCAACCAACTGAGCCACTCAGCCAGGGCTAGTTCATTTATTTATATATTTATTTTTAAAATATATTTTTATTTATTTAAAAGAGGAAGGGAGAGGAAGAGGGAAATAGATACATCAATGATGCAGGAGAATAATTGATCAGCTGCCTCATGCATGCCCCACACTGGAGATGGAGCTCCCAAACCCACTTTGTGCCTGACCAGGAATCAAACTGTGATCTCCTACTCATAGGTTGACACTCAACCACTGAGCAATACCGTGGGGCCAACTACTTTTCATTCATTCTTTTGAGCAGCATTTAAGTTATCTACAGGAAATATTTATATACAGTGTGTGGGAAACTGTTTATTGCCTTCACTATCGGATAAAGATAGACAGAGAACCCCCCAAAGGCTGGGTGCCTTTGAAGCCCTAGCAAAGGTCGGAGCAAGGCGCCACCTCTGTTTGTCCAGACAGTGGTAGCTGAAACTACTCCCCCATTTATTATTATGTAAATCCTTGCTGATGGGCTAGTCTGCCTGTTGCAGGGGGTCACCTGCCGAAGGGCTATGCTATGGGTGCATCCCAGAATCAATAAAAGCTTGGTGAGGCCTGAGCATGGGAGGAAGTCCTTTGGGACTTGCCGCCTGGTCCCCCAATATTGCAAAATTATCTCGTGTCTTTTTATATTCATTTGTGTGCGGGTCTGCTTCCAGTTCCTGAACCCTGACCCACGCAGGACTTGGGAAGGAAACACACGACATCTGGCGCCTGACAGGTAATCTGAAAGTGCAGGCCTCACTGGAGTGAGAACAGGAAGTTTTCACCAAAATGGTGTGGAAAACTTGCCGAAAAAAGGTGAGGGGAATTCTACCGCACGCAATGCCCAGGATCAACTACAGAAGCCCAGGTCTGTAAGTAAACTGGGAATGTTTTCTTAACCAGGCTAACAAACGGGGCAGGATTTGGCTTTAAAAAAGTAGATTCTGCTTTAAAAAGGTATATTTGGCTTCTAAAAACTAAGAAACTTTATTATAGGGTTTTGATTTGCATGTTTAAAGTATTAAAATTTTAGAAGGTAATCTCTTATAGTTTTTGCATGTTATTATAGAACAAAATCCTTGGTTTCTTGAAAAAGGTACATTAGATCTTAAAAGTTTGCCAAAAAGTTAATCAGAACTTGCCAAAAATTGTTTCCCCTTGTGGAAAACGGTATTTCATTTGCTAGAGCCTTTATGAGAGGTCAAGGAGGATATATATCCTCCCCTTGCACCCTCCACTCCTAAAGAGGAGCAGAAAGAAAAGAAAAAATGGGAGGAATGGCCTTCATGGCCCCCTCCACCTCCCTGTCCTAATCCTGAAATATTTCTCTGTTAATAGAATCACCTGTGCAAAAAGGCCAACTTATAAAGAAATTGGAATATTAAAAGGTACTCTTTTGAATCAGGCTGAAAGAAAAAAGAGTGACATGGTCATCTTAATGTGGTTTCTTGTCCAAATTAAAATCTTAATTTGTATTTGGAATCTAAAATCTGTAATAAGAAATGAAACCCCACTGCTGAATCCACCTCTGGTATGGAGACATTCAAAGGTCGCAGGAAAGGGCAGAGCTATAAGCTCTACCACAATGAGATTAGTTAATGTTTTGTTTAAAAATTACCGGAGAACATCTTATGACAACCAAAATTTGGCTAAGATAACCTTGGGTGCTAGCCATGACTTTAGAAAGCAAAATAGGAAAAAATTTAAAATGTCTTCTATTAAGCATGACTTTGGGGAAAATATGCCATCTGAGTCATTTGCTGAAACTTCCCCCAAAGCAGGATGTGGGGGAAGGGAAGAAGCAGGTACGTGGAGATCCAGTGTGGACGCCCCCTCCCCAAGTATTCTAAAATTAAAGTCCTTCTTGTAATTGAAAAGCTTCTACAAATTCATAAATGCATCCGGGATTTCTATGCACATGTAGAGAGAAAAGGCTAGTTTAAAAACGAGTGCACATAGTTTTGAGCTGAACTTGACCTTTTGCTGTGTACAGAATAAAAACCTGAGACTGTTTTGGCCTTAAAAATGGTGGAGGTGAACCTGAGAAAGAAATAAAGGCTGGTTTCCCCGAGGTGATTTAAAGTAGATCTTTTGAAATTTCCCTCCCTGAGGCAAATACCAGCAGGAAGTTGATAGTCAAGTTTACATGTGAATAGCTATGGTTTGCTTCTTGACTTCCCCAGCAGGAAAATTGTGACCATTTTGAAATTTAGCAGCTATGCCAGGCTTATTGGCTGGAAACTTAAAACTTTTAAGTTCAAATCATCTAAAAGTATTGAGATTTATAAAACTGAAATGTTGATCTGATTATGCCTAGTATGAAGTCTAAATGATAGAAGTTAATCTATTAATTGAAAATGCCTTATATTTTATTTGAAATGTATCCTTAAATGTAAAAGTATTTATTTGAAAAATACTAAGTATTTAATTTGCTACCTAAGATTTAAAGCTCTGAAAGTTTAAAGTGTAAATTGAATCAGGAGAAATTAATTAAATAATGTATAACTTGTTTTTGAAATAATAAAATGTGTTTTCTCTTAAATGATCAGAAATTCAAAATATGTTACTTTTGGTCTGATTTAAAAAAGACGATTAATTTTGTGATCTCAACTGAAATTTTTAATACAAAAACCAATTTAAATTTAATTGATATTAAGACAATTATAAAAGGTATAAACAGCTAATGGGATTTCTGCTTGTCTGCAATATAATGTTGGCCATCTATATTTTAGGGATTTTGGTTTGCTCTGTCAAAGAACAGTGTAGACACCCACCACTTTGAGCTGCATGACTTGGCAGCTGCCATGTTGGCTGCATGGCCTGCTGCTCCCCCTGGGGGCTGCCACCTTGAAACAGCAAAGGCCCCTCCCTCTGACTTAGCCAATCACAAAAGGAGTGTCTGCTCACTGAGGCAGGATGGGATTTCAGGGGTGGAGTTTTACAGCAATTTTACTGTGGAATTGTGGATGGGGCAGAAAGTGTTGTTGCCTCTCGGATTTATTTAATAATATTTTTAAGAAGATATTTTTTAATGCTTAATAAATTAGCAATTAGGGTCTTAATATAACATTGGTATGATAGACCAATGTTTTGAGCAGTTGGCTTTATAAGGTCTGACAAAAAAGCTCGTATTTCTTAAAAGACTTGTAGATAGAGACATTTTTAAAAGATATCTTAAATTCTCAGTAGAACCACAGTTATACATTCATCATAAACAAATTAAGAGTAATTGATTCTATGGTCAAGACTAGATCCTATTATGTTGCGAACTATTTTTAAGTGTTGAACATTTTTTAATTAGATATATATTTGAAAGTTTTTCCCGAGTGCAATATTTCAAAATATAATATGCTTGGTTGCATAAGGAATTTCTGCCAAATAAAAGAAAAAAATTGATTTATTAGTAGCAATGTCTTTATTTAAACTAACAAAAGCTCCTCACTGCTGCATTTTAAATTAGGCTGGAGGTGGGGCAGCATTTGCACCTCGTGTATCAGACATAAAACTTTACTAAATTTACTAATCTTTGTAAGCAATTAAATCCTAGTAAAGTAAAATTATAAAAAGTTACTAAAGGCTTCCCATGATGCCTCTGTATATGCAAATAAGCTGAAAGGGAATGCTTTTTAAAAACATTATTTTAAATTTAATAAAAAGGAGAAGTTTTAATATTTTGAAATATCTTTCACTAATATTTACAGGATAATCTAAGGATTTGCTGTTAAAATACCAAATCTGAAAATAAGTACAGTCACCATAAATGTTTAATGACTTTGACTTGGAATACATGGCCTTGTGGCACTATCAGTCAACATTCAAGAAGTAACCCTATAAGTTACTTGGTGTAAAAAAGATTTTTCTTTTTTAAGTTAAATTTCTCCAAGTGTAATCCAGCAGAAGGAAGACAAACCCACACAACCAATAACCCAGAGACCACCTGGGGCATGGTAAAGTGAAGTATGGTAACAATTAATTCAGGTAAAAACTTTAAGTTTCATACTGGCCTTAGAAGGCACATTTTTCCTTTACCTGGGAAGGACAGCACAGCTATCCCAAAGTCAGAAGGCTCCAGTTAGCATGTCAACTCAGTGTTCTGGAGACCCAACACTGTAATTTAGATAACATGCCTAAGTTTAACCTAGGTTACCCAAGGAATCTAGATAATGTGTTTACCCAAAACTGTAATTTGGATAGCATGCTATCTCTGCTTCTATAAATTGCTTTTTTTTTTTCTTTTGCAAACGAGGTTCCTCATTCCAAGCCTTGAGACAGCCAGTTTAAAATAAAGTTGTCATGACCTAGAGCAGAGAATATTCTTACATGGTATTATTCTACAAGTTTTATTCATAATTTTTGAAGCTTTACAACAGTATATTGTGCATTTATTCCAAACATACTTACAAATTAATTCTTTGAATGTTTTAAGGACATAAAGGGATTTATTCCCTCCTGGGAAGGCACTTAAGCATTCTGTATTGACCTCTCTTGACCTTTTTTTTGCCAAGAGGATTCCAATTGTCTACAGCTGTTGTCTGAGCTCTCCGTTCAAGCTGGGATCATGAAAAGCTGGTACCATGGATCTGTCTCTGGCCCAAAGGTGTAAGCTGGGCCCTCTCTGGAGAAGAAACCTGGGTTCCCTATGATCCATGCCAGGGCCCCGCCAGCAGGCGAGGGGATCCAAAGGCAGTTGCTGGACATGGAGGCCAGAGGGACATAGGTTAACAAGGAGACAGAACTGAACCTCACATCACCCTACTTGGCCCAGAGATGGTTGGTAGTCAAACACAGGTAAGACCCCACAGGGTGGGGTGACCTAAGACAGGCACAGCCAGGGGCCAGTAGGAGAGAACTTGGGGTTCAACAGAGGTGGGACACAGATCCTCACCCCCCAATGGTGCAGGGGCTTGAACACTCACCCTTCTGAGGAAGGTCTCCTGTCCCCATGGCTGCTTCTTGCTTCCCATGCCTAGCCCATATCATGAACCAAATAACAGAAGAGACTTAGTCCAGCTAAAAATGGTACCCAGAAAAATGAAGGCTTAGTTTTACAGACTCTAAATTTAAATCTAGCCTAACAAACAGGAATGCTTAAGCCTCCTCAAGGATGTAAAGTGATCCTTTTCATTAAAATTTACAGTGTAAATTAAGATTATTGTTAAAATATTAAATTTGACAGCAAAATAGTTTTCAAATTAATTAAAGTCAAGTTTTCAAATTAATTAAATTTGGCTAATTTGAAATAAGTAATGAAAGGGCGAGGACTATGCCATCCACCTTGCCCTAGGGTAGGGGCCACGCCCTCCACCTTGCCCCAGGGTAAGGGCTATGCCCTCCATCTTACCTTGGGCATGTGCTCTTCAAGGCTTCTTCCTGGAAGCCAAGCCGCTGCTGGTCACGCCCAGGATTTCTCTGGACTGGCCAATGATAGTCAAGAGAGACACTGACTCGCGCCTGGCCAATTGGCAGGGCCCACAGTCCTTTCTCCTCCACTTGCCCCAACCCCCTATGAAGCTTCTTTCCACACAGAGTTCTCTCTCTCTGCCACTTGCTGCTGTGTCAGTAAGGGGGGGCAGGGGAGCCAAACCTAGGTTTGAAATAAATGACTCTTTGCTTTTGCATCGGACTCGCTGGCTCCCTGGTGGGCCCTTGGGAATCTTGAAATCTGGGCAGAACATTTGGGGGCTCGTCCGGGATTCCCAAGACCATCGAGGGACCCTGATTCGAAGTGTCTGACTGACCGCGGTATGTGTGTGTCCTTGTATGTTCTGTTCAGTGTGAGCTCGTTTCTGGAATCTGTAATTGCCTGAGGGGTCTAGGCGGACGCGCCGTGAAAGGCCACAGGCGGGGGAGAGTTGGAAGACGTTCCTCTCCCCAGGAGGGATGGATATGCCCCTCACGAGGGATGGATATGCCCCTCGCGTCGTATTTGAGACGAGGCAGGTCGCTTCTGCCAGTTTGGCATAAGGCCAACGTCTAGCTTTCGGGTTTGGCTTCCATGGAATTGGAAGGCTGTATTTTCAGGCCCTGTTTAGTGTTCTGTGTTTGTACTGAATGGATGTTATGGGATGGACTCAGGATGCACCTTTGGGTATTGTGATTGATCATTTCAAGGAGATTGGGGGAGGCTTTAGAGCTCCCTCAGGAATTGGGAAGTTGTTAGGAATTGAATGGATTGTTTAAACTCTGAATGAATGTCTGGTGAAAGTGTGTGAGTGTGAAGGGAGGAGGACTGCCCTCCCCCCTCCTTTGTGTGGCGGTCGGGAGGCCACCTGAGTGAGGGTCTGTGGAAACAGGTCACCCCCTCCCCAAGTATATGTGTCTGGGATTTCTGTGCACATGTAAGGAGAAAAGCTGGCTTAAAACTAATGTGCGCACCGTCTGATTTCGGATAGGGTTTTGGGCTAGCGTATTTAATTTGCTACCTAAGATTTTAAAAAGTTCTGCAATATAATGTTGGCCATCTATCTTTTAGGGGTTTTGGTTTGCTCTTCCCTTGTTTATTGTGAGAATGAGGAAATCATGTTTTCTGTCAGAGAGCAGTTTAGACAGCCACAATGTTGAGCTGCCTGACTTGGCAGCTGCCATGTTGGCCGCATGGCATGCTGTGCCCCTGGGGGCCGCCATCTTGGAACAGTAAAGGCCCCGCCCTCTGACTTAGTCAATCACTAAAGGAATGTCTGCTCACTGGGGCAGGATGGGATTTCAGAGGTGGAGTTTTAAGGCGGAGTTTTACTAAGGAAATGCAGATGGGGCAGAAAGTGTGCCTGCCTCTCAGATTTATTTAATACTAAATTAGCAATCACGGTCTTATGATAGACCAATGTTTTGAGCAGTTGGCTTTATAAGGACCGACAATAGAGCTTGTATTTCTTAAAGGGCTTGTAGATAGAGAATTGCCGGGATTTCTGTGCACATGTAAAGGGAAAAAGCAAGTTTAAAACGAGTGCACATAGTTTTGAGCTGAATTTGATCTTTTGCTGTGTACAGAATAAAAACCAGAGACTGTTTTGGCCTTAGAAATGGCAGAGATGAACTTGACAAAGAAATAATGGTAGACCAGTGAGCTGGGACTGGTCACTAATGGTGGATTGTGAGAAGGGCTGGATGTGGCCTAACTTCTGCTTCCTTCGTACCCCTAAAATGCCAGAGGGTACTTCTGGCCTTGGTTTTCCAATGTGTTTACATTGAATGGTTCTTTCCTTCCTCTTTAACTTTTGGGGGACTGTGTGAATGAATTACTGATGTAGATTATCAAGAATCTCTAAGGGACTTGTCCTGTATAAAAGGTATTTGCGGCTTTTCTAGCCTGATTGGGACATTTAAGGGTGGGGCTCACAGTTCCTCAGGGCAGAGATTACATGGGCCCTTCCCCCTGCCTGTGCTGAATTAAATAATATAGGCCAGTGTCATTTGGCTTGCTGGTTAAAGGAAGACAATGGGCCTTAGAATCTGTAAAGGTGGGCAGGAATGAAGCTGGTCAAATGTACTGAAAGGGTTTGGTACCTGTTGCTACTGTAACTGATAAACAGGGTTACCTAGAAGCCATCAGGACTTTGAAGTTCTCCAAGAGAGGAGGAATCTGTCTGACTCAGAGACTGGCGAGGACTGGGTGGCTTTTCTTTAACAATCTCTTTCCTTGAGAGGGCTCCAGAGGGTGCACGAGGACATTTTGCCTCGCCTCCGCGCCATCTATGAGACCAGCCCAACCCCAACTCCTCATCAGCACAGACCAGGAGATTGGGTTTACGTCAGAAGGCACCACCGGGAGACCCTAGAGCTACGTTGGAAGGGTCCCTACATTGTGGATCTGATGACCCCCATCGCTCTCAAGGTAGATGACGTCGCGACCTGGGTCCACCACACTCACGTCCGGTCAGCAGATCCATCCATGACCCGGAAAGACTTCATCACCAAATGGAGCATCGATCGATCGAGATCAACGCAACCTGCTCTACGGTGTGCTCGACCTGCCTGATGCTGGTAACATGACTTGCAATCACTCCTGTCACCAGGAGCCCCCACAATACTGTGTAATACACTTAGATGATGCCTGCATCTTCATGGACATGGCTCCAAAGGGACAAGGACAATTTATAGGATCACATGTTTGGTAGCAGATTTGGCTGCCTGAAGCGGCCATGATGCCAATATTATGTTTTATTGTATTGATATGTTATATTAACCTTTGATTCTTTTGCAGGTTTGAATGTATGTTGGCTGTCCTGGAAGGGAGCTGTGTGGGATGACTCCCAAAAGTAAAGGGCATCTAGCTGCCAAGAGGCAGGTGCCCAACTGGGCAGGGAAGGGTGCCCATCAGGTTTTGGTCTCTGTTGAGAGACAGCTAACAGTTGGCAGCCTGTAATACTGTCTTGCAGGCCTGAGTCACCATGCCCATGTCAGGGGTAGTAAAGCTGGAAAAAGCCTGTTTAGAATAGAAGGTCTGAGGCATGGTTATGTATAGAAATACGGTTTTATGCCAACAGTTACTGTTTTGTTTTAAATCCATGAAAAGGAATTAGCAAGGAAAGTCAGAAAATCTTAGAGTAGATCAGTATGTTTTTCTCCTTATGTAATTCCTCTGAAATCTGGCAAAGCTAAATAAGTCATGGCAAACATCAGGCTTTGCATAGATTCAGTAAGACTGGTTCCTAATAGTGGTTTTATTAACGGAAAACTTTGACTGGAGTATCATGTTTTAAAGAGCCCTATCTGAGCTCTAAAGACTTGAAGCCACTAAGAATGCCACGAAGAAAACCTGGTATCTTGCTTGGGAGCCCTGAAGATGGCTGGCACTGGAGCGTCAGGCCCATGCCCTGCCATCACTGGCGGTTGGTAAGAGTAGAAGGGGAGCAGTAAAGATGCCTCTGCATCCCTGCAGAACCCCCACACACTCTGGGCCGCAACTAGTAGGAGGGCTACTGAGATGGGCCTTAAAGCCTGGAGCATGGGCTCAGGTGGAGTTGCTACAGGTGAGGGATTCACCTAACTCAGCAGATACTGCAGGCAGGCCTGATGGCAGCTGGATGGCTTGGTTTCCTGGCCCTATGGGGCACATTAAGTTTCAACCATGAAATTCCAGCAAAGGTAGTCAGTTACCATTCTTGTTGTGTTTATGCAAACATCAGGGCAGTAGATAAATTAATCTTGATTTGGCTTTTTGATAGCCATGGAGGAATTTTAAGAAGAAAAATCCTGTTTCAATAGAAGTTGTTAAATCTAAAATGGTTTCTTTCCCTTCCACCGGGCCATTTGTTAAGCTTATAGGGATAGTTAGAAATGCAGTCCGTCTCATGATTGAGCCGGAAGTTCCAAGACAAGGGGGGAATGAAAGGGCGAGGACTACGCCCTCCACCTTGCCCTACGGTAGGGGCCACGCCCTCCACCTTGCCCCAGGGTAAGGGCTATGCCCTCATCTTACCTTGGCCATGTGCTCTTCAAGGCTTCTTCCTGGAAGCCAAGCCGCTTGCTGGTCACTCCCAGGATTTCTCTGGACTGGCCAATGATAGTCAAGAGAGACACTGACTTGTGCCTGGCCAATTGGCAGGGCCCACAGTCCTTTCTCCTCCACTTGCCCCAACCCCCTATAAAGCCTCTCTCCACACAGAGTTCTCTCTCTCTGCCACTTGCTGCTGTGCCAGTAAGGGGGGGCAGGGGAGCCAAACCTAGGTTTGAAATAAATGACTCTTTGCTTTTGCATCGGACTCGCTGGCTCCCTGGTGGGCCCTTGGGAATCTTGAAATCTGGGCACAACAGTAATTGTTCAAAGAGTATTGACAAAAATTTTCATTTCGTGGTAAACATGCTATGAACCTAAAGCATGTTCAGGTTCAAATTTTTTGTGCAAAAAATTAACATGTAAAGTAATCTAGACTGCATTATAAATTTTCCAAAAGCCTCCTAATTAAATAAAAAAGGGGGGATAGTGGAAGAATACCATGTAAGGAAAAATATTCTGTAACTAATTACATCTAGAATTTTTTTTTTTCATTTGTAATGCTAACAGCAAGACACCCATGAAAAACATATGTGGTGTCAAAATAAGCCAAAGGATAATCATTTGTGCCAATATAAAGAGGATCCCCCAAGTCAAATTTCCTTTATTAACCTTTGGTCAAGAATATATTTGTATATTTTCAGAAAAAACTCCAAGACCATGTGGATTCCTGCAACAAGGGATACCGGAGAGAAACTGACCAGATTGCTCCAGCCACAAAGACAAGAGAGACAGTTCAGAGATGGAGATGGTGAAGACGCCTTGCCATGCTAGCAGTCAGTAGCTGTGCAGCTCTGCAGGGTGCTCAGGACCAAACCAGAGAGGACCGGACCTGCATTTGTCTACCATCCAGAACCAGCATTTCATTGCTGGCATGTACACATGAACTGTTGGACATTGAAACTTGGACTCAGAACTGGTGGACATTGATTTGGGGACTTAAACATTTTTTGTTCTTATATGTTTATTTCTGGTTTTTTAAGGAAAAAATAAGGGGGAGATGCGGGAAACTGTTTATTGCCTTCACTATCTGATAAACATAGACAGAGAACCCCCAATTCCCCCCGAAGGCTGGGTTCCTTTGAAGCCCTAGCAAAGCTTGGAGCTAGGCGCCACCTCTGTTTGTCCAGACAGTGGTAGCTGAAACTACTCCCCCATTTATTCTTATGTAAATCCTTGCTGATGGGCTAGTCTGCCTGTTGCCAGGGGTCACCTGCCTAAGGGCTATGCTATGGGTACATCCCAGAATCAATAAAAGCTTGGTGAGGCCTGAGAACGGGAGGAAGTCCTTCGGGACTTGCCGCCTGGTCCCCCAATATTGCAAAATTATCTCGTGTCTTTTCATATTCATTTGTGTGCGGCTCTGCTTCCAGTTCCTGAACCCTGACCCACGCGGGACTTGGGAAGGAAACACACGACATCAGTGTTTTTTAAATAAAGGGAGAAATGATACAACATTCCAATGACACCAAGAAAAAGCATGTATTTCCACGCACCTTGCCCAGACCCTGATCCTATGACTAGTTGCTGTCTCCTTTTAACATATGTCTTGTGCATGTTTTTTAACACAATTTATTTTGTATACTTGTCTCACATTACAGCAGTACTTAGAATTATTCTCTGCTAAACCCATTAGAACCACCTAAGTTCCATTTCCTCACTCATTTTTAAAGTTGTATAATATTCCAAAGTATGAACAAACCATAATTTAAGAAATTTTCTTCTGCAAAAAACTTTTAAAAATTATATCTGTTATTATAAAAACATTGGTAAAATATATTAAACATTCCTAATTTCTCACACAGAATACTACTAAGGAATTTTTTCTAAGTTTCTTTTTAAATTTTATTTACTGACCAGAAGCCCAGTGCACAAAAATTTGTGCACTTGGGAGGGGGGTGTCCCTCAGCCTGGCCTGTGCACTCACGCAGTCTGGGACCCTTCAGAGAATGATCACCTTCTGGCTTAGGCCTGCTCCCCAGGGGATTGGGCCTAAGCTGGCAGCCCTTGGGGGATGTCCACTTGCCAGTGGGAAGCAGACCTAAGTTGCAGTCAGACATGCTTAATGCTGCTGAGAAGGCAGGAGAGGCTCCCACCACCACCGCTGTATTGGTAGCCATCAGCCTGGCTTGTGGCTGAGCAGAGCTCCCCCCTGTGGGAGTGCACTGACCACCAGAGGTCAGCTCCTGCATTGAGTGTCTGCCCCCTGGCGGTCAGTGTGTGTCATAGTGACCAGTCATTCCCAGTCTTTCTGCTGTTAGGGTCAGTTTGCATATTACCCTTTTACTATATAGGATAGAGGCCTGGTGCATGGGTGGGGGCCTGCTGGTTTGCCCTGAAGGGTGTCCTGAATCAGGGTGGGGGTCCTGCTTGGGTGCCTGGCCAGCCTGGAAGAGGGGCTGATGGCTGTTTGCAGGCTGGCCACACCCCCTTTAGGGTGGGGGTCCCTACTGGGGTGCCTGGCCAGTCTGGGTGAAGGGCTGTGGGTCATTTTCAGGCTGGCCAGAAACGGAAGCTCCCAGCCTCTTCTTTTTTTCTTTTTTTATTCTGGGATTTATTTACCTTCTATAATTGAAACCTTGTTACCATCCTGCTCACTCTAGCTCTGAGGCCACGGACTGCTGAAAGCAGGTATCTGGGGTTTGTTTAGCTTCTATAATTGAAACTTTGTGTCTTTTGGAGCTGTTGCTTTCGGAGCTCAGAGCCAGGCTGCAGCAGGCGGAGAACCTTGACTTCCTACATCACTGGAGCAAGCAAGCCTCCTGCTCGCTTCTGCTGCGTGGCTGCTGGCCGCCATCTTGGTTGGCAGTTAATTTGCATATCACTCTGATTAGCCAATGGGAAGCGTAGCGAAGGTATGGTCAATTACTCTTTTTGTCTTTTATTAGATAGAATTGGAGAGAGATAGTAAGAGAGAAAGAGAGAGAAACATTGATTTGTTGTTCCACTTATTCATGTATTCACTGATACTGTGGCATATTAAGATGACACTCTAACCAACTGAGCTACTCTGCTAAGGCCACTAAGAGAAAATTTTGAAAAGTGAAATATCTGAGTCAGAATGTTTGAGAATTTACTTCTAGGTGGCTATTCTCAAAATGATCACCAGAGAGGTTGCAAAGGTGCGCCCTTCCCTCAGCCTTTCCGAACAGGAAGACTGCACCTTCTAGCTCATAAGCCCCAGACATTTTTGAAGTCTTCTCTGGAACCTTATATAAGCCACCCAACAATAACCTTAAAATAAAAGTCAGTTATTTTACCAACAAATAATGGGTTTACTCAGAAACAGTAAAAAATTGCAATTTAGGACAAGGAAGCCATAGCTAAAGTCATAGGCAAGTTACACAAGGAAATGAAAGGAATCTTATTATATAGGGAGGACTCTTTCCTCTTCCTCTTGAAGTTGGGAGGGGTCAATTGTAAGGAAGGTCCATTGGAGAAAAAGGTCAGTTTAGGGTGATTATAGTTTCTTAATGGCTAAGTTGCTGAGGACCCCTTTTCCCCTGGGAGACACATTATACATTTTGTTGTTGTTGTTTATTCTCAGGAGAGGATATTCACAGTCCCGCTCCACCCCATTGCTTTTCAGAGAGATAATGGAAGGGAGGGAGGGAGAAAGGGAGAGAGGGGAAAAGGGAGGGATGGAGGAAAAGAGAGAGTATAAGAGGAACATCCCCGTGAGGGAAACAAATCAATTGGTTACCTCCCACAGGTACCCCAACCTGAGACCAGTGCAAACTTATAACCCAGGTATGTGCTCTAGACGGGGAATCAAACCTGTCACCCTTTGGTGTGAACCAAACTCTAACCCCTGAGTCAAAACTTCCAAGGCTGTACCTCTTTCTTGTAGGGGTCTGTAATTGATTATTTTCTCTGCACTTGACCCTGGTCTGTGCTATGTGACAGTGCCCTGTTTTGACTCTCCAACTCCACTTTAGTGAGGTTTCCCTTTATTAAATTTCACAGTAATAATTCCAATTAGTTGGCTTATCTTTTGGTTGATTTTTCTTTGTTAATTGGCATTTAAATATATAAAATAAATATCAAAAATATAAATCTTTGTTTTACTATGATTGCAAATATCAAAAAAAAATTCTATATGTGATACGGCACCAGAGTTAAGTTAGGGTTTTTCAAAATGCTGACATGCCGAGCTCAAAAGGTTCACCATCTCTGATCTATGACTTCTTATTTCTAAAGCATTTTTAGACCTCTATTACTTAAACATAACTATTACTCATAATGTCACTGTTTTAAAACCCAAGTGCTGAATCAAGGTCCAAGTTCATCATCTCAGGGACAAAGAGGTAAGCAAAAGCAAAGTTTATTGAGAGATAGACAGACTCCCTCTAGATGGGAGGGGACCCAAGTGGGTTGGCCGAAGCTTTCTGTCTAGGGCTATAGATATATACACTGATGGCTTCTGATTGGATCTCCCATGGAAGCTCTTTATCCAGGGGTAGAGAAAACTTACGGTCTAGAGATTAGGGTGCGCGCGCGGGCGCACACACACACACACACACACACACACACACACTAGAGGCCTGATGCACGAATTCGTGCACTAGTGGGGTCCCTAGGCCTGGCCTATGGGATCAGCAGAAACCACACTCAGACATCCCCTCAGGGGTCCCAAGTTGTGAGAGGGCACAGGCAGGCTAAGGGACGACCCTGAGTACATGAATTTTAGTGCACCAGGCATCTAGTATATATTTACATATGTAAATACAATGTAGAGAAAGTTCTGTATAGGTTGTTGGTTCTTCCCTGCCCAGTTGGGTTGCCCCAGCAACTCCCACCTAGCTTCCCTTTTTCCCAATTGGATTGCCTTAGCAACTAGTCAGCAAGCTGTATCCTGTTATTCTTGGGCTTCCCTATTTTCCTTTTCTCCCTTGGTCTGGCCCTAACTACCTGCCCCTTTTCTATCTCTTTACTTTCATATTTAAAATCCTCCCCGTGGCTTTCCTACTATAGTTATAATTTCTTTTCCTCTGTTTGAATCTTTGAACCCATGGAACTTACTTTGTGTCTACGAATTATCTAATCAAAATTACCCATTTACAGTTTTGTCCCAAATGTAATGCAGCATTCACCACATACTACCGGTTATACAGTTCATGTTAAGGAAGGACACAAATGGGTCTAGAAGAAAGCCCTGCATCCTAAGTACAGTCTGGTGGAACACAGACTGAGCCATGTCTGTGAAGGGAGGCCACGTCCATGCTAAGACCTCCCTGAGCTGGGACGCCCACCTCCTGCAGGGCAGGTCCCTCAGGCAAGTTGCTGGAAAGCAAGCCATGGAAACGTCCAAGCTCTGCTTCCTTGCTGAAGGCTTCATGGGGTGAGGTGGTTCAGGGCGGGACCAGAGCCCAAGATTCCGCCCTTGACTGACAGGAAGGCTCCACCCTATGCCTCGCCCTTTCCGGGTCTTCTGACAGTCCATTGGTGGGCAGGGCCCTGTGACCCCAGCATTGATTGGCGGATGACTCGTGACCCGCTCTATTGTCTGGAACCTTACCCTCACAAACCTCTCCAACCCCAAAGGCTTCACACCTCCTGAGGGCAGGAAGCTAGCCAGGCTCAGAGAGGGCACTCCGCCAGGGTAAGCAGTGTGGCCTCACAGCCCGGAGACTCACAGGAAAACGGAGAACTTGCAGTGTGAACCTCTTAGCCTGAGACCTTCAAATTCCAGCCTAAGAGACCCTGAATAACCTCTTCCTGAGAGGCCCCCAATCCTGTCAGCCTTGAGGGACCCCAAGTCCGCTAACCAGGAGGATCTCAAGTGTCCTTGCCCAGATAAACACTAAATCCCCCAATGCTTAGTTCCCAACACACCCCTAAAGCCCCCATTCCCTTCAGCTGAGGGCATGCCCAGAAATACCAAATTTTCCCCAACTCTGAGACCCTAAGTGCCCCAGTCCTGGAAACTCAATGTCCAGAGACCTGAAGCCCCTTAAGGAGAGATCTCCAGTCTCTTACCCTCAGAAGTCCCAAAGCCTCTCCTCTGGACACCCGAAATTTCCTCAGCAAGAAAGTCCCCAGATCCTGTTCAGAGGTCCCCAGACTGCGAGGTCTCTGCCCCTGGGAAACTGTGCCTCTCCCGCCTATATTGTTCCAGAATCGCGAATGGAATTCCCGAAATCCGGATCTGTCACCAGCAGTCCCCACCTCCACCCCCAACTGTCAGGGCGCCTCTGACCTCACCCAAGGACCATCAGGCCTCACCCCTTCAAGGCCCCTCAGTGCCCCTGCGACATTGCCCTTCAGGGCTCCTCAGACCTTCCCCATTTCATTGGCCCTCAGGGCCCCTCAGAACGGAGCCTTGCCCCTCTGTGCTCGGAAGACCTGCCCCCTTCTCCATCACCTCAGGGCCCCTCAACCCACTGGCCCCGCCCCTCAGGGCCCCTGAGAAACCCAGCCTCGCCCCTCAGGGCCCCTCAACCCACTGGCCCCTGAGAAACCCAGCCTCACCCCTCAGGCCCCTCAGACAAGCAGACCCTAGGCCTTGCCTCTCAGAGTACCAATTCAGGGTAATTTTGCTCCCTTGTGTTTGTGCAGGGCTGGTGCTACCCATGGAGATCTCCCAAAGCCTTGTTCTAGAGTCTTCCAGCCCATCTCATCCAGTCACACTAGCTCTGTGGCGTTTGTTCCTCCTTCAAGCTCTTCACTTTCAGGACAAAGATTTTCTTTCTCTTCAGGTGTCAGAGCCCCTTGACCAGTTTTCATGAGCCACCACAGGAGGACCACCAAAGCGCAGGTGGAGAATACGGAGGACTCTGATGAAGAGTGGACTCCGAGACAGCAAGGTGAGGAGGTGGAGGATGCAGAGGTCCCCTGAAATGGACCTGGTTTAGGTGGGACTGCATCTCAGGATTTACCAAGGGAACAGTGTTTTCTTGGTCAGCAAACAAGCAAGGGTAAAACAGTGTGTTATACAGTCAGGGTCTATTCATATAAGGTAATTTTTATTAAAATTTTTTAGAGAGAGAGAAAGAGAGAGGGAGAGGGAGAGAGAAACATTGATGAGTGAGAAACCTCAATCTGATGCCTTTTTCTGGTCCTGCACTGAGATCATGCCAGACACCTGGACTTGGGCCCTGACTAGGAATCTAACATTGACCTCCAGCAGGCCTATTTTTTAAAAGAAATTTAAAGTGTTCTCCCTTTGGGAACATGCCCAGGCCTTTCCCTTCTCCCTTTTCTTCCCCCACAGGTGTGCATCTGCTAAATTCTAAGGGACCCCAGGAGACTTGCACCTTGGAGTAATGGGCAGTGGGAACTCATTTGGGCTAAAACCCGGAACCAGTCTCCAGCGCCCCTTTTCTCTGACTTTCCAATGAGCCAGAGCAGCCTGACTAGGCTGATTTATATCCTATAATATTTTTAAAGAGCCAAAGCACCCAGCCTAGGCTGTCTCCTATTGCTTATTCTATCCTAAACCCTTTCTTCTTCCACTGTCCCCAGCTTTAATAAACTTACTATAAAAATTAAATAAATAGCCCTGGCAGGTGGCTCCATTGTTTGGAGCATCTTTTGATACAGCAAAAAAGGTTTTAGGTTCCATCCCTAGTCAGGGAGTGTACAGCATGCAACCGATCCAAGTTCCTGTCTCATATCCATTTTTTCCTCTCTTTCTGTCTCTCTCCCTTCCTCTCTCACTAAAATCAATAGGTGACCATCCATCTATGAACCAGAACGTCACAGTTCTGTTCCCAGTCAGGGCACATGTCTGGGTTGCAGGCTCAATTGCCCAAGATTGGCAAGCAGGAGGCAGCCAATCAATGATTACCTTTAATCATTGATGTTTCTATCAATCTCTTGACCTACCTTCCTCCCTCTGAAATCAGTAAAAACATACTTTTCAAATAACATAAAAATGTATTACCAGTTGAGGAATTAAAAAATGATAATAGAGGGGTGTGAAGGTGAAAGACGGTATTGAGGGGATAAATGGTGATGTGAATAAAGTGATAACATAATCACATATATTTATAGATACATTCATATAGTAAGTTTATAAAAATACAAAATTATAATAACTAATTCAGAATATATGTCATCACAAGAGAAGGAGGGAGGTCTGGCAGGTGAGCAGTGATTAAAGACCTGGGTGCCCCATGGTCTGCATAGGTACATATTGGAAAAATTATAATCACAGTGATTAGGGGGTTGGATGGTGGACCATGGTAGAAAGTAGCTCATCACTGTATCAAGTTCTGATGTCAGATATGGCATGATTCTGCCAGGTTTCATGAAAGTCTGGTTGGCAGGGTCTATGGTTTCATGGGTCTGAGGTTAAAACATAGCTGAAAATGAAATGTTACCGCTAATGTGCCCAAAACTATTTCTGTGGTCCATAGACATGAATTGTTATTCCTAGGACTGTGTGATGCTGATAAAAATCTAAGCTTAAGGAAGTGTGGATACAGTCTGTATGTACCATGGTGGAAATATAAGAAAGAAAGGAGGCAAAGTGGTTCTGGTGCTACTGAACTGGACAATGCTAGGGTAAATCAAGAAGACAGAGGAGAAAGAGCTGTGTTAAAGAAATGGAGTTTCTTTGCAGTTACATGACCTTTATTATATTTGTGCAATGAAAAGTCAATTTTTTAATCCTCACTCAAGGATATATTCATTCATTTTAGAGAAAGAAATAGATAGGGAGGGACAGAAACATCCATGTGAGAGAGGAACATTGATAGGTTGCCTCCAGTATGCACCCTGACCAGATTGAACCTGAAAACTTTTGGTGTGTAAGACAACAGATACTCCAAGCAACTGAGCTACCCAGCCAAGGATAGGCCAATACACACACACACACACACACACACACACACACACACACGGATGTAGTACAGATGGCTCATTATCAATTTTCTAACATTTTAAGAAAATTAGTTGATGCTCCTTATGAATGCATAGGCCTAATGGAACCTCAGCAAACGTTTTTTGATTATCCTTGGACTGTCTTTGGATTGTAGAAACAATTACCAACCAAACTGATTTCTCATTATTTTTTAATTAAACCTTCTTGGGTGGCCTTCAGAGTGGAACAGAATAAACATCAGAAGGTGAGTTTTTCCCAAATCCTGTTGAAAAATCTTCTTCCGAGATTCAAATGCCAGAAAGAGGAGGAAAATTCAGGGTGCATCCTAGGAACTGCTGCCTTCCCTTCTGATTTCTTTAATACAATGCCCGATATCATCTTAAGAGTAGCAGCAGTAGTAGTTACCTCTTGTTTTATTTTCACAATGTTTCAGACTTTAAGAAATCTATGTAATTAAACTCACTTAAACCTTACCATACCCTATGAGGTAGGTGATTTAACTATCACCATTTCTGATGAGGAACCTGAGGTTTTATAATATAGAAATGTTTGATTATATGTCTGAGATCACAGTATTGGTGATAGTGAAGTTTAATCCATAGCTTCTTCTATAAACCACTTATAAGCTCATTAATACTTGGATAGTTTTATGAAGTTTATGCTGTCTTATCCATACCATTACACCATTCACTGACTGATGATTCCAAATGCAGCTCTTTTATGCTATGCTGCAGTGAGAGATGCACTAAAACCTTTTGACTCACTGATGTAGAGGCAGTTTGAACAATGCTTGTTCCCAGATGAAGAAGGATATAGGATCCCCAGCATCAGAGTCTCCCACTCATAATAAAACAAGCACTTTTCATCCCGAGGAGCTTCAGGTTTAATGATTTGAAACAATAAATAAAAAAGTGACTTAAGGACTTTATAGAGGTACACACTACTCAATAGAAACACATCCATCTGGAACTGATTTCAAATGCCCAGTTCTGTATGAAGTATGTTGTCTTTTTCTGAGATCTAATTAGGCTGCCCTCATACTGTTTGGAATCAGTTGTTCACCCTGCCTACTTCTGCATTGTGAGCTCTTTGAAAGGCTGATTCATACCTGATTTTCTCAGACTCCGGGCCCAATTCCGGTCCCTGAGGGTCCTCTGAATGTTTTCTGAATGATTGGCTTCATATTTACGAATTGAACTAGAAGTGAGTCAATGAAAAATGAAGATACTAGTAATTTATATGGGATTTTCAACATGGAGATGTCTTAGGGTAACTGATAGCAGGACTGTAAATTCACATTCATACTGTATTAAATAGCTCATGAAATACTTTGGTGAACATTATATTTCAAGTTCATTATAGTATTACTAGTGGCCGAGTTCACGAAATTAGTGCATGGGGGAGGGTGTGTTCCTCAGCCTGGCCTGCACCCTCTCCAATTTGGGACCCCTGGAAGGATGTCCTACTGCCAGTTTACAGTTAGCAGTAGGACATCCCTCTTGCAATCCAGGACTGCTGGCTCCTGGCCACTCACCTGCTTGCCTGCCTGATTGTCTTTAACCACTCTCCCTGCCAGCCTGCTCGCCCCCAACTTCCCGGCCCCTCTGCTGCTGGCCTCCTTACACCCAAATACCCTGCCCCCACCAGCCTGATCACCCAAAACTGTCCCCCTTGCTCGCCTGCTTGCGCCTACCTTCCCTCCCCACTGGCCTGCTCATCCCCAGCTGTCCTGCTGCTGGCCTGCTCACTCAAACTGCCCCTGCCCCTGATGGCCTGCTTACCCCCCATGGCCCCGCCCCCCACCAGCCTGATCACAACTGCCTTCCACTCATGGCCTTTAACTGCCACTACTTTGGCCCCGCCACTATGGCTTTGTCCAGAAGAACATCTGGAAGGTTTCCTGGAAGGTCTCCCAGTTTAATTAGCATATACTCTTTTATTAGTATAGATATATTTGTCTGTAAATATGGTTATAATTGCAGATATTAGTAGGACCACGTAAAATTTTATAGAATGGGCCTTTTATTACAGATGGTTTGCCATGTATGCATTTTTTCTAAAGAAGTAAAAATTACTTTAAAAAATGTTTCAGGAAGACTTTGAGAAATTTACAGTACCTGCGTTTCTTCCAAGAAAGTTGTCACTTTTGTACCAGAGTGAGAATTATTTGTATGCTTTGTATGTCAGCATTGGGCCACTGTGACTGGGGGGGCACTTAGCTTGACTTGAGAGTAATTATCTTGCTCACTGGCTGGGAGGGAGGGTATGAGGCAGAGGAGATAAATACTCAGTTCTGGATTATTCATAAATTGCTGACTTTTTGGATTGATTGTGCAAGCCCCTCCTTTTATTGATGTGCACCTTCTATTGACAGACATCTACCCTGGGAGAGAAATTAGATGAAACTCTCTTTCTTTTCATTGTAAAAAGCATTTGAATTCCTAAGGTGTGATAAGGCCACCCAGCCATCCACAGTCAAGGTACACATTTTCATGAAGGATGTTCCCACTCTTGAATAAATTAAAACAATTTTTTTCTTTTAATTTAAATTTTCTTCTATAACCATTTTCTTGTTACTTAAAAGCTAGTGTTTTTGAAACTACTTCCAAAGCTTTTCAAGCTGTATATGTCCTTGGAATGAATTTATAAATAAGAATTGAGCCCGGCTGGTGTGACTCAGTGGTTTAGCATCAACCTATGAACCAGGAAGTCACAGTTTGATTCCAGGTCAGGCCACATGCCCAGGTTGTGGGCTTGATCCCCAGTACAGGGTATGTAGGAGGCATCCGATCAATGATTCTCTCTCATCATTGATGTTTCTATCTCTCTCCCTCTCCCTTCCTCTCTGAATCAGTAAGAATATATGAGAGAGAGAGAGAGAGAGAGAGAGAGAGAGAGAGAGAGAGAGAGAAAGAGAGAGAGAGAGAGAAGGAGAGAGAGGAGTATATATGTTTGTAAATAACAAAACATGTATTTGATCCTCTTAGAAAGTCTTATTTTCTTTCATTAAAACTTGTGCAGTATAGGGAACTCCATAGATTCTCTCAATTTGAAGAAAGTTAGAGGGAAAGGTACTAATTCAGAGTTCCTTGGGAAAATGTGTCACTTATATATTTGTTATGTTTTTTTTTAAATCAAAAACTCAAATATTTTCTATTCAGAAAATATATTTGGATCTAAATATCTTTTATAATTTTAACCCTAAAATATCAATTTAAATATTTTAAAAATGGTTGGGATGTTTGTTTTTTTAAATAAGTTAGGTTACTGGAGTTCTACATGTTACTGGATTACCTGAGTTAATTTTCTGATTGGAAAATTAAGAATTATAGTCAGAGGGGAGGACATGAGAATTTTTAAAGAACATATTCAATTTACTTTAGAAGCTGAACCTCTCTTATCATGTGACTTGTTTTGTATGTTTGTTAAACTATATTATCACATAAGCATTGCTGCTATTGGGACAAACAGTGACAGTTGATTCAGGTCATTTGAATGTCCACTGTCTGTTTTAATTTGTATGTTTGTTTTGACTCTGTCATATGCTCAAACTTCAGTGGAAGTCATGAGAACCTATTATTTTTGCCTGCTCCCTCCTTTACATTGGAAATATTATTTTTTACTCAGAGAGACCTTAACTTTGATGTAAGGGATTGTTTCTGTTGCCAACTGTTTTCTTCCTTGCCAAGTAAGAGAGTTGTGAACTCTTCAGTGATGCCTTCCCCAGGATATTTGCAGATGTGGTTGGAAAAAGTCATTTCATCCCCGACCTTTGCATGTCAGGTGCTGGGGTGCTGGGGTACTGCCTTGCCTATGCCCTGGCTCTCTGATTCCAATACGGCTCTCTCTCCCTCCGATTGCCATGGCGACCACAGGCCACAGGCAAGGCGGCACCCCCGCGGCTCTTGCCTGCTGCCTGGGTTTCCAATCACTGTTCTTCCATCCTTCCCCTTTCGCCTCCCATCATTGTGTCTACATATGCAAATTAACCACCATCTTTGTTGGCAGTTAATTTGCATATTGCCCTAATTAGCCAATGGGAAGCATAGTGGAGGTACAGTTAATTACCCTTTTGGTCTTTTATTAGATAGGATTAGCATGATATAGATCAGGAAATGGAAGAGAACTAGCTAGTAGAAAAACCTTATTCAAATAGAATTAGTGGGGGCCAGCTTATCAAATTACAAATATACTCTCCAGAATATAACAATTTGCAAGTTTTAGCAAATATTTTTATTGTCCAGATATTTCTGCCAACTATTTTTTAATGTTTTTTTTTTCTCTAGCTTACTAATGGGCACTTTAAAGCTAATTTTCTAGCTCATTGGTTAGTTGAAAACAATAATTTCATACTTCTCTTGATTAATAAATGTAACTTTATAAAACCATTGACAACACAATACACTAATCTTCCAATCTACACTAGAATGTCTGCTGCTACAGATAGCATCTGAAATCTAAAGATATTGTTCCACAAATTTTATTAATTTTTATTTTAAACTTATTTTTTATAAATTTTATAGTATTCAAGATATCTCCATTTCCCACACTTAGCCTCCATCCTCCCAGTACTTGCCACTTCCCCAGTTCTTCACTACCCTATTGCCTGTGTCCATGGTCTATGCATATAAGTACCATATAGTAGAGCTGTGGTTGACAAACTGTGGCTCATGAGCCACATGCGGCTCTTTGGCCCCTTGAGTGTGGCTCTTCCACAAAATACCACATGCGGGCACACGTACAGTGTGATTGAAACTTTGTGGCCCATGCGCAGAAGTTATTTTTCGGCCTGGGTGAGTCTATTTCAACAAGTATTGTTAATAGTTGGCTCTGTTGACTAATGAGTTTGCTGATCACTGTACTAGAAGCCTAGCGCACAACATCGTGCACTGGGGCGGGGAGGAGTCCCTCATCCTGGCCTGCACTCTCTCACAGTTGAGGACCCCTTGGTGGACATCCCTAAAGGGGTCTTTAGCACTGTCAGGGAGGTGGGAGAGGCTCCTGCCACCACTGCTACACTCATCTGCTGTGAGTCCTCTGGCAAGCTCCGCTTCTGGTTGAACAGCACTCTCCCTGTTGGAACACACTGACCACCAGGGGGCAACACCTGCATTGGCTGTCTGCCCCCTAGTGGTCAGTGTGCATCATAGAGACTCATTGTTCCGCCATTTGGTCAATTTGCATATTAGCTTTTTATTATATAGAATAGGTTCTTTGGTTCATTTCTTCTTTCCCCCCAACTCCAAATCATGATATGTCAGTTTGTTCCATGCCTCTCTACTTCAGGTCTTATTTTATTTGTCAGTTCATTAGATTTCAGAAATAAGTGAGATCATGTAATATTTGTCTTTCTCAGATTGGCTTATTTCACCACTCCGCCCTCTCACTGTCATCTCACAGGTGCCCACCCTCAGCACCCAGAACACCCAGACACTCTCCAAAGGACGTGAGCACATTAGAAGGGATGTGTTCATATCCTATGGGGGTGTTAGGCATGCTTGGTTGATGGAAGTGTGGTGGAGAGGCGGGAGGAACTTGTGCATGCCTTGGTTTGCAACTGTTACAGGCGTGGGAGGGTGACAGTGTGCTGGGGGATGTTCACACGCCAGGGGGGGATGTGCACACCAGAGGCCTCTGGTTTGAAGATCCACAAACCACCATGGTGTGGCCAGGAGGACGTCAGTCTGGCCTGCCATGGTGGCTGTTCCTGTGTTCCTGCACCTTCTGGGGTAGGAGCCGGCTGCTATCTTGGTTGGCAGTTAATTTGCATATCGCCCTGATTAGCAGGGGAAGCAAGTCAGAGATATGGTTAATTACCATGTTTGTCTATTATTAAATAGGACTAGAGGCCTGGTGCACAAAAATTTGTGCACTCGGAGGGGAGGAGGGGTCCCTCAGCACAGCCTGTGCACTCTCCCAGTCTGGGACCCCTCGGGAGATAATGATCTGCTGGCTTAGGCCTGCTTCTGGGTGGCAGAGGGCAGGCCCAATCCCTAGGTGCAGTCCCTGGTCAGGCTCAGAGCAGGGCTGATAGGGGATTTGGGGTGCTGCCCCTGTCATGCACAGAGCAGGGCTGATCCAGAGTTGTGATACCACCCTCATTCATGCTCATGGTAGGGCCTATTGGGGGGTTGGGGCACCGCCTCCTGTCACACTTAAGGCAGGGTCAATGGGGAGGTTGCAGCGCCACCCCCTGTCATGCACAGAGCAGGGCAAATCAGGGGAATTGGGGCTCCGTACCCTGTCACGCACAGAGCAGGGCCCACCAGGGGGTTGAGGAGCTCCCCCCTGTCACTCACAGAGTAGGGCTGATAGGGGAGTTGGGGCACCGCCCACTGTCACACACAGAGCAGGGCGGATTAGGGGGTTGGGGCACTGCACCCTGTCACACTCAGGGC
Organism: Myotis pilosus; assembly: GCA_036010255.1. NCBI lineage: Eukaryota > Metazoa > Chordata > Mammalia > Chiroptera > Vespertilionidae > Myotis > Myotis pilosus. The sequence continues at coordinate 1,116,072 of JASKON010000044.1, forward strand.
AGGGCCAATGGGGAGGTTATGGCTCTTCCCCATCACACACAGAGCAGGGCCTGTCAGGGGCGGTTGGGACGCCGCCCTCTATCACCTACAGAGCAGGGCCGATCAGGGAGTTGGGGTGCCGCTCACTGTCACACACAAAGCTACAGGGCAATCAGGGGGTTGGGGAGCTCCCCCCTATCAGGCACAGAACAGGTCTGGTCAGGGGATTGGGGCGCCTTCCCCTGTCATGAACAGAGCAGGGCGGATAGGGAGGTTGTGGCCCCACCCGCTGTCACACACAGAGCCACAGGGAGATCAGGGAGTTTGGGAGCTGCCCCCTATCACACTGATCCCGGTGCCGGGAGGCCTCACGGCTCCGCTGATCCTGGTGCTGGGAGGCATATTACCCTTTTACTATGTAGGATAGAGGCCTGGTGCATGGGTGGAGGCCGGCTGGTTTTCCCTGAAGGGTGTCCTGGATGAGGGTGGGGGTCCCCACTGGAGTGCCTGGCCAGCCGGGGTGAGGGGCTGAGGGTTGTTTTCAGGCTGGGGGTGACTGAAGCTCCCAACCGCTCCTTTTTCCTTTTTTTAAATTTTTTATTCTGGGCCAGCTTTGGCTTTGAGGCTTGGCTCCAGCTCTGAGGCCTCGGCTGCTGAAAGCAATTATCTGGTTTGTTTGGGTTCTATAATCAAACACTGTTTCAACTCCAGCTCTGAGATCCCGGCTGGCTGAAAGCAGGTTTCTGGGGTTTTGTTTAGCTCCTATATTTGTAACAATGTTTCAAACTGCAAGCTCAGAGGCCAGCAGCGGCAGGCGGGGAACGTTGGATTCCTCTGTCATTGAATCAAGCATGCCTTATGTTCGCTTCAAGCTGCCTGGCTGCCAGCCGCCATCTTGGCTGGCAGTTAATTTGCATATCACCCTGATTACCCAATGGGAAGGGTAGCGGAGGTATGGCTAATTACCATGTTTCTCTTTTATTAGATAGGACTAATGGCCTGGTGCACAAAAATTTGTGCACTGGGGGCAGGGGGTTGAGTCCCTCAGCCCGGCCTGTGCCCTCTTGTAGTGATAGGGACTACACTATCACTACACTATCCTGGGACCCCTCGGGAGGTAACGACCTGCTGGCTTAGGCCTGCTCCTGGATGGCAGAGGCCCAATCCCGAGGTGCAGCCCCTGGTCGGGCTTAGAGCAGGGCTGATTGGGGAGTTGGGGCGCTGCCCCTGTCATGCACAGAGCAGGGCAGATTGGGAGGTTGTGATGCCACTCTCATTCATGCTCAGGGTAGGGCCTAATGGGGGTTTGGGGCACTGCCCCCTGTCACACTCAAGGCAGGGTCGATGGAGAGGTTGTGGTGTCACCCCCTGTCACACACAGAGCAGGGCCAATCAGGGGAATGGGGAGCTCACCCCTGTCACGCACAGAGCAGGGCCCATCTGTGGGTTGGGGAGCTCCCACCTGTCACGCAGAGAGCAGGGCCCATCGGGGGGTTGGGGCGCCACCCTCTATCACCCACAGAACAGAGCCAATCAGGGGGTTTGGGTGCCGCCACTGTCACACTCAGGGCAGGGCCGATGGGGAGGTTATGGCTCTACCCCATCACACACAGAGCAGGGCCCGTGGGGTTGGGAGGTTTGGGCGCCGCCCCCTATCACCTACAGAGCAGGGCCGATCAGGGGGTTGGGGTGCCACCACTCTCACACTCAGGGCAGGGCTGATGGGGAGGTATGGCTCTACCCTGTCACACACAGAGTAGGGCCCGTGGGGTGGGGGGGTTGGGGCGCTACACCCTGTCACACACAGGACCGCATGGCGATCAGGGGGTTTGGTTGCTGCCCCCTATCACGCTGATCCTGGTGCTGGGAGGCATATTACCCTTTTACTATATAGAATAGAGGCCTTGTGCATGGGTGGGGGCTGGCTGGTTTTCCCTGAAGGGTGTCCTGGATCAGGGTGGGGGTCCCCACTGGGGTTCCTGGCCAGCCTGGATGAGGGGATAATGGCTCTTTGCAGCTGGTCACACACCCTTCAGGTGGGGATCCCCACTGTGGTGCCTGGCCAGTCTGGGTGACGGGCTGAGGGCTCTTTTCAGGCTGGGACTGAAGCTCCCAACTGCTCCTTTTTTCTTTTTTTCCTTTTATTTTTTATTTTTTTTTATTCTGGGCCAGCTTTAGCTCTGAGGGTCCAGCTCTTAGGCCTCCGCTCCTGAAAGCAGTTATCTGGTTTGTTTGGGTTCTATAATCGAAACTCTGTATCAACTCCAGCTCTGAGATCCCGGGCTTGCTGAAAGCAGGTCTGGGGTTTTGTTTAGCTCCTATATTTGTTACAATGTTCAAACTGCAGACTCAGAGGCTGGCAAGGCAGGCGGGGAAGGTTGGAGTCCACCGTCACTGAAGCAAGCAAGCCTCATGTTCAGTTTAAGCTGCCTGGCTGCTGGTCGCCATCTTGGCTGTCAGTTAATTTGCATATCACCCTGATTAGCCAATGGGAAGGGTAGCAGTCGTATGCCAATTATCATGTTTCTCTTTTATTAGATAGGACTAGAGGCCTGATGCATGAAATTTGTGTACTGGGGGATGGGGGCTCCTCAGCCCAGCGTGCCCCCTCTCACAGTTCTGGAACCCTCATTGGTTGTTCTGGACTATGTTTGTCCATCAGTAGACGGACTAAGCTACAGTATGGAAGCAGAGGCTGGGAGCAGGTGGCCTGTGTGTGTGTGTGTGTGTGTGTGTCTGTTGGAGGCCTGCCCCCAGCTCCATTGTTAGCTTGGAGTAGGAAACCCATGTGTGTGATTTTGTGTGTTCCCAGAGGCGACCTGCCCTCAGCCGTGTAGGAGGCTCAGAGCAGTCACCCCATGTCTGTGTGTGTGTGTGTCTGTGTGTCTGTGTCCACTGGTTGCTGCGCCCAGCCGGGACACAGAGGCTCAGAGCAGGCACCTCATGTGTGCGTGTGTGCGCGTGCGTGTGTGTGTGTGTATGTCCACTGGGGGCCTGCCCCCAACCCACCAAGTAGGTTCAGAGCAGGTGCCCTGTGTGTGTGTGCATGTGTGTGTGTGTGTTTGTGTGTCCCCACTAGGTGCCTGACCATAGCCACGTCAGAGGCTCAAGCAGGCGTGTGTGTGTGTGTGTGTGTGTGTGTGTGTGTGTGTGTCCGCTGGGGGCCTGGCCCTAGCCACAAGACGTAGGCTCAGAGCAGGTGCCCCATGATGTGTATGTGTGTGTGTCCACTGTGGCTGCCCCTAGCGGCGCCACAGAGGCTCAGAGCAGGCACCCCGTGTGTGTGTGTGTGTGTGTGTCCCCTCTAGGGGCCAGCCATAATCTGCATCAGAGGCTTGGAGCAGGAAACCCATGTGTGTGTCTGTGGGGGACCTGCCCCAAGATGCACCATGTAGGCTTGGAGCAGGCAACCGTGTGTGTGTGTTTGTGTGTGTGTGTGTGTCTGCTGGGTCCTGCTTTCAGCCACATCGGAGGTTCGGAGCAGGAAACCCCTGTGTGTGTGTATTTGTGTGTGTCTGATTGGGGCCTACCCGCAGCCACTATGGAGGCTCAAAGCAGTCGCTCCTTGTGTGTGTGTGTTTTTGTTAGCGTGTGTGTTTGTGTGTGTGTGTGTCCCTGCTGGGGGCTTGCACCAGCCATGTCAGAGGCTTGGAGCAGGAACCCTCGTGTGTGTGTGTGTGTGTGTGTGTGTGTGTGTGTGTGTGTGGTTGTTTGTTCCGATGGGTGTCTTCCAAAGCTGTGCAGGTTGCTCAGTGCAGGTGTCCCATGTGTCTGTGAGTGTGTGTGTCCCTGCTGGGGCTGCATCAGACTGTGTCAGAGGCTTGGAGCAGATCCCGTGTGTGTGTGTGTGTGTGTGTGTGTGTGTGTGTCCATTGGTGGCTGCCCCAAGCCATGCCTCAGAGGCTCAGAACAGGCACCCCTGTATGTGTGTGTGTGTGTTGTGTGTGTTTGTGTGACCACTGCACTGGAGGCCAGCCACCGACCCGTTTTAGGCTCGGACACGTCTGTGTGTGTTTGTCTGCTGGGGGCCTGTCCCCAGCCGTTTCAGAGGCTCAAAGCAGTCACTGCTTGTTTGTGTGCGTTTGTGTGTATATGTGTGTGTGGGTATCCCCACTGGGGTGCCCCCTAGCTGCACCACGGAGCTCAGAGCAGGCACCCTTGTGTTTGTGTTTGTGTATGTGTGTGTGTCTATGCATGGCTGCCCCCATCTTCTCCACAGAAACACAAAGCAGCCACACCGTGTGTGTGTGTGTGTGTGTGTGTGTGTGTGTGTGTGTGTTCCCTCAGGGAACTCTCCCAGGGTGCCTCAGAGGCTCTGAGCAAGCACCCACGTATGTGTATGTGTGTGTGTTTGTTTGTGAGTGTGTGCCATCTGGGAGCCTGCATCCAGCCCCGTCCAAGGTACAGAGCTGGCACTCTGTGTGTGTATCTCCACTGGTGGCCACCCCCAGCTGCAACTTAGGCTCAGTGCAAGCACACGGAGTGTGTTTGTGTGTGTTTGTGTGTGTGTGAGTTTGTGTGTCCCTGCTTTAGGCCTACCAACAGCCACTTCAGACGCTCAAAGCAGTCACCTCTTCTGTGTGTGTTGTGTGTGTTTGTCCACTGGTGGCAGGCCTTGGCCATGCCACAGAGGTTCAGTGCAGGCACCACATGTATTTCTGTGTGTGGGGTTTTGTTGGTGTGTGACCGCTAGGGGCCTGCCCTCATCTGAGTCTTTGGCTTGAAGCACGCACCAATAGTGTGTGTGTGTGTGTGTGTGCGCGTGTGTGTGTGTGTGTGTGTGTGTGTGTCTGTGTGTGGCTTCCCCCAGCCTCTCTTCAGAGGCTTGGAGCAGGCACACCGTGTGTGTGTGTGTATGTGTTCACTCGGGGCCCTCCCCCAGCTTCATCATGTAGGCTCTGAGCAGGTGCTTCATGCATGTGTGTTGTGTGTGTCCCCACTGGGGCTTGCACCAGCCACGTCGGAGGCTTGGAGGTGTGTGTTTGCTCGGGGTCCTCCCCGAAAGATACCACAGAAGCTGGATCAGGCATCCATGTATGTGTGTATGTGTGTGTGTTCTCTTGCTCGACAGCACAACAGAGACTCAGAGCAGGCACCCTATGTATGTGTTTGTGTGTGTGTGTTTGTGACCATTCATGGCCCTCCCCCCAGACACTTTGGAGGCTCAAAGCAGTCGCCCCGTGTGTGTGTGTGTGTGTGTTTGTATGTGTGTATGTGTCCCCGCTGGGGCCTGCCTCCATCCACAGCACATAGGATCAGAGCAGGCTCCCCCATGTGCGTATGTGTTTGTTTGTATGTGTGTTCACTCGGGACCCTCCCCCAGCTGCACCATGTAGGCTCTGCGCAGGTACTTCATGCATGTGTGTTGTGTGTGTCCCCACTGGGGCTTGCACCAGCCGCGTCGGAGGCTTGGAACAGGCACCCTGTTTGTGTGTGTGTGTGTCTTTACTGGTGGATGCCCTTGGCCGCACCCCAGAGGTTCAGAGCAGGAACCTGTGTGTGCATACATGTGTGTGTGTGAGTGTGTATTTCCCCGGTGGCGGCTGCAGCTAGCCATTTTGGAGGCTTGGAACAGGCACCTAGTGTGTGTGTGTGTGTGTGTGTGTGTGTGGGTTTGTGTGTGAGTGTGTTTGTCCCTGGTGGGGGCTGCATCTAGCCATGTCAGAGGTTTGGAGCAGGCTCCCGGTGTGTGTGTGTATGTCCATTGGTGGTCGCCCCCAGCCTCTTCTCAGCGGCTCCAGCAGGCACACCATGTGTGTGTGTTTGCTGGGGGTCCTCCCCAAAAGATACCACAGAGGCTCAGATCAGGCATCCATGTATGTGTGTATGTGTGTGTGTTCTTTGCTGGCTTGCTCGACAGCACAACAAAGACTCAGAGCAGGCACCCTATGTATGTGTTTGTGTGTGTGTGTTTGTGACCATTCAAGGACCTCCCCCCAGACACTTCAGAGGCTCAAAGCAGTCGCCCCGTGTGTGTGTGTGTGTGTGTGTGTGTGTGTGTGTGTGTTTGTGTTTGTATGTGTGTATGTGTCCCCTCTGGGGCCTCCCTCCATCCACACCACATAGGATCAGAGCAGGCTCCCCCATGTGTGTATGTGTGTGTTTGTATGTGTGTTCACTCGGGACCTTCCCCCAGCTGCACCATGTAGGTTCTTAGCATGTGCTGTGTGTGTGTGTGTGTGTGTGTGTGTGTGTGTGTGTGTGTGTGTTTCTGCCGGGGGCCTGCCTTCAGCCTCATCAGATGCTTGGAGTAGCTCCGTGTGTGTGTGTGTGTGTGTGTGTGTGTGTGTGTGTGTGTGTTCACTCGGGGCCCTCCCCCAGCTGCACCATGTAGGCTCTGAGCAGGTGCTTCATGCATGTGTGTTGTGTGTGTCCCCACTGGGGCCTGCACCAGCCACGTCGGAGGCTTGTAACAGGCACCCTGTTTGTGTGTTTGTGTGTGTGTGTGTGTGTGTGTGTCCACTGGGGGCCTTCCCCCAGCCACACCGTGGGGGCTTGGAGTAGGTGCTCCTCTGTGTTGATCTCTCAGGCTCCTGTCATGACTGCATGTTCTCTCTCTTGAGCAGCAACCAGGGTTCCCCAGGCCCCCAGCCACTCCTTGGGCGGTGGCCAGGGGAGTGGCCAGGGCGGTCAGGAAGCTTGGCTTCATTGATCGCCAAGGGTAACCCAAGCCTCCAGCTCCATGGCCACCGCCATCTTTGTTGGGTTAATTTGCATACTTACCCTGATTGGCTGGTAGGTGTAGCAGAGTGACACCAATTTGCATTTTCCTCTTTATTAGTGTAAATATCATAGGTAAATATGTTCTTCCATTTAGTGGGTTCCCTTTGAAGATGGATTCTTTTGCTGTGCAGAAGCTTTTTATTTTGATGTAGTTCAACTTGTTTATTTTCTCCTTAGTTTCCTAGGCCCTCTAGGTGATGTATCTGTTAACATACTGCAACGTGAGATGTCTGAGATTCCATGTTCTTGATTCCATTGTCAAATAATAATTGACTGTCATGGTGTGTGTCAATTTCTGGAGTATCTGTTCTGATCCTTTGGTCTTTATGCCTATTCTTGTTCCAGTACCAGGCTTTCTTGATTATAGTGGCTTTATAGTATAACTTAATATCTGACATTGTGATCCCTCCTACTTCACTCTTCTTTCTCAAGATTTCTACAGTTATTTGGCGTCTTTAATAAATTTTTGGAGTATTTATTCTAACTGTGAAGTATTTCATTGGTATTTTAATAGGGATTGAGTTTAATCTGTAGATTGGATAGTATAGACATTTTAATCATGCTAATTCTGCCAATCTATTGAGATGGTATATACTTTCATTTGTACCTTCCTTTATTTTTTTGCAATATCCTATCATTTTCCAAGAATAGGTCTTTTAACTCCTTAGTTAAGTTGATTCCTAGGTATCATATTTTTTGTTGTTCTTACAAGGGTAAATGGGATTGCTTTTTTAGTTTCTCTTTCTGAGAATTCATTATTGGTGTATAAAAATGCCGTCAATTTTTGGATGTTAATTTTGTATTCTACTCTGCCTTACCAAATTCACTTATTAAGTCTAGCAATCTCCTGGTGGTGGCTTTAGGATTTTCTATGTACACTTTCATGCCATCTGGAAATAATAAAAATTTTACTTCCTTCTTTCCAATTTGGATACCTTTTATTTATTGTTCTTGTCTGATTACTGTGGTTGGCACTTCCAGTACTATATTGAATACGAGTGTTGAAAGTGGACATCCCTGTCTTGTTTTTATTCTTAGAAGAAGCACTTTTTATTTTTGCCCATTGAGTATGATGTTTGTTGTAGGTTTGTTCTTTATGGTACTTACTAGTGGCCCGGTGCATGAAATTCATGCACGGTGGGGCAGGGCAGTTGTCCCTTAGCCTGGCCTGCATGCTTTCCAATCTGGTACCCCTCAAAGGATGTACTACTGCTGGTTTACAGGCATTGGGCCTAAACCAGCAGTTAGACATCCCTCTCACAATCCGGGACTGCTGGCTCCAAACCACTCACCTGCCTGTCTGCCTGCCTAATTGCCCCTAACCACTCTGCCTGCCAGCCTGCTTGCCCACAACTACCCCCTGCTGCATGTCTGATTGCCCTAAACTGCCCCCCACCCCCACAGCCTGATCACCCACAACTGCCCTCCCCTCATGACCTCTAACCACCTCTACATTGGCCCCCCACTACAGCTTTGTCCAGAAGAATGTCTGGAAGTTCTCCCAGTCTAATTAGCATATTACCCTTTTACTAATATAGAGGCCTGGTACATGGGTGGGGGTCAGCTGGTTTGCCCTGAAGGGTGTCCTGGATCAGGGTTGGGGTCCCACTTGGTGCTTGACCAGCCTAGATGAGGGGCTGAAGGTTGTTTTCAGGCTAGCCATATACCCTTCAGGGTGGGGGTCCCTACTGGGGTGCCTGGCCAGCCTGGGTGAGGGGCTGATGGTTGTTTGCAGGCTGGCCAAAAACCCAGAGGGGACCATCACCCCATGGGAGTGTGGCCACCCTTATTTATGGGCTGAGGGCCATTTTTAGGCTGCCCACAGCCTCTTCAGGGTGGAGGTATCCTGCTGGGATGCCTGGCCAGCCTGGGTGAGGGGCTGATGGCTGTTTTCAGGCTAGCCATGGCCCCTGGCGACCCAAGCTCCCAGCCTCTCCTTTTTTTTTTCAGCGCCTCCTTGAGCGGAGGCCAGGGTCGGCTGGAAGCAGATATCTGGGATTTATTTATCTTTTATAATCGAAACTTTGTAGCCTTGAGCGGAGTGCAGAGCCAGCCAGGGGGCAACCCAAACCTCCTGCTCATGCCAGGTCCATGACCACCGCCATCTTAGTTGGGTTAATTTGCAAACTCGCTCCTAATTGGCTGTTGGGTGTAGCAGAGTGATGATTAATTTGCATGTTTCTATTTTATTAATAAAGATTGTGTTGAGGTGTGACCCCTCTATACCCACCTTACTTATAGATGCTTTTTCTGCATCTATTGATTTGATCATGTGATTTTTAGCTTTCATTTTGTTTGTGTGATGTATTACATTTATTGATTTGCAAATATTGCCCCAGCCTTGCATCCACAGAATTAGTCCCACTTAATTATGGTGTGTTATCATCCTATGTAATAAGAGAAACATGTAAATTGACCATCCCTCTGCTACACTCACCAGCTAATCAGGAATGAGTATGCAAATTAGCCTCATCACCTCCATGGAGACTGACAGCAGGTAGGAAGCAACTCCCAGCACAGCCTACTTGGCTGTCACTGCAGTGAACCATGAGCAGGAAAACACTGCCCACAGGCAGTTCCCAGCATGGTCTGCTTGTCTGTGACTGTGGCACCCGGGGAGCAGGCAAGTGTGGCCTGCAGGCAGCATCCAGCATGGCCTGCTTGGCAGTTGCTGTGGTGTGGAGCAGATAGGCTCTGCACAGAGCAGAGAACCATGGAGAGCGGGCATAAGCCATCAGTAGGACATCACTTGAAGACTCCCAGATTGGATGGGGTGCAGGTCAGGCTGAGGAACACACATACCCCTGCACGAATTTTGTGCACTGGGCCTCTAGTTTTAATATATTGCTGGATTCGATTTGCTAAAATTTTATAGAGGATTTTAGTATCTATGTTTATCAGAGACATTGGCCTATAATTTCCTTTCCTTTTAGTGCCATTTAATTTTGGAAGTAGGTTAATGCTGGTTTCATAAAAAGAGCTTGGATGTACTTCATCTTTTATTTTTGGCATCACTTGTGGAGGGTAGGTGTTAGTTCTTCTTTGAATATTTGTTAAAATTAACCTGTAAATCCATCTGGTCCAGGACTTTTGTTTGCTGGGTGTTTTTTTTTTTTTTTAATTTAATGCTTTATAAGTGATAACTTTGCTGGCCAAAGTAATCTTGGTTGTAGGTCCTTGCCCTTAATCACTTTGGATATTTCTTGTCACTCCCTTCTGGCCTGCATAGTTTCTGTTGAGAAATCAGCTGACAGTCGTTTGGGTGTTCCCTTGTAGGTAACTAACTGCTTTTCTATTGCTGCTTTTAAGAATCTCTCTTTGTCTTTAGCCCTTGGCATTTTAATTATGATGTGGCTTGGTATGGACCTCTTTGGGTTTCTCTTGCTTCCTGGACTTATAATTTTATTTATTCACCAGATAAGGAACGTTCCCTATCATTATTTCTTCAAATAGGTTTTCAATATCTTGCTCTTTGTCTTCTTCTGGCTTTCCAATAATACAAATTTTGGTATGCTTGAAGTTGTCCCAGAGGCTCCTTACACTGTCTTCGTATTGTTTTTTGTTTTTTTCTCTTCTGATTGGGCATTTTTGCTTCTTCATATCCTAAAGTCTTTTTTTTTCAATTAAATCTTTATTGTTTAGATTATTACATTTGTTCCCCCCCCATAACTCCCCTCTCCCAGTTCCCCCCCCACCCTCCCCCCTTACTCTCCACCCCCTGTCCTCATCCAAAGGTGCACCATTTTTGTCCAGTCTCTTCCCGCATCTCCCACACCCCTTCCCCCCGCAAGAATAGTCAGTCCATTCCCTTTCTATGTCCCTGATTCTATTATAATCACCAGTTCATTCTGTTCATCAGATTATTTATTCACTTGATTCTTAGATTCACTTGTTGATAGATGCATCTTTGTTGTTCATAATTTGTATCTTTACCTTTTTCTTCCTCTTCCTCTTCTTAAAGGATACCTTTCAGCACTTCATATAATCCTGGTTTGGTGGTGATGAACTTCTTTAGCTTTTCCTTATCTGTGAAGCTCTTTATCTGACCTTCAATTCTGAATGATAGCTTTGCTGGATAAAGTAATCTTGGTTGTAGGTTCTTGGCATTCATCACTTTGAATATTTCTTGCCACTCCCTTCTGGCCTGCAAAGTTTCTGTTGAGAAATCAGCTGACAGTCGTATGGGTATTCCCTTGTAGATAACTGAGTTTCTTTCTCTTGCTGCTTTTAAGATTCTCTCTTTGTCTTTTGCTCTTGGCATTTTAATTATGATGTGTCTTGGTGTGGTCCTCTTTGGATTCCTTTTGTTTGGGGTTCTCTGCGCTTCTTGGACCTGTAAGTCTATTTCTTTCACCAGGTGGGGGAAGTTTTCTGTCATTATTTCTTCAAATAGGTTTTCAATATCTTGCTCTCTCTCATCTTCTGGCACCCCTATAATTCTGATGTTGGTATGCTTGAAGCTGTCCCAGAGGCTCCTTACACTATCTTCATATTTTCGGATTCTTTTTTCATTTTGCTTTTCCGGTTGGGTGTTTTTTGCTTCTTCACATTTCAATTCTTTGACTCGATTCTTGCGCTCCTCTGGCCTGCTGTTGGGTGTCTGTATAAGATTCTTTATTTCAGTCAGTGTATGCTTAATTTCTAGTTGGTTCTTTATCACAACATCGAGGGTCTCATTAGATTTCCTGAGGATCTCACTACATTTATTGGCTGTTTTTAGAAAATTATTGGAAGACCTTAAAAGTGTGGTTCTGAACTCAATATCCTCCATTGACAGTTTTGTCCTGTTTCTTTGTCTCCGCATTTTTTATGCTTTCTTGGTGCACCCCCTAGTGGTCTTTGTGAGCAGTCTTGTTGTAGTTAAGCCTTGATTGTTGTAGTTAATACTAGGGGGATTTGACCTCCAGGCCAACTGGCTGTGAGAATCAGCAGTGTCTGCAGTGAGAGAACTTCTGTCCTCTAGGGAGGTGCTAATCTAGCCTTTGCCTGAGGCTATCTGGCAAATGCCTCTGTGCAGGGCTTGGGTGGGGCCGGTCGCACGGGATTAACAGGGTGGGCCAGAGAGAGCAGTTATGGCGGCTCTCAGTCCTGTCCCCAGGGGCTCTGCCTCTCTGAGTCCCAGCAACCACTGCAAATCTTGGAGAGAAAGCTGCCTTCGAGTTCAGACCGAAGCCAGACAGTCCCACTTCTCCCGTTTGAGTCTGGGTCCCTAGAGACTCGCCCGGCTCTGGAGCTCAGAGTCTGAAACTCCCTCCCGATTGAAAACGCCAACCGCGCCCTCCATCGCCAGCCCACTCCGCATGCACTCCGCACCTTAGTATTTCACTTCAGCACTGCGCCGCCTCTGAGTGTCGGTATGCACTTCTCTTTCCTCCTCGTTGTAGGACTTCCAGTCAGTCAGAGTTCCTGTGGTTCTGGGTGATGTCCATTCCGTCTTTTAGTTTCACTTTTGAAGTGGTTGTTCGAGGCAGCAAACTCTGGTGTTAACCTATGTCGCCATCTTGGTTTTCCTAAAGTCTTGATTAGCTGTTTGAAACCCTCTACTCTAATATTTTATCCTTGTATATTATTCTTAATTTCAGTCAGTGTAGTCTTAATTTTTGAATTTCTGACTGGTCCTTTTCCTTTTTTTTCATTCTCACTGAGATCCTTGAATGTCTTACTAAGTCCCTTGGATGTCTCAAGAAAATTCTTGAGTTACCTTATAACTATGGTTTTGAACTCTATATACCATAGTTTTCTTTCTTCCATTTCTTTTCTTTGTTACCTTTTTGTCTCCGCATTTTGGCTGCTTCCCCAGGATTGTTTCTGTTGAGTAGAGCTGCTATATCTTCTTGAGTTGGTAGAGTAGCCTTGTGTAATAGTGTCCAATAGAGCTCAGTGGCTCAGCCTCTCCAGTCACCTTAATTGGGCACTCTAAATGGGCCACTTTGTGGGTTGTGTGCATAGTCTTGTTGTAGTTGAGACTATCTTGCTGTTGATGTCACTGGGAGGAATTGACTTCTAGGCCAATTGGCTGTGACTATACTCAGAGAGCTGCTGTGCAGAAAACACCTTTATGGAGCAGGATTTGATTCAGTAGGGCTTTGGTGCTTACTAGTCTGTCTCTTGAATGTGTCCAGGGTGGATATGTCCAGTTGTAATGTGGTATAGTCTGATGCTGACCACTGGGTGCACTGGCTCTTGGGTCTCCAGGGAGGTGAAAAGTGTGCCATTCCTGAAGCCACCCAGCAGGATCTTCAGATTCCTCCTATTTGTATTGGGTTTGGAAGTGCCCAGGTGAGACTCAGTTGTGAAGCAAGGCAGGCTGGTGCCAATGCTGGGTCTTGGACCTTTTATTGACAGGTTTTGGGCTCCTTGACTCAGTTTCACCTTGTTTGAGAGATTTTATCAAGGTCTGACGCATGCAGAAAGGCAGGCCATTCATATGCAAAAGACACTACACACAGGTTAAGTGCAGTGCCAAGTTGGATGCGACAGGATAACAGGGAATCACTAGAGCAGAACAAACACTGTGTTCCAGGTTGATAGGATCTTAGATATGGTTATCAGTCAGCCCTGTTATGGGGAGGTCCCAGCATAGGAACAATGACCCCTTTGAGCAACTCTGGGAAAATGCTGTCCCTGAGTTCCGGCCATGATGCCAGAAAATCCAGTTGCTCCTGGATCCCCCAAAGCCTTGTCCTGGTATTGGAACTAAGAGGAAGTGAGGCCTTGTAAGTTCAGTTCATGAGCTGGCCCTTTGAAAGGAACAGATGGAAGAGCAGCCTCCATATCACTTATCCACAGTCACTGCAGTATGTGACAGCCTGTGGTTACAGTGACATCTTTTCTCAGCTTTGGGAATCTGGCTTGGGGGGCTTGTGTGCAGCTTGTACCTTTTGTTACTCACTGGGGGCCTCTGCAGTGATGATCTCCCTCAACATTAAAAACGTGGTACATGTGGTGCCTGTCCAGCCCATTCCACCCCTCTGCACCTCTTTCCAGCCTTAAAGTGCTTTCTTCTTTACTTCGCTAGTTGTAGGACTTCTATTCTGCCAGCTTTCAGATGGTTCTAGATGATGTTTTTTTCTGTTTATTTTAGTTGTAATTTTGATGTGCTTGTGGGATGTGGCAAATACTGGTATTTACCTATGCCATTATCTCAGTTCTCCTCACCTTCAATTTTAATTGGTAGCCTCACTGGATACAGTAGTCTTGAATTTAGGCACTCAGTTTTTATATCACTCCCTTCTGGCCCAAAGTGTTTCTCCGGAAAGTTGGTTGACATTCTGGCAACTCTTTAGTATGTAATTTTCTCTTTCTCTCTTGCTGTCTTTAAGATTATTTCTTTGTCTTTAACATTTGCCATTTTGATTATGATGTATCTGGGTAAGAATCTCTTTGGGTTCATCTTGAATGGGACTCTCTGTGCCTCCTGAACATGTATGATATTTTCCTTCACCAGGTTGGGGAATTTTTCTGTCATTTCTTTAAACAGGTTATCTGTTCCTTGCTCATTTGCTGCTCCTCTGGTATTATTGCAATGCAGATGTGGTTACATTTAATGTTGTCCCATGGCTCTCTTAAGCTATGTTCCTGCCTTTCAGTTCTTATTTCTATTTGTTGCTCTGATTGTGATTATTTTTACCTTGTGTTCCAAATCAATAATTCAATCCTCTGCTTCATGAAATCTATCTTTAATCTGTCCCTTGAATGTGTCCTGTGTGGACTGTCCTAGTCTGTCCTTCATATCAGATATGTCAGTTTTCATTTCTGTCTGGTTCTTGTTACTGGCCTGGCCTCCATTTCACTTTTTGTGCTGCTGTAATTTTCTCTAAGTTATTTAAGCATTTTCATAAACATTGATTTAAACTCTATGTTTGATATCTTGTATGCCTCCATCTCATTATTTTTCTGAGATTCCTTCTTTTCTCTCATTTTGGGTTGTCTCTGTCTCCTCATTTTAGTTGTATCTTTGTATTTGTTTCTATGTATTAGATAGAACTCCTATGCCCCCAAGTCTTTGTGAGGCTGCCTTACGTAGAAAGTGTCTTGCGAGGTGCAGTGGTGTAGTCTCTTTTTTCAACTGTACTGGATGCTCTAGGAATGCCCCTTGTATGCACTGTTTGGGCTTTCCTATTGTAATTGGGATTTTATTGTTAACTAGAGACCCGGTGCACAAAAATTTGTACACTCGGTGTTGGAGGATCCCTCAGCCCAGCCTGTGCCCTCTAACAGTCTGGGACCCCTCGGGGGTGACCACTTGCGGGCTTAGGCCTGCTCCCTGGGGGATTGAGCCTAAGATGGCAATCAGACATCCCTATGGCAGCCCGGCAGCCCTCGGGGGATGTCCACTTGCTAGCGGGGAGCAGACCTAAGCTGCAGTCAGACATTCTTAGTGCGGCTGAGGAGGCAGGAGAGGCTCCCACCACCACTGCTGTACTGGCAGCCATCAGCCTGGCTTATGGCTGAGTAGAGCTCCCCTCTGTGAGAGCACACTGACCACCAGGGGGCAGCTCCTGCATTGAGCATCTGCCCCCTGGTGGTCAGTGTGTGTCATAGTGACCAGTCATTCCCAGTCTTTCTGCTGTTAGGGTCAGTTTGCATATTACCCTTTTACTATATAGGATAGAGGCCTGGTGCATGGGTGGGGGCCAGCTGGTTTGCCCTGAAGGGTGTCCTAGATCAGGGCGGGGGTCCCGCTTGGGTGCCTGGCTGGCCTGGATGACGAGCTGATGGCTGTTTGCAGCTGGTCACACCCCCTTTAGGGTGGGGGTCCCCACTGGAGTGGCCTGGCCACCCTGGATGAGAGGCTGAGGGCTGTTTTCAGGCTGGCAGGTGACTGAAGCTCCCAGCCTTTTCATTTTTTTTTTATTTTTATTCTGGGATTTATTTACCTTCTATGGCTGTCACTGGAGCTGAGAACCAGCTTTAGCTCTGAGGCTCGGCTCCAGCTCTGAGACCTCGGCTGCTGAAAGCAGGTATCTGGGATTTGTTTAGCTTCTATAATTGAAACATTGTTGCTTTCTGAGTTCAGAGCCAGGCCGTGGCAGGTGGGGAACCTTGGCTTCCTCCATCACTGGAGCAAACAAGCCTCATGTTCACTTCAGCTGCCTGGCTGCCAGCCGCTATCTTTGTTGGCAGTTAATTTGCATATCCTGCTGATTAGCCAATGGGAAGCATAGTGGAGGTATGGTTAATTACCATGTTTGTCTATTATTAGATAGGATGTCTCATTTGTGGGAGGCATCTCCCCTCCAACTTTCCAGTGAGGTTCAATCCAAATATCTTTGTACCAGCTGTACTTTGGTCAGAGACTCCATAGCTCAAAGGCTGGGTCTGCCTTGAGTCTCACAACTTGGTTGACTCTGTTCTGAGCTGTATGTACTTCTTTCCCCCATGAAGCTGTTCCCATAGGTTCCACTTTGGCTTTTGCTATTGAGTCTGGGGTCATGTCTGCAGCAGGAAAACAAACTCCTATTTCATATATATATATATACATGAGAGAGAGAGAGAGAGAGAGAGAGAGAGAGAGAGAGAGAGAGAGAAATATCATGAGTGAGAAAAATGTTGATCAGTTGCCTCCTCCATGAGCCCCAGTTGGAGATGGAACCTGTATACCAGCCATGTGCTCTGACAGGAATTGAACCAATGACCCTTTAGTACATGGGGCAATGCTCAACAAACTGAGCCATACCAACCAGGGTTCTGCCAACTATTTCTTTATTCCTTCTCAATATCCCTCAATCCTACTGTTCTTTGAAGGATAGAGCTCTGAACTATGGATTTACTACCCACAGTGACCTTTCCTTTTCCATCTAATATTCATATTTCCCAGAAATTTTCAAGAACTGTTGAACTATTAATAAAGTCAGGCATATAAAAATATATCATAAGTTCTAAAGGTTAAATAAATGCATTTTATTTTTGATATGTAACTTTCTCATTGAAAGCAACATCCAGGGTGCCATTAAGTAATGAATATATTTTGAAGGACTTGTCAGGAACAGAAAATTTGCTGACAAGTGGCTCAGAGCTGACCCAGAAACCAGTTCCCACTCATGGAGAAGCAAGTAACTCTGGACAGCACTTTAGACCAAATTGGGTAAGAGAAAATACTTTGGAGATTTCAGTTCCACTAAGTCCTCTAGAAAAGCTGGTCAGTATGGCCTAGGTATGTGGGGTGGACTTTACACAGGCCTGGATTGAAGCTGGACTAAGGTGAGAATAGAGTTAGCACTGGAGCTCAGAAAAAAATCTAACAACCCCTTTGAGTTCCTGAATGTTAATGTGTAAAGTGAACAGAAGGATACATTGCTTGCATATTGTTTGAAAGCATTAAGTTAAATTTAAAACAATGGACACATGCAACTTCTCAAATAAATTCATTTGTGATAAAAGCAACCATAAATTCTTGTTGTTGTATGTCCAGATCTTTACTCAATGCCTAACATATATTGTGCCCTCAGTATATATTTTATGAATGAGTAATGGTTTGGAAGTTGAACCTGATAATGAGAAAATCTAGAAACTGAAATTGAATTGGCCATTGGAAGTCATTGTGGAGTCCTGGTCTCTTAGTTAATGGAGGAAAATACCAGAGTTTGTTAGTGGTAATTTGATGGGAGAAGATTATATGTTTTCTGAAAAGGCAGACCCCAAAACCCTTGTTAAACTGCATTTTACCAATGTAGAAATCAAGGGAGAGGAGATGGATGTGAAGGTGTATAACCTACGTGAAAGAAAGGGCCATGTGTACCAAGAGGTCAGCGAGCCCCAGGACGATGATTATCTCTGTAAGTTGACCCTCACCAAGGAGCATGTTATGTCTTGATGCAATAATTTCATCTGGTCATTGGTCCCCAAATAATTTTCTTTCATTACCTGGAGTACAGGATTGAGGCTCAATGATGTGAGTGTCTAAGCTCTTTCAGAAGCTCTTTATTTCCAGCAACATGCACTACACCTTCACTAATCCCTGTTGCTCTTGCCTCCAGATTGTGAGAAATGTCAGAACTTTTTCATCGACAGCTGTGCTGTGCATGGCCCCCTATATTTGTAAAAGACAGTGCAGTGGACAAGGGGCATGCCAACCGCTCAGTCCTCACTCTGCCCCCTGGGTTGAGAATCAGACCATCAGGCATCCCTGCGGCTGGGCTTGGAGTGTGGAATGAAGAATGTGATCTTCTGGTAGGCCTGCACTTTGGCCCTTATGAGGGCCAGATTACAGAAGATAAAGACACAGCCAGCAATGGATACTCCTGGCTGGTGAGAAGTTTACCTCTTTCCTTTGTTATGGCTTCCCATGCCCTTCCTGTGGCTTGGTGGGCCCCCAACATTCTACATATTAGGACATGGATGGGGATAATATGGTTATCTCTGTGTACTGAGCAGACTTTATATGAACATGGAGCTCCTCACTAAGGATCAGAGGGTAAGTGGGAGCAAAGTGGTACCAGCTTATTCCTGTGGGGATCCTGCTCATAGTGAACAAATCAACTCAGACCTGTAGATTATGAGTAAGAAAAGTATCCTGTGATCACCATTGGCAGTTGAATCCCCATGTAGGCTGAAAGAGATTTGATGGCAGTAGAGTACCGTATTTGCCGGCGTATAAGACGATTTTTTGGCCCTGAAAAATATGCCTCCAAGTGGGGGGTCGTCTTATATGCCAGGTACACTTCAGATAGACTGCCCATAGTGCTTGCCCCGTGCCATAGTGGCCTCCCGATGCCCGCCCACTTCATTCCACATACCGTTCAGGCATCAGCAGCGCTGCTGGGTGTATGCTCGGCTGTTATGCGATTTTGCTGTTATGCGATTTTACCACACTCACAAAATCGCACACAGCCGACCATACACCCAGTATGATAGCGAAAAATGGCGAATCGCGATACCATACTGGGTGTATGGTTGGCTGTGTGCGATTTTGCGAGTGTGGTAAATTCGGGTTACCGTATTTCTTTACATATGCATTGAAGATTCGTGATTTTGCGCTATCATGGTGCCTGTTAGAATGTTGAAGAGCTCGCACTTGCGCACTAGTGAGGTCCCAGGGAGATGCTGATGCAAGGGTGGACCAGACTGCTATAGTGACAGGGCGGGCAAACAGGGAGCAGGGACCAATCAAATCAGGCTTTGTATACAGCCAACAGCCAACCACAATACTGCCCCATTGTACAGTACAGCATAGAAAATGTCGACCAGTCAAACCCCTATCATCCCTATCATGGCACCAAGATGTCGTTGATGAACTTTTAATATCAGATGATGAAGAGGAGTTTGAAGGCTTTTAAGGTGAAACTGTCACGCCAGCAAACTTGCTAGGGACTTGCCCGGCACTTGCTCTCTCCCTCTATTTGTTATCTTACTTCTATCATTGACAGTCCCTCTAGGTTGTGGGCTGCTTGCCTGTGTTCCTGAGAAGCATCTACGGTACCAGTCTATAGAGTGTGTTTTCTTTAGTGAATTACCGGTATGTTTACCGGTAATAAACTTGCACTGTTTTATGTATATGTTTGATTACATACAGCCTTGTGACAGTTTTCCTGCATGTCATAAGCATTTGAATATAAATTAAAATGTTAAAATCAAATCTGATATTGTTTTACCTTTTATTTGGTGTGTGGAAGGTGTGCGGAAGAGGGGGTAGTCTTATACGGTGAGTATATAACAAACTCTGTATTTTGAGTGGAAATGTTAGGGGGTCGTCTTATACACTCAGTCGTCTTATACGCCGGCAAATACGGTAAAATATTTCTTCTGTTACATCCACATGAAAGAGAAAAAAGCCTTTAACTTCTTTTTCTGCAATGTAGATAACCAAAGGGAGAAAGTGCTATGAGTATGTGGATGGAAAGGATACATCTCAGGCCAACTGGATGCGGTAAGGTCAATAGGCTTCTAGGGGCCAGAGAGGACTCTCATGCTTCACAAGCACATATAGCTTTCCTTCCCATCACACCTCTCACAGTGGTCTCCCTCAGTCCTCTGTTCCTCTTTTTTCCCCATACACTGATCTTTCACATAAAGAGACATTTAGAAAAAAAGGTGAAATTATAGCATATGTTCTCAAAATACAAATCTCCAATTTGGGCACTGGGGAACCTTGAGGACCCTGGCTTACACTTTAATTTATCTACTAGACATTAATTAAACACTTAACATGTTCAAGTTTAGACAAAGGAATTCATTACTTGAACAAATCACATAGCCCATTGTCCTTATGGAGGACTTATTGCAGACAGACATGGAAACATTGATTTCATAAATATTTAAATATAATCTTTCTATTTTTCAAAAGTGCACAGTGCCTGGATAACCTAAAACTGTGAGTGAAGCAAATCATACCAGCCTCAGTTCTAACTAGAACAGGGTTCTGAAGCCTGTAGAGTTATAGTGGCCATGGGATCCTTTCCTGAGGGACTCTCTTTCATCAGGAGATACAGATTATGAATAAACTACTATCGTTCTGTGTTATTTGGCTAAGACAAAGAGACCTCTGTGAAAAATGGAACGGCAAGTGAATAATATCTTAAATTAGGTGTGGAGAGATTTGAGAAAGCCTTCTCAAGAGAAGATAGGCTTAGTCTGAGGATTGAATGATGTGAGCTAATCCAGAAGCAGAGTCCTAGATCAAGCACCAAGTTCTGTAGTATGACACAGAACCTGATTTAGAGCTTAAAGAAGCTAGAGGTAACTGGGTTTTATAATGAAGTCTGGAATCAGGCTTTGGAAATGGTACTAAGCAAGATGAGCACTCCAAGTAAGCTGGACATGGCGACAGGCATTCATATGACCTGTGACAGAGGCTCAGACATTGACCAGAAGCTTCCCCAGGAGCACTGGGGGGAGTGGGTGACATCAGAGCTGAGGGCCTTGAGCATCAGTGAGGAGCTGGACATGGATATGACAGGTAGTAGGAACTCAGCACTTGTGGTTTTCTTTCATCTACCTCAATCCCAGGTATGTGAACTGCACCCAGAATGATGAAGAGCAGAACCTGATGGCTTTTCAATATCACAGGCAGATTTTCTACCGAACCTGCCGGGTCATTAAAGCAGGCTGTGAGCTGTTGGTCTGGTATGGGGAAGAATATGGCCAGGTTCTGGGCATCAAGTGGAGCAGCAAATGGAAAAAAAAGATCTTGCAATTGGGAGAGGTAGGTACCACTCTACCTCAACAAGGAAAGAAAGAATTCTTCTTAGAAATTTCCATGGCCCAACTCTTGAGTCGTGGAGTCAAACCCACTCTAAATTCAGTAAACTTTCAAGTCAGATGCTTCAGAAATTAATGATTCATTACATAGGTCTTTCATCCCTCAGAAAAATTTTAATATTTTATATTTTTGTGCTAACATTTTAAGTATGTATTTATTGATTTATTATTATTATTATTTATAATTATTGATTTTAGAGACAGATGAAGCAATAAGGAGAGAGAGAAACATCAATCTACTGCCTCCTACATGCCCCTACAGGGAATCAAGCATACAACCCAGGCATGTGCCCTAACGAGGAATCAGGGTACCTCTTGGTACAATGCTAAACCAACTGTGCCACACTGACAGTCCTATTATTTTTTTTATTTTTAAAAATCCTTCATGCACAAAATATACAACAGCATGTAGTGCTGAAAGGCTAGAGGCAAAAGAACAAGTTTTCAAGCACCAAGGCATTTTTTTTTTTTGGTGCTTCTAGCTGTTTCTTCTTAACTTACTCCATACTTCTAAGTGAAATGTGTATGTTAACAGGCATTCATTTATTATTTTGGTGACTTGTCAGGTGAGTTCCTACTCTGTGCCACAGGGTTCTGGGAGCTGTAAATGCAGATTAACAGGATGATCAAAATCACTGCTTTTAAGTAGCTGGTTGGTGAAGGAGGAAAACCCAAGCATACATGCATGCATGTGCATAAAATTACACAGTGATTAGTGCTTTGGAGAAAACTGATCCCGGGCAAGTGCCTAGGGATCAGTGTGAGGAGAGGATTCTGTGAGTCATATGGTCAGGGAAGGGTTTGCTCAGGACATAACATTTACAAAAATACCTGTGTGTACAGGGTCTGGGACTGAGGAAACAGCTAGTGCAGGGAGGGACAGAGGTGAGGCATTGAGCTGGCTGAGGGTCACTCAAATCTCAGACTCGGTACAGAGGGTATGAATGGAGTTTGGTATATGCCTAGCAACCTGGAAAAAACAGTGCCTATGATCCAAACTGAGGTACTGGGGACTTTTCTGAGTGAGATGGGACAACTGAGAAGTTTTCAGCTGCAAAGTAGCATGTTCTCTGTTCTATAATTATGCTTTATTAATTTTAATGCTCAGAGATTGAGCACTGACTTGTGAACCAGCAGGTCACTGTTTGATTCCCAGTCAAGGCACAATCCCCAGTGTGGAGCATGCAGGAGGCAGCCAATCAATGATTATTTCTCATCATTGACATTTCTGTCTCTCTCTCCCTGTCCCTTTCTCTGAAATCAAGAAAAATATATTTAAAACAAATTTATTGGGGGAAAATAAACTTCACTCTGGAATCCCCTCTGAGATTACTTTATCTCCAAGTGATAGAGGATGGCAGTTGGCTGGAGAGGAATGGGAATTGAATGTAAGAAGCATTGTTAGGGAAACATTTTGAAACAGGATTTCCTATTGTACTTTAAATGGGCTAACACTGAATAAAATCAAGTAGGAATACTTGGTGTAAGGCTTGAGGAGGGACATGTTTTCATTTTATGATTTGTGATAAATTGAGAGAGAAGCTATTTTTTAAAATACATTTTTTATTGATTTTTAGAGAGGAAGGGAGAGGGATAGAGAGATAGAAACATCAGTGATGAGAAAGAATCATTAATTAGCTGCCTCCTGCATGCTCCCTACTGGAGATCAAGCCAGCAACCAGGCATGTGCCCTTGCCCAGAATCAAACCCGAGATCCTTTAGTCCACAGGTCGATGCTCTCTAGCCACTGAGCCAAACCAGCTAGGACAAGAAGCTATTCCTAATTGGGTCCTGTGGTTTCTTTATCTCTGTGTCTGTCTTTATTTTAAAGTTTTTATTGATTGTAGAGAAGAAGCGAGAGAGAGAGAGAGAGAGAGAGAGAGAGAGAGAGAGAGAGATATCAACATCAATCAGCTGTCCCCTGCATGCCCCCTGCTGGGAACCAAGCCAGCAGCCTGGGTATGTGTCCTGACCAGGAATAGAACTGGTGACCACCTAGAGCATGAGTTGATTCTCAAGCACTGAACATACTGGCTAGGCCTGTGGTTTTTAGCATGACCTTGGAAGATGCATGTATCAGTAAAGATCACTGTAGTTTCATCCATACAAGATGTGAAATGGCCTTTATTGCTCCTTGAAAGTTCCAGTCTGGCCGTATTCAGAAAATGCCTTGATATGGGCTTTCTGGATTTCCGGAGACAATGTAGTGCATAAAAATAGACTGTGAAGGAACACTTTGCGACTGAATGCTTGCATTGTCAACACAATAAGAATGATTGTGAGTCATATCTTACCAGGAGACAAAGTGTATGGCGCAGGCTGCCTTTGTCAACACCTCCCCTGACCAAAACTTTCTCCTTTAGCAGAACAAAAGCCAGAGATCCACCCATGCCCCTCCTGCTCTATGGCCTTCTCCAATCGGACATTTCTTTGCTAACACCTGAAATGCAATCACCCGTCTGAGAGTCTGCCAAGAACATCTGCAAGAAAACACCTCCAATCAGAGAAGCCTAGCCCAGAGGATCAGAATCAGCAGCTGCAACATAGTGGTACACATGGCTGGAATGACACAACTGAAAGTGAAGAGGTCAAAAAAAGGTCCAAACCTTTACCTAAAAGGATGAGGCAGAGGAGAATTTCACAGACTTTTTTCAAACCTTCTGAAGGACAAATTGGGAGCTCTAGTGAGTGGGAGAGAATAATGGAGAGAGCCCAGCAGAGACCAGAATGTGAATCCAGAGAACACAGGCAAATTATTTGTGGGAGTAGGAATGTCAAAAATTGTAGCAATCAACTCTGGAGTGTGTGGGCAAGGCTTCAGTGTTGGGTCACGTATCAAGATACACCAGAGGGCACACTCAGGGGAGAAGCCCTATGTTTGCAGGGAGTGTGAGCAAGGCTTTACACAGAAATCACATCTCATCAGACACCAGAGGACACACTCAGGGGAGAAACCCTATGTTTGCACAGAGTGTGAGCAAGGCTTTACACAGAGGTCACATTTCATCAGACACCAGAGAACACACTCAGGGGAGAAGCTCTGTATTTGCAGTGAATGTGAGCGAGGCTTTACACAGAAGTCAGATCTCATCAAACACCAGAGGACCCACTCAGGAGAGAAGCCTTATGTTTGCATGGAGTGTGAGTGAAGCTTTACACAGAAATCAGATCTCATCAGACATGAGAGAACACACTCAGGGGAGAAGCCTTATATTTGCAGGCAATGTGGTGGAGGCTTTACAGATAAGTCAGGTCTCATAAGACATCAGAGGACCCACTCAGGTGAGAAACCCTATGTTTGCAGGGAGTGTGGGCAAGGGTTTACACATAATTCAGGTTTCATTAGACACCAGAGGACACACTCAGGGGAAAAGCCCCATGTTTGTAGGGAGTGTGGGCAAGGCTTTTCACAGAAGCCACATCTCTCACACATCAGAAGACACACTCAGGGGAGAACTCCTATGCTTTCAGGGAGAATGAGTGAGTCATTAGCCCTAAATCATATCTCAACAGCCATAGGACCAATTTAGTCACCACATTCCTCATACCCCACTCTGAGAGATGTTAGAGGAAGTCTACTGGCCTCTTACCCACCCCCAAAGGTGTAGTTAGTACAGAAGTTACTGGTTAAACAAATCTTACACTTTCATGACAAGAGATGAAATCGACAATTTCTTAAGTGCTGATGGGAATCAATCTCATCCCTGTTTTCTTTGGCCTCATTTTAATAAAGTTTGTTTCTATATAAATCTGAAACCTATATACCTCATTTGTCCTTGTCACTGAAAACAGAATTCCTTCAGGGTCACAGAGATTTTGTACTTTCTTCCACAAAAACTCAACCCCTGGTAAAGCATAAACCTGGAGTCAATTAGGTTCCTGTCCTGGGAGAGGGATTTGAGACAGACTCACCAGAGAAGAGAATTCCCTGGATTCCTGGGAAGTGGGAATTTTTATTCTAATATGCTCTCTCCTCCTACCCTTGACTTCTCTTAGCTCCTCTTTTTGTTTCCTCAGCCCTCTCTAGTTTCAGAGGTGAAAGCCAGGGAGGAAGTGTATGCGTGTGTGTGTGTGTGTGTGTGTGTGTGTGTGTGTGTGTGTGTGTCTGCTGCATGTGATGACCTGCCAGTGCATGTACCTGGCCTCCCTCACTCTCCTTGTTGCTTCTTTAGTGTCAACATCTTATGGTGCACAGCGTGTGGACTCCAGTTCAGTCCACAAGGGTTTCAGTCTCATCTCTACCCTCACCAACTGTGTGACCCAAGGAAAGATTCTCAACTTCTCTGTGCCTGTTTCCAATCTATAAAATGGGAGGAGGGACCCCAGCCATTGGTATGTCATTCCAAGTTGAGTCAGCACAGGCAGCATCTGGCACAAGGGTGGCTGAGAATGCAAGTCTTCATGAATAGGTTTCAGTGCCCATGTCTTCCAGGTCTTTAGTGGTGGACAAGGGAAGGCAGAGAGAGGGTATTGAACTGGGAACCAATTCAGAGCTGAAGGAGATGCCACTGCTCTCTCTGCATGGGCTCAGCTCCCCCGAGAAAGAAGCATGAGGTCAGTGATGCACCTCCCCCAGATCATTGCCCTCCCACTGAGCTTGGGCAGCCTCAGAGCCTCTTTCAGCACAGGCAGGTGGCACTGAGATTGACTTGGGAAACAAGATCCTCTCACCACCCCTTGCTGAGAACTTCTGGCTGCACCTCATCTGCACAGGGTGTTTGGGAAGCCCACCACACAGCAGCCCCTGCAGTGCACTGACCTTGTACCTGGGTCCGCGGGGTTTAACCATCCCCTGACCCATCTGGAAATTCTTAATTACTGCATCTTTACATTTTTGTTACATCAAGTCTGATGGGCCAATGGACTCCAAGCTCAGTGGCTGCGTCTGCTCCCCTGGGCATGTGCACTTGCAGTCTGATTGCCTCCTGGCCCTTCTCCAACCCTCGCCCTTGTTTCCACCCTGTTTCCCTGGGTAGCTTTGTTCCCAAAGATCAGATCATACTCCAGGCTGCCTCTTCCTCATATCCCTGTCTCTAACCCAGGCATGGGGCCCTGTACACATGGGCAAACTTCTCACGGGGGGGGGGGGGCGGCAAATGACAGCAGAGCTGCCTTTCCAACGGCACATGCCTCCTAAGCTCTCTCTCTCTCTCTCAGTTCTGTTAGGGCCTGTCAGAAGATTAGCAGGGTCCTGCACTAATCATGGCCTTCATTAAGATGAGGTCAGCTGCAGTCTTCATGGCAACACCCCCCACCCAGAGATTTGGGGAGGGGCATGTCCCCCAAGCCTGCCTGGAATGGAGAGGCTGGGACCCATGCCTGACCCTCCCTGAACATGCACATTGAGAGGACAGTAGTTTGTGTTGGTGGGCAGCAGCTGTCCTTGGTAACCTGTGGGTGACTCTTTGGTCTCCAGCATGATTTGGGGTATTTCCAGGCCTTAGGGTGTCAGAAAAGCTATGGGGAAGGAAGTGGGATGAGGTTGTGGGGAGGGGACTGGATAAGGAGGGTGTGGAGAAGGGGAAGAGAATGGGGAGAGAGAGGAGTGACTGACTTGGGGGCAGGGAGAGACCCAGAGTTTGCCCATTGTGAACAGACAGAAGAAAGATAGCGGAGAAAGATCTCTACTCTCTCAGACCTAGAGAATGTGATAAGAAGCAAGAGGGTCAGTGTTCAGACCCTGGTAGAAATATGTGCCAGAATACTTAGCAATAGGAAGGGAGATCAGTAAGGGGTGAAGGTGAAAAGAGAGAAAGGGGGAGAGAGGAATAGATTCACAGGAAACAGACAAGGGGAGTGTTAAGGTAAAAACATTCAAACCTGTAAAGATTTTTAGTGAGTTTATTTGAGCCAAACTTTTGACAATTGTCCAGAAGCAGTATCTCAGCAGTACCACAGCAGCTGCTGTGGACTGGATAATGCTCCACAGAATGGCAATTTCTCATCTATTTTTATACATTGCAATTAAAGGAAGTTGTGTAGGTGGGTTACATGACACATAATTAGGTGGGTGCAGGATAATTAACAGTTAACTATTAACATGATAACAATAACAATGAAGGAATTTGTGGTATCTTTCCTGGTGTCCAGGCACATTAAGTAAAGGCTGACCTTGTCAGTGAAGTTACTGTCCTAGGAGTGACTACCCACAATACTGCTTTTAGTTAAAATTTAATGTCAGACCATCCTTTGTGGTCACTTTAGGCCTTTGAGTTTGCAAGACTGCCATACAGGCCTTCTCTGAGCTTGACAGGTTAGCTTGTGGCCCCTTTCATTCACAAGAATCAACGGACAGACAAGAATACGGGAGTACAAAGGCAAGAAGGGAGAAGGAGACAAAAATCAGAGGGACAGTAAGATGGATTGAGTGTTTTCAAAGACTAAGAGAAGGTGACAGCAAGAAGAGAGCCAGAAAGAGTTGGAGGGAGACTTGTTAAGAAAACTTAGTCAAAACACAACAAAGAGAACCAAAAGCTGACTGGGAGCCCTGACTCCCTAAGCAAAGCAACTGTTTGAAACTACTTTGGTTTGAGTCCAGATAATGTGGAGGTAGATGCTAAGTTGGAAAACTTAATAGGATGCAAATGCTTTCCATTCTTTAGAAAAGAGCACCCCAAGTTAGAGCTGTGTCACCCTGTAGGACACTAAGCAGGATTTGAGCATCCAGAATTAGGGGTCTCCTTCCAGGAAGGAGTCTTTTATGCCCATCCACATTTTCCTGCCTCCCTGGCTCCAGGGCCCCTGTGGGCTATACTATTAACAGGAAACCCCTGCTTGGGTTCAGACTGCCTGTCACTATTTCCAATAAGGAAGCTAGGGTTGAATCCTATAAGGCATTTATTGAGAAGACTAAACAACCAAGAAGACAGAATGCTTATAAGAATTCAAATCCTTACAGCAGGGTGCAGTGAACAGGATTTTAAAGAGGAGTGGGCTGGGGTGAATATAGTTCAGCTAATGTGGCCCTGGTCCAAACACTTCAGTTATTGTCTTTAATCATCTGACGATGAGATGATGTTGATGAGATGATTTGACTCCTGGTGGCTTTACCTGACCAAGCTTATCAGTTCTGCTTGCAGGATTCACAGCTGAGTCACCTCCTCACAGGCCTTGAAAAAGAAAACTTAAGAAAAATGTAACTCTTTCTTCACATATGAGATCTTACCCCCTATTCTCATAAGTCTTTGTGTTTTAAGATTAAAAATATGATTATTTTTCAGGTTAATTCAGGTGCTCTATCTATCAGGTTATACATCCCCCCTATCAGTACCACCTTGTTTCAAGCCAGTGCAGACACAGGTCCTAGGTGAAGCCACTCCAAAGCAGTGAGTCACTCCAAAAATAAACACCCATTAGGCAATTGTCCCTGATTTTCACATGGTACTCTTTCAAAAACAATTTAACTATTTTGGTCAGGTGCTACTTTCACTGGGTTCAAAATGCAAAAAGGACAAGGCTGGAAGCCTGTCCTGTTATGGCATAAATCAGGCCAAAGGGAAGAGACAAACCAAATGCACTTGCACTCAGAGGTTCAGAAAAGGCCTGTTTATTTGCACTGATGCTGGCTCGGCATCCTCTTCAAAGGCTGAACAATGAATGAGGTAGGGCTTTGCCTTATATACATTCCTAGGTTCTTTGTCTCCCATATATGGCATACATACACATTCTAGACATTCTTTCTACTTTATATATTAAGTTTCTGGGTATCTATTGCAGTTTGAGAAGGAGTGCCAGGCACCACAACCCAAGACAACAGAAGCTTAACCAGCAGTAAACTCTGCTGAAACAGAAGCAAATGAGATTGCTGAAGCTAAGGCATGGTTATGGTGGTGCAAGCAGGGAGGATTCTTGCCATTTCATCCCCCACTTTTGATTCTTAAATTGCCTTTAGCAGACTTAGAGAACGACATTAACCTTAAAACTGTAGAGGACAAAGCTCTGGCTTGGAGTATTCAGCTTTCTGACAAACACTCTATACAGGCCCACCACACCCACCTCCCCCTTGTTCCCCTGGTTCCTAAGCCCTGAATAGACAGTTTCCTGGCAGGAACATTCGGGGCAGTTGAAGGTCTCAATAAGAGATTAACGACAGTAAAATAAACAGTCTTATTTTGGTTGGGGACAAAAATAAACAAGGAGGGTGAGGGGAAAAACTGTTAATATTGCTAACAGAAAAATGTAAGTAAGGATACAAGGTCCAGTGCTGGCATTATTCCAGCAGGTGACTATTGGGTCTACTGATGGAGTGAGTCCCCAGGCTTTTGTGTAGATCAATTAGCAGGTTTTACTGTCTTTGTTAAGGTGGTCTGCAGAGGATTGACCTAGCTTGGGACAATCCAGACACTCAGATTGCCTGTCCTTCAGCAGGTGGGCTGTCTTTACCACGGCGTGGTGCATACAGGTGTTCAGACCTGCAACTCTGAGGGCTGTGGGAGTGGTTAGTATGACAAAATAGGCCCTTTCCAGGTTGGTTTGTGGGGTTCTCTCTTCCAGTCTTTTACCCAGACTTGATCCTCTGGTTTGTGGGGGTGTATAGTTATTCCCAGATAAATTCTGTCAGTTTCCCATCTATGTACCTTAAGGACATTTTTTTCTAGTCTTTGTAGTTGCTTCTGAATTCCTAAATTTACTAATTCTTTTATGTCCTCCTTGAGTTTGATTAGTGGGGGAGATCTTCCCTATAGGATTTTAAAAGGGGAGAACCCTATCTTTGCCCATGGGGTAAATGTACCCACAGGAGAGCAGAGGCAGTATATCAGTCCAGGCAGGTTGGTTTCCTGACATAGCTTTGCCATAGCCTGCTTAAGGGTCCCATTCATCTTTTCTACTTTCCCTGAGCTCTGGGGCCAGTAGGCCTGGGTAAATGCCATTGAATGCCTAGAGTCTTAGCTATCTACTGTACTACTGCCACAAAGGCTGGGCCATTGGCTGATCCCATAGTTAACAGCATCCCATATCTCTGGATGATGTCTCTTAGCAGAACCTTGGCTACTTCTCTTGCCTTTTCTGTATGCATGGAATAGGCCTCCACCCAGCCAAAGAAAATACAGACAAACACTAGGAGGTAGTTACTTCCCTTGCTGGGTCCTATTTCAGTGAATTCCACCTCTAGATCTTTGAAGGATGTTTGGCCACCGTGCTGAATTCCAGGAGGCCCGATGGGGCCTTGTCTGGCATTGTTTTGAGCACAAAGGAGGCAGCGCTGGGAGACTGAAGCACAGAGGGATGGAAGTCAAGCGATCAGGTAATACCAACTCAATAAAACTTCTAGGGCAATTTTTTCCGGGTGGGTCTGTTCGTGTTGTTGGAGGACCTTTGAGTGGGCTAGTTGTTCTGGCACATAGATCCTGTGGTCTGGAAGTATCCAGCATCCCTTCTTAGTCATATTTCCTTCCTCTTGTTGTGTCTATTCATTTTCCTGAGCTGTGTATTTTGGGTATGTGTGCAGTTATGGAGCCAGCATGATTTTGGGTGGTGTTGCCTCTTCTCTTGCTGCTTGTTTAGCTGCAGTGTCTGCCCGACACTCCCCTCTGACACTGAGTCTTTTCCCTTTTGGTGTCCTTGCAGTGGATGACTGCTACCTCCTTTGGTTCCTGGACCACCTCTAATAGTTTCAGGATTTTATTTTGTTTTTGATTCATTTCCCTTCTGCCACAAGGAGTCCTCTTTCCTTGTATATAGCTCCATGTATATGTAGGGTGGCAAAGGATACCATGAGTCAGTATATATGTCGACCTGCTTATCCTGCTAAGCTCTCATGTCCTCATCAGTGCCCACAGTTCTGCTCTTTGGAGGAAAGGCCCTTGTCTCCAAAGTTTTAAAATCCCAAACTATTGTATACCCAGCATATCTTTTGCCTTTACTCATGAAATGACTGCTGTATATGTACAGAATGAGGTCAGGATTTTGCAGTGGTTTATACAGATACTCATGTACCACCTGGTGGCCTCCCAGCTGGCATTGTCGGGAGCCACAGAATGGTCTAAAGGTTGTGGTCCTGGTAGTCCCCACAATGGTGACTTCCCATCCTGATAGGGGTGCTACCCTTTGTATCACCTCCTAGTGTTCAGTTCCTGTGTCACCTGGTGGGCCTGGGTGCCCCGTCAGCAGCCAGCAGGGCCACCTTTTGCTTCACATTCTTTGATCTGCTTCCTTCCTGGCTGTGCAGACCCAGTTTACAAAAGGGTGATTGTGGGTGATTTCCAACAATTCAGTAGCATTCTTTCCAAGAAATCCCTCTAATTGCTAAAGCTTTTGTCAGATGTTGGTTTGAGCCTGTCCTACAAAGGCAGCATTGACCAGGCATTTGTTCTCAGGGGCCTTTGGGTCAAATGGAGTGGACTCTCTAATCCTCGCAGAACCTTTCATAGATGTCAGCTAGAATCTCATCTGATTTCTGTAAGACCTCAGAGATTTGTGCCTGGTTTTGTAGGTTTCTTGGTTCCTGCCCTTATTCCTTGCATGAAGGTGAGTCAGTATCTTTCTAGGGGATTTTTTCCTTTCTCTGTATTTGGGACCATGTGTAGCTCCTCATCAGGCAGGGCTTCCCATGCCCAGTGCCTGATTTTGGAGGCATTTCCTGGCTTCAGTAACAATTTGCTGGCATTCTTCTGTGTTAAACAAGGTGAGGAGGCACTGTTTACAGTTGACCCAGCTGGGGTGATGAGTCAGAAATATGGATTCCAGGAGCTCTATCATTGACTGGGGTTTCTCAGAATATGGCAGGCAGCATGTGATGTTTCAGTTGAGGAGGTCAGTGGTAGAGAGTAGCTGATAGTTAAAGACTGATCCCCACCAGGACCTACATCTGCATTGCTACTGGGGGTCTTGGTTCTTGGGCTGCTGACCTAAAATGTCTTCTTATAAGCTCACATGTCTCTGGTGGTGGCAGCGGGCTGGCTTCCTTAGAGTCCCCTTGTAATATAAGAGGCTTCTGTACTGTTCGTGAAGTCTTCCTTTTATTTTGTGACATGAGGACCTTACACTGTTCCTGACCAGTAATGCAGAACCAGACCCAGGAAATCTTGATCTGAGCTATGTCCAATGATTGGTCTATGTAAGGAAACTGGTCCGGGTGGCCGGGGCTTCCAATGACAATCCTATATACTACAGCGTGGACTGTGGGGACATCAAGGAGCCTTACTAGTCCTAGAATGTGGGATCCTGGTCCAGGGCAGCATGAAGCTGGGGTGGAGAACTGGGCCAGAGAGATGAAGGCCCAGGGCCCAGCGGTACTCCAGGCTCTTATTTCCTCTCTACTTTCCTGCAGTATATTCACACACAGTGCATGTGAGCAAGTCAGCATCACAGGGTGTGTGAAATGGCATCCCCCTTACCTCTGCTTTCCTCAAGCCTTCCTTTCACTGTCCATGCCCTGGGCTCACTTCTTCAGTCTGGTTGTTTTGGTCATGAAGCCCCTGGTTTTTTATATATTAGGATACTAGAGGCCCAGTGCACGAATTCATGCAAGGGTAGGGTCCGGCCAGCCCAGCCCCATTTGGGGCGGATCAGGGCTATTTCTGTTGGGAGGAGCAGATGGAGGGAGGTTGGCCAGCTGGCCCATCCTGATCAGGGTCTGATCAGGGCTAGGCCATATGGGGGAAGGGGCCACAAGTGATTGGATAGGGGTCCTGCCCCAATTGGGGTTCGGGGGACGATTGGGGACGGGGCTGATCATGGGGAGGGGCTGTAGGAGGTAGGCCAGTCATCCCTACCCAAGATTTGGGTGGGGAGGCCAATTTGGGATAGGGCCAAGTAGGAGGTGGGGCTGCAGGAGATTGGCCAGCCAGGCTTGCCCCCATCAGGGTCAGGGGGTGATAAGGGGTGGGGTCAGTCGGGGCAGGGACTGAGGCCAATCAGGTTGTTGGGGGGGCCCATAGTGGGCAGGACTGGCCAGGGGAGGAGCTGTGGAAATTTGGCTGGCTGACCCTGCCCCGTATTGAGGTGGGATGGCAATCAGGGGTGGGGCTGGCCAGGGCGAGAGGGGCTGTAGGAAATCCGGGTGATGGCTCCCATTGGGGACTGCAGGGGCTGCAGGAGGTTTACTGGCAAGCCCTGACCCCTATTGGGTTGTGGGGTGCAATCAGGGGTGTGCCAGCCAGGGGGAAGGGTGGTGGGCCTATCATGGTGAGGCTGGCTGATTGGGGGTGGGGCTGGTGGGGGTGGGGGAGAGGGTGGGGGCGTTTGGCTGGCCACCCACTCTTGATAAGGGTGGGAGAGTCCAATCAGGGGAAGGCCAACAGAGGGAGAGGCTGCGAGGTTGGCTGGCCACAGTGGGCATCATAGAGACCAGTTGTTATGGTCTTTATTGCCATTATAGTCACTGGCTTTATATATATATATACTCTAGAGACTGATGCATGAAATTTGTACACTGAGGGTAGTGTCCCTCAGCCTGACCTGCACTCTCTTCATTCTGGGACCCCTTAGGAAATGTCCAAGTGCTGGTTTATTGGGTCTTCTTTTGGAAGTCTCTGGATTTCCGCATCCTAGTGCTGGCTCCCACTTTGCTCCCACTGCATCTGCGTGCCTCCGTTCCCTCCACAAAGTGAAGAAGCTCCCCACACATGGCAGTTACAATTCAGATCTACCTCCAATGGAGACTCTGCAGGGTTGCTCTGGCCATATGGCCTGTTCCCAGGAAGTCTTTTACTCCAGCTATCACCTCACCTGGGTGTTGGTGGTGTGTAGGTGAGGCCACCCAGGTCTGAGGAGCCTGGATCAGCGCCTTTTAAATCATGCCTTGCCATTGGAAACTATTTTCATTCACCTTTGAAAAATTCAATGGAAGCAAGTGGCTGGTACAAAAGAAAAATTCAGTCTGCTGAGATTTATAAAGGAAATGCTGCCCTCCAGTTCCTTTCCTTGGAGTTGCCAGCTGGGGTTGCTTTCCAGATACCCTTTCTAAACAGAGGGTTGGTTTAAAATGTTGATGGTTGGATTTTGGGGAGTGTCCATGGTGGATCTTGGTAATTTGAGTTGAGCGGAGCTGTCGGAAGCCAATTTCAGCATGTCAGCAGGGCTGAATCATCGGGAGATGGCTGAGGGCATTTCCCCAAACCTGAAAATGATCCATAAAATGATTGCTTGCTGCCCGACAGCTCAGGGCATTTCAATCTACATGTTATTGCCTCCTACTGGACAAACTGCTCAACATCTGTAGGCAAATTCCCCCAATTTAACAATGCCTACTGTATACCAAACCCTACCCTTTGATGTGTATATCTACCTTGCCTTAGGAAAATTTGTGTTAATAAAGAGCAAGGGGTCCTGAGACAAGGAGAACTTAGTTTCTTTAGCTAAGTCTTCTCTGACTCCCCAAATGCCTTTCAAAATTATGTCTCTGGACTCTTGATTAATTTATGCACAGTGCTTCTCCAGATTCCTGAACCTCTTGATGCCAGATCAAGACCACTGGCATGGTGCCTCTCAGAAGTCCACTGTGGTGGAAGGAGTCAAGTATTGAGGCCTTCACCTCCTGCCCTGAGGTTGTCCAGACCTCTATTCAGTCCTTTCAGCCTAACCCACTGTGGGGTGTGAGCTCTTCAGCCAGGGACTTGACCCTCCTCAGTGAGGAAAAGTAGAAAGATAGGTATGCACAGGCAGTCAGATGGGATATGCTTTATTTCACACAAAAGCAGCCATAGCAGGCTGGTCAGTGACAGCTTATATACATGCTAAAAACAGGCTCAAACAAAGAATGCACTTTGCCAAACAATGACCAGTATTTTGCCACAGAAAAGCATGTCTGCCCAGTACGAGGCTTGTGGTGACCTTGCACCTGCATAAATTATCTAACTTTGAGCACCTCCTGATTAGCTCATGCTTAAAACAACCTTGAATCATCCAGTGTATACTTATACAGGGCCCAACACCTACCTCACTCTTTTATTTTTAACTAGGGGCCCGGTGCACGAAATTCGTGCACTGGGTGGGGGTGGGGGGGGGGGAGAGTGTCCCTCAGCCCAGCCTGCCCTCTCTCACATACTGGAGACCTCCATCAATCTCCAATTGCAGGATCGGCCCCTTGCCCAGGCCTGACGCCTCTGCCAGAGGTGTCAGGCCTGGGCAGGGGACCCTCATTTCCCCCCATCACTGGTTCTACCCCCAGCCCAGGCCTGATCCCTCTGATTGCTGGCCCCTCTGATTGCTGGCTCTGCCCCTGACCCAGGCCTGATGCCTCTGGCCCAGGATTGAGGCCTGGGCAGGGAACCCCCTTCTCCCCCCATCACCAGCTCTGACCCCCGCCCAGGCCTCATGCCTCTGGCCCAGGAATCATGCCTGGGCAGGGGATCCCCATCTCCCTTTGATCGCTTGCTCCACCCCCCCACCGAAGCCTAATGCCTCTGACCCAGGCTTCAGGCCTGGGCTAGGGGACCATCATATCTCCCAATCCCTGGCTCTGCCCCCCACCCAGGCCTGATGCCTCTGGCCCAGGAATCATGCCTGGGCAGGGGACCCCCATCTCCCTCTGATCGCTTGCTCCACCCCCCCACCCAAGCCTAATGCCTCTGACCCAGGCTTCAGGCCTGGGCAAGGGGACCATCATATCCCCCCAATCCCCGGCACTGCTCCCCACCCAGGCCTGATGCCTCTGGCCGAGGCATCAGCTCTGGGCAGGGGACCCCAAGCCCCCTCCGATTGCTGGCTCTGCCTCCTGCCCAGGCGTGATGCCTCGGCCAGAGGAGTTGACCCTCATCACCATTCGATTGCTGATCACTGATCGGCCCCTTGCCCAGGCCTGAGGCCCCTAGCAGAGGTGTTAGGTCTGGGCAGGGGAACTCCAGCTCCCCGTGGTTTCAGGCTCCGCCCCTGCCCAGGCCTAACGCCTCTGGCTGAGGCATCCTGCCCGGGCAGTGGGGACCACCAGCTCCCTGTGATCTCCCGCTCTGCCCCTGCCCAGGCCTAACGCCTCTGGCCGAGGCATTAGGCCTGGGCAGGGCACCCCCAGCTCCCCGCGGTTGCAGGTTCCGCCCCTGCCCAGGCCTAAGGCCTTTGGCCAAGTCATTAGGCCTGGGCAGGGGACCCCCAGCTCCCCGAGATCTCCTGCTCTGCCCCTTCCCATGCCTAACGCCTCTGGCAGAGTCATTAGCCTTTGAAAGGGGACCGCCAGCTCCTCGCGGTTGCAGGCTCTCCCCCTGCCCAGGCCTAAGGCCTCTGGCCAAGTCATTAGGCCTGGGCAGGGTATCCCCAGCTCCCCGCGATCTCCCGCTCTGCCCCTTCCCAGGCCTAACGCCTCTGGCAGAGGCATTAGCCCTGGGCAGGGGACTGCCAGCTCCCCGTGGTTGCAGGCTCCGCCCCTTCCCAGGCCTAACACCTCTGGCCAAGCAGCGAGGACCCAGCAGCAGAGGCCCTTCGATCATGGGCTCCGCTTTAGGCCCAGGCAAGGGACCCCTAGCTCCCGGGACTGCCAGCTTCGACCCTGCCCAGCTCCCATCACTGGCTCCACCCCTACTTCCTGTTATCACTGGCCAGGGTGGCAAAGGTGCCTGATTCCCTGATCATGGCTGGGGGGCAGGGCAAAGGCAGTCCCCAGGGCCGCCTCTGCCCTGCTCCCCAGCTCTTAGCTCCCCCCTGGGTTTCTGATCACTCTCAGTGGCAGGGGGCTTCTTCCTGCTTTCCCTTTCACCTCCCTGCATTGTGCCTACATATGCAAATTAACCGCCATCTTTGTTGTCAGTTAACTGCCATCTGAGTTGGCAGTTAATTTGCATATAACCCTGATTAGCCAATGAAAAGGGTAGCATCGTACGCCAATTACCATTTTTCTCTTTTATTAGTGTAGATTGTGAGAGGAAGGGAGAGAGAAGAAACTTCAAGGGTTGCCCCTGCATACACCCTGACTGGGAATCAAACCTGCAACCTGGGTATGTGTGCAGGAACGGAACCCACCAGGCCTTGGTGTACAGAATGATCTTCCAATCAACTGAATCACACTGGCCAAGGCCCCACCTCACTCTTCCTACTGCCCCTGACACTGCATCCTTCACTCACCCGGACTCTCCCAGGACACTG
This sequence comes from Myotis pilosus, assembly GCA_036010255.1. Classification (NCBI taxonomy): domain Eukaryota; kingdom Metazoa; phylum Chordata; class Mammalia; order Chiroptera; family Vespertilionidae; genus Myotis; species Myotis pilosus. The sequence goes on from JASKON010000044.1 coordinate 1,152,987, forward strand.
AGCCTTTGCTACTTCCTGCCAGAATCTGTTTGGCTGCAGTTCACTGAAGCACTGCCCTGAGACGGAGGAGGCCTCACCACTTGGCTTGGTCAAGTTTGAATTCCTGAAAGCTTCCTTGAAGAGTGGCCTCACTCCTCTTAACCAGATTCCCAGTGCTAGGGGGAGGTCAACGTTAGGAGTGTCCCCTGCCAGGTTGCCAGCTAGCAAGATTTGAGGACAGTTTTTCTCACAGCAGGTGGCTGGTGGGAGGAGGAAAGGGTGGTCCATCTCTCTAATCTGGTGGGCATGTGTCCCAGAAAGACGGTGTGTGTGACCTTAGTGAGGGCCTGGAAGGCCAGCTTCCCAAGGTCTTGCCTTGGCAGCCGACCCAGCACTCCTAGACCAGGAAGAGTTTGTGATCATCAAGATGGAGGAAGACAAGGCGGCTTCATGGCAACCCGAGTTCCTTTCCAGCCCTGAGCCCCCAGAGCTGACTCCTGGGATCAATAGGGATCCCCACTGTGCTTTCATAGCTTCTGCTACAAAGAGGCCATGGGACCTCTGAGAGGCCTTGACCAGCCTACATGGGCTGTGCCACCAGGATCTGTGTCTGAGGTGCACACAAGGAGCAGATGCTGGAGCTGATGTTATTAAAGCAGTTCCTGGGTGTACTTACCCCTGACAACTGGGTCTGGGTGTAGTTCTAGAACCCCAAGAGTGGCAAGGAAGCTGTGGAGCTGGTGGAGAACCTAGTTCAGATTCTGCAGGAGAATGGTAAGCCCAGGTCCAGCGCAGGTCAGCAGGCCTGGGGTGGGGACTATCAAAGGGACACACCCACAACCCTGGGCCCTAATTCCTGCCTCTCAGCCCAGGCCCACCATGTTCTCATCACTGGGAATGGACTCAAAGCTGCATCACATTTGGAGCTTTTATAGCCTCTAAGATGTACAGCTAGAGGTTGGCATGACATTTCACCTCCTAGGTGCACTGGGCCTTCTTTATCTTCCTCTTTTTTCTCACAAGGTCCTTAAGTGTGTGTCATATGCCAGGCCCTATGGGTGCAGGAAGTAGGAGTCAAGTAAGGTCCCTGCCCCATTGGTGTCTAGTCTGGGTGGAGAGTTGGACAAGGGTGTCTTATTTTCCTTGGAGGGCTGAGGGTGAAAGGAGGTAGCACAGAAGTTGGTGACCTTTTCACCTTGGACTCCACATGTGCCTGTGAGGAGCTGACAGCTGTGAAATGGGGAGGGGAGATGGTCACCCTGTTATTTGTGCACGCCTTTACTTACTCCACATATCTGCACCATGCCTTGTGTCTGTGTGCCCCTATGTATGAAAAAAAACAAAACATTTACTAAGCTATAATTCACATACCCAGACAGTGTATAATTTGTGGGGATAATAGACAGTATTCATAAAGTTGTACAACCAACCCTATTGCCATAATTTGATTGTTTCCAAAGAAGCACCATGCCCAGGAACCCTCACTCCCCATTCTTCCCCCTTTTAATGTGTACTAATCTACTTTATGTCCATGGATTTGATAATTCTGGGCATTTCAATGAATGGAATTATACATTAAATGGCTTTTTATGACTGCTTTCATTAAGGACAGTGAGTGCTCACTTAACTGTCCTTAGGTTGTGTGATTGTAAGGTAACAAAACCACTTTACCACAGGCCAATTGATATGAATGAGAGTTAATATCATTTGTGTTACAGTGAAACAAAGTTGAACAAAACATCATTTGAAGACCTGCTACACAATGAGAGCACCTCACATATTGTTATCTACACTAATAAAAGAGAAACATGCAAATTCATGTCACTCCGCTACCCTTCCCATTGGCTAATCAGGGCGATATGCAAATTAAGTGCCAGCCACGATGGCGGCTGGCAGCCAGGCAGCTTGAAGCGAACATAAGGCTTGCTTGCTTCAGTGATGGAGGAATCCAACGTTATCCGCCTGTCACTGATGGCCTCTGAGCTTGCAGTTTGAAACATTGTTACAAATATAGAAGCTAAACAAAACCCCAGGAACCTGCTTTCAGCCAGCCGGGATCTCAGAGCTGGAGTTGATAGAGAGTTTCGATTATAGAACCCAAACAAACCAGATAACTGCTTTTAGGAGCGGAGGCCTAAGAGCTGGACCTTCAGAGCTAAAGCTGGCCCAGAATAAAAAAGAAAAAAAGGAGCGTTTGGGAGCTTCAGTTACCCACCAGCCTGAAAACAAGCCCTCAGCCCCTCAACCCAGACTGGCCAGGCACCACAGTGGGGACCCCCACCGTGAAGGGGGTGTGACCAGCTGCAAACAGCCATCATCCCCTCATCCAGGCTGGCCAGGCACTCCAGTGGGGACCCCCACCCTGATCCAGGACACCCTTCAGGGCAAACCAGCCAGCCCCACCTGTGCACCAGGCCTCTATCCTATCTAGTAAAAGGGTAATATGCCTCCCAGCACCGGGATCAGCGGCACCGGGATCAGAGTGACAGGGGCCAGCGCCCAAACCCCCTGATTGCCCTGCGGCTCTGTGTGTGACAGAGGAAGGTGCCTCAACCCCCTGATCAGCCCTGCTCTGTGCCTGATAGGGAGGAGCTGCCCAACCCCTAGATCGCCCTGTGGCTCTGTGTGTGCCAGGGTGCGGCACCCAAACCCCCTGATCGGTACTGCTCTGTGTGTGACAGGGTGTGGTGCCCCAACCCCTTGATCAGCCATGCTCTGTGTGTGACAGGGTGCGGCGCCCCAAACCCCCCTCCTCCCCACGGGCCCTGCTCTGTATGTGACGGGGTAGAGTCATAACCTCCCCATTGGCCCTGCCCTGAGTGTGACAGTGGTGGCGCCCCAACCTCCTGATTGGCCCTGCTCGGTGGGTGATAGAGGACAGTGCCCCAACTGCCCCCCCATGGGCCCTGCTCTGTGTGTGATGGGGTAGAGCCATAACCTTCCCTTTGGCCCTTCCCTGAGTGTGACAGGGTACGGTGCCCCAACCCCCTGATCTGCCCTGCTCTGTGTGTGATGGGGGCAGTACCCCAACTCCCTTATCGGCCCTATCCTGTGAGTGACAGGGGGCATCTCCCCAACCCCCTGATGGGCCCTGCTCTGTGCATGACAGGGGGGAACTCCTCAACCCCCTGATCGACCCTGCTCTGTGTGTGACAGGGTATGGACCCCCAAACCCCTGATTGGCCCTGCTCTATTCAGGACAGGAGTTGGCACTGCAAACTCCCCATTGACCCTGCCTTAAGTGTGACAGGGGGCGGTGCCCCAACCCCCCAATAGGCCCTACCCTGAGCATGACTGAGGGTGGCATCGCAACCTCCCGATTGGCTCTGCTCTGTGCATGACAGGGGGGTGGCGCCCCAACTCCCCAATCAGCCCTGCTCTGAGCCCGATCAGGGGCTGCACCTAGGGATTGGGCCTCCCCTCTGCCACCCGGGAGCAGGCCTAAGCCAGCAGGTCGTTATCTCCCGAGGGGTCCCAGACTGCGAGAGGGCACAGGCCGGGTTGAAGGATCTCCCCTTCCCCCCGAGTGCACAAATTTTTGTGCACCGGGCCTCTAGTCTATACTATAAAAGGGTAATATGGTAATTAGACCAGATAGACCAGACATCTTCTGGGCGGCCTTCCAGATGTCCTTCCGGACAAAGCCATGGTGGGGAGGGTGAGGGCTGCGGCAGAGGTGGTTAGCAATGATCAGGCCAGCAGGGCAGAGTGGTTAGAGGCAATAAGGACAACAGGGGAGCATTTAGGGTCATCAGGCAGGCAGGCAGAGTGATTAAGGGCAATCAGGCAGGCAGGCAGGTGAGTAGTTAGGAGCCAGTAGTTCCGGCTTGCTAGAGGGGTGCCTGACTGCCGGTTTAGGACCAACAGTCAGACATTCCCTGAGGGGTTCCAGATTGGAGAGGGTGCATGCCAGGCTGAAGGATCCCCCCCAGACCCTCATGCACATATTTTGTGCACTAGGCCTCTAGTGCACAAAATACCATTCCATTGTGTGGCTATACCACATTTTGTTCATTGTTGGATGTTTTGGAGAATATTATTCGCTATTTTGAACAATGATGCTGTGAACATACAAGTGCATGATTTCATGTGGAAAATCATTTCCATTGCTCTTGGTTATGTACTTGGTATGGTGGAATTGTGGGGTCATATAGTAAGTCTGACCTTTTGCAGAAGTGACACACCACCTGTTTCAACAGGGAATTTAATGTAAGTAATTGAACCTAGGTGCAAAACGAACAGAACCCTTATGAGTCCTGGCAGTAGATGCTCACTACCAGAGATGTGGGAACAATGGGATAAGGTTAGAATGATGACAGCAGAAACTCAGAGGAGGAGCTGTAACCCAGGTACCTGGGTGGGGCCTCTGCTGGAAGGTGTTGTGGTCTCCCTGGGGCCCTGATTAAGCGAGTTCTGGCCATGTAGGAAAAGCCATAAACTCTATTCAGCTCCTGCTCAGGAAAGCCCTGGCACTCTGGTTTTCTAGGGATAACTGTGAGGTGCAGGTGGGGCTGAGGATGCCTGTCTGTGGGCCCTGTGGGTATTTGGCTGTAGTGTTTGGCTATTTTCTAACCTGCTGCCAGTGTCCTGTATTGCCAACTCCTGAGCAACAGCCAGTATTTGCCTTTTCCTCCGAGGTCTGTCCTTGGTTCCAGTGCCCAGCTTCCCACTGAGAGGATGCTTAGGTGACACTGTAAGAGACTTTGCATCATACCTGTGTGGATGTGGGGCCAGCCACTTTCTGGTCACTGAAGGGACTCAAGCTTGGCACTCATGCGATCCTGTGGGGCCAGCGTGGTTATGTTCACTCAGTCTTGAAGGGACACGGTCTCAAGTTCAGTTCCCATTTGCCTGACAACTCCTGTGGTTGTCCCTGCCTTTACATGGTCTCAGTCCCCACATGGGTCCTGACCTCCTCAAAGTAGTCTTGAAGACAGGTGTTCTGATGCTGTCGGGTCCAGAGGCTGAGTTCCATGTTCTCCCTTGGCTGTCCCAGCGTGTTCAGGGTTCCCACTCCTTCACTAGAGAAGCCACAGAATTCAGCAAGCCTGTCACACTCATGGTGACATCTTAGTGAGTAAAAGGAGACAGATTAAAGTTGGCAACAGAAAAAGTGTACAGTCTGGGAGATGTCAGGCACAAGTGTGCAGGCATCCCTTCTTGAGACACTGATGTCCCAGCAGTGGAGTATGACAACACACAAGAGATTATCAACCAAGAAGCCTTGCCCAAGCTGTTGTCCAGGGTTTTTATGGTGGCCTCTCAGATAGGCATAGAGCACGACTGACTTTAGTGACTCAGTCTCAGCTCCCCCAGAGGTCAACCTAATACAGTGTGTCCTGAGGTCACGGCCACAGTCACATGGTTAGCATCAACTATCTGGTGTGGTCCAAGGCCTTAGGTAAATAGGTAGAATATTCCAAGGGCTTAAAGCTGCTGTGGCCAGACCTTTGTTTGTAATGTGGAAACAAAGGTGGGTTCTGGACCCCGCAGGCCCACTCAGTGGGCCCTTTTACTATGCACACAGAGGTGGTGGAAGGAAGCATCTAATGACTTCCCTTGTTGTTTCAGTGGCTTGGTGTGGGAATCAAGCCCCATATTTAAGTCCAATTAAAGCACAGAGGCCTTGTTATCAATACACTGGACTGTTTAAGGCCACTCTGCCCCTAGGCTAAGATACCATACACAGCTGCTGCAAGGCCAAGGCGATCTCACTGTATGTACACTGTGCCCTTCTAGAGCCAAATGACTGATGTCATTGTTGGCTAAAGGCCTCTTTTGTCTAAATAGTAATATGCATGTTATTGACCAGCCAGTGAGCTAGAGGGGAAAGAGGTGAGAGCTCAGACAGAGCTGAGAGCTGGTACCGCTACGATGTAAGGCTAAGGGCTCATAGCTCAGGTACAGCTACCATGTTAACCAGCCAGTGTGCTGGGCAGGGAAGACAGATGAAGTTACTGAGCTAGAGAGGCTAGAGAAGCTGCTCAGGCATAGAGTTTAGGTATTGCTATGAAGTGAGGTAGTGAGTCTAGGGGGCAGCATGAGGCTGCTCAGATAATAACTGTGGGTACAGAGACTAACACTGCTTTGCAGAAAAGATATGTATTTACCAGCCAGTGTAGAGCTTGCTATATGGGATTGTGTGTAGGACTGTCTTGTCTGATGGCTATGTGGCTGCTAGTTTTTTCAATAAAGACTCACTATTATATACCCACAACCTCTCATGGGTTCTCTGTTAAGAATCGGCATTCAAGAAGGTCCAGCCCCAGGCGGAAGGGCTTGGACCCAACACCTGGTAAGTAGTGAGCAGAGGATAAAGGAGGAACTTGGACTAAGTTCCCAACAGTTAGTACCATGGGCAGAGTTTGAGAAGGAACCTGCCCTGAAATAGTTGGGAAGAATTTAGAATATATGGACTCAGAGAAACTCAGAGCAGCTGTGCTGAGCAGTACTCTTGCAGGCTCTGACACTTGGGTTACAGGGCCTAGGGTTTACTGCTGAGGTACATATGTGTGTGTGGCCCAGAGGGTAGGCGGGGGCATGTCTTGCACAGCCCAGGTTGGTGCAAACAGTACTTGACCCTTCACTACTGATTGATTATTTGACCTGGGTGCCCAGCCCCAATGTCCTCCGGGTGGGCTCAGGACACTGTACTGGGTTGCATATCTGGCACTTCGGCCAGGCAGGGCACGCTGTGCTCTCTGTTCCTAAAACACATAGATAGGAATGTGCTGGCGCTTCAGCCAGTTGGGGCACATGGTGCTCTCTGTTCCCAGAACACATAGATAGGAAGGTAGTCACTGTACTGATGCTGTACTGTGTTGGGAACAAATTGTGCAAGCAAGCCTTTGTAACTAACTTTGTGGTTTTTGCAAATAAAAACGCTGTAACTCCTGTAGTCAGCACTACAGTTAAGCCTTTGCTTCAGCAGGGTGCTGTAACTGTAGTTGCTGGCCAGCTTAATAAAGGCTCCTAAATCTTGATCTGAGTCCCTGGTAGTTGTCTCCGCGGGTCACCCCACTACAGACACTAACATGGCCCTCTTCCTTAGGGCTAGTCCAGGCCCCTCCCAAGGTCCAGAAGTCTGGAGACATGGCAAAGCCAAACAAGCCTGTCAGAGATGGAGCTCAGGTGAACTGAGTCCTGCTAAGTCAGTATGCCACATCCTGCTGCCCCAGACTTTCCTCACCCTTGTGCTGTGGCGCAGCAGTGCCCAGCCTCCCTGACCCCAGGCTTAGCCCAGCAGCCTGCCTTGCCATCTTTTCTGCTTGCCCCAGGCTCACATTGCATGACTAGAGGATTAGGAGCTTATCCCCAGGTCTCAGGACTCCAGAGCCAAAATCAAAATCCAAAGAGGAGGGATCTCAGGCAGGATTGCCTGTCTCAACTTATTCTGGTTGACATGAAGTTCAGGATTTTATTGCTGGCACCCAGATCACAATACAACATGTCATCATGTGTGCCCAGAGGACACATCGGTGGGCACAGCTGCATCCATGTTCATGCTGCCTGGTCTTCGCTTTGCTTCTCTTGGGCTAAGTGCAGCCTTGCCTGACTCCAACGGGCTCCTCTTCCCCCAGCTCACTTTAGAAAAGTGAGTATTTTTTCATTAATTTTGTTCCAGGTTTGTCCTCCCATTTTGCATTGTAAAGTAATTAAAACCTTAACCAAGGTATATAAAGTTTAAGGCTCTACCTGCTTGCCCCTTCTGGCAATGCCAGTGCTAACTGGGTGTGTCCTTCTTCCTGGCCTCTGTACATGTGCAGAACATACACACATGAGTAAACAGCCATGCAGACATCTCCCAGGAAATCCTACAAATTATCTGCACTCCATGGCCTTCTCTTCTAATGCTAGGGCCCTTCTGTGACACCCACAGTCCACAGTCTCCTCAGCAGCTCTGCAGAGCAGTTTCCTGGCCCATGGTGGCATGTGGGCCACGAGCCCTTTTTACTCCACAGAATAGGGCCCTGTCCTAGTCCAGGGTCTTTCTTTGCTCGACAGTACCTGCAGTCTCCAGCTTCTGGGTGTCCCTGCTGCCTCTGTCCTTGTACTAAGCAGTGAGAAGTCTGTTTCCCCTCTAGTCCTCACCATAGTCCAGTGGGATGGTTCCTGTCGGCCCGGGAATTGGTGTCCTTTGGGTCACAGTAGAGATCTCCTCCTTCCCAGCAGGGTTTCCTGCAGGCAGGGGCCTCTTGGGATTTTGATGCATACAGCTTCCCCAGGATGGCTCTACCCATGAGATGGGGACCAAACTTTGTCTGTGTCATGGGGCACCTGTGTGTGTGGTCTTGTTGGGTAACTCAGAGGCTTCCCCAGGAGCACACATGGGGAGGAGGGTAGGTGAGCCAAGGATGTGGCCAGGGTCTCCTGCCTTCTGAGGTGGGAGGTGGGTCACCCCTGCTGTCCTTACCCTGGGGCTTCCTGAGATACAGCCACACCTGGGAACCCCTATGTGTTTTTGAGGGTCACGGGGCTAGAATTCATCCAGCAGGAAGTGAACTATGGCCCCATGTAGCCTGGCACATCCTACTTAAAGGGAGACTTGTTAAGGGTCTCTCAGGTTTTATTCAAGCTCCTGGGCTGTTCATACAAGTAAACATCTTGTAATTTTACAGATGCCTGTGGCATTGACAGCAGGCTCATGGTTGGAACCCAAATATTCCCCCATGACATCAAGAAAGATCAGTTTGGCTTGGTCAGAACTGCCCTGCACCCAGTCTCAGCCCAAAGAGGCTGCAGAGCACTGTCCAGTGTGGAGGTACCAAGTGAGACTGTGAGGCCATTAGCCTGCAGGTAAATCTGGATGTACTGCGGTGCTTCAAGGCTGGAGAGAAGCTCAGCAGGAATGGGTGGGCACTGGGGCTGCCTGTGTCCACAGTTGCCACCATTTGTGAAAATAGACAATATCCAGGTGAACTCCCAGGTGGCCACCCTTCAAGATGCATCCAGGTTGACCAGCAGCCTTAGCCTGGTGATGCAGAACATGGTGCGACTTCTGAGCATCAGCAGGACCAGAACCAGTGCAACATGCCCATCAGTGTGGCACACATCCAGGAGAAGACCTGCAGCCTGTTCTGTGACTTCCAATGGGAGTGGAACCAGGGTGCCTATGTCGAATCTTCTGGGCCAGTCTCTTGCTTCTAGGCAAGCCAAGCCTGCAAGGTCTGTGGGGAGTAGCCTGGCAGCAGTGACTATTCAGCGCAGGGGAGGTGTGTAAGCTGCAGGCATTGCTGCGCAGGGGGAACCAGAAGGGCAGCTACTCGGCCATGTCAGAGCCAGGGGCTCTGAGTCCCTAGATTCTTCTGAATCCTGCTTACTAACAAATGCACCAAGGGTCCGGGCAGGTTCCTTCTCAACCCCTGCTCACTACACTAACTGTTGGGTTTGAGCCCTCTGCTAGGGGCTGGACCTTCTTGGATGTTGGGTGATAGATGGAGAAGCCATGAGATGTGAGTGTATAAGAATGAGTCTTTATTGTAGAGGTCAGTGGCCATAAGCCATTAGACAAAACAGTTCTTCACAGCAAAGTCCCATACAGGCAGCTGCAAACCAACTGATAAATGAATACATCTTTCCTACAAAACAGTAGTAGCCTCTATACCCACAACCATTATCTAAGCAGCTGCACGCTGACTCTGGACCTACCATCTCACATAGCAGCAGCACCCGAGCTCTCCCTTAGAGCTATAGCCTCAGGATCCTCTCCAGCCTATCTCACCTCTCCCAGCCTTTTCCCCAGCACATTGATGGTTAAGATGTATGACACTATTTAGACAAAAGAAGCTTCTTTCCAAGTAGCGACCTTGTTGTGCACCTGCAATAGTCCTTGGTTAAGATTCCAATGTTCAGAGTGGCCTTGGCTGAACAGTGTACTATCAATAAGGCCTTTCATGCTCTGAGTTGCCTTGACTATCCAGAGACTCTCGAATTGTTCCCACAGACCTGCAGATTTTCAGCATGGACAAGACCAGGCTTTTCTGGAATCGACTGCCCCATAGGACACTCCTTTCTGTGGAGGACAAGTCAGCCCCTGGGTCCAAAGGTGCTAAAGAGGTCCTAACTCTGCCACTCAAGGGCAACACAGCAGGTGACATCAAGCTGAAGCCACTGTTGGTGTCCCCCTCCCAGGTGCCAAGGGTGCTTAGGTGCCTCTCTAGGCCCAACCTGACTATGCTGTGGTGCTAGCACAGGATGGCTCGGGTGACCATGAGCCTCTTCTAGGAGTGGTTTCTGCACTTCTATTTGGCTGTGGAGAAGTACTAAACCCAGCACGGCCTCCAGCACAAGGTGCTGCTTATCTTGGACAGTGCCAACCCCTTCTACTGTCATAGCTCCTAAGCTCTCCAGGGAAGACCTCGTACATGATGCCAAGTGAAAATCTTATTGTTTTCACCTTTTATTATCTAAAAAGTGAGAAGTCAATTCCATTTATTTCCAAAGAGACAAGGACAATGCATTTGTCACACACATGAAAACTGCCCAACTCAGGAAGAGGAAGTCCTCCCTGTAGCTCTACTGGTTGAACAATTCGATGTTGTTTGCATTAAGGATGAGGAGATGCTGATTGTGCCCCTTGGAAGGCAGCAACAGCTTTTGCTACTCGGTCACTTCAATGAGAGGACATGCTCCACATGCTTCAGGAGGCCCCTGTCAGCACTGGACTTGACAGGAAGCTCAGGGTGCTGGCCAAACTGAACAAAACCTACAGGAATGTGGTGAAGCCATGGTGTTTGCTGCAGCTGGAGCTGGGGCCAGGTGGAACTCATGGACATGCAGTATTGAGTGAGTAGCTATTTTGGTGGTGGCTATAGCTCCTCCAGCTGGCATTCCAAGAGGGTGCTCTGAAAGCTCATAAAACAAGGATTCTGTGCCCAAATATGTTTAGAAAATGCTGCACGTTCTACTAAAACTTTACATCTATAAGTTAATTTGTGGTCCCTTCCACACCCCCAAAAATCTGCAGATCACCTCACCAGCTCCAAAAGAGTATGTCCACATACATTTAATCTAGACTGTTTCAAATAAGGGCTAATTTTTGTGGAGGGGGAAAGGGTGCTTTCAATGAACTGTGGTAAAAGATTCCTTACATTCATTGCACTCAAAAAGGCTTTTACCAGGTATGGACTCTTACGGTCAATAAGACAAGTTTGACTGAAAGTTTTTCCAGATTCATTGCATTCAAAATCTTCTCTCCAGTACCAAATGCTTGTTTGAATAAAGAATGCTCTCACTACGAAAGTGTGCCTTAGTGGTTGAGCATCAGCCCATGAACCAGGAGGTATGGTTCAATTTCCAGTCAGGCACATGTCAGGATTTTGGGCTCCATCTAAGTTGGGGAAGTGCAGGAGGCAGTTGATCCATGCTTCTCGCCCTCCCTCCCTTCCTCTCTGAGGTAAATAAAAACATATATTTAAAAGAGAGAATGTTCTCTGAATAGGCTTTTTCACAGTCACTCCCTGAACCTGGTTTATTTCTAGTATGAGCTCTGCAGTGTCACCATGACTGGTGGGCATCAAAGTTCCAAAATCTTTCTTGTAGGTATGCTGGGCTTGCGAAAGAAATGACAATAATGGTAGCCTTACTATTCATCACAAATATTCCATAGTTTTCACTTGCCCACATGTCTATCCTGAGTTGCCTGCTACCACCTAGTCCCTAATGTCTGGCACTTCCCAGCCCCATATGCTTGAGCCAAGAAAGCATAGATCACAAGGCATGCACTGGCCTCACTGGACAGGGTTAAGCATGGAAACACAGTACACAAAACATTCACTGGCCTCAGCTAGACAAGGTCAGGCAGGGGGAACACAGTTTACAATTCATGCCCTGGACAAAACTAGACAAGGTTAGTCAGAGATAACACAGTTTACAAGAAATGCCATAATACTAGCTGGACAAGGACAGGAGGGGAAACAGAGTTCACAAGACATGCACTGGCCTCACTGGACAAGGTCAAGCTGGGGGACAGAGCTCACAAGACATGCACTGGCCTCACTGGATAAAGTCCAAGGGGAGGAACACTGTTGACAAGCCATGCAGTGGCCCCAGGTTGACAAGGTCAGGCTTGGGAAACACAGTTGACAACACATGCCCTGGCCTGACTTATCAAGTTCAGGCAGGGGAACACAATTCTCAAGACATTAACCAGCCTCAGTGGACCAGGTCAGGTGGGTGGAACACAGGTCACAAGACTTCCACTGGCCCCAGGTGGTCAAGGTCAAGTGGGGAGAACACAGGTCACAAGACATGCACTGGACTCTCTGGACAAGGTCACTGATATCACTGGACAAGGTCAGGCTTGGGGAACACAGTTCACAATCTATGTGCTGGCCTCACTGGACAAGGTCAGGTGGAGGGGACACAGTAAACAGGACATGCACTAGCCTCTCTAAACAAGGCCCAGCTGTGGGAACACAATTCACTATCCATGCACTGGCTCCAGTTGGGCAATGTCAGGCAGTGGGACACAGTTTATAAGGCATGCACTGGTTTCACTGCACAAGGTCAGGCTTGAACATGGTGCACAAGACATGCATTGGCCTCACTGGATGAGGTCAGGGAGAGGAAGCACAGTTCACAGGACATGCACTGGTCTCACTGGATGAAGTCATGGTGGGAAAACAAAGTTCACAATCTACACTCTGGCAACAGCTGGACAAGGTCAGGTGGGGGGAACCACAGTTCCCAGGACATGTATTGGTCTCACTGGACAAAGTCAGGTGGTGGAAACACAGTTCACAAGCCATGCACTGGCCTCATGGATAAGGTTAGTCGGGGGTGACACAGTTCACAAGACATGCACTGGCCCTAGCTGGACAAGTTCAGGAGAGGAAACAGAGTACACAAGCCATGCACTGGCCTCACTGGAAAAAGTCAGGCATGGGGAACACAAGTCAGAAGACATGCACTGGCCTCACTGGACAAGGTCAGGCTAAAGACAGGAGGGATGGTGTTGCTGTAAGTGTACATTTAGATAGCATTGTAAAACTTAAACTATCACAGTGCATGGCTTAAGCTTGAGCTGTAGGCAGCTGGAGACATTTGGTGTACACAGGAATGTACACAGTGGTCAGACCTAGAGATTGCAGATGAAGGTTTGACTCATCCACCCAGTGCTATCCAGAGTAGATGAGGAACCCCTGAGACACCTAACAAGGGTCACTCTCCTCGCCATTAAATGACTGCCATTCGGCTGGATCCTGGCAGATGCTCAAGGCAAGGCTTCTCCATACCTCAGCTTCCACCCTGGCCCACCATTCCACAAACAAGCAAGTTTGGTATTTTCAGACCATTCCCTGGCAAAACTGATTCAAGGATACTTTACCTGGACTGGGATATGATTAATATATTTCCAGTCCTAGCAGCAGAATAGGGGGTCCTGGGACTTCTTTAGTTGCATGTTCAACATTTATGGCGGGAAGGGTGCTGGAAGTGTTTTCTATTTTCACCAGAGAATATGGTCTAATTTTGTGGAAGCAGAGACATTTAGTTTTGCCAATTACAGAGGGAGTCTTATGGGTAAAATTTATGATTTACTCCAGCAACTCTGGCATAGGGATAACTATGCTCAAGGTTTAAAGTCAGCCTGTGGGCCCCAGCAGGGTGTGTCCGCTGCAAGCACTCCTTTTGATTTGCTGGTGCATGTTCTAATTCGGAGTCAACTATTTGTTTTTAATTTTTTTCTGGAACGTGCCACTTTATGATTGAAACAGTAAACTTGGTCAGCACAGGAGGGAGTGCAGAGGCCAGAAAGAGGGAAGGGAAGCTGGGCTAGAGCCAGACTGGGCCAGGCAAAAAAGTCCACTCATTTCTTAAGTTGTAATGGCTGAAACTTAGAAGACAGGTGTGATGCAAGACACCTTCCCAAAACAGCAGCAGCATTGCAGCTGTGGGGAACACTGCCTGCCCACCTGACGCTGGTCCTGGAAAAGGCCAAATGAAGTCACAGGAAGTTCCACTTTGGGGCAGGAGCCCAGCTTTTCCTAAGCATTCTACAGACCATGGTGCAGCCTCCCCTACAGCTTTTGTGGTAGTACATGCATTCCCTAGACAAGCGGTTCTCCTGCCCCCAGTTCAGTTCCTCCTTTGCTCCAAACACAGGCCTGTTTTCTCTGTCCCTTCATTGACATGAGCCAACAGTGTCCTAAGGGAGGGGATTGGGCTGTTCCAGTTCTCACCCCTCCACCTGTCCATTGCTCTTAGGCCCTATGTGCTTCTCTCCCTGACAATGTCAGGGGATTCCTGTCTGCATATGGCCTCATGGCAGGAGCTGGGGCCTAGCACACAAGAGGGAAGAAGTGGGAGGTGGTTGACTGAAGGTGGGTAGGGGCAGAACATCCCGGTTGAATCCTGACTCTGAAAAGTTTGGTCCCTGAAAGGACCTGAAGCAGCTGTCCCCTCATGTAGTGATGAGGGAAAAGTTGGTGCTGACTGGTGAGTAGAGGTTTGCTGTGGGACAAAGCCATGAGGACAGAAAAGGGAGGAGGAGGGAAGAAAACAGCAATGGCTGCCTATGGTAGGCCTGGTAGGCAGAAAAGCAACCTGTCAGAATATCCTTTCCTATGGAATGCTCAATTTTCTTTCCTTTTAGTTTCTACTCAGCTCCAAAGCTTGATCCTACGGCATCATCATGCCAGGGAGTCTTAGAGCTCGTCCACAACCATAGAGCTCATCTATCACTTGTAAAACTTGGCTCTGCCCACCTCCACCCTCTTAACTTCTAGGGCAGCGGTTCTCAGCCTATGGGTCACAACCACTTTGGCAGTCAAACGACCCTTTCACAGTGGTCGCCTAAGACCATCCTGCATATCAGATATTTACATTACGATTCAGAACAGTAACAACATTACAGTTATGAAGTAGCAACGAAAATAATTTTATGGTTGGGTCACAACATGAGGAACTGTATTTAAAGGGCCAGAAGGTTGAGAACCACTGCTCTAGGGTGTAGTTCCTTGAAAGCAACAGGGGCTTAAAAATGTTTCATGAATAACTTCAAAAATTAAGTAGATATCTGAAATATTTTAGAAAACATCATAGTCGCCCCTTTTGCCAATATCTCCTGATGCCACACAGGAGACACTCACAACATAGAAGATTGCTTCTCCCTGCCACTTGCCACCTGCCACCACTCTGCATTCCATTCCTCCTCTGCCTCCCAGAAAACAATGCCCCCAACCATGGTCTCAGGAGAAGAAGGCTGAGAGGAGGACACTGACATCTTGGAAGATCTGAAGGTGGAATGTACATGTTCTCCCTAATCCAGGAAACTGGAGAACTTTCTTGAGCCCTGAATGCACTGCACACACTGCATATCTAAATCTGTACCAGAACCAGGCCAAGATGGGCTATACAAGGTCTTTCTGAAAACACTTTCATGTCCAAAAAGAGGGAGTTTGTTAAACCACAGCCCAGGCCCAGAGTGGGACACAATGTAACTGAAAGTGAAGGGATGGTATTCAAGATACTTTGTAATGGAAAGAGGCAGCTGAGAAAGTCAGGCAGGGGTCTCTGGATTATGGAATTATGGTGGTTTTATTTTCAGTATTTCCCAAATTTACTGTTTGTTTGTTTTTAAACAGCTGCATATTATTGCAAATTTCAAAATGTTACAAGAGTTTTCTCTGATTAATGAGATTAACAATCTTTTACTTTAAAAAAAATTCTTTTTTTCTTAAAATGAAGGTAAGTTTTTTAGTGAAGCAATGAGTTAGAGAGTGGCTACTCCATAGATAGAGCAGCCTCAATTAGTAGAATTTACTTACTTTTCCTTTTTAAATTTAACTTTTTAAGAAATAGTGTTATTATTTTTAAAATATATTTTTATTGATTTCAGAGAGAAAGTGAAAGTGAGAGAGATAGAAACATTAATGATGAGAGAGAATCATTGATTGGCCACCTCCTGCCCTGTCCCCCACTGGACATGTGACCTGACCAGAAATTGAACCTTGATCTTCTGGTTTATAGGTCAATACCACTCAACCATTAAGCTGTACTTTATTTTTAAAGTATTATATATGTTCCTTTTTCCCCTCCCATTGATCCCTCTATCTTGCCTCTGCCTGCCCCACCAGACCTACTGCACTATTATCTGTCCCTAACAAAACCTTTTATTCAGTAAGTTTTAAGAAGTCAAATCATTTTTTGTTTGTTTGTTTTTGTTAATCTTCACCCAAGGATATTTCTTTTTCATTATTGTTATTTATTTATTTATTTTTAGGGAGAGTGGAAGGAATGGAGAGAGAGACGGAGTGTTAGAGACACATCAATTGTTTGCTTCCTACACATGCCCTGACCCAGGTCAACTTGAAACTCATGTATGTGTCCTTTACCATGAATCAAGCAAGTGACATTAGGTGCAGGGCCAGTGCTCTAACCACTGAGAAGAACAAGAGGACAGGAAGTCTGATCTTTGAAGACAGTATCTATGATGACATACCTCCTTCACAAGGGCAGCACTCAGAGACTGGGTCTGGTCCCCAGGGCAGGCAGGGCAGGGTATGGGAGTCAAGAAAACTTTGCCAAGGTTCAGACATGGCTTATCTGACTCAGCTGTGAAGGGCAGTCATCTAATCTGGTTTCTTAGCTGAGCATTCTGGTGAGTGACCCTCCTCAACTGCCCAGCTATGACCCCCAACCAAGCTGGTAGTGCCCTTACCTAGGGGGAGGGGCCAGACAAGCTGAGTGAAAGCAGGTGGAGCAGCCATGGGGGTCACATAGGGAAATGTGTGATGAAGGCAGCTGGCCCCACCATTGCTGGCGATGTCCTCTTTTCCCCAAGACTATCAACCTGCTCCATCCAGGGAAATCACAGTGTCAGGCCTGAGGAGCCAATAGGTATAGCTGGATTGCTCTTGGAGGCCCACGAGCTGTCATCAGGACAGGACAGTGATCTTAGCTGCCTGTCAGGGGTAAAAGACTCAGTCCAGCAGATGACAGGTAGCAATCACTCCTGGGAGCCTCCTCTTCCAAACCAGGATTTTGGCTGCCAACAGCTGGGTGGGATGGGTGTACAAGCACCAAGCTCCTTGAACAAGGTGAACTGACACCCTGGGAGCTATGCCAGCATGGCTGAAGCAAACGTCCCTTTTAATGACTTTGGAAGCTGCACATCATTTTCAGAGCTCAGTTCATCCCTTGTGTGAAGGAGGACTCTACAAGGCATTAGGAAGAGATTAAAAATGGCAGCGGAGTAAGTGGATGCTGCATGGACATGTTCCCAGGACCAAACTGGAATACAGAAAATACTACTGAAATACAGAAAAATGTCCTGTACAATCAATGGAAGACTCACTGAAGAGAACCTGATACCTGAGGCTCAAACGTGGAGACCATAAAGAGACTGGTAGGAGAAGCAGAGGTGTGAGCCAGGCTCTCACGGACAGCAGCTAAAGTTCTGAGGAGATATCTCAGCTGTGGGGAGTTCTCATTGAGAACTCTGGGATCTAATTCTTAAGCTGGGCCCCCCAGCAGAGAGCACCTCAACTCAGAAGGGTACCCACATAACATCTGGCTGTGAAAAGCAGCAGGGTTCTGGTCTTCTAGGGAGAGACAGCTGGATATACAGGAATTCTCTTACAGGGCCAATGTACAACATTCCCTGTGAAGCCACTCATCTTGTTCTCTGGCAGGTGAAGGGCAGTGTGAACTGGAACTGTGTGAGCAGAAGAAGAGTTGGGGGCTTTGGAGTTAAAGCTCAGAAGGCAGACACCCTGGTTTCCAAGTCTGAGTCATTGTCTCACACTTCAGAGGTCATTTTTTTTTTTCACACAGACAATTGCTATATAGGTAGTTTTGCCTTGCAGGGAGGCAGTTGACCCACCCTATTGGAACTCACCTTGCCCCATGGTTCAGCGTTGCTAAGGTCTATAAAGAGACTGAGAAAAACAGCCTCCAGGCAGAAGCAATTGTCACACCTATAGAAAAAAAATCACACAACACCTGCAGATGATTACTTGAGGGTTATTCAAGACAGAATCCTATAGCTCTATAGGCAGAGGCAGTCAGCTTGAGACTTTAAATCTTTGCCTGATCCAATTCATCATAAACACTTGACACTGCCCACACTAGAGATTGACAGGCCTAATAGATCTACCTAGTAGAGAGTCACAAACCCAAGGTGGCAGCCAAAATGAGGAGACAAAGAAACAACCCTTAAGTGAAAGAACAAAATTCTCCAGAAGAAGAGATAAATAAAATGGAGATAAGAAATTAATCTCACGTTGAACTCAGAATAATGATGATAAAGATCCTCAATAGCATGAGAAAACATGGTTATTATGAAAAAAGAATAGTTGGAAGTAAAAAACTAAATAGAACTAGTAAAGAACACAATAGAATGAATACACAGCAAATTAGGGGAAGCTGAGGATCAAATCAACGAATTAGAAAACAGGATTGAAAAAAATCACTCAATCAGAGAACCATAATAAACAATTAAAAAAATAGGAGGACACCTTAAGAAAGCTGTGGGACAACATGAAACATAATATTAGAATAGTAGATGTGTCAGAGGAGGCGGAAAGGGAGAAAGGTATAGAGAACATGTGTGAAGAAATAATGGCAAATAACTTCCCAAACCTGAAAAAGGAAAAAGTTACACAAGTTCTGGAGACACAGAGATTCATAAAGAAGAAGAATGAAACAGTGAAACAGGCCCTTGCCCAGACATATTATAATTAAAATGCTAAAAATTAAAGACAAAAACATCATTTTAATGGCAGCAAAGGAAAAGCAAACTGCTAACTACAAAGGAGCTCCCATAAGGTTGACACCTGATTTCTCATCAGAAACTCTACAGGCCAGAAGGGAATTATGTGAAGTACTCCAGGTAATGGAAAGCAAGGAACTGAAGCCAAGATTACTATATCTAGCATGTCTATAATTCAAAATAGACAGTGAAATAAAGAGCTTCCCAGACCCCTCATTATTGCCCACCCCCCCCCCCAAAGTAATATTGTCTAAAGAAATATATCACCACCAAGCCATCAGTACAAAAATGTTAAGGGACTGCTGTAATGAGAAGAAGAAATAGAGAAACCTAGGCATACAGAATAAAAATGGCAATAAGTAAGTATCTATCAATAATTTTAAATGTAAATGGACTAAATGCTCCAATCAAAAGTCATAGGGTAGCTGAATGGATACAAAAACATGACCCAACTATATTTTATCTACAAAAGACCCACCTCAGAACAAAAGACTCACACAGGATAAGAGTGAAAGGATGGAAAAAAAATCGTTCTGCAAATGGAAAAGAAAAGAAAGGCTGGATTAGCAATATTCATATCTGACAAAATAAACTTCAAAATGAAGTCCATCACAAGGGACAACAAAGTCACTACATAATAGGTAAAGGGATAGATTCAACAAGAGGATACAATCCTGGAAAAGATATATGCAGCAAATATAGAAGCACAAAAATCCTCTCAATAAAGAGGGAATATGCTAATTGACCCTCACACTGTCACAAAGATGGCAGTGCCCACAGCCATAAGATGGCTGCACCTGCCTCTGGAGTCCCCCAGTCCCCTCATCCCCCCAGCCATCCAGGGCCAGCCCGAGGTACAGACAAGCCTCCGATGGTGGCTGCCCAGCCACCCAGAGCTGCCTGAGGTTCAGGTAACAAGGGATGGATGAGGCTTGCACTGCTGGCAGTAGCAGCAGCAGAAGTGTGATGGGGGCATTGCCTTCCCCAGATTGCTGGGCTGTCCCCCACCCTCGAGGGCTCCCAAACTGTGAGAGGGGGCAGGCCGGGCTGAGGGACCCTCCACCTGCAATGGATGAATTTTCATGCACTGGGCCTCTAGTATGTATATATTTCTAGAGAATTATAAGGGAGAGATCAACAACAAAATTCATAGTGGGGACATAAACAACCCACTTACTTCACTGGATATATCTTTCAGACATAAGCTTCACAAGTAAACACTGACTCTAAAGGACACACTAAATCAGATGGATTTCACTGACATTTATAGAACATTTCACCCCAAACATGCCAACTATACATTTTTCTCAAGTTCACATGGATCTTTCACAAAGATAGCCCACATGTTGGAACACAAAACAACTCTACAAGTTCAAAAAGTCAGATCACAGTGGAATGAAATTAAAAATTAAGCATCTTCTGAGATCACAGTGGAATACCCCAAAACATTCAAACACATGAAAGATAAGTAGCATGTTATTAAAAAATGGGTTACTAATGAGATCAAGAAAGGAATCAAATTTCCTGGAAACAAATGAAAATGAACACACACCAAACCAAATTCTCTGGGAAACAGGAAGAACAGTCCTGAAAGGGAAGTTCATATCACTACAGGCTTACCTCAAAAAAAAATTAATAAACTATTAACACTACAACTTAAAGAACTAAAAATAGAATGAGTAAGCAGAATGAAGGAAATAATAAAGATTGCAGCAGAAATAGATGACATGGGGACTAAAAAAATACTATCAATGACATCTAGAGCTGGTTCTTTGAAAAGATAAAAAAGATTGATAAACTGTTAGCCAGACTCATCAAGAAATAACATGAGAGGACCAAATAAATAAAATCAGAAACTAAAGTGAAGAAGTAACCACTGACACCACAGAAATACCAAATTTTGTAATAAAGTACTATGAACAACTATATGCCAACAAGCTGGACAATGTGGATGAGATGTATAAATTCCTAGAAATATACAATCTCCCAAAACTAAATCAAGAAGAATCAGAAAACCTGAATAGGCCAATAACAACTGATGAAATAGAAGCAGTAATTAAAAAAACAAACAAACAAAAAAAAACAAAAAACAAAAAACAAACAAAAAACTCTAAGCAAACAAAAACCTGTTCCACATGGCTTCACAGGGGCATTTCACCAAATATTCAAAGAACTAACACCTATCCTCTTCAAAGTATTCAAAAAAAATCCCAGAGGATGGAATATCTCTTTTTATGAGGCATATATTATCCTAATTCCAAGATCACATAAAAACACTACAAAAAAAAAAAGAGAGAATTACAGGCCAATATCCCTGATGAACATAGATGCTAAAATCCTCAAAATATATTAGCAAACAGGATCCAGTAAAATATTACAAATACTAGAGGCCCTATGCATGAATTCGTGCACTGGTGGGGAGTATGGCCTGCGGGGATTGGCCCACTGTGGGAGTGCTCCTCATCCCGGTCAGTTAAGCAGTGAACCTGCCTTCTGAGTAGCTGCTGAATGAGGAAATTAGTTTGAACTGATATTTCAGGGTAATGTCTTGGGTAAAGGTGTGTTCTTGGTTCTGCAGGAACCTGACGGAGAGCTTTGCACCCCAAAGCCACTCAGCAAGTGTCTTTGATGTATGATGCAAGGTCAGTGACACCATCAGGGATGTTCAGAGCAGCCATGCTCCACAGTATTCTCAGCCACGAGGATGGCCTTCCCAGGGGGTCCACAGTCATGTCCCCTCTTGCCAACCATGTATGCCAGTTCCCCATGCTCTTTCTAGAACACACCTTAGAGCAGCAGTAGCCAAACTTTCAGACCTCATGGACCAGTAGTGGTCCACGGACCACCAGTTGGCTGCTCCACCACCAATCACTGCTCCAAAGATTTCTTTAAACCTACCTTAGAGGGCCTGCATCAGCTGGCGGGGTCAGGCCAAAGTTTGGATTGTCTCAGGTAGGTGCAGATTTGATAGATGCAGAGACTTGGCCTTACTTTGGGCCTCAGGAGCAGCCACTCATCCTGTTCAGCTGAGCAGCACTCCCCCCTGTGGGAGTGCACTGACCACCAGGGGGAAGCCCCTGCATTGAGCATTTGCTCCCTGATAGTCAGTGCATGCCATAGCTACTGGTGGGCTGGTCATTCTGGTCATTCTGCTGTTTGGTAGCTGGGCTTGTGTGTGTGTGTGTGTGTGTGTGTGTGTGTGTGTGTGTGTGTGTAGACTAGATGCACAGTGCATGAATTCGTGCATGGGTGGGGTCCCTCTGGGTTACCTGCAGGGATCAGACCAAAACCCTAGTCCAATGCTGCCTACAGCTCCTACCTGCCACTCCACTCATCCCAGCCCCATTGTGCCTGCCATGGGCTCATGCCTAATCAATCCTGATTGGGAGAGGCTTGCACTGCCACAGAAGCACTTGTCATCCATGATCCCTGCATCTAGCACCCTCCCAAAGGGAGTGGCCTGCAGGATCAGGCTGAAACTGGTTTTCCAACATCCCCTGAGGCATTCCAGATTGTGAGAGGGTGAAGGCCAGGTTGAGGGACCCCACTGATGCATGATTGGGCTGAAGAGGGACTATAGGAGGGCTCCAGGGCATTTCCAGCCCATCTCGCTCAGTCCCCATGAGCTGGGGCACAGCAGAAAGCTAACCTATCAGTTGGAGCATCTGACCTCTGATGATCAGTTCATGTCATAGTGACTGGTTGACCAGTCAACTGTCTGCCCCCTGGTGGCTAGTGTATGTCATAGGAAGTGGTTGAGCAGCCTTAGCATATAATTAGCATATTACTCTTTGATTAGTTGTTTGGTTGTTCTACTGTTCTGTCTATTTGCATATTACCCTTTTATTATATAGGATAATGACTAAGTGGGATTTATTCCAGGGATGCAAGGCTGGTATAATATTTACAAATCAACAAACATGATACATCACATAAACAAATTGAAAGACAAAAAATCATATGATTATTTCAATAGAAGGAGAACAAGCGTTCAACAAAATCCAACACCCATTTTTGACAAACATTCTAAGCAAAGGGGGAATAGAGAGAGCATATCTCAAAATGATAAAGGCCATATATGACAAACCTACAGCAAAGATCATATTCAAAGGGCAAAAACTAAAACCTTATTCCCTAAGAACAGGAACAAGATAGGGATGTTCACTTTCAATACTCTTATTTAACACTAGAGGGCCAGTGTTTGAAATTCATGCATGGGTAGGGTCACTAGTAGCTGCCAGCCACAAGCTAGGGCCTCCCTCCCCTGGATACTGACTGATGGCCTGAGCTTTCCTTCATTCCATGCCACCCCCTGATGGTCAGCGCATATCACAGCAAGTGATCAAATTCCCGGTTGGTCAAAATCCTGAAGGGAAACTTTTCATATTAGGCTTTTATACATATACTAGAGGCCCGGTGCACAAAATTTGTGCACTTGGGAGTAGGGGGTCCCTCAGCCCGACCTGTGCCCTCTTGCAGTCTGGGACCCCTCAGGGGATGACCACCTGCTGGCTTAGGCCTGCTCCCCAGGGGATTAAGCCTAAGCTGGCAATCAAAAATTATGCTGGCAACTCGACAGCCCTCGGGAGATGTCCACTTGCCACCAGGGAGCAGACCTGAGCTGCAGTTGGACATCCTTAGCACTGCTGAGGAGGCAGGAGAGGCTCCCACCACCATCGCTGTACTGGCAGCCATCAGCCTGGCTTATGGCTGAGCAGAGTCCCCACTGTGGGAGCTCACTGACCATCAGGGAGCAGCTTCTGCATTGAGCATCTGCCCCCTGGTGGTCAGTGTGTGTCATAGAGACCAGTGATTCCCAGTCTTTCTGCTGTTAGGGTCAGTTTGCATATTACCCTTTTACTATATGGGATAGAGGCCTGGTGTATGGGTGGGGGCCTGCTGGTTTGCCCTGAAGGGTGTCCTGGATCAGGGTAGGGGTCCCTCTTGGGTGCCTGGCCAGCCTGGGTGAGGGGCTGATGGCTGTTTTCAGGCTGCCCGCATCCCCTTCAGGGTGGGGGTCCCCACTGGGGTGCCTGGCCAGCCTGGATGAGGAGCTGAGGTCTGTTTTCATGCTGGCCCCACCCTCTTTAGGGGTTCCTGGGGTTCCTGGCCAGTCTGGATGAGGGGCTGAGGGCTGTCTTCAGGCAGGCCAAGCCTGCAACTGAACCTCCCAGTCTCTCCTCTTTTCCTTTTTTTTTTTTTTAATTCTGGGATTTATTTACCTTCTGTAATTGAAACTTTGTTGTGGCTCTGAGGCCAGCTGGCTGAAATCAAGTATCTGGGGTTTGTTTAGCTTCTATAATTGAAACATGGTTGCATTTTGGAGCTGTTGCTTTCAGGCTCAGAGTCAGGCTGCGGCAGGCGGGGAACCTTGGCTTCCTCCATCGCCGGGGCAACCAAGCCTCATGTTTGCTTCAGCTGCGTGGCTGCTGGCCACCATCTTGGTTGGCAGTTAATTTGCATATCACCCTGATTAGCCAATGGGAAGTGTGTCGGAGGTATGGTTAATTACCATGTTTGTCTATTATTATATAGGACTAGGGGCCCAGTGCACGAATTTGTGCACCTTGAAATGAACTATGGTCCACGAGGGTGTGGTGAGCACAGGGGTGGATCTGGCCTATCATCTCTGCCCATGCCTGGTCCCTCCTGCTGTGGTCCCTGGCCCCTTGTCTTTCAGCAGCCCCACTCCCATGCCACCACTCCCAGGTGCTGACAGTGTGGAGTGATTGGGGCCAGCACCACCAGCCTGAAAATAGCCCTCAGCCCCTCACCCGGACTGGCCAGGCACCCCAGTGGGGACCCCACCCTGATCCAGGACACCCTTCAGGGCAAACGAGCTGGCACCCACTTGTGCACCAGGCCTCTACCCTATATAGTAAAAGGGTAATATGCCTCCCAGCACAGGGATCAGCAGAGCTGCTAGGCCTCCAGGCACCAGGATCAGCCTGACAGGGGGCAGCGCCCAAACCCCCTGATCGCTCTGTGGCTCTGTGTGTGACAGGGTGCAGTGCCCCCCCCCCCGCCCCGGCCCCACGGGCCCTGCTCTGTGTGTGACGGGGTAGAGCCATAACCTCCCCATCGGCCCTGCCCTGAGTGTGAGAGTGGCGGTGCCCCAAACCCCTGATTGGCCCTGTTCTGTGCATGACAGGGGATGGTGCCGCAACCTCCCCATCGACCCTGCCTTGAGTCTGACAGGGGGCGGTGCCCCAACCCCTCAATTGGCCCTACCCTGAGCGTGACTGAGGGTGGCATCACAACCTCCCGATTGCCCTGCTCTGTGCATGACAAAGGGCAGCACCCCAACTCCCCAATCGGCCCTGCTCTGAGCCCGACCAGGGGCTGCACCTCAGGATTGGGCCTGCCCTATGCCACCCGGGAGCAGGCCTAAGCCTGCAGGTCGTTATCTCCTGAGGGGTCCCAGACTGCGAGAGGGAACAGGCCGAGCTGAGGGACCCCCTTCCCTCCCAAGTGAAAAAAGTTTTGTGCCTGGGCCTCTAGTCTATACTAATAAAAGAGAAACATGCAAATCGGTGTCACTCTGCTACACCCACAAGCCATGCCCACCAGCCAATCAGGAGAAAGTATGTAAATTAACCCAACCAAGATGGCAGTGGCCACAGAGCTGGAGTGAGCAGGAGGCTTGGGTTGCCCCTGGCAATGGAGGAAGCCAAGCTTCCCACCTGCCCTGTCCAGCCCTGGCCTCTGCTCAAGGCTACAGTTTCAATTATAGAAGATAAAAAAATGCCAGATACCTGCTTCCTCCGCTCAAGGAGGTGCTAAAAAAAAAAGAAAAAAAGAGGGGCTAGGAGCTTGGGTTGTCGGGGCCCATGGAAAGACTGCAAACAGCCCTTCAGACCCTCACCCTGGCTGGCCACACCCTCATGGGGTGAGGGTCCCTGCTGGGGAGTTTGGACAGCCTTCAAACAGTCAACACCTCACCAGGCTGGCCACACCTTCCCAGCAGGGACCCCACACCATGGGGGCATGGCTGGCCTGCAAACCACCACAGGCCCCTCACCAAGATCACCCCACACTCCAAGGGAACCCTAACCCTGATCCAGGACACCCTTCAGGGCAGACCAGCTGGCCTTCACCCATGCACCAGACCTCTGTCTATACTAATAAGAGGGTAATATGCCAATTAGACTTGGAGATCTTCCAGGAGACCTTCCGGATGTTCTTCTGGACAAAGCCATGGTGGTGGGGCCGAGGTACAGGCAGTTAGAGGCCAAGAGTGGAGGGCAGTTGTGAGTGATCAGGCTGTTGGGGGGCAGGGCCATTGGAGGTAAGCAGACAAGCAAGGGGGACAGTTGGGGGCAAGCAGGTCATCAGTGGGGGTCAGTTGGAGGTGATCAGGACAGCAGGGGGGGCAGTTTGGAGTGATCAGGCAAGCAGGGAGGCAGTTGGGGGTGAGCATACTGGCATGGGGGGCAGTTGGGGTGATCAGGCTGGTGGGGACATTTAGAGGCAAGCAGGCCAGCGGCAGGGGGAAGTTGGGAGTGAGCAGACCAGCATGCAGAGTGGTTAGGAACAATCAAACAGGCAGGAAGCCAGGTGAGTGGTTAGGAGCCAGCAGTCCCAGATTGTGAGAGGGATGTCTGACTGCCAGTTTAGGCCTGATCCCTGTAAACCAGCAGTAAGACATCCTTTGAAGAGTCCCAGATTGGAGAGGGTGCAGGCCAGGCTGAGGAACACCCCCTCCCCCATGCATGAATTTCATGCACCAGGCCACTAGTCTATCAATAATAACCTTGAAAATAAATGGATTAAATGCTCCAATCAAAAGACAAAAGATAGTAGAGTGAATAAGAAAATATATATATATATATATATATATATATATATATATATATATATATATGCTAGAGGCCCAGTGTTACAAATTTGTGCACGAGGGGTAGGGGGTTGCCTCATCCCAGCCTGCACCCTCTTTAATCCAGGACCTCTTGGGGGATGTCCAATTGCTGGTTTAGGCACTATGGCCTAAACCAGCAGTTGGACATCCCTCTCAAAATCCTGGACTGCTAGCTCCTAATCGCTCATTGCCTGCCAGCCTGGTCACCCCAACAGCTCCCCACCAGCCTAGTTGCCCCTCACTGCCCCCCTGCCAGCCTAATCACCTGCAACTGTCCCCTTGCCAGCCTAGTCACCCCTAATTTCAGCCCCCACCAGTCTGGTTGCCCCCAATTTCCCCCTCTGCCAGCCTGGTCACCCTTAACTTCCCCCTCTGCTGTCCTGGTTGCCTGCAACTGTCCTCCCTGCTGACCTGGTCACCCCTCATGGCCCCCCTGGTGGCCTAGTCATTTCTTTTGGTTGCCCCTCACTAACACCCCCCCCCCTGCCAGCTTGGTAACCCCATGCAGTCTGCTGTTCAGTTGTTTGGTCATCCCTCACAGCCTCCCCCACCCCTGCCACCGGCCTGCTTGTTCAGTCATTTGTTTGCCCCTCACTAACCCTCCTGCTGGCCTGGTTGACCCACAGAGCCTGCTTGTTCAGTCATTTGGTTGTCCCTCACTAATCCCTCTGCTGGCCTGGTAGTAGGCCGCCATCTTGTGAGGGTTAATTTGCATATTACCTCTTTATTATATAGGATATAGATATATATAGATATATTATAAATAGATATAGACATAGATATTGATAGACATATAGATAGACAGATAGATAGACATATAGATAGACATATAAATAATCTACAAGAGAACCACCTCAGAACAAAGTATTCACATAGACTGAAAGTGAAGGAATGAAAAAAATATTTCAAGCAAATGGAAATCAAAAACAAAAACACACACACAACTGAGTAGCAGTACTTATATCTGGCAAAATAGACCTCAAAGTGAAGGCCATAACAAGAATAAGGTAGGCCACTTCATAATACTAAAGGGATTGATTTAACCAGAGGATATAACTCTACTAAACAAATATGCACCCAACACAGGAACACTCAAATACATAGAAGAACATCTGGAAAATATAAAGGGGGAGATAGGGAGAAATACAATCATAGTAGAACTTTAATACCCTATTGACACCACCAAATAAATCCTCTAGAGACAAAACATTCAGCAAAGAAACAGCAATTCTAAACAATTTACTAGATCAGATGGATTTAATTGGTATCTTCAGAATATTCCACCCTAAAGCCATGGAATATACATTATTCTCAAGTGCACATGGGACATTTTCAAAGATAGACCACATGTTAAGGCACAAGATAAGTCTCTATAAATTCAAGAAGATTTCATATTCATGTCAAGTATCTTCTCAGATGACAACAGCATAAAATTAGAAATCAAATACAATCAAAACAATGAAAAACAATCGAACAAATGGAGGCAAATAGCATGCTATTAAACAATAAATGGGTTACCAAAGGGATCAAAGAATTAATAAATCTATTATGGAAATAAATGGAAATGAAAACACAACAATCCAAAATCTATGGAACACAAGGAAAGAAGTCCTGAAAGGGAAGTTTATAGTACTACAGGCCTACCATAAGAAACAACAAAAACTGGTAATAAGTTATCTAGCCCCACAATTTAATTAACTAGAAAGAAATCAATAAGAAAATCCCAGAGTCAGTAGAAGGAAGGAAGTAATAAAGATCAGAGCAGAAATAAATGATATAGAGTAGTGGTTCTCAACCTTCCTAATGCTGCGACTCTTTAATACAGTTCCTCATGTTATGGTGACCCCCAATTTCATTGTTACAAATTGAACATAATTAAAGCATCGTGATTAGTAACAAAACCAACATGTAATTATATATGTCTTTTCCGATGGTCTTAGGCGACCCCTGTGAAAGGATCGTTTGACCCACAAAGGGGTCGCGACCCACAGGTTGAGAACCACTGACATAGAGACTAAAAAACAATACAAACCATCAATAGAACCATGAGCTGGCTTTTTGAAAGGATAAACAAGATTGATGAACCTCTAATCAGGCTTACAAAGAAGCAAAAGAGATGATGCAAATAAAAAATCAGAAATTAAAGAAGTAACAACTGACCCCACAGACCTACAAAAGATTGTTAAAAAAAAAATACTATGAACAACTCTATTCCAATGAACTGGACAACCTAGATGATATGGACATAGTCCTAGAAAAATACAATCTTCCAAACCTAAATCAGGAAGAATCAGAAACCTGAATACACTGAAAACTACCGATGAAATTGAAGCAGTAATCAAAAAACTTCCAGCAAACAAATGCCCTCCTATGGATACCAAATGCCCTCCAACGTTCCAGATAATGGTATCCAGGATACCGTCTCAGGGGAGTTTTACCAAACACTCAAGGGAAAACTAATACTGGTCCTCATCAGGCTTTTACAAAAAAATTCAAGAGGGAGGAATACTTCAAGCTCTTTCTATGAAGTCAGCATTACTCCAATCCCAAAACCAGATAAAGACACTACAAAGAAAGAGAATTACAGGCCAATATCCCTGATGAACATAGATGCTAAAATCTTCAAGAAAATGTTAGCAAATAACATCCAGCAATACATTAGAAAGATCATGCAGCATGACCAAGTGGGATTTATCCTAGGGATGCAAGGCTAATACAATATCTGCAAATCAATAAACATGATACACCACATAAACAAATTGAAAGACAAAAACCATATGATCATATCAATTGATAAAGAAAAAGCATTTGACAAAATCCAGCACCCCTTTTTAATAAAAACTCTCTGCAAAGTGGAAATTGAGGGCTCATACCTCAACATAATAAAAGTCTTATATGACAAACCAACATCATATTTAATGGGCAAAAACTAAACCAATTTCCCCTAAGAACAGAAACAAGACAGGGATGCTCACTTTCACCACTCTTATTAGAAATAGTAATGGAAGTGCTAGCCATGGCGATCAGACAAAGAGAATAAATTAAATGTATCCAAATTAGAAAAGAAGCAAAACTGTCACTATTTGTAGATGACATGATATTATACATAGAAAAACCTAAAGACTAGCTCAAAATCTATCAGATATAAGAAATGAATCTGGCAACGTAGCAGGATACAAAATTAACACCCAGAATCCTATGGCTCTTTTATACAACAACTACAGTCCTGGTTCATGGTGGGGTCCCTCATCCCAGCCTACACCCTCTCACAGACTGGAACCCTTCAGGGGATGTCCACCTGACAGCTTTGGCCCTATCCACTATGCTGGCTGTCAGACATCCCTCTCACAGTTGGGGCTCTCACAGTCCAGGACCTCATGCTCCTACTGCCCACCTGCAGCAGAGGCAGGAGAGGCTATTGCCAAGGCTGCTGCACTCACCAGCCATGAGCCAGGCTTCTGGATAAGCAGCACTCCCCATGGGGGGCACACTAACAACTAAGAGGTGTTGAGCATCTGCCCTCTGGTGGTCAGTGTGTATCATAGCAACTGGTCATTCCACTGTTTGGTTGATTTGCATATTAGGGTTTTATTATATAGGATTATATAGGATAATGAACTCCCAGAAAGAGAAACTAAAAATGCAATCCCACTTACAATTGCAACACAAAAAGTAGAATACTTTGGAATAAACATAACTAAGGAGGTAAAAGACCTGTACTCAGCAAACTACAGGATATTAAAAAGAGAGATAGAGGAAGAAATACACAAGTGGAAGAATATACTATGTTCATGGATTGATATAATCACATCATTAAAATGTTATAGTACCCAAAGCAATCTATAGATTCAATGCAATCCCCATTAAAATACCAATGGCTTATTTCACAGACTAGAACAAACTTTCCAAAACTTTACATGGAATAAAAAAAGACCCTGAAGAGCTGCAGTGATCTTGACAAAGAAAAACAAAGTTGGAGAAATCAGAATACCAAATATTATATTATACTACAAAGCCACTATAATCAAAATAGCCTGGTACTGGCACAAGAACAAGCATATAGGTTAATGGAACTGAACAGAGACCCCAGAAACCAATCCAAGCCAGTATGCTCAATTAATATTTAACAAAGGAGGCAAGAGCATACAATGGAGTCATGACAGTCTCTTCAATAAATGGTGTTGGGAAAATTGGACAGATAGATGTTAAAAAAAAAGTACTTATTTACACCATACACAAGAATAAACTCAAAATGGATAAAAAACTAAATGTTAGTTGGGAAACCTTAAAAATCCTAGAGGAAAACATAGGCAGCAAAGGCTCAGCCATTTTTCATAGCAATATGCATGGGTGCATCACCTAGGACAAAGAAAACTAAGGAGAATGTAAACAAATGGGATGGCATCAAAGTAAAATGCTTCTGCACAGTAAAAGAGAAGCCATCAACAAAACAAAAAAGGAGGCAACTGTAAGGGAGGACATATTTACCAATGATACATCTCATAAAACATCAATATCCACATATACAAGAAACTCATACAATTTAACAAAATGAAGACAAACAATCCAATTTAAAAAATGGGCAAAACACCTAAATAGACATTTTTCCAAAGCGGACATACAAATGGCCAAGAGACATATGAAATGTTCAAAGTCACTGATCATCAGAGAGATGCAAATTAAAATGACAATGAGATATCACATCACATCTGTCAAAATAGCTTCCATCAACAAATCAACAAATGATAAGGGCTGGTGAGGATGTGGAGAAAAGGGAACCCTAGTACACTGTGGTGAGAATGCAGACTAGTATGGCCACTATGGAAAACAGGATGGAGGTCTTCAAAACTTAAATATGGAACTGCCATTTTTCCCACTGCCAGTGATCCCACCTCTAGGAGTATAGCTTAAGAAACCAGGAACACCAATCAGAAAGCATGCATGCACCCCTATATTCATTGTGCAATTTACAATAGCTAAGCTCTGGGAACAGCCAACTGCCTGAGTGGATAAAAAAGTTGTGGTGCATTAATACCATGGAATACTATGCAGCAGTAAAAAAGAAGAATCTCTTGCCCTTTGAGACAGCATTGAGGAACCTGAAGAGTATCATACTAAGTGAAATAAGTCAGTCAGAGAAAAACAAGTATCCCATCATCTCACTCATATGTGGAATCTAACAAAATAAACTGATGAACAGAGTAGATGGAAGCATGGAAGTGCATGGAATCTGGTAGGGAATGTCAGGGAGGGTGGGTGGATGGGAAGTAATCAACCAATGATTTTGTATGCATACTAGTATATGCATAACCCATAGACCTAGACAGTGGGCTGGTGAGGGCCTGGGGTAGGGACCAATGGGGGAAAATATGGACATATGTAATACTTCCAACAATAAAGATTTTTTAAAAAATAAACAAAAAGGGCCTGAGTGACAGAGGTGTAGTTTGGGGACATCTTGGAGGCTGGTGGCCACACCTGGAATGTGGTTTTCTGCTGAAGGGAGGGAGAGAGAACAGACCTCTATCTGCTCATCTGGAATTGCTCAGCCTCCTAGGAGACTTCCAGGGTCAGTCTTGGTGGGGGTGGAGGTGACCAGTACCTGGTAGTGTGTAGGCTCCTCTCCCCACTGTATTTCAGTCCTAGTTTCTCTGCCAGCATGAGGCCAGGATTTGCCCCTTTCCCACATCCGATTGTGGAAGCCACAAATTATTGAAAACTTACATTCTCTCTGTGGGAACAGCAGGGCTGGACAGAAAAGGAAAACAAAACCAAAGACACACCCCTTCCTTCCTTTAAAAAAACTGAAAAAAATGATAATAGATACGTATTGAAATCCACATAGTTTCTGTAGACACACTTCACAAGCCTGGTGCAGGAGGAGGCAACTGTTTTTATTCCAGGTCATGGGGTTTGGGTGACCCCTTCCATGAACACGCCTTGCAGGAAGAGGGTATTATGCTCTGGTCTCCCTCAGGTAGGAGAAGGTATGGTGGGTCCTCATTGTGTTTACTTCCTCTCTGTATGGAAGTCTGTCCTGCACTTAAAACACCTAGGCCTCTGGGAGCTCTCAGCATCTTCCCTTCCCCAGAGGGAGATGTGTACTTGTTCTCCCTCGAGACTTGCTGGACTCCCACCCATTGGGTCCATGAGGTTCTGTGATCCTTGGCCATGGTGGACATTATCTGTGAAAGGGTGGACTGTGTATGACTGCTCTGCCCATGCTCTGCTTCAGCTCTGTGTTGGTTTACAGGCCCCTACCCTCTCTCTACTTTCCCTTGTCCACCATGAGCACTGAAACCTATTCATGAAGACTTGCATTCTCAGCCACCCTTGTGCCAGATGCTGCCTGTGCTGACTCAACTTGGAATTACAAACCAATGGCTGGGGTCCCTCCTCCCATTTTATAGATTGGAAAAAGACACAGAGAAGTTGAAAATCTTGCCTTAAGTTACATAGTTGGTGAGGTCAGAGCTGAGACTGAAATCCTTGTGGACTGAACTTGAGTCCACATGCTATGCACCATAAGATGTTGACACTAAAGAAACAGCAATGAAGGATTGAGGGAGACCAGGGCAGGCACAGGTACATGTAAGGGCAGGCAATGGAACTCTTGTTCAGGCCCACACACAGACTCACTACCTTCTGGCTTTCACCTCTGAGGCTACAGAGGTCTGAGGGAACCACGCAAGGATCCAGGAGAAGCCTCTGGCTGGAGGGGGACAGCCTATTAGGAGAAAAGATCCTACTTCCTAGAAGTACAGGGAATTTTCTTCCCTGCTGAGTCTGTCTCAAATTCCTCACCCTGGATGGGAACCTAAATTGACTTCACATTTATGCCTTCCAGTGGCTGAGAATACAAAATCTCTGTGGCCTTCCTAGAATACTCTGATTTCAGTGATAAAGGGCAATGAGGTTTATAGACTTCAGATTTGTATGGACACGAACTTTATAAAAACAAGGCCAAAGAAACCATGGAGAAGATTGGTTTGACATCCTGTTAGCACTTAAAAAATTGCTTGTCAATTTCATCTCTTGCCATGAAAGTGGAGGATTTGTTTAACCAGTTACTTGGGTACTATTTCAATCATTGGGGAGGGTAAGCCGACAGTGTGGACTTCCTCTGAAGTCCATTCAGAGCTGGGGTATGAGAAAATGTGGTGGCTACATTGTAGTATGGCTGTTGAAATAGGATTTAGGGCTAATGACTCACTCACCCTTCCTGCAAACACAGGACATCTCTCCTATATGTGCCCTCTGGTGTGTGATGAGATCTGACTTCCATATAAAGCCTTGCCCAAACTCATTTTAACATAAGGCTTCTCCCCTGAGTGTATCTCCTCTGGTGTGTGATGAGATGTGACTTCTGTGTAAAGCCTGGTCGACACACCCTGCAAACTTAGAGTTTCTTGCCTGAGTGGCTCCTCTGGTTTCTTATGAGACCTGATTTATCTGTAAAGCCTTGTTCACACTCCCTTCTCCCATTAGTGTGTCCTCTAGTGTATGTTGATAAGCGACCCATCTTCAAAGCTTTGTCCACACCCTCCATACTTGATTATTATACTTTTTGACATTCCTACTCCCACAGATAATTTGCCTGTGTTCTTTGGATACACATTCTGGTCTCTGCTTGGCTCTTCCTCCATTATTCTCTCACACACACTAGAGCTCCCATTTGTCCTTCTGGAGGTTTAAAAAAGGCCCTTGAAATTTGCCCCTGCCTGATCCTTTTAGGCAAAGGTTTGGACCTTTTTTTGATATCTTGAGCTTCAGCTTTGTCACTTCAGCCATGTGTACCACTATGTTGCAGCTGCTGATTCTGTTCCTCAGGACCAGGTTTCTCTGACTGGAGGTGTTTTCTTACAGATATTACTAGCAGAATCTCAGACAGGTGATTGTGTTTCAGATGTTGGCCAAAAAATGTCTGATTGGAGAAGGCCATAGAGCAGAGGGGCATGGGCAGATCTCTGACTTTGGTTCTGCTGAAGAAGAAAGTTTTGGTCAGGGCAGGTGTTGACAAGGCAGCCTGTGCCATACACTTTGTCTCCTGGTAAGATATGACCCATAAATGATTCCTATTGTGTTAACAATGCGAGCATTCAGCCACAAAGTGTTTCTTCACAGTATTTTTCTTTTTCTTCTTATGCAGTACATTGTCTTCAGAAATCTAGAAAGCCCATATCAAGGTATTTTCTACATATGGCCAGACTAGGAACTTTCAAGGAGCAATAGAGGCCATTTCACATCTTGTATGGATGGAACTACAGTGACCTTTATTTATACATGTATCTCCCAAGTCATGCTAAAGAGAAAAAACACAGGCCCAGCCAATATATTCAGTGCTTGAGCATCAGCTCATGCTCTAGGACAGGGTGGGCATACTTTTTGTGAGCGCGTGCAAAAACCAGCAAAATCTCTGACTCAAAATTCTTCTGCGTGCCAACCCTAATTTTTTGAGAACATGTTATGCCTACTTGATATCTCTTAAGGTGTATGTACGTATGTGAAGAACCTTGAAGAAATAATAAAATTCATTTGAGCGACAAAAACATAATATATGATGATGAAAAATACATTTATTTTTTAATGTATACATGTACACTGATAGTCAAACAGAAAACTTTATGACTCTGTTTGATATTATCAGTGGGACTTTTGCTGCAGCATCAGAGATTTTATCCATGAAAACATTTGTAAGTTTAGTTCCTCCAATTTCATGCTGCCTGGAAACCTCATGAATTTTGCTGTCTCTTCCAGTTCTCTGAATTTCACAAATCTTGAGAAGAATTACTCAATAGTTGATTCGATGATGTTTAAAAACAGATTTTGAAGGCATTGACAGTCTGTTCTGTCATCTTTTGGGAGGTCTCTGATGTGCCTCTTGAGGTTTGGGAAATATCTAAATCTCTCACCATCCACATCCCTCTTAAAGACTTCCAGTTTCTTTTCAAAAGCCTTTATGTAACCAAACATAACATCAAGTGTCTTGCCAGTTTCTTGTAATTTAACATTTAAGTCATTCAAATGTTCACAAAAATCTGCAAAGAACATCAGTTTAGAAACCCACGTGGTGACAGACAATTCTTGGTAAGAAACATATTGGTTATTCAAGAGGAGCATTATCTCATTTAAGCATTCAACGAATCGTTTCTGAACCAAACCTCAGTGAAGCCATCGAATATTGTACATTTTCAGTCCTTTATACACAGATTCTACCTCATTCAGTAAAACTTGAAATTGTCTTTTATTTAAAGCCCAAGCAGAAATGTAATTAACAACTTTGGTAACTGTTTGCATCACTTCCTGCAGTTCCCTCAGGCCAGCTTTTGCACATAAAGCCTCCTCATGTATGATGCAATGAAAACCTATCAGTGTACGACCAACTTCTTTCGCAAACAGATTTACAAAACCTGCCTTCTCACCAGTCATGCAAGGAGCACCATCAGTAGTGACGGACACTACTTTTGAAATGTCAATTTGTTGAGAAGAGAATTCATTCATAACTGCTTTACATATTTCATCCCCTGTAGTATGCTCAGGTAGAGTTAGAAGGGCAACCATCTCTTCACATATTTCATCACCTTTACAAAGTCGAGAAAAAATGGCCAGCCTAGATGATGAGGTAATGTCTGTACTTTCATCAATACAAATAGAAAAAAATTGACATGAAGACAAATCTTTTGTTAATTGTTCAGCAGTACTCACCAACTTAAGTATCCTATCCTTAACTGTTTTCCTGCTCACGGACAAATCTTTAATGTGCTGAATAATCTTTTCTTTTTTCTGAGAAATCATCAAAAAGGAAAGGTGCACATTCTAGCCAAACTTATTTAATATACTCTTCATCACTGAGTGGTTTTCCATGTTGGTCAATGACTTTTGAAACTTCAAAACTAGCAGCAACTAAGTTGAAACTGGACCTGCCTGAGATGAAGTTCATAAAATTATCAGCCTGTTTTTTTTTTTGTTTGTTTTGCTGAGCTCCCAAGAAATTAATTCTCTTTGTTCCTCTTCAGTTTTATTGCGTATGTTCTTATGAACACTTTGAAAAGATTTAGGAAGGCAGGGAGAGTTAAGGCAGAGGCATAGAAATTGCTCTTCCCCTCTCTCGTCAATCCATGTCTATGTTCTTTAAGATAACTTGTTATGTAAAATTACTTATTTATCTAAGATGCCTTTTTACAGAAGATGTTCTGCAAATAATAGTTTCAGAACAGAAAATATATAAGGCTTTGTTGTCTTAATCTCACCAAACTTTTCTATCCAGTATTTTTGAAATTCTCTAACATACTCTTCAGCTGAATGACATTGTTTCTTAGCTGGTGGTCCTGACATTCTGCACAATCTAGAAGGACAGAAAAAATACATGAGATGATGGTATACATGAAAAAGGTGAAAGAAGAAAAGTAAAATGTCAGCAAATGATTAATTAGCTTGATCAAACTACTGTACTGCTATTACTTTTTTAAATTAAAGTAAATAGAAAGAAAAATAGTTTGCTATCCCTACAAAATGGTAAGATGGGCACGACACAGGGAACAGTAAAGATAAAGCATGTAAAAAAAATCACAAAATGTAGAACCTTTATTTATAAATCATAATACATTGTATGCATATCAGTCATTATTATTTTTATTTATAAGATTTGGTTTATGGATAACAACAAAAATGTGACAAACTAAAAATATTTCCTAAGGAAAATAACAGAATAAAGAAGAAAACATAGACAAATACAGCATAATGTAACAAAAGTATGGTAATTATGTAACTTACTTTTCAGTGCAGACGGATACTGTGTGATGATGTCACCAGGTTACTGCTGTAGTGCGCATCTAGAGAAACATAGAAATTTATTCTCCTTTCGTTAGTACTACTGGGCAAAGCAAGAGAGAAGGTTTCATTTTTATAGAATAAAATTTTGAATGAGTAGGTGAGGCGGTTGTCTTGTCAACAAAAACCCATTGCATCTGAGGCTGAAACCAAAACACTGGTCGGATCTAGGAAGGCAGGGAGAGTTAAGGCAGAGGCATAGAAATTGCTCTTCCCCTCCCTCGTCAATCCATGTCTATGGTCTTTAAGATAACTTGTTATGTAAAATTATTTATTTATCTAAGATGCACCTGCACTGAATTTATCTGAAAAATAAAAAAGTCGATATTAAGAAAAAAAATTGTAAATGGGAGATTTTAAGAGAGGGTTTTTCCTACCAGCAAAAGTTAATGGCGTGCCATGTTTGGCATGCGAGCCAGAGGTTGCCCACCCCTGCTCTAGGAGGTTACCAGTGCTATTCCTGGTCAGGGCACATACCCAGGTTGCTGGCTTGATGCCCAGCAGGAGGCGTGCAAGGAGCAGCTGATTGATGTCTCTCCCTCTCTCTCTCTCTCTCTCTCTCTCTCTCTCTCTCTCTCTCTCTCTCCCCCTTCCTCTCTCTCTCCAATCAATAAAAACAGAGAGAGAGAAAGAGAGAGAGAGAGACAAAACACAGGACCCAATTAAAAATAGCTTCTCTCTCAACTTACCATAAATCTTCAATAGTAAATTATGTCCTTCCTCAAGCCTTATACCAAGTATTCCTACTTGATTTTATTCAGTGTTAGCCCATTTGAAGTACAATAGGAAATCCTTTTTCAAAATGTTTCCCTTACAATGCTTCTTACATTCAATTCCCATTCCTCTCCAGCCAACTGCCATCCTCTATCACTTGGAGATAAAGTAATCTCAGAGGGGATTCCCTAGTAAAGTTTCTTCCCCTACCCCCACCCCCCCAAATTTTTTGTTTTAAATATATTTTATTGATTTCAGAGAGGAAAGGAGAGGGAGAGAGAGACAGAAATGTCAATGATGAGAAAGAATCATTGACTGTCTCCTGCATGCACCCCCTGGGGTCTGAGCCCCAATCCCAGCATGTGCCATGACTGGAATTGAACTGTGACCTCTGGTTCATAGGTCAACACACAACCTCTGAGCATTAAAATTAATAAAGCATAATTATAGAACAGAGAACATGCTACTTTGCAGCTGAAAACTTCTCAGTTGTCCCATCTCACTCAGAAAAGTCCCCAGTACCTCAGTTTGGATCATAGGCACTGTTTTTTCCAGGTTGCTAGGCATATACCAAACTCCATTCATACCCTCTGTACCGAGTCTGAGATTTGAGTGACCCTCAGCCAGCTCAATGCCTCACCTCTGTCCCTCCCTGCACTAGCTGTTTCCTCAGCCCCAGACCCTGTACACACAGGTATTTTTGTAAATGTTATGTCCTGAGCAAACCCTTCCCTGACCATATGACTCACAGAATCCTCTCCTCACACTGATCCCTAGGCACTTTCCCGGGATCAGTTTTCTCCAAAGCACTAATCACTGTGTAATTTTATGCACATGCATGCATGTATGCTTGGGTTTTCCTCCTTCACCAACCAGCTACTTAAAAGCAATGATTCTGATCATCCTGTTAATCTGTATTTACAGCTCTCAGAACCCTGTGGCACAGAGTAGGAACTCACCTGACAAGTCACCAAAATAATAAATGAATGCCTGTTAACATACACATTTCACTTAGAAGTATGGAGTAAGTTAAGAAGAAATAGCTGGGAGCACCAAAAAAAAAAAAAAAAAAAAAAAGAGAGAGAGAGAGAGATAGCTGGAAAGTGCTAGAAACTTGTTCTTTTGCTTCTAGTCTTTCAGCACTACATGATGATGTGTATTTTGTGGATGAAGGATTTTTTTAAAAAATAGGACTGGCAGTGTGGCTCAGTTGGTTTAACATTGTACTAAACGATAGTCTCTTTTATTCCAGATTAGGGCACATGCCTGGGTTGTAGGCTTGATCTGCAGGAGGCAGAAGATTGATGTTTCTCTCTGTCCTCCCTTCATCTGTCTCTAAAATAAATAATTACAAATAATAATAATAATAATATATGAAATCAATAAATATATACTTTTAGAATTTAGAACAAAAATATGAAATATTAATTTTTTCCTAGGAATAAAAGACCTATGTAATGAACCATGAATTTCTGAAGCATCTGATTTGAAACTTTACTGACTTTAGAGTGGATTTGACTCCACTACCCAAGAGTTGGGCCATGGAAACTTCTGAGAAGAATTCTTTACTTGTTGAGGAAGAGTAGTGTCATACTCTCCCAACTGCAAGATCTTTTTTTTCCATTTGCTGCCCTACTTGATGCCCAGAACCTGGCCATATTCTTCCCCATACCAGACCAACAGCTCACAGCCTGCTTTAATGACCCAGCATGTTCAGTAGAAAATCTGCCTGTGATATTGAAAGGCCACCAGGTTCTGCTCTTCATCATTCCGGGTACAGTTTATATACCTGGGATTGAGGCAGATGAAAGAGAAAAAAAAAACACACAAGTGATGAGTTCCTACTACCTGTCATATCCATGTCCAGTTCCTCACTGATGCTCAAGGCCCTCAGCTCTGATGTCACCCACTCCCCCCAGTGCTCCTGGGGAAGCTTCTGGTCAATGTCTGAGCCTCTGTCACAGGTCATATGAATGCCTGTCGCCATGCCCAGCTTACTTGGAGTGCTCATCTTGCTTAGTACCATTTCCAAAGCCTGATTCCAGACTTCATTATAAAACCCAGTGACCTCTAGCTTCTTTAAGCTCTAAATCAGGTTCTGTGTCATACCACAGAACTTGGTGCTTGATCTGGGACTCTGCTTCTGGATTAGCTCACATCATTCAATCCTCAGACCAAGCCTATCTTCTCTTGAGAGGCCTTTCTCAAATAGCTCCACACCTTATTTAGGACATCATTCACTTGCCTCTCCCAGTTTTCCTCAGAGGTCTTTTGGTTTTAGCAAAATAACACAGAGCAATAGTAGTTTATTCATAATCTGTATCCCCTGATGAAAGAGAGTCCCGCAGGAAAGGGGGGCTCCATAACCACTATAACTCTACAGGCTTCAAAACCCTGTTCTAGTTAGAACTGAGGCTGGGATGATTTGCTTCACTCACAGTTTTAGTCTATCCTTGATTTAAGGCTATTCAGACACTATACACTTCTTGAAAAATAAGAAAATTATAGTTAAACCTGTGCCCTGGTGCATGAAATTCATGCACAGGTGGTGGTCCCCGCAGCCCAGCCTGCACCCTCTCTAATCCGGTACCCCTTGGGGTTGTCTGACTACCAGTTTAGGCCCAATCCCTGGGATGGGTTCCTACTACCTGTCATATCCATGTCCAGCTCCTCATTGATGCTCAAGGCCCTCAACTCTGATGTCACCCACTCCCCCTAGTGCTCCTGGTTGCCCCTTATTGCCCCCCCACCGACCTGGTTGACCCCAACTTTCCCCCTCTGCCAGTCTGGTCACTCCCACCTCCCCCGCCACCCTGACAGCATGCTGTCCTCAAACAACCCCCCTGCTATCCTGGTTGCCCGACACAGCCTGCTGTTCAGTCTCTTGTTCATCCCTTACTAACCCCCCAGCTGGCTTTGTCGCCCCAGGCAGCCCACTAGTCATTACTGTTACTATGACGATGTCCCAGACAATTTGCATATTACTCTATTATTAGTATAGATATTTCTGAAATCAATGTTTTCATGTCTGTCTGCAATAAGTCATTCATAAGGACATGGGCTGTGTGAGCGGTTTAAGTAATTAATTCCTTTGTCTAAACTGGAACATATTAAGTACTTAATTGATGTGCATTAGATAAATTAAGGTGTAATCCAGGATCCTCAGGTTTTTCCCAGTGACCAAATTGGAGATTTGTATTTTGAGGACATATGCTATACTTTTACCTACTTTTTTTCTAAGTGTCTCTTCATGTGGAAAATCACTGTATGGAGAAGAAAGAGGAACAGAGGACTCAGGAAGACCACTGTGGGAGGAGTAATGGGAAGAAAAGATACATGTGCTTGTGAGGCATGAGTATCCTCTTTGGCACATAGAAACTTATTGACCTTACCACATCCAGGTGGCCTGAGAAGTATCCTTTCCCTCCACATACTCAGAGCACTTTCTCCCTTTGGTGATATATATTTCAAAATAATAAGTTAAAGGCTTTTTCTCATTCTTGTGTGGATGTAGCAGAAGAATTATTTTACTCTACTGCCATCAAATCTCTTTCAGTCTACATGGGGATTCAACTGCCAATGGTGATCACAGGATACTTTTCTTACTCATCTATACGTCTGAGTTAATTTGTCCACAGAGAGAAGGATTCCCTCAAGGAATAAGCTGGTACCTCTTTGCTCCCACTTACCCTCTGGTTCTTAGAGAGAGCTCCTTGTTCATGCAAAATCTGCTCAGTATACAGAGATAACCATATTATCCCAATCCACGTCCTAATATGCAGAAGGTGGGAGCTTGCCAAGTGACAGGAGGGACATGGGAAGTCAGAACACAGGGAAAGAGGTAAACTTCTTACCAGTCAGGAGTATGCATTGCTGGCTGTGTCTTTATCTTCTGTAATCTGGTCCTCATAAGGGCCAAAGTGCAGGCCCACCAGCAGATCACATTCCTCATTACACACTTCAAGTCCAGCTGCAGGGATGCCTGATGGTCTGATTCTCAACCCAGGGGGCAGAGTGAGGGTTGAGCGGTTGGCATGCCCCTTGTCCACTGCACTGTCTTTTACAAATGTAGGGGGCCATGCACAGCACAGCTGTTGATAAAAATAAGTTCTGACATTTCTCACAATCTGGAGGCAAGAGCAACAGGGATTAGTGAAGGTGTAGTGCATGTTGCTGGAAATAAAAAGTTTCTGAAAGAGCCCAGACACTCACATCATTGATCCTCAATCCTGTACTCCAGGTAATGAAAGAAAATTATTTGGGGACCAATGACCAGATGAAATTATTGCATCAAGACATAACATGCTCCTTGGCGAGGGTCTACTTACAGAGATAATCATCGTCCTGGGGCTCACTGACCTCTTGGTACACCGGGCCCTTTCTTTCCCATAAGCTATACACCTTCACTTCCATCTCTTCTCTCCTAAGTCCTACATTGGAAAAGAGCAGATGAACAAGTCTTGTGGGGTTTAGAACATTAGTCCTTGTCTTGTCAGAAAACACACAATATCCTCCCATCAAATTGTCACCTGTTCCTCCATATACTCCGGTATTTTCCTCTGTTAACTAAGAGACTAAAACTCCACACTGACTACCAGTGGCCAATTCAATTTTAGTTTCTCGATTTTCCCATTGTCAGGTTCAATTTCCCAACTTTTACTCATTTATAAAATACTAGAGGCCCAGTATTCATGCACAGTTAGGGACCCTAACCCTGGCCAGCAATCAGGGCCGTCTGGCTGCTGGCCAGGGCCTTATTTCATTCCATGATTCCATGCTGCCCACTGGTGGTCAGCACACATCATAGTGAACTGTTGAACTGGTCTTATGGTTGAACTCCACGTGGACACTTTGATTATAATAAAAGAGAAACATGGTAATTGGTGTACAACCGCTACCCTTCCCATTGGCTAATCAGCAAGATATGCAAATTAACTGACAGCCAAGATGGTGGCCGGCAGCCAGGCAGCTTAAAGCGAACATAAATGAAGCTTGCTTGCTTCAGTGATGGCGGACTCCAACGTTCCCTGTCTGCCTTACTTGCCTCTGAGCAGGCAGTTTGAAACAAAGTAACAAATATAGAAGCTAAAAAACCCTCCAGAAACCTGTTTTCAGTGAGCTGGGATCTCAGAGCTGGAGTTGATACAGAGTTTTGATTATAGAACACAAACAAGTCTGGGCCTGGGGGTTTCCGCTTTCCCAGCAGCAGAGGCCACAGAGCTGGAGCCACAGCTAAAGCTGGCCCAGAATAAAAAAAAAAGAAAAAAAGGAGCGGTTGGGAGCTTCAGTCACTCAACAGCCTGAAAACAGCCCTCAGACCCTCACCCAGACTGGCCAGGCACCCGGGGACCTCACCCTGAAGGGTGTGTGACCAGCTGCAAACAGCCATCATCCCCTCACCCAGGCTGGCCAGGCACCCCAGTGGGGACCCCCACCCTGATCCAGGACACCCTTCAGGGCAAACCAGCCAGCCCCACCCATGCACCAGGCCTCTATGCTATATAGTAAAAGGGTAATATGCCTCCCAGCACCGGGATCAGTGGAGCCGAGAGGCCTCCTGGCACCGGGATTAGCGTGACAGGGGGCAGCGCCCAAACCCCTTGATCAGCCCTGCTCTGTGTGTGACAGGGTGTGGCACCACAACTCCCCGCCCTCCCCCCCCTCACACACACACACAGGCCCTGCTCTGTGTGTGACGGGGTAGAGCCATAACCTCCCCATCGGCCCTGCCCTGAGTGAGTGTGAGTGGCGGCGCACCAACCCCCTGATTGGCCCTGCTCTGTGGGTAAGAGTGTGGTGCCCCAACCCCCCTGCCCCCTCATGGGCCCTGCTCTGTGTGTGACAGGATAGAGCCATAACCTCCCCATCAGCCCTGAACTGAGTGTGACAGTGGCGGTTCCCCAGTCCCCTGATTGGCCCTGCTCTGTGGGTAGTAGAAGGCGGCACCCCAACCCGCTGATCTGCCTTGCTCTGTGTGTGACAGGGGACGGTGCCCAAAGTCCCCTATTGGCCCTACTCTGTGAGTGACAGGGGGGAGCTCCCCAACCCCCTGATGGGCCCCGCTCTGTGTGTGACAGCGGAGAGCTCTCCAACCCCCTGATGGGCCCTGCTCTGTGCATGACAGGGTACGGAGCCCCAACCCCCCTGATGGGCCCTGCTCTGTGTGTGACAGGGGGTGGCACCACAACCTCCCCATCAACCTTGCCTTGAGTTGACAGGGGGCGGTGCCTCAATCCCCCAATAGGCCCTACCCTGAGCATGACTGAGGGTGGCATTGCAACCTCCCAATCTGCCCTGCTCTGTGCATGACAGGGGGCGGCGTCCTAACTCCCCAATCAGCCCTGCTCTGAGCCCGATCAGGGGCTGCACCTAGGGATTGGGCCTTCCCTCTGCCACCCAGGAGCAGGCCTAAGCCAGCAGGTCGTTATCTCCCGAGGGGTCCCAGACTGCGAGAGGGCACAGGCCGGGTTGAAGGATCTCCCCTCCCCCCAAGTGCACAAATTTTTGTGCACCGGGCCTCTAGTATACACACACACACACACACACACACACACACACACACACACTAGAGGCCCAGTGCAAAAAAGTTTTTGCACTCGGGGGGTGGGGGGGTCCCTCATTCAAACCTATGCCCTCTCGCAGTCTGGGACCTCTCGGAGGATGACCACCTGCTGGCTTAGGCCCGTGCCATGGAGGATCAGGCCTAAGCTGGCACTCAGACATCCCTCTGGCAGCCTGGAAGCCCTCGGGGATGTCCACTTGACAGTGGGGAGCAGGCCTAAGCTGCAGTAGGACATCCTTAGTGCTGCTGAGGAGGTGGGAGAGGCTCAC
Organism: Myotis pilosus; assembly: GCA_036010255.1. NCBI lineage: Eukaryota > Metazoa > Chordata > Mammalia > Chiroptera > Vespertilionidae > Myotis > Myotis pilosus. The sequence continues at coordinate 1,197,911 of JASKON010000044.1, forward strand.
ACCACCATCGCTATGCTGGCAGCCATCAGCCTGGCTTGTGACTGAGCAGAACTCCCCCTGTGGGAGTGCACTGACCACCAGGGGGCAGCTCCTGCATTGAGCATCTGTCCCTTGGTGGTCAGTGTCTGTCATAGTGACTAGTCATTCCCAGTCTTTCTGTTGTTAGGGTCAATTTGCATAGTACCCTTTCATTACATAGGATAGAGGCCTGTGCATGGGTGGGGGCCAGATGGTTTGCCCTAAAGGTTGTCCCAGATCAGGATGGGGGTCCCACTTGGGTGCCTGGCCAGCCTGGGTGAGAGGCTGAGGACCGTTTTCAGGCTGGCCATGCCCCTCAGCAACCCAAGCTCCCAGCCTTTTCTATTTTTCTTTTTTGGATTTATTTATCTTCTATAATTGAAACTTGGTAGCCTTGAGTGGAGCTGAGGGCCAGCACGGACAGGCAGAAAACTTGGCTTCCTCCATCACTGGCTGCAACCCAAGCCTCCTGCTCACTCCAGCTCCATGGCCATCACCATCTTGGTTGGCCTAATTTGCATACTCCCTCCTGATTGATTGGTGGGTTCAGCTTGTGGGTGTGGATTGAGTGTAGCCAAGGGATGGTTAATTTGCATGTTTCTATTTTACTATATAGAATATTGAATACATATCATGTGATAGGCATTGAGTAAATGCCTGGGCATACAATACCAAGAATGTATGGTTGCTGTTATCACAGGTGGATTTATTTGGACAAGTTGCATGAATCAATTGTTTTAAATTTTACTTCATGTTTTCAAAGGGTATGTGAGCTATGTATCCTTATGTTCACTTTACATATTAACATTTAGGAACTCAGAGAGTTTGTAAGATTCTGAGCTCCAATGCTAACTCCAGTCTCAGCTTAGTCCAGCTTCAATCCAGGCCTATGCAAAGTCCACCCCACATACCTAGGCCATACTGATCAGCCTTTCTAGAGGACTTAGTGGAACTGAAATCTCCAAATTATTTTCTTTTACCCAATTTTGGTCTAGGATGCTGTCCAGAGGTACTTGGTTATTCAGGAGTAGACACTGGTTGTGCATCTGCTCTGAGCCACTTGTGGTCAGCAAATTTGTGGTTACTGAAAAGTCCTTCCAACTAAATTCATTATTTAATGGCACCTTGGATGTTGCCTTCAATATGAAAGTCACATATTAAAAGACAACATGCATTTATTTAATCCTTTAGGGCTTACATGATATATTTCCACATGCAAGACTTTCTTAATACTTCAACAACTCTTGGAAATTGCTGGGAAGTATAAATATTATGGGGAAAAGAAAGGGTCTATGTGGATATTAAATCCATACTTTAGGGTTTCCTTCCTAGAACAGTGGGAGTGAGGCATATTGCGGAGAGAATAAAGAAAGAGTTGCCAGAGCCCTGATTGGTATGGCTCATTTGGTTGAGCATTGTCCCATGCACTGAAGGGTAGCTGGTTAGATTCCCAGTCAGGGTGCATTCCCAGGTTAAAATCTAATGAATTATTAGTTGCAATTAGTTGCAATTAATGCAATTGAAGAATTGGGGCCCATGCAGGAGGCAACCAATCAATGTTTTACTCTCTAATCAATGTTTCTCTCTCTCTCTCTCTCTTCCTCTCTCTCTCTCTCTCTCTCAACATAAAAAACATATTTTTTAAAAAGAAATAGTTGGCAGAAACATATCTAAACAATAAAAATTATGCTAAAGTTTGCAAATTGCTATATCCTTGAAAGAATATTTGTAATTAGATTAGCTGGTTCCCACTAATTTTGTTTGAATAAGGTTATTGTATTACTAGCTAGTTCTCTACCATTTCCTGATCTATAACATGCTATTTCTTGATGTTATAATGAACTTGAAATGTAATGATGTTGACCAAAGTATTTTGGGAGTTATTGAATACAGTATAAATGTGATATTACAGTTCTGATATCAATTTACCCCTCAGCCATCTTCATATTTGAAATCACATACAAATTATCTTTAGTATTCATTGACTCGCTTCTAGTTTAATCCTATCTAATAATAGACAAATGTGGTAATTAACCATACTTCCAACACGCTTCCCATTGGCTAATCAGGGT